>OX421961.1:34744704-35482204 GCA_949128115.1 Anaspis maculata
AACGCTCCGCACTAGTACACTGCGATCTAACAAGAAGAGTCTAGAAAGATCGCATTTTATCCAGAATCGCCGCTCGTGAAATCATTCTAAGATTTTGTCCAGGAATTACAGAAATAATATCGAACAAAAATGAAACCCACAGGAATTGATATCGCAACGCTTGTTTTACCAATTCATCTTCGTCCTTAGGTCGCAAGTACGAGTACATATTGAAAAGATTGCTTTTTATCGGCCTTGTTCCTTGTTGAACATGTCCGGTGGGCGTACCCGCGAGTAATGCTAATGACTGTAATTTTATGTTGTACTTGTTTATGATCACACAGAATGATGTAGTTAATTAGGTATTTACTTCAGTAGTGCTAAAGTAACACCTACATAACAAACTGCTGTGTGCTGCTCGGCTGTGAGCAGTCAGATTCAACCAAACCATTTTTATTTATACTATTTGTATATGTGTGCTACCTGCTACCTACTTGTCGTGCAAAACACCTATTTGGTCGGTAATTAAAGCATTTTTTGTCGCTCATGCTCTGGCGTGATGAATATTTCTTTTTGGAGCACAATAATAAACATTTCCCTATTTGTAACGAAGTACGAATGTGAAATCGTGTAACTTTCTCTGCCAGAATGTATTCTTTTTTTCCATCTACCAAACCAACCACTCCGCACATGAAATTTTTACTAGGTACATGATGTACATTTTCAAAGTCAAACGTTGATTTCCAGGAATTCGTCTGCACGCGGTGTTATTTCAAAAGGCCAAAAAATAATACCCGTCGCTTTGCTCTTTTGTATAAAATTTTTGTCAAGCAACAAAAGCCTACCCTCCCGGGCTGCTGCTCCGCATTCTCGCACATTTCCCGCTTTTCTAAATAAAATTGAAAGTTCATTAAAACTCGGTTTACTTTTTCCGATTCATTCTAATTGGTAAACCATAACCATAAATATTCATCGGAATAATTAGCGCTGTGGTTTTATGCTTTACATTGAGAATATGAGAATATCCCGGGAACGGTTTTCGACTTTTTAATCGCATTAACGCCGGGAATCGCCTGGATTGCGGCCAAATATTATACGTAGGTGTAGGTGCACGGTTTTATAAATGTACGTGCGCCATATAAACGTACATTTCTATAATATTTATCATTGCCCAGAGTTGTACCTGCGTATACCTATGCCCTAGTGCAACAATAAAACGTATATTTATGGTTTTCGAATTAAATAACGATCAACGTAATTGGAGTCGGTTGGAATCGTTTTGCATCACGAAACGGATAAAGTGAATTTTGAAAGACTGCGACTGCTGCTGTGGCGGTGGCGGCCGGGTAATTATCTCAAAAAAATCACTTTTCGACACGAATTTTAACAGTTTAATAATTGATCATTATTTTAATATGAGTGTGCGCCCGTTGGCCGACTCGAAGCGGTAGAAAAAGACGGTGGTTCCATTGATATATTGACCCTTCGCGTGCAGAAGTTTGTTTTGTTTCGTTGGTATTTTGCGAAATCCAATATCCACTCGCATTAATTTCTTCCAGTCAATTTTTATCGACCGAGTGCTCTTGGTCTTTTGGCTTGCAACGCACGAAACTTTTGAGCGTCTATACCGGGTGTTATAACCACAACGCAACGGTAATAGGCGCCAGCTCGCAGTTTTTAGCGCATTTTTCATCTTGATGAAAATCGCTATTGCAGCCGCTTTTTCCGTCCGCCCGTCCGTCCGTCTGTCCGCTCCTCGAACTTCCCGCAAACTAATCGCCCCTAAGTTTTTTTATGGAAGCGGTAAAGGGTCAATATCTAATTCTGAATTACTTCAGGGACCAATGGAGTATTCAAGAGACATTATTGAAGAAAAATAGATTTTTGCGATTCATGGCTCACTCTGTATCGTTAACAGGAATTCACTGCACACTAACTAAAGTGGTCAACAAAATAAGTGTCATTGTCGATATTTTCATCGGTTTTCAAAACCAGACAGCTTTGGATTCCTTTGACCGATTTTGGATCTGTTTGAACTGATCAATAGTACCATTCTTTAGCTATCGGATACAAGTACTGTAGAATGGAAGAAAAGTCAAATAAATATTTTACAGGGCGTCAAGTAAAACCGTGCAAAACTATTGAAGATTTGTTTATGTCCCATTTTGGCAAAAAACATTTTGGTCGATACCAGCACCTGGAATATGAACATTGATGTCTTCTCTCGAAACGGTTTTTGATTTGCACCTTTATTATGATTTTGGACAAAGTTGTGCCATTTTTTCTTCAATGTACACTTATTGCAAAACCGCTATCAAATTTGAAGTTGAAATTAGAACTATCTCTTCTCAACATTTTTCTCACTCGCCCCTAAAAAAGCTACTCCCGCGGTCAATGCCTAACCATTGTGGGCCGCAATGTTGGGGCTGCTACCAGAATCGATACTTCCGATACTGGAATAGCGTAATGCCATGAAAGAGATACTCTTGTTTCAAAGTCAAGGGATGGTTTTTAAGGGTTGTTTCCATAAATTGGATAATTGATATCTCCAAAAGCAATAAAGATTTCAAGAAATTGCCGGAAATATGCATTTTGGGATTACCGAAACGATCCAGACCATTTCGAGAGTTTTCTGTCAGTAATATCTTTCAGTTAGGTATTTTGAGAAACATTGTTTGAATTGTAGAACTCATTTCCGTTGAAATTAAAAAAGTCGCCAAAGAGCTTGTTTCTTTCTTTCCAGAGTAATGATAAATTCTCTTAGCTAAATTTCATCACCGAAATCACACTCAGGAGGACAAAACCTTGAGAAATGATACCAAACACTTCTACAAAAGCACTTCCATTCCTTGCTAAAGGGTTGCTGTGAAGCAGATCCCCGACCTATGTTAGATATCAGCCTGTATGTTCTTGAAAAATATGCGTCAGTGTATGCAATGGAACATGAAGCAAGAATTTCTTCACAGATTCTTTTTGTTCTGGAGATATCGATACATCAGTTTATGTAAACAACCCTTAAAAGCAATCCTTTGACCTTGAAACAAAAGTTATCTCTCACATGACATGGTATCATACTGGTTTATTGTGATACCAGCCCCAATATTCGGGCCCACATGGGTTAGACACTGCCCGTGGGGGTAATCTTTTTCAGGGGTGGGTGATAAAAACATCCACAAGAGATGCTTTTTCAAGTTAAACTATCGATTGTTCAAAATTTGTTTCGATAATTAGACCAGTTTGAGAGGATATTTCCAATAAGGTGGACATTGAAGAAAAAATGGCACAACTTTGTCCAAAATCATAATACGGGCGCAAATCAAAAACCGTTTCGAGGGAAGATGTCGATGTTTATATTCTAGGTGCTGGTATCGACCAAAATTTTTGTTTGCCAAAATGGGGCATAAACAAATCTTCAATAGTTTTGCACGGTTTTACTTGACACCCTGTCTAAACTTAATTCGACTTTTCTTCCATTCTGCAGTACTTGTATCCGATAGCTAAAGAGTGGTGCTATTGATCAGTTCAAACAGATCCAAAATCGACCAAAGGAATCCAAAGCTGTCTGGTTTTGAAAACCGATGAAAATATCGACTATGACACTTATTTTGATGACTACTATAGTTGATAATTTTCACTTATTAGTCTATCACAAACAGATTCCCAAAATCACTTGGAATAACGGAAATAGTGATAAACGTCAGTGATTTTTTCCCAATATTTTCGTCGTACTCTCAAGTGGATTCTATTCTACTGCTTTGAACTCGGAATGCGATACTTTCGAGACACCTGTACTCAAACAGGGTATGAAGAAAGAGATACATTCAGGAAATGAGATTTTCATCCCATTTTCTTCAGTATTGCCACGCTTAGCCGCTTGGGCATCATTTTCATCAGTGACCACCGCTCACCTAGCAGTGTTAGCGAGGAGTCGCCAAAGCACTGGTGACGATGTCGCATTGTCAGCCGCAGCAAATTTGCACCCCAGGGAGAATCATTTTTTTACATTTTCGCTACGTTGTCTCGAATATCTCCACTTGGCGCGTGCATCGGGTGACGATGACGGTGACAGCTGTCACAATATACAATAAGCACACCTTTCAAGGCGTTAGCATCAAGTTGTCATTGTACCATTCGTGCCAACACATCACATTTTCTCCATAGCTTACTCTTCATGAAAAAAGCCGTGAAACTGATTATATGCTCAAGTTTCGTTCAACTTTACGTCAAGCTCTGTAACGTTATTCAAATGTGAATAATATCAAAACACTGTTCTTTAGGATTCTCAACGATAGTTATTATGCATTTATGCAAGAGTGTGCGAGAAGAATTCCGAGGCAACACATCTACGCTAATATTGAGGACTGAATTAAATTCTTCACTTCTTGTTGGCGCCTAAACTGAATCAGAATCACCTCTTGCACAAAAGAAAATTTCGGAATGCAGTAGGTACAGTAGATACACATTATTAGTTGGGAATGCATCATTGGCATAGCTGGGCGGGAACGCCTGAAATTCTTCGGATAGCTTAGCGAGCTGCTGATGCCTGTCCGTGGAAATTTTTGGTTCTGGACCGAACTGCACCGCCTGCAATTCCGTTGCACACAAACCCGTCTTTTACTACCGGCTTTATGCGTCACGAATTATAAAACATTCCTGTTGAAATCAATCGACCTTTTTGCCTTTATGGCGTGATGCGCAAAAAGGAAAAGATCCAACAGAGACAAAACGTATATGTACACGTATACGGTTAAAATCCATAAACTCGCCGTAAAAACGGCGAAATGTTATCAGTGCCATTGATTCCCCAATGTAATATATCCGAGAGGACCTTGTTTCGAGGACGCCGGCCAGATGGGACACTATTCGGCAGGTCAAAGGCCACTACAACAATGTGTATTCAGCACTGAAATGTGTTTCTTCCTTTATTGCTAGATTTACTGTCTTCGATTCAGCCCTCTGGGAGTCCATCGGGCGAGTCCTCGCCAAGCACCGAGGATCAACTGCACAACATCAAGTGGATCCTGGCAAGGATCACCTCCGGTGATTTATGTATATTGGATATATGCCTTCATTGGCTCTCCATGAGCATGCGGCGCGCTGCTGCTGAATTAGGACGGGCGGGAGGGCCTCGTCGTGATGTATAAATATATGATCTCTCCTTAGGGGTTTCCGAATTAAAAGAAATGTTTTTGAGAGCAACAGAGAGCTGCAAGGCTCGTGTCCTCTCGCTCCTCTCCCCGTCTCCCTCACTCTGAATTATTAAAATTAGGGTCCCCGTGCCAATATTGCGAATGGGGATAAGCGACACAGTTCCGGAAGTTGAGGCGAAACGGGAGAGAAGTGGAGGAGAGAGAGCAATCAACGCCAGATTGCTATAAGATTGAACAAGCAACCGCGAGAAAACACGACGACAAAATATGTTTTCAATAATGCATCTGTTGGCTCACGCGGCCGGAAGTTTATTTGTCGCTTTTTATACGCGCGCGCGCGAGAAGGGAAACTCTCCCTTGGCCTTGTTCGGCGTTATTAAAAAACCATTAGGGTTGGAGAGGATGTGACGGAAATGTGCCAGACCGTACTTGGCACAGATTCCGCAGACGTTGCATAATTAAACGGGCGCAATGATATTCCTCTTCCAAGCCCTTTTAAAGTTAAAGGATGACAAATGCTCGGTCGTCCCCAAATAACCACAAAACTTCTTGGAAAATGTACCCACCTACCTACTTCTCTATCGTGCGCGGTTATAATGCGTTCCGCAGAAGCTCGAGCGTTCCACCAGTCTAGAGAACAAAGGGATTTGCGCCAAGTAAATTTGACTGCGAAAGATATTATTGCTGGTATTGCTGGATATTAATGGATTTCGCATAATACACAATACAGGTATACCCACCTATGCCTCAAATATCCACAACTTTCGATTATTGTCGTTCGTGGATATAAAACAATATAGAAGTCAAGCAACGAGCAACACACGGCGGTACTCGGGATTAGATGGGTGACCACCATACATCAAGGCGCTCTGGTGAGGCCCCTCCTTGACAAGGCTCTGGTCAAACCAAACCGTCCGAGTGCTTCGACCCTCGTGAGCTATTCCGGGATGGAGATGGTTCTTAATTTCTCATGTTTCGGAATCCACTTCAAGGATGAAGTTACATTGGTCAAATATGGCGTTTCCAAATCAATTCCAGTGGTCAATTTTTAATTTTGATTACCGGCACTACATAGTAGGTACAAAAAAGCACAGATACAAGAGCGCATGGACAAAATAGCGCACGGATAAAATGGCGCACGTTTAAAACGTACAAACAACGCACGTACAAAAGGGCGCAAAGAACGCAATAAGCGCGCATATTATTCAGGCAATAATATCACAATCAAGTAGGTTCGTGCTGTTTTGTCTGAAGTTTGTAGGTATTGATTCATACGACAGTATTAACCTTCCGTTAGTCTGACGGGGTCTATTGGACCCAGATGAAACTTAAAAATGATCTAAAAGTTTAAATGAGGCGCCTTCAGCTCCACCCCTTCTAGTACCTTCCTCGTTCGCGTAACTTAGTGAACAGTTAGTGCCCGTTTGTTCGTCATTGTCTCCAGATCGTAGCAAATTAGCTCATTTTCATCCCCGCGGGTCCGATAGACCCCACAAACTAGTCACGTTAGTGGAATTTGTTTGGTAAAAATTTGCGTTCTTTTCGATTTTTCAGTGCAATTGACCTTTCCAAATTTGCGCTTGTCCTTTTCTATTATGACGTCATGATTTTGCGTAGATTGGGACAACTGTCAGTGTACAGTCATATTATAGTGGAAGTGTCAGTGGCATAGGCAAGCACCGAGCGTAGAAAGGAAAGACTTGCAAAAGTGGTTACTTATTGCTGTGTTACCTTGTGCGAAAATAATCTGAAGAAGCCTCATGTTTCCATGTACACTTTTACGAAATACACCGATGTGGCTTTATTGAGAGTTGAAGAAACAAAATCCACCTAGGCAAGACACGACCCATTTTGTGCAAGAGAACCCCAGGGCTGTTCAAACTTTCATCTGGCTTCTCCTTCCTACGGAACCACTCGTCGAAGTTTCCGCCCCTGGAACTGTGAGAGTGGCGCAAAGTATTTCTGGTGGCATCATCCAAAATTGGGAACTGCTGAAGTTTTGATGGACCAGTACCCATCGAATTTGTCTTTTCCGCTTAGCACTTGTCATAAATCAGAGCACTAAAATCCCTTTAACTGCGATAATGGAGTGGTGAATCCTCTGCAGCTATACTAATTCTACAGATAGATCAACAGTAGTTGTCGAGATACGGCTTCGCCTGAATGAATACGCATTGGTATTTCCGCCTGTCTTCGCTTTCACTATGACTTCTTCTGATACTCTGTTTCTCCATCTGGAAGGATTTTCTTCCAGTGTGCACTTCACTGATGATTTCTTCATCGTTTTTCCGACCAAAACAAACAGAGATTTTGAGGACCTGCTCATGACGCATGGAATCTGACGTCAACATGACATCATGCAACCGCGAAATGTGCGCAATACGCGAAATGCTTTGCGTAGATTGGGACAACTGTCAAAATCATTCTCTATCCTTTATTTTTGGAAAGGTCAATTACAATGTTTTTTCGAAAAAGTTTCAACGATTCACAATGGGGGACTTTGAGAAAGATCAGAAAAAAAACGCGCCCAAGAACAAGAGACGTAGCCTAACTTGCCAAAGGGGTTCAGTTAGAGAATTCCAATATTTTTGTTGTAAATGTGAAAAAAACATTCGCCCGCATTATTCTAATTCCCCAATTAACAAGTTTTATGAATGAGAGACTTTTTGTATTGATTTGAATTTGTTAAACTTCTTATTTTTGCTTGCTTTTTAATTATTCTTGGTAACTTTTCTGATTGGTTAGCACTAAGCCCGTCGTTAATTGTGTTCAATTTTCTTTTCACTAATTTCACACCTAATTATAGATCGGGACTAGTGATAAACTAAGACGGGGTTCATCAGACCACCGCAGACTCCTAACGTAAAAAAATTGCAGCAGACTAACGGAAGGTTGATATATTTTATCTTGCAGTATTAGTTTTTGACAGGTTATTCAATCGTTTTCAGTGACTGAAATGAGCTTTTATTAACAAGTGACTTTAACGTTTCATTATACTACCTACTTCTTTTATTCTAGAAATCTAAACAACTAATAGAAGGTATCTACAAAAATTCATAATGGAGAAATATTCACAAAAACTAGCACTACTTTTTTTGAATACTAATATTTATAGTACAATTAGCAGCATTATTGTGAAAATTGATTGATTTTCCAAAAGTTTCTCCGAAATTTTCGTTCTGCTCGGCAACATCCAATGGCTCGTAATTGAAAACGTACTGATCGGAACTCTTGTGCTCCCGCAGCGAAGTGCTGGTCCCGCAGCTTTCGTCACCACTCAAATTTTTTTCCCCAATTTTCACTTTTTGGTCCAGCGAGTCTTCTATGTACCCTTCTACTACCTACTTTGTCACTTTTCCAACCTCCGAAACGTTTTAATGTTGTCATGACGTCAGCACCATAATCAGCTAAGAGCGTCGCAGCCACTCTGCGAAAAGCATGGCCCATATATGCTTCTGGATTCTGCAGCTTGAGGAAAGTAGCAATCATCTTTGGCATCTTTCCGAATGTGTTGATTCCAACGGGCTGAACGGTGCAGGTCCGTTGCGGTACGTAAGGAAGAGGCGTTGGGTAGTCGTTTTCTTTGGGCGTAAATCCACATATTTACGGAACAAATTCACAGGATCGGTCCCAAAATCATCGCTCAGTATGGCAAAAGACCTCTTCTTGTAAGTTTTTGTGACTGGTACCTGGACCAAGAAAAGATCGCCTCAAGGTATTCTGCACATGCTCCAAGCACATTTTTTGCAGCTCGTCACATCTGCATCCTACTGAGATGGCAATGACGGCGACAACCTATAAACAAAACAAATGAAATGGCACAGAATACTAAGTATTCAACAAGAATTCTAGCATTCTAGCATTCTAAGTTATCATCAACAAGAAAACTTCGTCTGATGCGTCATAAAGAAACTGGTTGATCTCGTCTCTAGAGAAAACCGAGGACATTTTTGCTTCATATCCTACGTGTTGTTTCTTCAAAAAAGCAGTTAGCCGCTTATATTTGCTGATGTCGATGTTTTCGTGGATATTGAGCGTGCTCTTAAGCATCGAATAATGAGCCCACAGTGTAGATGACTTGAATTTCTTGCCCTACCAGAAGATTTATTGTGATAATTACAATGAAACTGGCAAAATACAATCGTTCTCTTACCTTCTGTAAAAAGTATGCTGATAGTGCATCTTCGGAACATTCACGTACTCCACTTTTCCTTCTTCCATGAGAAGCAAGGCGAGAAAGAAATGGTACAAGGGAGGATGCTAGAGTCACGCCGCAGTCCAAAGGAGCCGGCTTGTTGGCCAGGGGTCGTCACATTTGCGAGGGGGTGGAGAAAGAATCGGTCCGGGAAGCGAAGACGGGGCTGAACGAAGACTGGCGTCGTTGCGTTCGACACGCGCGGATGTGTTGCCAAGGGAAGATTATTTTTCATGAAGAATTAATTAAGAAGAGTGCCAGGTTAGCTATCAACGATTATCTTGCATCAGTGACAAGAGAAAAAAGCACCCAGGCAAGTAATCTTTCATGGTAATCAAATGAGAATTGTTCGAAGGGGTGGAAGTAATTGTTCTGCTTATGAACTTTATTGAGTTTGTTCTGTGCATTTCGATAATATCCGAAGGCCAAAGGTATTGTTAAACTAAGTAGACATTCAGCAGGCAGCTGTGAGCTTTCAGCTACATTGTTTTCAGTATTCCAGTTACCTTACAAAGCACTAGGTAAAGTCACCACGGTGACACTTCAACCAAAATAATTTTGGTTTGGTTCAGGTCAGGCTAATTATTAGCTTCCGCCAGGTGATGATATGTCCTATCTGCCGAGAATAAAGCGCTAGAGACACATATGCTACACCTGGGCTAATTACGATGTAGCGATAATCTTCCCCCATGAAATAAAATAGGTTTAACCCTTTTAGCATCAAGTGGCCCTTTGCATTCAAGTAGCGTTCCTTAAAACATGAGAACCGCTTGGGACAAGTCAAGGGGTCGATTGTTGCTCAGAAAAATATTTACAAGACATCGAAAAGTAATTGAACTTTCTAGGTTAATCAATTAATGGCTCAAACCTAAATTGCGCACCTGACGTAGTAAAAGTACAGTTGATATACAGCTGAGTGGCAAGTCTGTAAGTTGAAAGTGCAGCACCAGCTTGAAATTGATCTACATAATGGGGTACTTGTCCAATTTTTTTTTTATTAGCTCAATCGATAGTATGGTCAATAATAGTGTACCCGTATTTTTTTTTTTCCTTTATTCCCAAAATTGCGGCCGTAGTGCGTGTTTTGAAAATATATTTGTGACGTCACAAATATACTTAAAAGTAAACAAACAGCACTGTTCGATTGAAAACTCAAAAAACTGTTAAAGTGGCATGACAATATTTGAAAAATACAAAAACAAATACAAATATTGAAACTCCACTGGAGTTTTCTCACTGTTACCAACCTTTTGAAAAAAAAAATCTCTTTAACCAATGGACATATTTTCTGGAAATTTCCAGAAAATACTCTTTATCACTCTTGTTGATGATTAAAAGTATTTTCAGGCAAATCTATCTGATTGGCAAGTACCCCATTACTACAATCAATTTCCATTTAAATTATTTTGATCCGTAATTAAAATAATGGCTATACTTTCGAAATACAAATACCATACTCAATTTGTAATAATCTCCCTTTAAGTACAACTGAATGATCGATATTTCTCCGAGTGCAGATAAATATGGGCTAGGCGAAGCAAAGGGTTGATTCAAATTAGGGAAGGGTTGAAAGTAAAATCAACGAGGTATCAATTAATTATGCAAGGAATCAAAACTCAAGAGTGTTATCGATCTCAACCCATCTAGTTCTCTCCTTCAAATTAGTGGGAATACGGAAACGGTAATTTAATTGAAAGTTTGATTAATTAATTGGGCGCGAGTCTTCGCTGGCAATTGGGATGTATTAAATTTTCAGGAACCTAATGTGAATTAAGCTAAGTGATTCTTTATTGTTAGCTGGAGACAGCACAATATGAGAGTGTGTAATGAATAATTAACGTGCATGAAGTAATTAAGGGTCACTAAATTAAATTAGCGATCATTTAAATAAAGATGTTGTTTCAAAGTCTTTGTTCATTTGCAATATTTATCACATATCATCATATATTTATCATTAGTCATCCTCTTCCAAATAGAACCTGGGGTACTAGCATGACTGGAGAATTGAGGGATTTGGGAATTTATTCAATGATTTAGGTAGAAAGTGTTACAAATCAACTACGGCACAACAATACATAACGTAAGGGTCAATACTTTCACGTATAATTAATTAGGGAAAGGGGGGTTTTCATTACAGTACATTATAGGTTATAGCAAGCAAATGTTGCTCAACCTTTCTGAAAGTGGACTGAGTGAAGTTTTTTGTCTTTCCTTTTGTTTGTAGTGTTCCGAATGGGTTGCAATTGGTTGCCTGAAGCCAGCTCTACAATACTTCAAAATGTATATTTCGGTACTATATTGTTCTTTCAACATTTGCTGACATAGTTTGTGAGAAGACGGATTGTAGCTGTCCAAGGACTTTTGAAATGACGAATGCCAAGCTTCTAAACTGTTGTTAGTTGTTGGTAAATTGTCTTCAATCCGTTGAAAGACATTCCACATTTTCAACTAAAATATTGGTGGTATGTTTGCTATATGCGTTTGCCAATATACGTTTTCTCCCAATAATCCACCAAAGAACGCATTTCTAAAGAAAAATTCTCTGACACAGTTTCCAATGTAGATTGTACGTCAGCTACGGGCAGAACGCCAAAGCAGCTAGTTTTGCGGCTGTTAACGACTATTTTCCAAAGAAACCGTGCATTTTGTGTTAAAAGCATGAAACTTGGCATATACGGGATGTTTATAAGAAACTGTGATCGCGGCAGGCATGGGTCAGGCCGAAAAACGCAGTAACAGGCGCGATTCTAGTGATGAAAGCGGATTCCAAAGGCGATGTGATCACAGACGTTTATAAACACCCGGTACGACCCACGATGGAACCACCATGCAGCTGTCAGAATTGCAATTTGCCTACCTTTCAGGGGCCAAAACTGAAGCCGGTTATCGAGTTGATTCAAAAGTGACGTCTATCAATACAGTAGATCTTCACAATAGAACTGTCAGTATTACAGGAGGAATGAGGAATTGGAGGGGATAGTTCCAGCTGCGGCACAGATTTCCTTTCTTTGGTAATTTTGAACGGAATTGACAATTTTGGTGTCGTTTCCGACTAAACTCCATCTTCCGATTTCGAATAAAGTGTTTTGATCACAATTGAAAGAAAAATGATTTCATTCTGTTCAAGAAAAAAATCTTAGGCTTCTTTAATTTGACATTGATCCTAGTTCAAGGCCTTTGAAATAGAAATCGTTACTTAGTTCACTTCTTCAAAGCTTCTTACACATGAAAACTATGTACGAGACCTGAACAAAACCCTGTGATTCTCTACTCTACATTGGTTTAAATACAAAGCGGATGGTTCGTAGGCCTTTTAAAAAAATTTTCTGAGGTTTCTGGTTTATCCTGTATAGAAGACAAAAATTCACTAGTGGTTGATGTCGAGGCCGTGGAAAGGGGATTAGTAAAAAAATACGAAGTCCTTGGTCCACACACCTTTTACTTGTATAATAATATACACTGACTAGCACGGTCAAAATGACTACCGGAAGTTCAGTGTGACTGTCACATTCGACCACGCCTCCGGCTGCGCACGCACGAGTGCCAGTTTCAAATTTGAAGAATAAATATAAACAGTTGATCTTTTTTCCATAGTTTCACCGCATACAGTTCATCCAATTTTTTCGAAAAATAAACTAGAAGGGTTCGAAGGTGTATTCCTTGTAGAATGGAAAATGCTTCTTGTGCAACTTCTCCTGTTCTACGTTGGGCTGAGCTCTTCAATACTTTACAGTATAAATGCTGAGGTTAGCACCCGGGTTAACATGGAACTTGAGTTGAGAAAGAAATTAGGGATGTACCTGTTGAAGTTATTAAAGCTCAAACTCAACGTCTAGGGCTGTTTAAAAAGTGATACGTTCGGCAATATGCGCCATCAAAAGAAGACATTTACCGAATAGTCAAAGTTCTTGGCACGTAGCCGTTCTCGAAAGGCCAAAACCTTTCATTTAAAAGTTGCATTTCCAGCCAGAGGCAGCAAAGTTTTTAATAGTAATAATTTCTGGCGGGGCGTCGCCGTCGTCGCCGTTTTATGTGCAGGTGCGCTTTGAATTTTCGAGAGGAGCACATCCGAGAGCAGATGGCAAAGTTCAGGATGGCGAAGAGATATGTATATGGCAAAGCAAACCCTATGTGTGTGTGTTCTCTGTGTACCAGACAGATATACATGCTACGCGTGCAACAGCGCGCCATCTGACGTGTTATTGAGGTGTCGTGTTTGCAGTGTAAATACTGAGATGATGCGGGTTTCAGTGACGAGGAGGAGAAACATTACATCCGCGATATTTCACTCTACTTCACTCCTAGCCGAGAGAGAGAATGTCTCCAGAGAACGAACACGACGACGAACATCTCACAGCCGTATACTTCGCAGAAAGAACTCAATCGCGCGCGCCCCCTACATGTGACATCCACAAACACGCGGAATGACATGATCTGCATCATGTCGAAGTCAAGCACTCTACATCAATCCTTGAATCGATGGGATGGCAAAAGCGTTATTGAATTACCGAAGTTACAAAATAAAATCTGTGTAATATGGCCAACTGAATAATTTGCATCCGGTTATACCAAACTTGCTCAATCACAGTTTGAAATTAGCCGTTGACTGTAGTACGAGTAGTTGCCGCAACTACCTATCAATTAGCCAAGCGATTTAATTATTAGCCGCTTAATTGCAGTTTGCGTGCATGCGACAAATTTTATTATTTTGCGGTAACTAAATTTTGCGCCCGATCAAATTGTTGTTGAAATCTGGCATATATTGTCCCCTCCATGGTATTGTTTCGGAATATTTGAATTTTTTCCTTGTTACCTATACGACGTAAAATGTATATTGGTCATGTTTTGCGGAGCATGTACCTACGAAACAACGCTAAACAGTTTTTGGTTGACAAAGTGCTGCTCGGCCTGGATGCTTTTTGTTCCGACCAGGGACGCCGAACTTAATTACGCTTCTGGGAAGGTCTCTTTGTAATTTTTTTTTTCACAGAGGGAGGAAGCAAAATTGCTGTGAAAACCGGAGCTGTCTGTTTCCAAGATCAGAAACCCAACCCTATAAATAATAATACTCAGCTTGAGCTAAATGGAAACAGCCGCGTGACAATAAAGTGGATGGAAATTAGAAATTAAAAAAAGCTGTAAAGGGCGGCGCTGGAATTATCGTGGGCAGTGTTGATGGCGTGGGTTAGGGCAGGACAGCCGTAGATACTAAAACAAAATTTGCCGTGAGTGGGGCCAGGCTGGAAAGAACGAGGGAGGAGAGTGTAAATAAAAATGCCAATAACCATCCTGACGCTTCCCTTTTGAAATCCGCGTGCATGTTCTGGCATAAAAAACTTCGGGTCGGTAATTGGGATTGAATTTTTTAAAGTTTGAGCCCTGCACCGGATTTTTTCTTTTATTTTAAACCATGCCAGAGCCCGCGTTTGTTCAGCAACCGTAACATGTTCAGTAACATTCCTAGAATTTTCTCAAAAGCTTTTTCGTTTCGACTGTGTTGAATGAAAAAAATAACGGTTTTTAACGAATACCTACATCTATTCACATACAAGAATCAGAATGTGTTCCAGGAATCCAGTATTTTTTGTGAAATCACAAATTCTATCATCCGCTTTCTAGTTGCAACGGAGTACCTAGGTCGAAACTAGCCAAAACTAAAAACTGATAATTAAATTCGCTGTTCTAGCAGTATCAATGATTATATGGACCGCTTCTATTCCATAAATTTTTCAATCATTCGCTCCTGAAAGTCCAAGAAACTGCATATTTTCAAACTTGATTAATGCTATTTAAGGTCACCCCAAAAAATTACTGGCCTAGAATGAAAACCCTAACTTCGCCGACTCTTTGGCAAATTAGAGGTGAATAGACAATAATGATGCTTGCAAACAGCATTACAAAAGTTGAGGTACTTGAATGACATGTTGCTCTACCATAATATGTTTTACCAAGTGGAGACCTTCTAATGAGCAGGAGTGGAAAGACAAAAAAATCCAAGCCCAGGTGACACCAGCCTCAGTCAGGCTCAAGGTGTGGCAATTTACAACTTCACGAGCTGCTGCAGTCCTATCTCTCCATGTGGTCTATCTCCCGAATGTAGGGTACTATAGTACGTTCAACGCTAGTGTCACAGACTAGGGTGATTCTAGCTGCCTGGGAGTCTTGTCACGCGACGCATCAGAAAAGGAGAAATTCAGGAAATCATAGCTCACTAAAATAATTACACCAGAGTTGAACGTACTGTAGCTACTTTATAATTTTTTGCAAACATGAAAATGTCACTGTTATTTGCACTCGAGCGCGTTTATTGCCCCCTTGTCCAGCCACTCAGGCCATGCTGCTCCTATCTGTTGCAACAATTCTCTCGTCTTTCGCCTCTTTTTGTGGCGGAGCGAGCGTTAAAATTAAAACATTAGTCGGTGGACTGATGGCGTAGCTCTCTGGCCCCACGAATAACGTAATTCACTTTATATCAAGTACCATTCCATCCGACAAAAGCTGAAAGCTGAGCAACTTTCCGACTTTGTCGTGATTGGTTTTCATCTGCTTTGAGCTCACGTAACGTTCCAGTAATTAAACTAGATGGAGCAACAAAACGGGAAGAAAACCTTTAATCGACAGATTTCCGGTCGCATTTGCACTGACGCCTTAACTATCCTTGCTTCGATGCTTCAGCTTTTGATGTGTCTTGATGGTTATGCACTACACACGAGAAATACAATACACTGACGGTAAGTAGCTCAGCATAGGAGGAGCAGGTACCTATATGTACATACTGTGCTTGTGTTTTCAAAGAAGACATCTCACACACCGGTGGTGGTGATGATGTATTGAATTAGACTCCCTCGGGCGATGTATAGCTGCGGGAAAATTAAATAAAAGGCAGACATAAAAATGCGAACATCAGCCTTCCCCGACCGGTTGGACGAATGAGAATTGCTGATTGTCTCGTGAAAAATTGATGGGGCTGTTAAACGTTCGATTTATAGGACGGGTTGGTTTTCATTATTGCGTTACCTACACCGGGTGGTTTTATTGTGATTACGTTGTCATTCCTGGAGCACCCGGACGGAAAACGCGCGCGCGTCCCTCAATCTTGTACATATCAGATTGGGTCAGCGGATTCCCTTTTGCCGGATTTCCCTTCCGTTTATTTATCAAAGAACTTGATTTTCGTTATCCCTTCCTAATTAAGATTGCCCCTTCGAAATCCGGACGAGATTTTCTTGTCGCACGATATGGAGGCGTGCGGGTCTCATGTGATACAGGGTGGCGCAAAATTCAGTGCCTACGCTGTTTTGAAATTTTTGTTGCCACCTCAGTAGGCCATGAACCATGAACGTTGTTGAATTCCAAATCGTCTGACCGACTTGGTTATAGGGTCAAATATGACCCTGCGGTCACATCCCTGCAACAAATCCTCATACGGTTGTGGTGGATGGTTTCGATAAACAAGATGTACCCTCATTATTAGCTCAATTCTATTGAACGACAGGGGGTGAACAATCCAAAAAAAAAACTAGAAAATGACCTTTTTCATGAAGGGCGCTCTATGAAATTACGCAACGCAACCGCAACGCAGAGCGCAACTTTTCTGATTGGCTCGCAAGCCTTTCGCGTCGTTGCGATAGCTTCGCGAATACCTTGCGAGCCAATCAGAAGCGTTGCACTCTGCGTTGCGGTTGCGTTGCGATTGCTGCAAATTTTCATAGAGCGGGCATAAAGGCTATTACCGTCTACCCTTCCGGCCTAAAGCCAGAAGAGCAGTTCCTCTCAGCCCAGCTGGGAGAGGGCTATGCCGACGCTCAGGGCAACGCCGGCATGGCAAAAAGCCCTACAAAATGAAAAACCGTGCTGTCGTTGGCGTCTTCTTCAAGGACTGCATTGGGAATGCGGACGGTAGAGGGAGTCAAACAAGACTTATTTTGGCAGATCTGGGTGTATTCAAGTTGCCTGGGATACAGTCCAATGCTAGGACTGCAACCTAGCTACAAATGATGATGGCAGAATGGCCTTACGAACTACGTGATATGGAAATGAATCATAAACAAAGTGTACGTCACCGAGGTCCTTTTTGAGATAAAAGTCTGCTCGGTGTGGCTTCTATGTCCCTCCAGGATCGCCGGTGGCTGGGTCTCGCCCCTGCCATAGCGAAGCTGCATCCAGGTGGCCCCAAAATAATGTTGCTGGCCAGCTCACTTTGGCCGTGGCGCCACCCCTGGAGAAATCTTGTGTCACACCTGGTGACTTGATGCAGTGCAGCGGACACTGGAGTGGAGAAGGCAGGAGGGGGCTCCCAACCGACGTCGACGTCCTGGTACAACACAAAACATCGACAGATTATTGGACTTCGACAAAATGTAAAATAGGAATAACAATAAATTTCCTTTGAGGTCGTACTACGAGGTCATTGACCTCAATCAGCTGAGAGCACACAGACGTAGATAAACTTTAGCGGTAGGCACCGCCAAGATGAAATGCTGAAGACACAGACGTAGATAAACTTAAGCGGCAGGCACCGCCAAGATGAAATGCTGAAGGCACAGAATATGAACAAAACCTAACCGGAGGCAGACGGCCGTCCGGATAGGGTCAACACTCAACAACGGGGATTTTACGATTTTAGCAGAATAAGTAAATTACAAGAATAATGAAAGAATAGGAGAGGCCAGTTGTGATATGCAAAACACACTGGAGGTAAACACTCAGCTTTTGTACGGCGTTCTCGGGAAAATGTGAAATCGCCACTGTGAGCGCCACCACGAGCAAAGTGGGCTCCCAAAGCCGAAAAACGACAGCTGGCGTACTCTGAGGTGTCATGGCGTCTTCCATTTTTATCCGTGACTTTGATATCACGCCTAAATCAACCCCTAATCTCTTACCTGGAATTGCTGGTAGGGGCGGCCGCGAGTAGCTGTAATTTTAGCTAGGCAATGCCGGCTACAACTTTTTACGACGACTGTCAGTTGGTGACGTATGCCAGCGCTGCTACTACCATCAACCCAAAGAACCTGTTTGGCGAATTCGGCGCAAGCAGGGCTGGATTGGACTCGCTCAAATTTTTAGCCGTCGCAAGGCATCCATCTTTGTTTAAAATCCGAAAATGCACACTAGCTAGATGTTCGAAGAAGACTGAAGGCCGAAAGGCGAAGAAATGAACTATGAATGTCGAAATTTATCATCTTTTGTCAAGTCAAGTTAGGTGGTACTCAACTAGGTGCTAGCAGCGTGGTTGAAGGCATCTTCTGCAGCTTGCTGGTACTTCCCAGCGCGTTCGGAAGATTGGCCCTAGCCAGGCCTTGCTCGGTGAATGTCCGGTCAGCTGAATCGGAGCGATATAGACTTGGGGAAGGGCCACAGCGCTTTGGCATTGCAGCATCGTGGCGGGTTGACATTTATCAAAGCAGGCGATGGCGGCGTGGCTTGGATCAACCCCATGCGATCTCTGTGTAACAGAACGACAGGGCTGAGATGCTTCGACGTAGATGACCGTGAGTTAGACCAGCAGCGTTTGGTATACGTTGTAATTCTCGCAAGCAGTTATACAAAGGTAAAAAGAAAGAAAGTACAGCGGCTACTAAGTAAGCTGCAGCTAGGAAACAGAATGTGTATGCATAAAGATAACTCAACTTGGCGTAATCTTGTTGCAGTAGTAGTAGTTGTAGTAGTAGCAGTAGTTGTGCTCCTGGCAACAGACTGTCGCGACGTAGGTGGCAATGTGGGGGGCTGTCGCGTCCCGGCACCGGGTGCTGTAACCTACCACGGCATGGACACTGGGCAGTGCTTTCAATCCGACGACGAAGTGTCGAGTTTTCCGGAAGGCAGCAGCAGGCTGCCAAGAGAATGAAACGAAGAGAGCGCTCGACGCCTTAGGTGACCTGATCTGACCCAACCGACGTCCTGGAACAACACAAAACACCGATAGATTATTGTGCCTCGACAAAATGTAAAATAGAAATAATAACAATAAATTTACTTCGAGGTCAAGGACCTCGATCAGATGGGAGCACACAGACGCAGATAAACTTTAGCGGCAGGTACCGCCAAGATAAAATGCTGAAGGCACAGAATATGAACCAAACCTAACCAGAGGCAGACGGCCGTCTGGATAGGGTCAACACTCAACAACAGGGATTTTACGATTTCAGCAGAATAAGTAAATTACGAGAATAACGAAAGAATAGGAGAGGCCGGTTGTGATACGCAAAACACACCGGAAGTGAACACTCAGCTTTTGTACGGCGTTTTCGGGGAAATGTGAAATCGCCACTGTGAGCGCCACCACGAGCGAAGTGGGCTCCCAAAGTCGAAATAAGGACAGCCGGCGTACTCTGAGGTGTCATGGCGTCCTCCACCATTTTCTCCACCGTCCCTCACAGGCCGCAACCTTTTGCCCCATTCTAGCGACCCGAAACACGGATTTTCATCCGTGAGTTTGATATCACGCCAAAATCAACCGCTAATCTCTCACCTGGAATTGCTGGTGGGAGCGGCCGCGAGTAGCTGTAATTTTAACGAGACAATGCCGACTGCAACATATTACGACGACTGTTAGTTGGTGATGTATGCCAGCGGTGCCACCATAAAACCCAAAGAACCTGTTTGGTAAATTCGGCGCAAGCAGAGCCGGATTGGGCTTGCTAAAATTTTGAGCCGTCACAAGGCATCCACCTTTGTTCAAGAAGACTGAAGGCAGTGTGACATCCTGACCTTGATATGGTTGATTGGTTGTGCTTCACCCGAGGTGTCTCCATGGTGACACAGTGATATGACTAATGTGACTACAAACGTCAGGTCAGGAGATGAAGGCTGCGCTAATCTCACACCAGAGTGCGTGGCGCTAATTTTCAATCCAGAGTGTACTTCGGCTGGAGAGAATGACGCTACGGTGACAGTTTCACCGTACAGAATATCGGATCTTTCCCTCAAGTGGATGTCAAGTGCATAAGATAAGGACTCTTGGAAATTGGATTTTTTCCGCTTTGAATTCTGGAACGTCCTGTAAAGTTCCGAGAGAGGACGACGTCACGGATCGTTTTCACGCAAAAACAAAAACCCAAAAAAGCGGGTCTCCAACCAGCGGAAGGAAAGAGCGCGCAGCCGTCCATTATCCTGCATAGCGCAACTGAAATTTAGACGTGCTGGCTGTGTTTGGTGCATTAAGCAAAGTGCATTAATAGTTAAAGGGCAATTTGGACAAGTTTTAAGAGTGGCCTCGAAATAATAAATAACCACAACGATGGAACATTCAGTAGTTGAAGAAGTAGCGAAGTAATCGGCAAAACCTGCGCGCTCCAGAGCTGCTGGTGGTGCTGCACCTTCTGTTCTTAAGAAATTGCGCATAAAATTTTCAGGATACTACATCGTCGAACGGTTTTTCGCCCAAACTTGCCGCGATATATCAGGCTGTAATGCCGGCGTCCGTCCGTTTCCGGCGGGAAGTTTTTTGTGGGGATGGCGTTTTTTGCACTGGCCTCTGCGAGCGGCCTCTTCTTGAAAAACAGCGGCGTTTGTCTGAAATCCGTCAATGTTGCCCGCTATACTTTATCGGTGTGGTTGCGCTTCGTCTTGACTTGTCCTGTTTTTTTCCCTTACATACGGATACGTACGGCAGGAAGGAAAAGTTTGTCAATTCGAAAATTCCAGGAAACCACGCGGAGATTCTTCCAACTTATGTAATAGCCTCGTTTTAAGTTCGTCTGGAGAATTATATATCCCATTACCAAGTTTTCGAGCATCAGGTACCTAAATGGTGAATCCTAGAATAGTGGAATTGTAAGTTTGTAGTCGGGCTATACTGTGTCTTTGAACGTCAATGAAATCACCATGAAATTTTTCACACGCGCGCTCTTTCAGTCTTAATGAGTCACTGGCATCCTTTCGCAATTGCATTTTTGCTTTGCATGTCGCCATTCTTACAATAATGATCAGTACAACATTATCATTTTGTGTCATTGAAGGCAGCTACAATATGAAAAAAGAGTGTCACGAGAAAAAGCTCTAGCTTTGTGATGTGGAATTTGACTTAGCCTTGTGATGTGAAATTTGACTGAAAATTGAACTCTCCGCCTCAAATCGCCGCGCTCATTTCTTATTTTCGACAGAAAGTTGGGTCGTGATTTGGTTGAATTATTCAAAGCGCCAATCTCGTTGGCTGGATACGGCTTCAGGAACACCCCATTATTCCTCAAGCGCCACCGGTAGGCCTAAAGTGCAGTAGTTCCTGAGTCTCAACAACCAACAACTGTCAAAGTTCTCAAAAGTGACGTGAGTGAAATAGATTTTAAACAAAACGAAGTAAAGAACAAGTGCAATGATTAGTAAATTTCATCCTAATTTTGACTGTGTGGTGCTTGCACAATCTTTCGAACAAAGTCACAAAATAACCATGTCTACATAGGTGTCAACATTGTCAACCCAGTCAGCAAACCAGCCATTGTCAGCCGTCACTGTGATATTTTGCCAGTTAGTCAGTGACAGTGGCTGATCTAAAAATAGTGTAAGACAGGTATTTTTATGTTGTCAATATAAAGGAAAACTTATTGTCGACACAGCAGTTGATTGTGCTTTGTTTACCTTTGTGTGTGAAATTATTACATAGTTACTGACAAGGTGCATTGCTTTTTGGTGGCAAATTACGAAGCTGTCAACATGCCAAAGGGTGAGTCTTATCACTGGGCATATACCTACTTGTTTACTGTAAACAGAAACTTCACAATTGATATGAATTACCAATCACCCGCATTTTTGGCCTGAAAAACAGCACCAACATAGCGTGCTGTGAGACTGCCATGACGTCTTCAAGGATTCTGACAGCTTTTGAATTTGTCATTGTGACAACTACTAATTAACGTTAAATTTGTTCAAAGGCCCACGGCACGTCCTGGTGCCTACCGCCGCTATCCATCGGCTAACCGGCTATCGTTGGCTATAGGCGATTTACATTTAAAAAACGCCACCTGGTGTAGAGCTCGGTACTTGATCGTAGAGGATATTTTTGAGAGGAACACATACTCCGACGTCTAGTAGTAGCCTAGGTGGGCACTAGTGGATACCTGCAATACCCACATTATTGACATGGAAATTTGACAAGCAGAAATAATCTGAAAAGGGGTTTGCATTTGTGTCTCTTGTAGTAGGCTTGTAGTAGATCTAGCTCCAGAGGTGCGCAGCTGAAAGACTACGCCCCCAGCAATGCACTACATTGCGGTAAAAAAAAAGACAACGTTTACGTCCCGAACACAAAGGTAGCTACGGCGAGCTTATTAGAATGAAAAATGCGGATCTCCAGCTGAAGTCCAAGCAGAAAATCTTGAGAAAAAAGCGAAGAAAAAAGGTAGGTGGTGGTTGAGTTTGCACAGCCAGCCCGAGGTGATTTTTTCTAGGCTGGCACGCTGGCTTGTTGCAAGGCTGGTCGACGGGCTTGTGCGTTTCCCTCCGTGCGTATGTGACAGAGTCTGTTGCTCTTCGTTGGGCGGAAGCTATGGATGATTTAGAGAAAGGCCTGCGACGACGCTGGTCATCAACATGGGGCCCAATAAAGAGCCTACGGGGTCCCAAGGGTTTACAGGAACAAAAGTTTGTTTGTAGTGGACTGCACAAGACAGCAAAGTGACAGTTTTGACATGCCACCAATTGACGTAACAGCCGCCGTTGCCCGCGGCAACTTACACCTCTTCTGAAAATTAATTCCCTAAAACTTCCTCTACGAAACGGCCATTTTTCCCAATGAGGTCAATCGCCTGTATCAACCTAAATTTGCGTTGCTATCACTGTGACAAAACCAGAGAACTTCGCAGTGAACAAAACAAAGGAAGAGCTAGTCGATGTGAGCAAAGATCAACCATCGTGTCATCCAGGCTTATTGAAGGGAGGAGTCATGGGGAACGGGACCGGCTTCGTAGTGATCATCCTAGACTTGAGGCCGTCGATGTGACAAAGTGACGGGCCTGAGAGGCACTGTCAACCCAAGTGGCATTTTGACTGCTTTCGGAAGGACAATATGCTATGCAACGAAGCTTGCGACTTATCCAGAGAAGATTGTCGGCGAGCGTTTGGATGTGGTGGTGGTGGTTGTGAATGTTGTGATGTGCCGGTGGTGTTAGGTCGATGAGCTGTCGCTTCTTGATGAATGTTCTCTCAAACCTGAAGGATATCGTGAATTTTTGAGTATTTTTGATAAATAATCAGACTTGCCTTACGCGACCGTCTGAAGACTTTGATATGCAACTTGCGAAAGAAAGGAAGCCTCAGAGAATGCCATTCTCAAGTGACGCCGCGTGCTCTGTCCCAAGTTTCGGCTCAGGGTCATCAGTGCTGGTGGTTGTTGTGGTTTAAAAAAAAATTCATATGAATTTAAAATCATTAGTGATTGGTAATTATGGAAAATTATTGTGTTCTAGAATTTCATTGCAAGAAACACACAGTAACATAAGCAAACAGTAGCTACGTCGGTCATTTGTATCCCTAATGTGCATCGTTACCACCTTGACCTCGAAGGTAGGTCAAGGTAGTATCCCCAAAACACATGGGAACACCAGCATTTTTCTGATTTCAATGGCAACTTATTCGCAATGAGGTCGTTACGTTCTTCGGTTGAAGTTCAACTGACCAAACCTCACTCACTGACATATCCAGAAATCCCCTCTGACATCCCCCCAGAAATCCCTTAAGGTGTTGAATTAACATACCGCTTGAAAAAATAAGCTCTCCAATAACTTCACAATAATTGTGACATTACAACATATACATTAACAGAGACATTCGGATGAGAAAATTGGAAAATCAAAAAAATCTGTTGACGGCGTTCATTTCCTGGAATCGCCGAGTCACAAGAAAAGACAAAAAAAGAGTGCGGCACAACGGATGATTTGTTCGGAATTTTATCAGGATTATAGGCAGTTTCGGCCGCGCCATATCGGAAATGACCGGATAATTCGATCGTTTGAGCGGGAAAAGATCGCGCTAAGAGGCCGTTCGTCGAGCATCGACGATGTCCCCGGGAGGATTGGGCGCCGCGCTGCCGAGTGCCCGTTGCTCATTACACCCCATAGGAATGCAGCGTGTTGCCGTGCTAAAAGTCTTTAATTTGGAGAATGGGGCCTGGGAGGCTGCGAACTAACTAAAGCGAAGGAATCTCCATAAAACGACGAGCGTTCAGCGCGGGAATGGAAGGCCGTTCTTTAGGGTCCGGAATAAGCGGCTCTGTTTCTGTACTCAAATAACTGTCCTATAAAGTCCCACGTAATGAGTTCCGCGCTCACAGGTGTGCACCCGGCCCCATGCCCAATCATCCCCGCAACCCGAATGTCGGGTGTTTCCGGATAACAAACCATCAATGATTGCTACTTATTACATGCCTATTCATTAACGCTGTTGAATTGGAAAAACTGAACTCATTTACTGACTCGTTCATCGAGTCTGTAAAAGTTTTTTTTTTTAATTGAACATGGTTAGAGGAAGAAGCCCAGACAGCACGAAATGTTTTGAAAATATTTTATAGTAGTTGATGAATATTTACAACATTCTATAAATGTTTACAAAATATTCGTCACAAATATTACAGAAATATTAAGGTGAAATATTATACCAACATTCAGCAAATATTTTGAACATTTATTGAATATTTAGCAATAAATATTATCAAAATATATAGTGAACTTGATTTCTCTAATATTTACAGTATTCTAGGCAATGTGGCTTCCGGTTTTTGTTTTGGTCATTTGCACGGAACTTTGAAATATATAGTTGTGTTGTGTTGAAGAGATAGCGTTTCACATCCCTTTGACTTCAACTGTAATTTGCCTTAAATTAGCAAAACTTGGTTTGCGGTCCTGAAAGTGCCTTTTTTACGGCCTACAATAGGTTTTTTCTATGTTACGGTTGAAATGATTCATAATGTCGTGAAATACATATGTTGTTTCATTTGTTTCGTACAAATATGTCACTTTAATTTATTTCGACACCAATCGGTAATTTATGTAGCAAGTACGCGGATATATCCGCGTGTTTAGGAACGAGGCGGAAGGCGAGTATCCCTAAAAGTGGATGAGCCGCTGAAGCATTTTGCATACTTGTTGCATACAACCTTTTTTAGCATAAGCTCTCCGAACACCAATTTGTGTCCTCTATATCGCCCATAGTGACATTGGCTATTCTGTAAAAATGTAGCTACAACAACTAAATCTACATCTCTCAGCTAAATCAACAATGCAACACCTTGCAGCATTTTTCAGATATATAGTCAGCAAAATTCATATTGTTAAAAAGCGGACATCTGCGTGTTCACATAGTAGTTTACCCAGAACCACTGAATATTCCCAACGGCCCCGTAGCACAAGTGGTCAGTATCTGTCTGTGGTGCGGAGATTGCGGGTTCGATTCCTGCTGTAGCCTGGGCGTTGTGTCGTCTTTGAAAGGCAATTTTTCAGCTAAATCAATTGTATATGAAATAAAGGCGAGCTCCTATGGCCAAAAAAGGCCGATAAGAAGAAAAACAAACTTTTTTTTGATTTCTAAAAATACCCGGTTCTAAATGTTGTCAAAATATTTTTGGCAAATATTGTACAAATATTAAAAAGCGGGACATCAAAACATTCAATAAATATTTATACAATATTCACTGAATGAATTCCAATATTTTATAAATATTATAATATTGAGCTCTTAATATTTCACGAACATTTTGAAAATGTTTATGTGCTGTCTGGGAGCAAAGCACCAGCGTCACTTTGATCAGCTTCAACTGACCAGGGCTTACTCACTAAAAAAAGTGTATTTAAAGAAGACCACAACACAAAATACAAGTTGGTCTAAAATAAAAGAGTTGAAAAAACTAGAACGACTGCATAGGGTCTTGTAAGTTTACTTATCTCGTGGCAGGTGCTGCGGCTATAATTAAGAACGACAATGACGTCACAGGCGCAAATTTTCACGGGCTACCTATAGCTACTCAAGGGCATACCTGTACCTGATTCCGTTGTCGATGAGACGACGACGGTTTCAAGCCTGCCATAATTATTACTGATTGTTTGAAGACAATGACGTTTGTCAAAACGACATCAGCAATAACAAGACCATGGGAACGTGATAGGTGAAAATTGGAGGTGAAAATTCAGGTGAAAACATCTTCCCAAGTGACTTCACGATAATATTTTCAGAACGTTCAATCGGCTGATCAGACTTGTATATAAAACTAAGATTTGTTCCGTATACTCTTGCACTACCTTTCCTATTAAGTTAGTCAAATAAAATATTGACTCGATTTTTGTGTTGTGGTCGTTTTTAAGTACCTATTGAAACCATGGAAAACCCAGATCCACGCATGCAACACACGAAGAACACAAACGATGCCATTTGCAACTTTTCCACCAGTCAGACCTGACTCACTGAGTCACGTCTACCACGTCAAAAACCATGCAAAAACGTCTACCAATGGACAGACCTACGTTCAGTTACTTCAGTTGTAGCTGTGGCGCTATCCGATCCAGTCGAACCCGCTTGAATTACCGTGATTTTGGAAACACGCGAACGCAATCGTTGCGGGGAAGTCTGCGGAACTGCATTTCTCCTGGGGCTTAGCACATGTTTCTAAATAAAGAGTCCAGATTCGAGTAATGGATTGAAATCGCTTTTCCAATATGACTCTGTATTTAAACCCAGCCTTGCAACCGCCGGCGTATTAGTTGAACTAAATTAACCTCATAAATATTACAAGTTTCCCTACACGTGCACCCACATTATAATATTTATAATGAGCACGTCCCCAGTACCTAGGCATTGTATAGATTAAAACTTTGTCGAAAGCTCTCAGCTCCGGATGAGATTACTCTCTCTTCTGGTCTTATAGTGTAATGTCATCGTAACACGAAAATTTTAGTGCCCAATAACCGTACCCATATCCACGCAGCCCATCCCGTACATCATTTCACGGCCCCTTATTTGCACCGGGGCTGCCTGTGTGTGGTATCACATAAGGTGGAGCCCAGCGCCACTTTTCATTAACTATTAAATTTAGATTTGATTGGTTCTCAGGGTTTCCATGCATACAAGACGAGCATCATCTTCAGCGTATTTTATTTGGCTCGACTAGCGGATAGATAACACGGCAAAGAGTTGATGCTGCTGCTACTGAACACACATGGGCCAATCTTAAATTTTTGATGCCCCCCGACCATGACCAAAACCAAAATAAATCGCAGAGATGAAGGAGCGCGTTTGGTCTTTAATGCATGCGGGTGTACCGCACCAACATAGAAAAATTTAAAGTGCATTTCGTTTATGAATAAAATATCGTGGGATGTGCCCGTTTGGGATGAAAACCACGATCGCGTTTTCCACTCAGGCTTTTTGCTTCCAGCAAACCGCGTTGAATGCGATCCGTGGTTGCTCATTTGATATTATATTTTGAATATTGTACCGTGTGTGCCGTAGTTCTTATAATGGTCTCAGCATGTTGATAAATTGAGTTGTAACTGCTGGCGATGAATTATTGAGCAGGAGATGCCAAGGATGGCGCTTTTGGCAGCGAAATGATTGCGGTAAGTGCAAAAAGCTACCGTCACATAAAATTGCTATACAATTGGGTCTTCCAATTTTTCCGAATATTTCACTCATACGTCAAAAACGCGATAATTCGGACACAAATTTTGAGGATTAATAAGCGATAATCCGAAAGACCATATCGATAATTCAATCGATATGTCATTGTTCAAACACCTACTGTCAAACAAACATGATGCGTGCCCACTGTTAGCGTTGGACTCTGGACACTGTATGGGGATGCTCATGCTCAAGCGAGTACTCAAGGACCCAGAGGAATGTGCTAGAAATTGAAACGATTTGGGATTGAGCAGTCATATTGATTTCACACTTTTTACGTCAGCCTCTGGTTCTCTTTTCTGTTCTGCGGCTCAGTACAGTTGGGTGGCTATTCATGTATCATCAATTTTATTGTCGTGTGAAATAATATGTGAAGAATTTGTAGAATGATTCGGGAAATATTCTTTCGAATACCACTTTTGCAATGAAGATGAACCAGATAATTCTGAAAATGCGTGTTGCCATAAGAAAACCGCATTCGTTTGTTTTCTTCTGTTGTTCGAAAGAAGAGCCCTCCCCCTGCGGGGTCGGGCTCTTTTAGCTTTCGAACAACAGAGAAAACAAACTCATGCAGTTTTCAGGCAACACGCATTTTTCAGAATTATCGGTAATTTTCATTGCACTCGTGGTATTATACCCGAGAATTTTTTTTGTCATTTTTGACATATGTCCGTTTTTGCAATATAGGCGATTGACCTTATTGGGGGAAATGGCCGTTTCGTCGAGGAAGTTTTAGGGAATTAATTTTTAGAAGTGGTGTAGTTGCCGTCCGGCAACGGCGGTGGTTACGTCAATTGGTGGCATGTCAAAACTGTCACTTTGCTGTCTTGTGCAGTACGCTACAAGCAAACTTTCGTTCCTGTGAACCCTTGGGACCCCATAGGCTCGTTATTGTGCCCCATGTTGATGACCAGCGTCGTCGCAGACCTTTCTCTAAATCATCCATAGCTTCCGCCCAAGGAAGAGCAACAGACTCTGTCACACCCGCACGGAGGAAAACACACAAGCCCGTCGACCAGCCTGCCAGCCAAGAAAAAATCACCTCGGGCTGGCCGTGCAGAGTCAACCACCACCTACCTTTTTTCCTCGCTTTTTTCTAAAGATTTCCTGCTTCGACTTCAGCTGGAGATCCGCATTTTTCATTCCAACAAGCTCGCCGTAGCTACCTCTGTGTTCGCGACGTAAACGTTGTCTTTTTTTATCGCAATAATGTAGTGCATTGCTGGGGGCGTAGTCTTTCAGCTGCGCACCTCTGGAGCTAGATCTACTACAAACCTGCTAAATACGCTAACCATAACATGAAATAAGAGACACAAATGCAAACCCCTTTTTCAGATTATTTGTACTTGTCAAATTTCCATGTCAATATGTGGGTATTACAGGTATCCACTAGTGCCCACCTAGGCTACTAGACGTCGGAGTATGTTTTCCTTGCAAAAACGTCCTCGACGACCAAGTACCTAGCTCTACACCAGGTGGCGTTTTTTGAATGTAAATCGCCTATAGGAAAATTTTCACTATTGACAAGCGTCCTCACTCTCATCACCTAATCAGTCTTATAGTCGGAACGCTATTGCTGTTTTTGGTATGAAGCATTGCCACTTGGTAGATATATTGGATTGGTGGGACCGACCTGAGTTGATGAACGAAAGTAGTTACGACCGCATCCCTGGCCGACGCCGTATACAGGGTGAGATATATATATATATATATATATATATTTTCAAATTCGTATCTTATGAACCAAAATAGTTGGAGCTATGAAAATTGGTATAAATATGCTTGCTTCAATCCTTATTAAGGTGCCTTAAACTATTCTGGAATATCTCTGAAACTTTTTGAAATATCTGGAAAATAAAAACCTGAATATTTTGAATTTGTACTTAATGGCTGGATGTCCTAATAATTCACTGAATTTCAAAGCTATCCTGGTGAAACTTGATACACATACGGCTTATAATGTGATAAAGGAAATACAATCAGTAGAAAGCGTTCTTCTTCACTATTTTCCAAAAAAAGGACGGTCAACTTTTTATTCCGTCATGGCCATCATTTTTTTTTGCGGTGAGCGGGGATTTGTGTACTCACTGGCAGTCCCTCCTAAGCCCCGCCTCAGTATTCTGGAAGCGACGCCGGGTGATTTGCACACCACCCACAATTTTATGGACACATCAACAGTAGTGTGGTCCAAAAAAATTGTTTTTCTATTTTTGATCGGGCCACCCTCTACTTTTGTTACACATACCCATAGTGATTTCCTGGTGAAATTTCAATTCTCTACCATGGCAGGAAGGGGGTGCTCATCAACCCTCTAATTTTGTAAATTCTAGATTTATTCGTAGAAGTCTGTAGCATCAAGATTTATCAAAAACACGAAGGAAATGTCAGTTATAATCTATTTAGCACAATTTGAGAAACATATAGAAGAAAAATCAGATGAGAGTGGAATATTGATCGTTGAACTAATAGTGACACTTGCCAATAAAGCGGAAACGTTTCGCGGTATGACTTGTTGATGTTGAAGCTGGATGTCACAAAGTAAGGGCCAGTGTTTTCATCTCTGGTTAACTTTAACCAAATGGTCAATGTCATAATTGTCATATCAACATTGCTGGAACATTGGTATCTTTGGCAATTAACATCAAGTTGACCTCTGGATAGAGTTATCCTGGGACGGAAATACTGAGTCTAAAAATAATTTTGCAATCCTAAGGACTGCGGAAACCTCAAGATATTTCACCTTTGGGAGAACATTAAACATGTTACTGATTTTGAATATCAGTGTCTACTTCCTAAAACATTTCTTCTAAATATGGATCAACATCAACATCCATGATTACCTTCAAGGCAAAGACTGAGTTAGGTATAAATTTACGGGTGGTAAACGATACTGCTGAAAGGGGTGTTCAATTGTTCGAGAAATACAACTAACTACTGACCAATGACAAGAATGAAAAGATGTTTTTGTTGCATATGGTAGAACAATTGGAAAATGGTGTCTATTTGGACGACCAAAAACGTTTGATCAACGTAGTCTAGAGCAAAATCATATCATGTTAGTTGAACATTATAATTCATTTAAATTTTTCTTTCACATAATTCTTCACTTAGGTACACCAAACGAACAATAATTCATATATTACTTCGTATTTTGTTGAATCTGGATGCTACAAACTCCTACGGAAAAATCTAGGATATTTAAATTTTGAGGGTTGATGAGCACCCCCTTCCTGCCATGGTAGAGAATTGAAATTTCACCAAGAAATCACTATGGGTGTGTGTAACAAAATAAAAGGTGGCCCCATCCAAAATTGAAAAAAAAAATTTTTTTGGACCACACTAATCAACAGTGAGGTTATTAGCGCCCTTTTTTCGGTGTCCATCTCGTTTCACCCTTTTCCCCTTGACGTAACCGCGCAGTGGTACACGTCAAGCTACTAGAGAGCGCATGAAAATTTTCACCTGGCCCAGGCCGGATTCGAACCCCTCCCGTGAAAAGGTAAAACCTAGTAACCCACATTTTTTGGTAAAATGAGTTTTTCACATATTTGGAATCTTCTAAGTATTTCCTTCACTCAGATATTGGTTTTGGATCAATATTCAAAAAAATGAATGAATTAGAACGTATGGAATTTCTTGGTACGTGCATTTCTAGTCTACTTTACAGTGGAAAAACATAGCACGTATCCCTTCCAAAGGTAAAACCTAGCATCTTTGCGGCATTGTAGACATTTTACAATGGATAAACATAGCAGGATGGCCTCGAGGGTGGCTTACTAGGTTTTCCCGGTGTTTTATTCAGGATATTATGATCTAGATGAACCCAGCATGGCTCTTACTGGATTTCTCCAATTTTTTGTGCGTGTTTTTCAGTCGAGCTGATAGTTCATTGATGGATGCTATGAATCCATACTTCCGTTCATACTTTGTAGTACGTTGCTTGAACCCTAAATTTACCTACTAGTCACACTTCAAGAGGCCATTGAAGGTCAAGTGAATCAACTGCGCTTTCACGCGTTATACCCAAAAAAACACAACACAAAAAGATTTACACACCCCCAGTATAAACACTCTTAGCACCATGTGTTGTTGCCATTTGGACCGTTATACGATACGTGCTCTTACTCGATTCTCCCGCTAAAACATCAAAGAGAGAGGTCGTATGATGAACTAAATAGTTGATAATTATTATTGATAGCAATTGTGTTTTGCTGGCATAAAAATGTCCGATGGAAATTCTTCCCGGAGCTTTGGCTACTAATAAACGTGAGCTTAGTTAATTTTATTGTTCCAGGAGCACTCAAGTTCTAATCGTCGTGATATTTCCAAAATTATAATTTAGTATTATACTTTCTCATTATTTAAGGTTCACAAAAATACAACAAGCAAGAACGCCGATTGATTAAAATGTAATTAATTAGGGGGTAGGTAGGTCCGACGCGCCGACATCACAAAAATTTCGACTTTTCTATCCTAACTATTAGAGAAGACAATTGAGGCATAAATTCTTTGAAAAAAGACAAAATTTTTTAGAGAATTGTGCCCAAAATGCCACCTGTGAAGAGATTTTTCTGGAAAAATATTGCTCCGTCTGATGCATCATCTGGTTTGACATCAAATGTTGTTTATTTTTTTGTTTTGAATAAAGTTGGCAAAGTGTTATTTTTGAGCTATAATTTTTGTTGCCTGCTTTTGAGTCTTATCACGGTGGCTCTTGTAATTGAAACAATATTGTAATTTTGTTGATTTTGCTATTATTGTTACGATTAATTGATACAACGATGCTTTATTGTAAAAATTACAATATTGTTCCAATTACAAGAGCCACCGTGATTAGACCCATCAGAAAAAAGTGCCATTGATGGAGATAAGTATACTTTGATTTGGTTCATGAGAAGGTACCTGAAAGTAAATTTTGAAGGCATTGTTCTTTTTCATTTGTTTGTAATGTCAGTTAGTCACTCGGTTAGTTACCTATGTAATTGATTATGTTGTTTCCTTATTAGTTCAATCGCAACTCGAATCGCAACTTCTCTTGCGTGCAATTTCGAATGTAAATCCCTGCCAAATATATCAATTTATATCGATAGGAATATTATTTCTTTATATTTATTAAACATGATTTTTATCATAACAGGGATGATGATAATTGTACTTATTATGTTTTTCCATTCGAGATTCGATAGCTTTCAGAAGTTCCTCAATAGCAAGCCATTGTGCTAGGTTTTTCCAAAGTAATATGCTGGTATTCCTAATGGAAAAACATAGTAAGTGCAGTATTTTCCAAAATACTACCCAAATCATGAAGATATTATGAAATATGAAAAATTCAACCTTGAAAACCCCCATTACCGCTAATATCTGTTCTATTTTGCCATAGCAATCCTTATGGCAAGACTGGGAACTTCTTTTCGCTCTCCTGCACAATTTGCCCAAAGGCAGTTACTAGGTTTTACCTTTTCACGGGAGACCCACTATCTCTGAAATCGCTTCCAAAGACGGAGTCCCCCGGTTGGCCGTCATTCTGAATTTGTTAAATATCAATGATTTTCCGAGATATCGTGGCGCAACTTGTTGTGTACATACGAAAAGTGATCTCGAAAATTAAATTCAATCGGTACCTAACTACCACAGCAACCATGGCTGACTCCATATATACAGGTTGATCCAGAAAAATATATTAAAATTCATATTGCATAAACAGATACAGATGGAGCTGTAAAAATGTGAGGAAACGTACTGCCAGGAGCACTGTATTAAGTACATACATCAATTTTTTTGCAACTCCAAGAAAGTGGCATAGCCATGAAGAAGCCCTTCCGTAGTACATTTGCCATGAAGCCAGGAACCAGACTTTTTATTCTATGAGGTCATGATTTCAATGAAGCAAGACTTTTCGCTTTTTTTCTAATAACAAAAATTTTGATGTATGTAGTATTTTGCTCCTGACGGTACGATCGCACGCAAAATAACTGGAGACACCTAAAATACTTTGAGGTTTGAGGCCCTAGTTTCCGGACTTCTAGTTGTGTAAGGTTGATGCATTCATCCATGCTCATTGATCACATAAGTGTGCACGCACAATGCATACAAAAATCACCACTACACAACTAGAAGCCTAAAAACTAAGGTCTCGAAGTATTGTCAGTGTCTCCGTTGTGGTGCAACTTGATACAATCATAATAACTGATCTTAGAAGCAACATTCAGTCGGTAGAGCTTGAAAATATTCCTGATGTTAATAATAGTATGGCAAATGCCCGGTCATTTTTAAAAGTGTAAATGCCCGGTAATATTACTGGGCATTTATGGTCATGTTTAAAAATCGATGAAAATAGTACTATATGATTGTTCGTGTCAAGAGCTTCAAAACAGTACCAAAAACCTTAGATTTATGGCTAGAAATAGCTCCAAAAATTGAATAGAACTCCGGGCATCTCGTGTACTTTACCAAGTGTTTTGCCATCCTCGGAGCGTTTTGTAGTGTATTTTATTTTGCAGAAAGCACACGAACCGTACTTCTTTCCCCTCTTCACCGTTTTTGTAAAATATTTCCACACAACGGATTCGCCTTTTACCATTTTCGGTTCCTTTTGTTAACCGCCGGGGTTAACCCACAGATAAGTTACCCGTCGTCTTGAAGTAGAATAGAAGCGTTGATGTAGAAGGTAGAATAACAGTTCACAGTTGAAGGATTGAGGTTAGGTTGTCTTGTCATTGAAAAATTGGCGGTAACTTTTAAAATGACCGGGCATTTATGGAAACTTTTGGGCATTTATGTTGGGCATTTTTGGACATTTTGAAAAATGCCTGCCAACATTAGTTAATAATAGTCACCAGGATAAATTGAATATAAAATTAGTGAGTATGACATACATAAAAGCTTGCAAATATTCTTTTGTAAAGGAGTAGGAGTAAATACTAACACATAAATTGTGAAATTTTTGCGAAGGTATCTTCAATTGAACACAGAAATTTCGTCGTGATCTTACCAGAGAACGGATATAGGAGAACAGAAATAGCCTTTTTAGTACCTGTATGCAATTTCACATTGTTTATTTTGCAAGATGGAAAGTAGGATGTCGAAAAATTCACAAGAAACACACGAGCGAGCTAAGAAAAGAACAGGAGACTCCAGTGTTTCTCTTATTGTTTCACAGCGGAAAACTCGTTGTTGTCTTACAATAGAATGGTTACGGGAGATTGAGAAAATTGAAAGTGCTTCTTCTGTGAGTTGCCTGGCACAAAAAAAACATACTCAGCCGAATTACCACAAAGGCCTGTTGCAAAACAATAAATGATTGTGCTACGGCGCCACAGGATGAAAGGATTTTGAAAAAGATATCGAGAAGTAAGTCACAGTGTATTCAGGTCTAGGAAATCTAGGTCCGAAACGCAAAAAAAAAACTCATCGGCAGTGTTTATCGCCTTGGAATGAGCATTTCCTATGACAGACTGCATTTAATAATAATAATAATAACAATAAATGAGAGAGTCAACGAAGTGTGCGATATTTACCACATGGATTGCATGGTTTGCCCTCCCAACCTTCCAAAAGGTATTTTTACCACTGCTGTTGATGATGTTGACCACAATCCATTATCAACCATAGCCCAGACGGCATTCCATGGAACAGCAATAACATTAATGCAACACAATACACAAATTGCCTGGACAAGAAAGTAGATATTTCATTCGCGATGTTGTTTAGGCGTGATATTTCAATTTTTGTGTTGAAGGTTTTCCACGTGAGGTCATGTCTTCTGACAATACAAATAAAAACCGGGAATCAAAAAGCTTCCATCGGACTGCTCAGTAGTTCCTCCATGTTTTGCTGACATCAAAAAATCGATATGTCCCCGATACGACATTTACACGCATGATCCATGTCTACACCATTATAAGAAGTAAGAAGAACTAGAGTGATTAGAGAGCACCAGGTACGACGAGTTTAGGCCGTGGACTGCCTATCATGCTGGTGATGACAGAGATATCAACGAGCGGCATGTCACTGATGTAGAACTGCAACCGGTCTTCAAAGAACAGGCCCATTCTGCTGCAATGATGTTGCATTCTATGAACATTGTTTCAAATGCAGTCAGATCCATACATCCGGATCAAACTCCAGTGATAGTTGCAAATCAACCACTTATGCACTTCTAAAACAGCTGCAATATATTTATTCGACCATGGTAGGAGCCGATAAAATGCTTGTGATGATGGGTGGCTTACGTATTGAAATGGCGGCACTGAAGGTCGGTCATTGATCAATGGTTAGATAATAGCGGCTGGACGAGTGCTTCAGTTCAAGCAAATGTTACGACACAAGGTAAATCTAGATCCATGTTAATGACATCACACGTTACACGGACAAGATTATGCCCATCATACAGATAATTATAGGGCTGACTATTTTCTGGTCATAGTTGCAGTAATCATTAATTACTTCTTCATTCGATCAAGACATCCAAGATACACTTGTATTGGCAAAATACATTTCATAGATGACTGCTGCCGCTCTTTATTCACTTCAAATCAAAGCGTACGAAGCTCACATCCATAGGACTGAAAATCAGCCTACAGTAACCCTCGAAGAATGGCGAGCAAATCAGAACAATCTAAGTCCACTATTCAAATATTGGGACATTGTTCTGAATCTTGAACTATTGGTCATGCGGTTTATAGGGTCCATTAGAAAAAGGGACTTCAACCTATATGTGGATGCACTAAGAAGACTTGCCCCTTGGTTCTTCGCAATGGATCATGTTAACTCGGTGGATGTCCGTCCATATAAAAGATCTGTCAAATCTCGAACAATTCCATCGAAGTTTGTTGGACAGCTTCAAGAAAGGCCTTTTTGTTGCCCGCGCGAGTCATCGTTCTTTCTCAGGAATGGCTCTCGATCAGGCGCATGAACATATGAATGCCCTGATGAAAGGGGATAAAGGTAATGAATGCCTTCAAGTTATTGTCACTAAGTAATAAGTATACACTGCTTAGTATTGCTTATTATCACATCGAGTTGTGCTGTTAGTTTTCTGATGGCATTCTTCCATTTTAGGTATGATTGGTTTAACTGAAGATCCAGATGCTCTCCGCAAGTGGTGCATTGCTGGTCTAGAGCTTGCTATGGTACAGTTTTGCCCTGCCGAGGACAAAAGCTGATTCCGTCTCCGCCCGCTGGAGACTGGGATTCGCACGGGCTGATGGCCCGTACGAGTAGCATGATCCCAATACGATACAGCTCACTCGGTAAAAGAACGTGATCTGAGGGTAGCACTGATTCTCGATAAACGCTGACGAGTCACGGGCGACAAGCACAATTTCGAGTCGTGGGAGATAGGAGAGACAATTGCCAAAACATCGCAAGTTTTAGACGTATAATGAGGGCTGGACAGATTACATAAATATGACAAGTTAAACTCCACTGGAGCTGAGGGCTCACAGGTGACATGAATATGACAATTTAAACTCCACTGGAGCTGAGGGCTCACAGGTATGTACGTGTCTGAAAAACTGAATTAGAGCTGATGAAATAACAGATGCACAGCCTCGGCGGTAACTATAAAATCACTTAACTTGAATTTCCCGCGCTGAATGGGGGCTGCGGTCCACCGATATCCGTCAACCAGCCCGTCCGAGACACCACGGTCCCCCTCCCCAGACCACTCGGAGCAGGGCACAGGAGCGTTTAAGTTCTGGGCGCCAGGCACGAACCTGCTGGTCTAGTGATGGTAGTGGCGTGCCTCCACAGGAATTTGCCCGGTCTTGCGGTGGGGAACCAGGGGCCTCAGATAACCTGAAAGACAGAGAGATGGCAGTGAGTCGCTCACAACTGGCTTGAAAGAAACTGCCCGGCGCTCATCTGTCAGTGGGGACACTTTTGAAGCTTACAAAAAAATTGTGGAGGGAAAATTCTGACAGAAAAAGACTTGAAATAGTGTCTAATAAAAACACGAAGGCAGAGGAAGAAAAATTACATGCTGATGGCACAAATTTAGCTACGCAAAGGGCTTGCAGTCGCGGCGTGATTTACACGATACACGCATTGGAAATATGCAAAACCACTTAACTGAAAGGCGTGCGCTTTCTGAGGTGGCGGCTTTAAGCCTCGATCGAAGGCGCGCTCCTCTGATGACTTGCACTGTACTCTACGAAGCGGAGCTGTCGTCCCACAGGGCCACGTGAAGGCCTCCGTGACGCAAAGCCAGCGTCCGACAGGAACAAGTACAGTTGATGCTGGTGATTTTCCTAGCTGCTGACGGCGAAGGTTGTTGCGTCGGCTCGGCGAAGGCTTCTTCTCGGCTACGGCGATGCTACCGGTGGCATTAGCGATCCCTTGCGTGCGACAACAGAGAGCCTTGCGGTTGGCAGTCGGCGACCATCGGGGCCAGACACGACGACAGGCACGAGGTCAAATACGTTCAGCTTAGCTTTCCGGAACGACGGGCACGTGGTCGGGAGCGACCATCGGGCCAAGAACGATGAGCATACCGGGTACGACGAGCTTAGCTTTCCAGAAGCACGAGCACAGGAACGATGAGTATACCAGCGGGGTCAGGAACGACCTGAGATAATCAATTATGTACAGACAGTTTGAAAAATTCTACCAGAGGAAAACGTGGTTCAGGCAAACGCACCAAAGCGTTTGGAGAGCTAAGAGCCATTGGCTTCCGTTGGCAAGGGAATGAGGTTGCCAAGTCCTCGCGGTTTTAGGTAGTTTTAGGAAAAATTGTGGATACAGCAGGTTACTAAGAGAAGTTTTTAAGTCGATACCCCAATCATTGACACCCCAACCATTATTTACACTCTAACCATTGATGCCCAAATCATTGACACCCCAACCACTGACGTCCCTAGTAACTGTCCGCTTCCAGTTTATTTATTCTCGTTTCAACGGTTGCGCCGTTTTACTATACCGGGTGATCATTTGAAAACTATCCACCTGCAATAACTCCCGATTCCTAGTGAATATTTTTTCGAGCAAAAACAGGTCGATTTTTATATCGAGGGGGACATCCAAAACATACATTGGCAAATTTCTATATTCACCCCCCTCGCCCCCACTCACCCCAACTTTGAAATTTCAAATGACACTACCTACCTTGCGATACATCAAATTGAAGAAAATTAAATTTTCTTTCTGGAAAAAATATTTTCAAATTTTTTAACCCCACCCCCTTTTCCCTAAAAATTCTCTGACTGTCCCATTTTATATTCTGGACCCCTCATTTTTTTCTCAATTTAGTCGGCGTCATCCTAGATAGCATCGAAAAAGAAAATTTTCGGTGAGAAAAGTGCTGCCCAAATTCACCCCTTTGCTCTCCCCCACCTCAACTCCCAAATTTAACAAAACACCACCTACTTTGTGATACATCAAATTGAAGGGAATTGAATTCTCTATCTAAAAAGAATTTTTTTAGAATTTTCTACCCCACCCCTAATAAATTGGTCATTTGGAGTATTCTAGGGGGAAAATGGGGGGGCTTTAAAAATTGTGAAAAATCGTTTTCATGAAGCGAATTCAATTTCCTTCAATTTGATGTATCACAAAGTGGGTATTGACATTTTAGATTTTTGTGGTCAGGTGGGGGGAGCGAAGGGGTGAATTTGGGTGGCACTTTTTTCATAGAAATTTTTCTCTTTTGATGCTGTGCCGGATGACGTTGACTGTTTTGAAGGGAAATAGAGGTCAAGAATATTAACTTGAACACTCAGAGAATTGTGGGAAAAACGAGGGGTGGGGTTGAAAAATTTCAAAGTATTTTTTTTTAAAAGAGAATTTAATTCTCTTTGATTTGATGTACCGCAAGGTAGGTGGTGTCATTTAAAATATCAAAGTTGGGGTGAGTGGGGGCGAGGGGGCTCAAGATATAAATTCTCCTATGTATATTTTAGATGTCCCCCTCGATATAAAAATCGACCTGTTTTTGCTCGAAGAAATTTGCACCAGGAATCGGGAGATATTGCAGGTGGATAGTTTTCAAATGATCACCCGGTATGTATGTGTTATGCTGGTGGCTTACGGCCCCGGTAGCCGCAGGGTGAAAATCTCATGTCGTTTATTGAGAAAATGAAATAAATACCCATGTCCCTGAACGGGGTGAAATGGGCGACAGGTCGGCTTCAAATTCCGTTATTAAATTCTATCACAATATTATTTTCAACAGCAGGATACCTTATTTATCCCCTCTAAATGTCATTCATACGTTCATTTTACGTTGAATATATGGAACAATAAAAATCTCATCATAAAACTGTGCAGAGGATTCATAACTGGAAATTTTCACTTGCTGTTTGCATCAACGGCATTCGCAATGAAAATTGTTTGATTAATTCGGATGTTTCCAAACCACACACCTCTACATCATGGTGATGTAATTAAACACGCGGGTAATGACTCAAACATGATGCTTTCGTCGTTGGCAAAAAATGCATTTCGCTAGAGAGGAAATAATGCTGGCGCCATGCATGCCCCGGGTTCGCAACAATTTCGTTATCTACCCGCCACCGAAATGAATTTTAATATTTAGAGTGCAGGTCCGGGCAACGTTATTATTTAAAAAAATAATTATAATAACGCATACATTACGGCCAGTAATCTAAAACGTTTTTACTTTACTCTTTCCCGGGACAGCCGCGAGGGGACCAGATGGTAATAAAAAGCTGAAATATAACGGTGATATTTTCGCTGTCACAATATACATTTCAAAATTACCTAATGAGATACAAAAAATCGCCAAATAAATTACACGCAGATGCTTTGGCCGGGGTCAAGAGTTATTTCATGAAACAATAGCGTGCCGAGCGGAATATCATCATCATCTTTGTCGTGGATACACTTATTACGTCGTTCAAAACAAAGTAATTTGCAAAGGTAGAGACTCTATTATCAATGGAGAAAAAGCAAAGTGAGTCGTTCATGCTCTTGTAGGTTGTTTGCAATTCAAGAATTTGATTACAAAAGGATCGCTATTGGCTCCACCGCTAGCTGCCACGGATATACATGCCTTTCCGCTGCGAAATTTAAGCGGAGTTTATTCCCAATACATAATGTATTATACCTACATACAAGTCAAGTATTATGTCAACCTAGAGTTATCGAAAAGTCACAACCCTATGAAATCACGTCACCCTGAAGTTGCTAGTTGAATGGTTTACTGATTGACTGCTAGTTACTCCCGCTCTTCCAGTTGAGTCCGGTTCTCCGTGATGAATGCCTGTGTTTTACAAGCACAGGGATTCAGTTCAGAGGACATTGAAACATAAAGCGTCACCAACTTTTTAGTCTGAAACCCACCAGAGAAATCAACTGCCACTGCTCTATTTCTAACAAGGAACAAGGACAAGGCCCCTCTGTGAAATACGCATCGCAGCCGCAACGCAAGGCAAAACGTTTCTGATTGTCTCGACTGCGTCGCGATGTCTTTATCCGAATACCTTGCGGGCCAATCAGAAACTTGCGGGTTGCGTTGCGGTTGCGTTGCGTATTTCATGGAGCGGGTTCTAGTTTATATTATTTTCAAAATATTCACCTTGGGACCTATGATATGATAATAGCCAGGCATAACTAGATTTTAGATTACCTTCGCCTCTTTATGATGATGGGAAAACTATCGAGTGTAACTTCCTGATGGGCTTCCTGCAAACAATATTTCCAACACCATAATGCGCGGTGTGGAACCGCAACGTATAAAAATCCGGTAATTACCCCTTGTACTCTAGGAGCATGGCCCGGAACTCCGCAGCCCGTGTTTGATGGGTGTTTCTTAATTTCCTTCGCCGACCAATGGAGAAAACCCCCGCAGTACTTGTGTGTGTATTTAAATAACATTTTTACGTCTTTAATTTAATAATTAGCACTAGCGCACTAAATTAAGGCGATAAGGGCGCCAACAACGGCCATTACGCGCATTAATATTATTTTTAATAATGCAAGCGAGAGACCGCGCCAAATCTTCTGTGCGCTCTTTCTCTCACTCGCGCGCTATAATTAATTCAATTCGCAATACAACAAAAGTTAATTTTCTTGAAGGAGTGGCACAATGGAAGGCTAATAATTCCTGCTTTTGTTTACACAGAATTTTATGCTGATAATGAATGTTGGTTCAGATAAAAATATCGTTGTAACCTTTTGTGGTGTCGTAAGAAGACAAGTACGTTTTATTCTTTATCGTTTGCTTTGATAAAGGAGCTTTCACTCGAGTAAAATTTGCTCCAATACTGCATCATCGATCTGCTGTATGGCTCTCCATCAATTTCAAAACACCCAGGGTCCAGGGTGTGTGAGTGACGTCTTCTATTTTCAGCAAATTGAATGTTCACTCCCAGGAACCATTTTCAGCGAATTGAATGTTCACTCTTAGGAAGTTTTTCAATGAACTGTATGACACCATCAATTTCTAAATGAATCAGCCTTCCCTAAAACAAAGAGGAACATTTACTTGAAATTTTTATATGCCATAAACTGAATTGCAGATTTTTGCGATACAAGTCTAAGAAAATCTGTTGTAGTCCAGTCGACAGGTAGTTTCAGATAGAAAATGGTCAGAAGATTTTTGCGTCCTGAAGGTTATGAAACTTCAGGACGCTCTTCAGGGATGGTCAATAAACATGTTCTCTAGTTTTGGAGGACTGCAAACATTTTGACCTTTCTTCGGTTTTTCGTCAATAACTTTTTCCCTTACGTCCTACGGTGAAAGCATCCCTATACTTCTTGAAGATCTGGGGCGCACTGCTACCATAATTACATGAGCCAGTGCGAGGCATTTCTTTTTCCAGGAGTCCAAGGATCCTCGTTGGTTGGTCAATATCAAGACGTGGAGTAGAAGAGCAACGTCTCTGGAACCGCAGTTCGCACACTACTCAAGAAGTTGTCAGTCGGAGGATACTCAACTACTGTGTTGAACACTCTGGAGCGGATGTCCTCCAAGGTTATTTTTCCAGCTGTCTTCACACTTCGACGTCTTTCTTCCTGTGCGTCTCCTTTCCATTCGGTGGAGTACCAGTTATTGTACAGAATTTTGTCACCAACCCTCTTCAGACTGACAATAGGCCCTCTCCTTGATTCTAAAATGATGATTTGGTCTCCATATTTCGTCTAAATACGAATTTTTACAGTTTTGCTCTTTTGCTGTGTGATCGACCGTTTTTCTCAATCAGCTCAATCAGCTGCTGAATGGAAAAACTGGCATTTATCACTGTTCGCGTCGATGTATGAAAATATCACCTGCATGGCCTCGTCAACACTGGGCGATGGGCGGAATTCTCTTTTCTGCGCTGACTTAGATGGATGGTAAAAACTTGCAAGGCACTTTTGGTGATACTCAGCATTGACGGCGACTAAATCAGTGTTAAAATTGGACAAGTGGCTGATGCGTTCTTCTTTTTTCTTCCCCCACTCATCTACACGCATCCTCGCCTTTTCGGTAATTTTATTAGCCATTTCGAGTAGAGTCACTTCGGCCAGAGCATTGCACCTTTCCAAGGGCAACTTTGCCTGTTTAGCTCTGGAATCATCAGTGATCTTCCTCATAAAACACACGCGTTGGTGAAGTCAAATTTTGCAACTTGTGACCGCCCGGAAATAATAAGAACTAGCCCACGGCGCCAGCGGGCAGAATCTGATGAAACGAAGCGACGCAGCTACTTCTTTCTTTTCAATTCGAAACTCGCATCGGAGCTGTCGTCTAGTGTGTGCTGTACATTCACGGTTTTGCTTTTAGAATGGTCTTCGAAATTGTGTTAGTTCGAAGCCAGAAACCGCCTGTTTTGCGGGTTTATTTGGCGAACGGTGAATTATCAGGGTACTGGATCCGAAGTAGGCATTGTTTCGCCGTCTAAAGAAGTACAACCACACCTGGCGCATCAAACGAAACCGTCTGTCACTTGGAGGTAAAGTAAAGACTGATTTTGTTCCTCTTTTTGTCGCATTTTCGACTTGGAGTCGATACTGAGTTGAGTGAATTGTTGTAGGTTTCTTTCTTTTACCCATCACTCAGTTTTTCTGCTACATAACGAGTTTTCTACGATCAAGTTCTCGACATCTCTATTTTCCTGTCATCCCGTTTAAAAGTCTGGAGATTTTGCCAGCAAACCGTCAACGTCACCGTCATCGACATCGTCGCATTTACGCAACAGGGAATTTCCCGAGCGACTCACTTTCCTTGAAAGGGGAACGATACAACGACCAGCCCGCCTTTTGGTTTAAGTGCAAGATTTTCCAAACCGCCCGGCGAGTCTTGTCGCACTAGCGTGGACATCTCCTACAACACCGAGTCTAGCCATCGCCCGCACTCTGGAAGTCTCAGCGTACGACAATTTGTCGATCGCGGCCGTCAGGAGGCCGTCACCGTGTGTACAGCTGCTTTGCATTTTGGTCAAGTAAGCCGGCGATATTGCGCCTATTGTGTTTGCTTTATTCACCCTCGATACCCTTTATTCTCCACTTGGTGAATCTTAGCTACCAATTAAAATCTTTTTTGGCCATTATAGAGCTTCATCACGGCCTGGCAATGGGAGTAGCCCGTCCCAGAAAAGATGATTTACAAATCCCTGTAGAACGTGTAACTCAGGGTTGACACATTTTTTATGACAAAGATGTCATCGTCCTCTTCGAATAAAAAGACATTCACAGTACTGTAGCAGTTTTTTGCAAACTTTTTGGTCTTTCCAAGTGATTGGAAGTTCTCTGAGCTTTTTTCTTATGTCCATATTCTGGATTTTTGATCAATTGGGGTGGGTTGATGGAACACTGTTACACCTGGCACGCAGACCTCGCTATTGGGCCCATTGTACCTCTTCCCAGACCAGCTGGACTCACCGAGCCACAATGTGGTGCCTGGATGTTTGATGATAGGTCCATCCAAGTACGGGGACAGACATCTCCATATTTCTTTAGCTTCAAGCATTTTGCTTTACTTTCACTATCCGGAGGATTATACGCTCGTATTTTGAATTCCTCATTATTTTTGGCATATTCTTCAACTCCTCCTCTCGAAGTTTTTGAAGATATGAAGCAATACGGACAGGGGTAAGATGCTTTGGCAGTTGGCTGACCATTGATCAATAACATAATCTTGAAATCGGACATGAATTTGAAGGGAATATTATTGATTTTTGTCAATTTGAATAGTAAATTGATAATATCATATGTTTCTTTCATCTGTGGTACGCTGCACAGCATTATTGATCTGTGTACAGTACAGGCTGTTCACGATAAAATTCACCCCCCCTCTAGGAGATTCCTCTTTAGATATTTTGAAAAACTAAAAACTTCTTCCCAACGATTTTTTCCAGGGATCTTGAACCGGTCGTCTGAAAGTTTTCAATTGGTACCGTATACAGGGTGTGACATGTAACTTTTTCATTTCAAATGCGAAACCCATATTTTATCACGTCATTTGATGGAGCCCTTCTTTCTGTTTACAAAGATATATAACATTTACGATTTATTTTGACAAGGAAGCTGTCAAAAAAATAATAAAATAGGTAGTCAAATAAATTAAAAATTGAAAATTACGCGACACCCTGTATTAGGAACAAATTAGACCATTTATCCATGCAAAGTTGAATTCTGCAGACAAAATGCTGCAAGAATAACTTTTTTTCAAGTGAACTGTAGAAACCAAAGCCATCTTGCCACGAAAGAAAATTATTTGACTACCTATTTTATTATTTTCCCGACAACTTACTTGCCAAAATAAATCATAAGTGTCATATATATTTGTAATCAGAAAAAAAGGCTCCACCAAATAACGGAATAAAATATAGGGTGTTGCATTTAAAATAAAAAAGTTACATATTATTATCACACCCTGTATACGGTACCAATTAGAAACTTGAAGAGGATCGATTTAAGGTCCCTGGGAAAAATCGTGAAGAAAAAGTGTTTAGTTCTTCGAAATATCTTGAAAAGGAATCTACTGGAGGGGGGTGAATTTTATCGTGAACACCCTGTACATACGCTTGTCAATCTTCTTTTTTTGCTTAAGTACCTACGCTTCCACCTTCATCATACGAAGTTCTGTTGTGGTTGCTTGTCGTATTGTCGAATCCATCTCAATCATTTTCACTTAATGGCTTATATTATCATTTGAGAGATAACTATTTTTAAAAGTGGGTGATTTTTCGGGATGCTGGACCTTAAGATGATGAAATTTATTTTTTTTTCTCAAATAAGTAGGTAATATCAATACTTGGGTTTTTTCTCAAAAGAATTATAATTTTCAGGCAGAATCAACAAGCAAATTTTGAAGAACCCTTGCCCACCATCAGCCATCACCTTGAAATGGCCACATTCCCAGTTTCGTTTCTTCGTTCAAGAACCGCACCTGGTAGCTCTTCAGCGTCACACCACCCATCTCGCCTCTTCGCCTTTTTGTTCCCTTCGGTTTTTTTACGTTCTTCTATTTCAAATTCAAATCCATCTGCTTTGTAAAGATTTTCTAGATCGTTAGACATATACTAAACTGCTGGACAACTAAGTTGTCGGTATCGGAAAAATGGTGCGACTTTGGAGGTCAATATCTCTCGATTTCGCTCGATATCTCTCAGCCACAGGCGTGCAAGGTGACAATGCTTGGAATAAAAGTGCAAGGTACTGTTTATATTTTGCCCTTAACGTCCGGACTCTACTAGACAAATTATTCTTTCCGTAGTAAACAGGTATGGTCTTTCGACTAGCAGAGCTTCGAATGAAATTCGTTAATTTTCATCTGGTTGCCTTAAGCCCCTGATGCAACTTGAAAATTTCTGGTGTTTCAGATGAAAACTTCGTTTCTTTAAGGTGCGGCCGGAATATTGATCAAATAACACAGTTTTCTGTCGGTTCCAGTAACCTTATTCTCTGGAAGAAAATTACCATTCCGGTCTCTTTTGAAAGCTAAGAAATGAATAAATAAAAAAAATAATAATAAATTTTTGAAAATGATTTTCTAAAAAAATTAAAAATCAGGTCGTTCAGTTGAAGACCATGCTTGTAGCTTTCAAAAGAAACCTGTATGGTAATCTTCTTGCAGAGAATCCGGTTACTGGAACTGATGGAACTGAACTGGTTGTTTGGCAAAATATTCCGGCCACTTTCATAGGCTCAGGATTCACAATAAACTAATCTTTGTGTTGAGCTTTTGGTGGATACGTTATTGTAATACCGTATGATCAAAAACCTTTCTTCTCTAGGCAGGCTGTGGTCTGGTCATTGGCAGGCAAACGAGGCTGATTTTGGCCAGGCCACAGCCTGCCTAGAGGAGAAAAGTTTTTGATCATACGGTATTTTGATTGTTATTTTTGCATTTGCTGGTGTTTAATGTAGAAGTTTATCTCTTAGCGTTGATGTAATAACTTGATCCCTTTTTTCTGGCAGGTTTTCCATCAATTTGAGAATATTTTCCTGCGCTTCGCCTGTTGTGCAACAATGCCTTCTACCTTTATCAATGCTGGTCAAGCGTCTGTCGCAATTTTCGTGTTTACGCTTTTGATTGGGAGTCTTTTTGGAGTGGTTGGATTTTGCGTAACTGTTGCGTTATATCCCCTACTGTAAAGACAATTTACTTAACCGATTTGTTTTTGTCGCATTTCGAGTATGGCCAAGACCGTTTTTTACCTTTTTATGGCCCTTGGACCTGGCGGTTGAGCAGATTCTAACGTTTACATTTCTAATTGCTTCGAGTAGTAGTGTTTGGCAAACATGGATACATGGAACATGGAATGGAGTGAAATTAGGTCGGCTCATAGACAAACTCCTTGATATTAGGTAAATCCATGGAAATTGGCGATTTTGTGATTGGTTCCAGCCTGTGGCTTCGCAGTTATTACTCACAGAGCGGGACCCCGATGGAGTGATGATGATCGTTAAGGCTGTATACGCAGGGTATCAATATTTCTCCTTCAAAAATAAATATAACAAGATACAAATGGCGATTTTGTATCAAACCCGTTGAAATTTAAAGGCCGTTAAAAGAAAATCAACCAATCGTAAAGCCGATTTCTGATCGTTCCCAGGTGACCAGCGCCTTTTAAATCTTTAAGGGGTGTTTGAATTTTACACCATTGGCATTGCCACTATTGAGATTTTGATGGGATTCCATTAAATGTTTGTCCACCTTGTTTCCGTCTGGATTACCCCTATGTTTTTAGGAGCCCAATAGCCCTAAAACACTAGGAAAATTTCTCAGGGATTACTGGGACATTTTTTGACGAACAAACAAATTATCAACTGTTTACCAATCTGGAGAGACATAGAAAATTGAGTACAGAGCCGTTTTTTGAAAAAAAGTTGTCAACAAAAAAGAAAAAGTATTTTTTCCACTAATTGGAAAAACGCTCTGTACACAATTTTGTAATACACTCAGTAGGTACACCGTATAAAAAAAATTTTTGTTTCCATTTTTGAGGGAGAAATCCTCAAAGTAGTTTTGGTCTGCTAAGAATACAGCCTTAATCAATCAAAAGCGCATATTGCCATATTGATTGTGTGGATTATTTATTAGGAGTAGATAAACAATATTATTAATACCCTAGTTCAATGATTTGATAGTCCCATACAATGTAGAATGTGTACTTGTCTCCTATAATATAAAATGCGCCGACAATCGCTAACATGCAAACAAATCGATTGATTTTCTGGAGGAAAAAGTGCAGAATTAATGGGCAGCAGTGGCGTATATCAAACAACAAAAGTCAAAAGCATGAATGCAATTGCGCGTATCATCTATCATCGTAACAAAGGCCTTATTGCTACAATAATCAACTGACACGATGCAAAAACAATTGAAAACAATCGAGAACTGACATCTAAATTCATGTATAATCCATAGCCTGTTTGTTTCTGCAACGCAGCAAGCTATGGAAAATCTGAGTTATGCTGGGTGTGCCTGCATGTTTTCTGATGTTTAGTGCCCATTTCCCATTTGACGTCGTGTCATGTCGTGTCGATTATGTTATAAATTTGTCGCTTCAACCACGCTATGTTGCCACTGCAGACTATTGCCTGCCACGCTATGTTGCCACTGCGGACTATCGGCAGAATGCGGGTACGAGCGATCCGAGCGAGGACGAGCAACAACTCACGACGACGACCCTTAGGAGATGGTTTTGTTCTTAGTGGTTCTGTCAAATGGTTTTTCCTGACATGATTCTGTGGTTTCCAGTCTCCACATTCTGCAGTTTGCAATCCCACGTAAGTACATGATTGAGGAGTTTGCGTGCACACGTACGTACGACGTAACGGAACGTAGCTTTCAACGAGAAAATTGGCGAGGTTGTTATTTGCAATTCCTCAGTTATTACAGGGAAATTTTCACGTTCTACGTTGCGTTACGTCGTACGTTCCTTGAGATCGCAAACTCCCTATTATGTACTACTCAGCACAGAACGTGTAAATTTTGCCACTGGATCACATAATGAGGTTACGACATTACTGAGCCAAAACTAAGTACGCAACTACACAATTGTGCGAGAGAGATACAGTTTCACGTGAGTGCGATCGAGAAAGAACAATTCCCCAATAGGCTTACGTTCCACTAGTTCAGTTGCGCAGCCTCGAAAACTACTTACGGGTGCATCGCGTCGAAATGGCGGTCACATTATACACAGCACATCTACCAAGGCGTCAAGATCTAGCTTGCATCGTGACCATTCGTGCCAACACAACACATTTTTCCATAGCTTGCTCTAATTAAAAAAAAGCCATGAAGATGATTATACATAGATATGTGGGTACAAGGGACAAGTTCCTTATCGATAGTTACTGCATTTTGAGTGGATGGCAGATGACACAGACAGATAAAACAATCTTCACAAGTTCAGGTTTCATAGTTAGTGAATCCACCCGCACACCATGTAAGAGAGAGTGCTAAGCGAATTAAATCGTTCAAGCTTTTGCGAAGAAGAGTTTTAAGAATCAGAAACTAAATCCCCTGCGGCATGGCCGGAGCCCCTCCATACAAAAGAAATTCTAATGCTCCGGCGCTAATGGCGGCGGTTCCGGAAGGAAGCGAAATCCCGGAATTTCTTTACGGACCCCGGGTGATTATCGCCGGCGAGAAGTCTCGGGGGTGGCGCGGCGCGGGCCTTTCGGTGTGTAAGACGTATCCGCTTGTCCGGAGGCGGCTGGGCTGATGCATGGACGCTCTTCGTGGTAACTAAGTTCTAGACCGCGCTGTATGTTACGGACGACGGCGGGCTATTACTTGAGCCGACACTCCATCTGTCACCCGTCATACAACAGATGCTGCTTGCTTGCTAGCCCACTCGCCTGAGATGCCTTGTCCCGCACCCGCATACCCCCCGTTGACGCGGATCCCGGTCCCGGTCCCCGAATTAACATTATTAACGAAATAATATCCATGAATAAAATTTAACGACGGGGACGGTAACGAGCCGCAATTTAGGTGATGTGCGGCGATGGCGGCGGCGGTGGCGTCGGCAAAGGGGTCCTGATGCCTGTGCTTTAACGGGCACCTGTTTAGTTTATGGTCTTCAATTGCGTCTTCTTTGCGGCTTTACTCCCGTTGCCGGCGTTAATTGAGTTCGATCGCGTGGAGGTTCGACATTTGAGACGCGCGGGATTGATCAATCTGCCAAATAGAAACGCCGAGAGAAATGCCCAATTTTGAGGGGCCCTTAAGTGTGAAACAGTTGAGGTGAACCAGCAAGTGTAAACTATTCTACTACCCCCACTTGCAAACACGTAAAAGATACATAGGCGCGAAGTTAATGCATATACCTACCTGCGTATAATAAACTCAACTCTTCCTGCTCCCTCTTCTCCACCTGACGATAGGATAAACTCATAAACTCTTATTACCCTCTGCCCTTCCGGCCTAGGGCCAGAAGAGTAGTTCCTTCGAGACCAACTGTGAGAGGGCTATGCCGACGCTCGGGGCAACGCCGGCATAGCAAAAAGCCCAACAAAATTGAAGCTGTGCTGTCGTTGGTGTCTTCTTCAGGTCTGTAATTGGAATGCGAACGGTAGAGGCCCTCAACATTGGTTGTTTCTCTTCAATCCTGACCGGGTGGCCATGATTGCTGTAAGCATGGGTAGTTGCAACCTGTTCCTGAGCTTCGTTTTTATCACGTTCATGGAGCTGAACAACCTCTCCACTTAGGGTTGCTAGATTATCGACAGCTTTGGCTCTACAAGGGTTACGCAATCATCCGTTACTAGGGGCCGATGGGAGGGGATAAAATTCAGCTATTTGTCAAAGTTGACCATGAGCGGAGCAAGCAGGAAATTTGCGGGGTCCGGTGCTGTTGCTGTCATTCTGTCTCACATTAGCTAGCCCAGTCAATCTATGTAGACTTTATACCATAAATACCGGGAACAAATTCGCCTGAAGCTGATTTCTGGTTCAGTGAGTCCTTGGACCATGAGAACCCACCAGTCAATTTTATCGAACTTTCTCGGGTGTGCTTCATGGTCTTCCAGGTCTTCGAATGTTTTGACTTGCTGTAAGTTGCAGTGCTCGCCTTACGCCTTAGGAGTACGTCTTTTTCTTCCCCTTTCCATACAACGCCCTTGTCTTGTCACACCAAGATACAGCATGTGCTAACAATGTCTTCCATGCCAGCAATCTGCGCTGTATCTTACTGGTGTCAGATTGCAGCATGAGGACACGGTCACCGAGATGGGCGAGGGCAATGAGCATTACGTGGAGACGGTGTTGTCGACGATGATGGCAGTGCTTTCTGATGATGCCACTTCTAGGGCTGTATTGACGATTACGAGGTCGGCAGCGTTAGGTGCCTGCCTAACTCCTACTCCTTTCTGCTCGAAGCGCGTCCCCCGCAATCTCAGCATGTCCATAAACCCAAATTTGTTTAGATCATTGCTTCAAAACTCCTCTGAGGCGGTTGCTGTTGTCTGCTCACCGAAAATCATATTTGGACAAGACTTTCTAGCAGCACGTCGTCTCTGTTCTTCTCCTTTGGTGCTGCGGGTTGGTCGCTGTATCCATCAAACACAACAGCAGGTGATGGATACTTGCTCTGCACATTTGCTTACATACAAATGGCTCTGGACAGGCTCTGGGTACCAAAATGATCACATCTGACGTTCGTGACGGCTACAGCCCGTTGAGACGGACGCCTATGGCCTTCCGCGATGCCGACAGCTGTCAGTCCTTGACTCCGCGAGGCCTGTGAGTAAACAAACGGTTCGCCAGAATGCGCTTCCCTTACGCCGGCCGGCCGGTCACGTGATAATCAGGTTCCCTATCTCCACTTCCGCGTTGGAATTCGGCAAACATAGAACGTCTATAGCGAACTGGGCTACATCTTGGAAAGGATTTTCTCCTGGTGCATTTTTAAAGTCATATACCTCATACCAAAATTCCTTCGTGGTTCTACTGCTCCATTGAAACAAATGAATCTTATTCCATTGAAAGTCAATAGCATCTAGTTCATTTTGAGATTTCTTGAAAAACTTCACTATCTCCTCAAGACTCGATTTGAAGTGGGATAATAGTACAAGAAAGATAGATTTCAACCTCGGAAAAAATATGGACGTCCTGAAAATTTGATATTTTGTTCAGAATTGAGTGCTCTACAACATATCCAAAATCGCCAAAAATCGCACTCGGGGGTTTTGAGTTATTGGAGGGGGAGTAAAAAATTGCTGGTAAAAATGGAGGGGGTGGAACCCGTCAACCCATTGGATGCGAATATATTATAGTTCGACGTATCATATCCCATTGATACCATTTTGGCACAAAAAGTGTCCATCATTGTTGAAGGGGAGTAGTGGGGGGGCGAAGCTCTGCTAGGTGGTCCATTTTGTTTTTATGGCCATGTAGAACCGATCACGACAAGTTTGGTATTTTTTCCGACTAAATTCAATCTCCTGAAAGCGTATCCGATGTGCAAATCCGGATGAAAACAAGTTTGAACAAGTTAACTTGAGAAAACTTGTTTTTTCTTTGACAATTTTGACGAATTTTTTTTGTACTGTTGGAGGTGTTCATTTCCAGAAAATTTCCAGGGACCATTGAATTGAAGTGTATTCTCCACAAAAATCATCCACTCGGAGTATAATTTTGTTTCTCGAGTTTAAAAAATCGAATTGAACTTGAGCCGGCGCGGCGCGTCGTCTACTACTGACCAGAACACTACAGCATGCACCTTTAAATGAAAACACCTCAAACTATTGAAGAAATAAGAACTGATCTTCGAAAATTGGAGGATCTGTGGAGAATTGAATTCCCTATAACATAAACAAAATCGCCATGAATCGCACTGTAGGGTTTTGAGTTATACAAGGGGAGAGGTAACAGTTCATGGAGTATGAATCCTGTCAAAGTGTTATACTCTTCCTCGAATAACTCAAAATCTTGCATTGCGATTCATGGCGATTTTGTTCATGGTATAGAAAATTCAGTTCTGCACAAATCCTCCAATTTTCGAAGATGAGTTGTTATTTCTCTAATAGTTTGAGGTGTTTTCATTTAAAGGTGCATGCTGTAGTGTTCTGGTCAGTAGTAGACGACGCGCCGCGCCGGCTCAAGTTCAAATCGATTTTTTAAACTCGAGAAACAAAATTATACACCGAGTAAATGATTTTTGTGAAGAATACACTTCAATTTGATGGTCCCTGGAAATTTTCTAGAAATAAACACCTCCAACAGTAGAAAAAAAATTCGTCAAAATTGTCAAAGAAAAAACAAGTTTTCTCAAGTCAACTTGTTCAAACTTGTTTTCATCCAAATTTGCACATCGGATACGAGTTCAGGAGATTGAATTTAGTCGGAAAAGATACCAAACTTGTCGTGATCGGTTCTACATGGCCATAAAAACAAAATGGACCACCCAGCAGAACTTCGCCCCCCCACTACTCCCCTTCAACAATGATGGACACTTTTTGTGCCAAAATGGTATCAACGGGATATGATAAGTTGAACTATAATGTATTCGCATCCAACGGGTTGACGGGTTCCATCCCCTCCATTTTTACCAGCAATTTTTTACTCCCCCTCCAATAACTCAAAACCCCCGAGTGCGATTTTTGGCGATTTTGGATATGTTGTAGAGCACTCAATTCTGAACAAAATATCAAATTTTCAGGACGTCCATATTTATTCCGAGGTTTCGCCGATTTCTTCACTATTTTTCCTGTACTATAACGCTGAATCTACACTCAAACAACTTATTTTTTGTAGAATATTGAAGTTGTCAGGTAAACGATTTTTCATCTCTTCGATCAATTTCAACACAAAATCAATGCACTTTCCTCTTATTTCCATTTCTTTGGAAGCTGACAGGTCTTGAGTTTCTCTTAAATGTTTCATAACTTGTTCAAACCCGCTGCCTAAAGAACAATTCCTGTCAACAAAGTCTGATATTTTATCCTTGAAAACATTTATAGTTCGACGTCTGCCAGGAACTATCACAAAGTTCACCAATGTGTCAAGAAAGAGTTTCAAATCGCAAAGCAACTTGGTGGGGTCAGCGTCGTTACTTTCAAACGCCTTGTTGATCTTTTGTGCGTCATTCAAGATCGGTTTCAGAAACTTTCAATATGCCAAATTTGTTTCATCATTGTACATGTTATAGAGAACTTCTGCCATATAGCATTTTTGCTCGAGTCGTGCGATTCCAAAATGTTGCTTGAGCTCGAGCCACTGGTCATGAACTCTGGTAACTGCACATTCTAGGGACAGCCAACGAGTATCACAGGCCTGGACAATTTTGAATGGATTCTTCTGATCATTTATAAGGCAATACAGTTGTTTGTATGCAGCTTGTCTCACCGTTGATTTGGAAAACCAATTATAAGTCTCTTGCACTAAATATTCCAAGCTTCTTGGCAGTGCCAATTTAGCAGCATGAGAAACAGCTAACTGAAGCGAATGGCAAACACACTTGACGAGTATCAAATGAGGAACTTCTTCTTGTAATTTCCTGTGCACACCGTTGTTGATGCCAACCATGACTGCTGCGTTGTCGGACCCAATCCCCAGCAAGTTCTGTAAATCCAAACTATTTTTATTCAGCGTGGCTTTGATTGCCTCCACAATGGCATTGGCATCACATTCGATCAGGGGAACCATATCCAAGAAAGAAGTCACTATTTTTTTCTTTCTGCTGCTGTAGAAGATTATAACAATGCCCAAATATTTCTCAACAGAAACATCGGTCGACTCATCTATCAGCAAACTATACTTGCTACCTCCAATATCAGTTCTCAGTTCCTTTGCAAAATGTGGTCCGAAGATGTTCTTGATTATATTCGAGCATTTTGTTCGGTGCAGCTGAATGGATTCTCCCGAAGTAAAACTGGACTTGCAAACAGCACTCAAGTGGTCAATAATGATAACTGAGGTATGGGCGGCAACAAATAAAGATAATCGGGCCTCGGCTTCCTTTGCTTTCAGGTTGTCTTTCTCTTTAGGGAAATTTAATTTTTGTTGAGCAGGACCCATTATAATATTCTTTTCGGCAATATGTTTGGCGGTTTCAGCATGATGCTTCAGATCCGATAATTTTGTGTTTATCGTGCAGGAACAATACGTGCATTTGGCCACCGTACCCGCGGTGGAGTCCACCGCTTGAAGCCAGCCTTTCAGGGTTGGCTCTTTCAACCACGAGGACCTGAACTTCTGTGAATACTGTGGCTTGGGCATTTTTCATTTGATTTCTAAAAAAAAATTATATAGCAACACTTCATTCCAACTACTTATTATAAATAAGTTGAAGAATACGTACAGCCACTTGCCCCACTTGGGTTGTTTCGACTCGGCAATTAATTGAACATAAATAACAGGAATTGAATTTCCGCGAGATTCGGCGGCGAAATCTGACATTTCATTTGACATTAGTGACAATTCATTTCATTTCAACTGACAACTGACATTAGTGACATTCACCGATACCAACCGCCAATTGCGAAGTGCCCCCATTCCAGTGGGATGATCGAAAAAATCCAGAGAAAAGCTAGATTCATCTTCAGCCCGCAAGATCGAAAAAATCCAGAAAAAAGCTATATTTATTTTTAGCCTGCTAGATTTCCCGCTAGCCGCCAGATGCGTTTTTTACCCGCCAGATCGATCAAAGAAATAGCCAGATCTAGCGGTAAAATAGCCAAGTTGGCAACACTGGTAGAGGGAGTCAAACAAAACTTGTTTCGGCAGATCGGGGTGTATTCAAGTTCCCTGGGATGCAATCTAATGCTAGGACCGTGATCCCTGGCTAGGACTGCAACCTAGCTACAAATGATGATGGCAGGCCTCTTACAAACTGCGTGATATGGAAATTAAACATATATGCCGATCACGTTTTAAATTCAGTAGAAATTAAAACGCGGTTGGCCATGTTCCCTAGAGTGTAACAGACGCTGACAGACCAAGTTACGTGAAAACGGGCTTTTTGTGGCGAAGTCCAGTGAGGTTAGGAAATTTTGACATGAAATGCCAATTCTGGCGTCTCCTTGCATAATTCCGCTACAGTGTTGCCTTGGCTGTTATGACTTATCTTGTCAGAATGGCAGGTAAGTGACAGAGTGCCGAGCCGTTTTAGATTTTAGACACTAGGCATTTCATTGTGTTTACATTCCACGTAAAATTTCACGTTACTACTCTATCTATAACTGAACGGCTCAACAAAAATTGTGTGTGAAGACTGTGAAGTGAATAATTTTTCAATCGATCTAAAGCCGGCACCCTAGAAAAATAAAGACGAGAGCCATTCATATGAACAACAGAGAGGCGGATCGTCAACTCAATGTCAGCTTCAATCTCTGTGGCTTCAATCGAGGCTTCAATGGACTTCGTCTGCAGCACAATCCCGCTCCCAAGTACCTCGGCATGACTTTTGACCACACATTGTCCTTCAAGCTCAACTTGGAGAGATTCGCTGCCAAGACGAAGACACGAATGAACCTGGTTCAAAGGCTTGCGGGAACTATATGGGGTGCCGACGCCACTTTTGGATATCCATCATTGCCTTGGGCTACTCGACAGCGGAATACTGCGCTCCTGTTTGAATGAATAGCAGACACACAAGCATCATAGGGGCAGTATTCAATGCTGAGGTCGACAATAATCATCAAGCACGACATCAACATTGCGACATACTCAAAATTAATTGCTTTTCTAAAAAGAAGTTCTGGTGGCTTTAAAAGCAAAAAGTCAAAAACTTTGACAAGCGGAAACATCTAGACCTTTCTGAGAGATGCACCAGACAGTCAGTATTTATTTATGAAGGTAGGTATCTTCTCAACTTATGGTAGGTACTTTAGTACAGTCGACCGATACATTAAAATAGGGTTTACCTTGCAAAAGGTCGCGGAGATTCGAAAATTTGCAGTCTGGTACAGTTTTGTGTCCTGATTAACACACTAAGTTTTCGAATTCGGCAAGCCGCCGCTCGCTCCTCCACATTGGAAAGATGATGCCGAAGGACCAAAAAAGAACCAATTTTCACCAATTCACTGCTTATCGTCGTCTCACCTGCCGCAATGGAAACCTATGACTTTGTTGAAACTATTGATGCATTTGCTGCCACGTCAGTCCCATTCTTCGCGGTTAAAGACAAATAATTCCTTCGGAAAACATCTAGTTTTTCTTGATTCTGAAAAGATTTTTTTTTCACGTGGAAATATGACCAGCTGACCTAACTCAAGTGAATTTCGATCAGCTTCTTTCTTCTTGCGCTAGTTCTGGTCTCATTGTTTGCATAACATCATTTGTTAACAAGGTGCACTGCAAGAAATGTTAAATTGCCAACACCAAATTCAACAGTCATTTTTTCATAATTGCCAGTGATCATGAAGTTCAATTTTAACAGGAATTGATAGCTTGGACTGTTTTCTGTTTATTCAGCATGCGATCGAATCTCGAAATACACGTGGGAGTACGAAAAATCAATTTTTTTTTAGCGCGCGGTAATCTGCAAAACAGCATCTAAACACCTGAAAATTGTCGTAACCAACACAACATAAATTTGAACGATAAGTAATCTGAACTGGTTCTTCTGTCACTCATTGTTTTGGGTTTTAGTAGTGTTGGTTACGACTATATTTTCAGGTGTTCAGATGCAGCTTTGCAGATTTACGCGCACTCTGAAAGAATTTATTTTTCGGCATTCCCACGGGCCTTTGGGGATTCGGTCCATGCTGTATAAGCAGAAAACATTCCAAGGTATCATTTCCTGGGGAATTTAAAATTCCTGATCGATGGCAATAATGAAAAAATGACTGTTGATTTGGTGTTGGCAATTTTACACTTTTTGCAATACACCTTGTTAACAAATGCTGTTGAGAAAATTATGAGACCAGGACGAGCTCAAGAAGAAAGAAGCTGATCGAAATCAACCTGAGTTAGGTCAGTTTGTGATATTTCCGCATGAGAAAAAAATCTTTCCAAAATCAAGAAAAACTAGACTTTTGCCAAGGGAATTATTTCTTTTTAACCGCGAAGAATTGCACTGGCGTGGCAGTAAATGCTATCAAGGGCTTCACTACAGTCATGTGGTTCCATTGCGGTAAGTCAGACGGCGATGCACAATAGATTAGTGAAAAGTGGCTCTTTTTGGGTCCTTCGACACCAACTTTTCGATGTGGAGGACCGAGCGGCGGCTCACCGAATTCGAAAACTCAGTATGTTAATCAGGATACAAAACTGTACCAGACGGCAAATTTTCGACTCTCCGCGACCTTTTGCTAGGTAGAACCTACCCATTGCCTAAACTACTTGTATGTACCTAAGAAGTAAGTAGGTGTGCCTAACTAGGAACCTACAATCGCGCGCAAAAAAAAACGGATAGCGGAAATACTTCTTGAGACCTTGCTTATATGTACATATAGTGCTTACTTATATAGTTTCCGGGCTTTTGGATATGTGGGTGATAATACAGGGTGTTTCACTTTTTTTGTCAATATGTATTTCAGGATACGGTAGAGCATCGAAAAAATAACTAGGTACTTTCGCCAAAAAAAAAGAAATAATTAAAAATTACACATTTCACAAATACATATGACAAAAGTCAATATGACCAGCTTATAGGCATGTATCAACTTACTTTGTGTACCAAATTTGATCAAAATCCAATAATTAAACTTGATGTTATAACAAAAAAAATTTTCTTTAAAACTCAACTTTGAAAGCATCTATATTTCCGTGATATCTAATGCGTTTCCGAAAATAAATTTTCCAAAAAAGTCCTCTTGTTTTTTTTTGCTCTACCATCTCCTAAAATATTGACTAAAAAAAGTGAAACACCTGTATATGCATGCATGTTGCATGCGCATTTGTGTGATCAATCAACATTGTTGAGTGCATCAACCTAACCTGACACAATTAAAAGTCCAGAAAGTAGGGTTTTAAAGTATTCTGTAATAAAGAATGGGTATGTAGGTACTTAATCAAACAATTTTTAATAAATGAATAAAAAATTACAAAAAAAAAAATTCAAAGTACCTGCCTATTTTGAATTTGATACTGTCGCCTTTTCTTGCGCGCGATCGTACACACTACATAATTATCTCATTGATCTGGCCGATAAAAAAAAACCTTTTTTCCGCTTCATAGGTAGTTCTCGTTTTCGGAATCAGCGGAGCTTGCCGAAAACAAGAACTGAGGAACGTGCAGCCAGAGCGCGTCGAAGATACTGGTAATTCCCTGATAATCCAGATCCCAGACACAAAAACTAAGACCCACAGATCCTTTGTGATACCAGAGTCTTTTTACCCGCTGGTTAAAAAATACATGAATCTTCGGCCCACTAACGACGGCACAACAAACTCATTACCATTTTTCCTAAACTATGTTAATCAAAAATGCACAAAGCAGTGTGTTGGCATTAATAAATTAGGCAGTGTGCCTGCGAAAATTGCCGAGTTCTTGGGGTTGCCAGACCCGAGAGCTTACACTGGCCACTGCTTTAGACGAACGTCGGCCACCATTCTTGTCGACTCGGGTGGTGACCTACTGGCATTGAAAATACATGGTGGCTGGCGTTCGTCTTCAGTGGCTGAAGACTACGTAGACAACTCCATGCACGGCAAAAAAAGATACTGCACGCCAGTTGGCACAAGCAATTGTCAAAAATATCCCTACTGCCACTGCCAGTAGTGCCACGACTCCCAGATCTGCCCCTACTGCCACGACTGTAACATCATTACAGAGTAATTTAACTTCTAATTTAGCAATTGCTTCCTCGGCTGCAAGCAGCAGTAATGCCACTATAAGTAGTGATCCCTCTTTAGTTTTTAACCACTGTACAGTTACCATAAATAATTATTATAATAATAAGTGAATACTCGAGTGAATATTTGTACATTATCAATCTTCCTAATTTTTACGTTACTATTATTATTATTATTATTACTTGAATACCAGAATATTTTTTCAGTTTTTGCAGTAAGTTTGACGAATTACATTATTAAATGTCTTTTTTGAAAAATACCTTATAATTTTTTCAATACAGTTTCTAATCCTTGAAATTTAACTTCATACTTTCCATGTCCTAGATGTTCACAAAAGTTTACTTTCAATAGGGTATGTGACGGTTTTTCAATTTTGGTCTAAATAATTTCTAATTGCTTGTTTTCCACTGAAAGTAGTATTTATTTGGATCAAAGCATGTTTATTTTACGTAAAAAAAATCTTCTTTGTTTCCCTAAAATATTTGGCGCCCAAACGCTTTATGAAAGTCAACGGCCATTGCGACGTCACGGTTCATAAACTGTCATGTGTCATTCGCGAATGTAAACAAACCATCACATGTTCGCAAGGACGCTGTTCTGTTTGGAGAACAATAAGTGGAAAATGATATCACTGGTGTGTGGTGCCTCTTTGCAAAAACACGGGAAGAAGTTCCCCACATTAACTTTTCATTGTGGTACCCAAAAAAGAACACATGAGAAGGAAGTGGCTGGAACTTGCAAGAAGGGATCCAAGCAAATGGATTATCTTCGGAGTCGTCCATCTATTTTTGTGAAAACCATTTTGATGTAGGTATATGAGCTTGGTAGGTAGGTACCTTTAATTATATCAAGTATCATATGTGTTATATAATCGATGAATGATATTAAAACACAATTTGAGATTTGAGGTTATGTTATTAAAAGTGAAGTTAGTGGTCAGACTTTAGACTACCGTATTTTAGTGAATGTGCCTACAGTTTTACTATGACGAGAAAAAAATCGCCCAACCATTACAGCGTCCATTTGAGGCAGCGTACTGCTATTCGCTCTCGAGAAACCTGGATCACATTTTCTTTTCAGGTGAAATTGAAAACACCGACACGCTTCGTCACACGCTACGGGCTACGTGACATCTCCGGTGACAGATGAGAAATGACAGATATGAAGATTGACGCCACACCCAATCGTGGCGCGTTTTAGGTCACGTGACATTGATTTAAAATAATTTAATTTTTAATTTCACTTTTCTCATCAATTAATCAATGTATCATCGAGAAATGTTGCACAAGCTACATTTCAATTTTCACTTGCTCATAACAAAGACATAAAACCATTAAAATCTGACACAGTCACATACCCTATTATTTCGAGAGCAAAGCGTCTAAAAAAATCTTGAATGGAAACTTTTTTCTGCTGCACTCTTCTCTAATTTATTATAAGTATTTCGTGGTAGATTATTCCAGTAACATCTATTTCAAATTTGAGCGAAATCGGTGGGGTGGTTCCAAAGTTATGACGAAAGAAGGATTTTTCCATTCCAACTTTGGAGGGCTGTATCTCCGTCACTATGCATTTCCGAAAATGTTTTGTGGATGCAGACTACTAACTTTCCGATTCTCTGTCGATTGCCAAAGTATTCGCACATAAACTTTGTTCACCCTATATTTTTTCAAGTTGACTATTGTTGCTCAGAAGCTTCTGAATATTGAAGTAACCTACGCCGAAATCCAGTGAGCATCAAACCATTCAATTTGACGCATCAATTACCAAAATTGGATAACAAATAACGGAGCTATGGGACTTTTTGCTTAGAATGAAGGCCGGGCCAGGGGAAAACGGGGGGGTCGAAGATAAGTATAGTACGGAACACGAGTAGTAAAGCAATTGACCTTTCCAATTTTAGGAGATAGAAAATACATGGATTTTCGAGGTCACCTTTGACATTAGACGTTTATGACGTTTGGACGTTTCGTTTCTGACTTTTGCGGGAATTTTGAATCGGATAGCTATACTGTTCCCATTATCATGTGGGGAAAGTCACTAGAGCCCATAAGGGAGTTTTTAATGGACGAAGTAATAGAGTTTTTTCGTAGTAAGATGCACGTGTCTGGTGCAGCGTGATTCCTGCTGGTGCTGGTGCTGGTGCAGCCACACTTCCATCAAGTTTGGGTCTTTCGTGAACCGGTGCATGGTTATGCTGGGTGTATTCGTCTTATTCTCGACTCGCATAGAGCGACACAACACCCTTGAACCATTTCTGTATCTTCTCAGTTTTCCACTACATATAACACACTTATTGGTAAGAACGAGGGTAAGAACAAGTGAAATCATGAAATCCATGCTGAAATCAAATAAATAGACGACAGAGCGCTTGTCACATTCGAAAAATTTCCCATTGTCAGAAACGAAATGTCATATCTCAAGAAACATAGGGCGCTTTCCAATAACTGCGACAAGACGGATACACAATGTCAAAGTGCACTTGCCAGCTCAATTCTAAACTCAGCCTCGCTAATGTTTCGATTGTGTCGACATGTGGTGCTATTACTGCTATTAGAACGCTAGCTGTGTCGAATTGTGTCCATATGTGTCCAATTGTGTCCTTATACGCCTTATTGGGAAGCGCCCAATGACCTCGATTAACCGTATCTTATACGCATGACGTCACAGTAAAGAGAGACAACGGAAAATTGGAGATCTCAATTACGCACTCAGGGAAATACTACACTCACTCGCTACGCTCGCTCGTGTGCACTTTTCCCTGCGTGCGTAATATGCTACTTACTACTCTTGTTACGTAATATACTAATACGTCACCAAGGCCCCTTTTGAGATAGACAATCTGCTTCGTGTGGCTTCTGTGTTCCTCCGGGATCGCCGGCGGTCGGATGCCGCCCCTGGCATAGCAAAGTGGCATCCAGGTGGCCCCAAAATGGTGCTCCGACTAGTTCACTTTTGCCGTCGAGGCGCTACCGCTGGAGAGGGCTGGTTTTGCACCTGGTGACTTGATGCTGTACAGCGGACACTGGAGTGAAGAAGGCAGGGGGGGGGGGCAACCGACGTCATGAAACAACACAAGACACCGTCAGATTATTGGGCCTCGACACAATAAAATGCTGAAGGCACAAAATATAAACAAAACCAAATTGTCAAAATAATCACGAAAATCCCATAATACTGACGTCATGTTTATTGGGCTGAAAAAGCTTCGAAATTTGACCCAGAATCGTACTTTCCCGGCTCTCCACCAACATGGAAGGGAAAGTATTGTAATCGTGCAGAAGAAAAGTTTTGAGATTTCGACATATATATCGACTAAAAGCAACACAACCAAAGAGTCAAATTATTGCTGAAGCTGGAGTTCCCCATCATTTACCAGATAGGCGGTATGAATTTCCAAAGTTTTTCCCGGCCTATTTCAGCCGGGCTTGCCTGTTCGCTCGGCTTTTGGTCCATTTATTTTCCTCGACAACCAAACAAACAAAGAAGTTTTCATTACAGTGACGTATCTGTGTCAAAAGTGACAAAATGGTTGCAGATCTCGGTGTGTTTTATTGTATCGTTTAAGGCAACAGTGCGCCCCGATCCTTTGTGTCTCAAAGTATCGTTTTGCGGCTCCGTAAACCCCCTTGTGTTTTCTGTAGCTTTAGCAACTTCATTATGCCCATCCCGTTGGTGTATACCTACGTTCAAGCTCTAATGTGTGCAGTTCCCTTGCATGATTCGGTACCAGGACCCCATGGTGTCTTCCTGCCGTTCAAAGCTCTGATGGGGCCCCCACTTGTGACTATCAGATTTAGCCGTTTCAGGCCAAAGCGGCGCCCTTGTGTTTTCTTGGGTTGGTTGAAGTCTTAAAGGCTCCCTGGTATCTACGAGTGTCTCTGGGAGCCCCACTAAACCCCCCTCTCATTTGGGACCCTGAAGTACAAATAATAAGAACTCTGCCCCAGGAAGTTTTTCGCGACGGAACTTCCACATCCACATCCACGGAAAAAATTATTCAAGAAAAGTTTTTCACCTTTCAAATTATCTCAAAGGGGAAGTCTCCAGTGTGGGGGGGATTCTCGCGTGATCACCCTGTACAAAGGAATAATGTTATCAAAACGTTCCTCGAAAGGTTCGCTCGTTTGAAGCAGCCTACGTCGTACGTCGCTTGACCAGAGTGGCTGCAACAGTTACAGGCCAATTAGTTTACTGCCTTCCTTTTCAAAAATTTTTGAACACGTTATGAGTAGCAGGTTAGTGGATTTCATGCAGGCGTGCAATCTGTTTTCAACAAGACAGCATGGATACGTGAGAGGTAGGTCCACTGATACGGCGATTTTTCAATTCACTCAGGAAATTTATAATGCCTTGGAGAACAAGATCTTAGCGATGGGTATGTTCCTGGACCTTTCCAAGGCCTATGATACCTTAAATCATTCTACACTATTGCACAAGCTGGAAGCCTATGGAATAAGGGGAGTGGCCCATCGGTGGTTTGAATCCTACTTTTCGGGAAGGAAGCAAAAAGTAGAAATAAAAAAGGGTAATCTATCACATCGATCAGACGCTATCAATTCTGTTCTGGGCGTATCGCAAGGTAGTGTAATTGGTCCTGTACTGTTCATAATTTACATCAATGATTTGGTTACTGTAATCGAGAACACAGAACACTGCCTGACAAATTTCGCGGATGACACTAACCTCTTAACAACTGCCGCATCTTACCAGAATTTGGTGGCTGAGAGCAATTCCTTGCTTTTGAAAACTTCAGAGTGGTTCAAACAAAATAATCTCGTTGTTAATGCTGAGAAAACCTGCTTTATACTATTCAAAACGTTGCAATCAAAGTTTGATACACCGGATAATGTATTTTTGGGCGGTCATTCACATAAGGTTAAAGAGAGCACAAGGTTTCTTGGTGTCTACATAGATGAGACTCTTAGTTGGGATGCTCATATAGAGTATGTTACTGGCAGACTAGGGTCAGTATGTCATAGTGTTAGAGTTTTCTCAAAATATCTCAGCCACGGTGCTCTCAGGACTGTGTATCATGCCAACTTCGCGTCTCTACTGAGATTCGGCATTATCTTCTGGGGCGGTAACCAGGAGGGATTGGAGCAGGTGTTTGTTTTGCAGAAGAGGATCATGCGTACCTTATTTGGGAGGAACGTGAGGGAGTCCTGCAGGGGTTTATTCAGGGCTAACAGTATGCTGACGGTCAGTGCAGTATATGTGTTTGAGTGTGTGATGTTTTTGTGGAACAACAGACATTTATTTTCGGGTTACGAGGCAAAACATTCGGTCAATACGCGAAACGTCAACTATGTGTACCCGCACCACAGACTGTCAAAGACGGAAAAAAGTACCTTATACAGATCCATGAAATTTTTTAATGTTTTGCCCAATAGATTGAAGTTGATAAAAGAAAAAAATATTTTCAAACGAGAAATAATGAATCTGTTGGTGCGTCTAGAGCCATATACTGTTAATGAATTTATAAGCAACTGTGCTGGATAGTTTTATTTATATTGTGTTTGTTGACGTATTTTCATTTCTATGTTTTACAATGGTGGAGCTTTTTATGGAAATAAATTTATTCTGATTCTGATTCTGATTCTGATTCTGCAAAAGGGCTGACATACATATCCTCCAGAAAAGAGTGCCTTGCAAGTTTTACGTGGATACGTCTATGTGTAAGAGGGTATTGGGGCAATTTCGAGGGTTCCACAATCATCTTAAATGTTCCGGGATGTTTTCGAACGTTCCAGACTATTCCCGAATATTCCAGAACACACCGGAACATTCTGAAATGTTGTGGAATTATCTTGAATACTCTCGAATGTTCTGGACGAATGTTTACTGTTCCCATATATTCCAGAACATGTCGGAACATTCTGAGATGTTGTGGAATGCTCTGGAATGTTCCACAATAGTCTGGAATGTTCCGGGATGTTTTCGAACGTTTTAGACTATTCCCGAACATTCCAGAGCATACCGGAGCATTCTGGAGTGCTGTGGAATGATTTCGAATGTAACACAATAATCTGGAACGTTCCGGAATGTTTCCGAACGTTCCAGATTATTCCCGAACATTCCAGAACATACAGGAACATTATGAAATGCTGTAGGATGATCTCGAATGTTTCATGATGTTTTTGAATGTTCCAGACTATTCCCGAATATTCCAGAACACACCAGAGCATTCTGAAATGCTGTGGAATGATCTCGTATGTTACACAATAATCTGGAACGTTTCGGGATTTGTCCGAACGTTCCAGACTATTCCTGAACATGACAGAACATACCGGAACATTCTGGAATGTTGTGGAATATTCTCGAATACTATCGAATGTTTTGGACAAATGTTCAGACTGTTCTCAAATATTCCAGAACAAATCGAAACATTATGAAATGTTGTGGAATGATCTCGAATGTTCCACAATGATCCGGAATGTTCCAGGTTGTTTCCAAGCGTTCCAGACCATTCCCGAACATTCCAGAATATACCGGGACATTCTGAAATGTTCTGCAATAATCTCGAATACTCTCGAACGTTCTGGACTGATGTTCAGACTATTCCCGAATATTCCAGAACATATCGGAACATTCAAAAATGTTGCGGAATGATCTCGAATACGCTCGAATGTTCTGGACTGTTCTAGAAATTTCTAGGAGGCGAAACTTCCAGCCCTTGTGTCTTCAAAAACACGCTCTTCAGGTGAAACCGGGAACCTTCATATTACTTTTTATTTTAATATTTTTTTCATATTATACTTATATTGATATTGACTATTGTCGATAGGTAGATTACCTTCTGTTACATAGACAGGAACAGACAAGAAGGTATGTAGGTATACAACCAATTTGACACCACTCTATTTTAGTAGATTTCATACTTACCGGCTTCGTTCACAACTGCACCAACAGATGGCGCTCGTGCATATACTCCTGTTCATGAAATGATCATTGACCCCCCTTATGGATCGAAAACATAGACGTATCCACGTCAAAAATTATGTCTTTGACAAAGTGCACTGCTACAGCAAAACCTTTGCTTCACGCTTCACTACTTTGCACTTCTTCATTGCCCAAGGACTCAAAGGAGCCCACGTGTTCGTGCCTGTATTAGCGGTTGACTGAAGAGTCCTGTGCGGAACTAGGACTAGGAGCTGATAAAAGTCGTAAAACATTTTGAGCGCTCCTGGGAAGTGCTGGTCAAATGCTGTTAATTTACCAGTGCGATACACGTGCGATAACACCGGTGAATATCAAATCACGCCAGTGGTGGCGGTCTCAACGAGACGCGGTCTGGCCTCATGTTTGACACTGTTCCGTGCCGAATCACCATAAATGTTTGATTTTATTACTAAAAACGGAATAACCAGTGGTGCTAGCGGCACATCCGGTCTGCGGCCTGCTTTCGCCGTTTGGAACCATAGGCGTTGCGGAAGTGGCCATCCAGAGTGCATTCCCACATTGGTAGGTAAAATTTTGTATTTTTGGCACGCCACAGAGGATCGTACGCGGATAAATGCCATCAGTCCGCGGTTATGGTGGTGCGGGCTCAATGTGGAATTTTTGCCAATTACGTTGTACAACAGTACATACACTGCTGTCTAAGGACAATCAATTTACATTTTTTTCGGCCAATTTCAGGGGTTGACATGAAACGCGAATACAACAATTGCGCGCGTTTTTTACGTTTGTGTACTGTATGTGTGTATTTTCGCAGTGAATATGTGGACGACCGCGCTTCGGTGGAACCGCAATTTTTCCACTTGAATGATGTGCCGCCCGACCACTGTTATGAAATCGCTGACATTCTAAACGTTACATGCCATTTTCCGATAGATCGCTGCCGGTACCGGGGGCTTAATGTGAAATATTCAAATATTCAATTACACTCCTGCCACCACGTAACAACGTGTTATTTCAGGCCGCATTGTTGATTGCTGCCTTTCAAAGTGCCTCTGCACTGCTGCCGAGGATTTACACGCGATGTCTTCGGAATTATTATTCTGAAACCCGACCACCACCGCCGCCAGCGTATCCATGGTCGGTCTCTACTCCGGACGTAATGCACGGCAGAAGGATCGAAAAATTGACACTGATACCCCAGAAATATATCACCTTTTTCAATTTGAGATTCAGTTTCGTTCGATTTGAATACGTAACTTCATGTAGAAGAGACTAGAAGTCAACAGATATCTACGTCATAGAGATTGGAAGACGGTTAGAAATGTTATGTAGTTATTGCTAGTTATTTGCACTGATTACTTAAGACTGTGTACTCTCTTTGAACTTGTTATCAATGTTCATTCGGTTCACAAAAAAGAGAAGGATCGGGACTGCAAACATCCAAAAAAAACTCGAATTTTGAAATGTCCCGTCTATTGAAAATCAAAGCTATTTATTTATATGCACAATATTTACAAAATTTGGGCACTTATTTACAAAACATAGAGGTACTAGAATTTCGCAAGTGTTCCCTTCGGCATTCTCGGGCTCTTCTTGTTAGTAGGCGCCGGTTGAGTCACATTAGTCAACACATTACTGAGTTACATTAACCCATCCTGACAAGCGCCTCGCCCCGAGGCGGCTCGTTTTCTTCTCTACTGTTCTTCGACAGAAACTTTATCCGGATCATCCATGACTACGCCTCCCTGTATCTAACTAACTCTTCGCACTACTCAAAGACCGACCTATGCTTCCAAACAAAAAGACACTCAGATTCCAGTGGTCACTAGACATCTACTTTATTTATTTTAGTTAATTTCATTTTCCTCTGAAAATTCTTATATTATTTGGGTGGGGGTGTGTAGGTCTGTAAGTCTATCCCACTTCTGACCAATTGTCACAAGTGACATTCCTCCGACTACTTGAACACGTGTCAAGAAAAACCATGGAGTAAGCCCCGAACATATCTGACTAGATAGACCACACACTGCGACCCTGAAAAGAGCAAAGCACATTGTGAGTATTTGGGCTCTTATACAAGAGAGAAGAACTGAACGAACAATCCAATAGATTGTGCACAGCACACTACGGCCTTACAATCGGGCCACCCTGCACATCGAGCTTTTGTCTAGCTGAATTGGTGAAAAAACGTTGCGAAATCAATCTCTGGGTTTATTCCTTGACGGATTCTTACCATTTTGGTCTCTTTCGAAAGCTACAAGGATGTACTTTTTTTGATTTTTCGATTTTGGAAATGCCAATGGGCTCAAATCAAAGTACATCGTTGTAGCTTTCAAAAGAGACCAAAATGGTGAGAATCCGTCAAGAAATAAACCCGCAGAGATTGATTTCGCAACGCTTATTTCACCAATTCAACTCCGTCCTTGAGACTTGCGCTGTGTACCTTCCCAGACAGCACATAAACATTTTCAAAATGTTTGTGAAATATTGAGTGCCAAATATTATAATATTTATAAAATATTGGAATTCATTCAGTGAATATTGTATAAATATTTATTGAATGTTTTGATGTCCCGCTTTTTAATATTTGTACAATATTTGCCAAAAATATTTTGAAAACATTTAGAACCGGGTATTTTTAGAAATTGAAAAAAAAAATTGTTTTTCTTCTTATCGGCCTTTTTTGGCCATAGGAGCTCGCCTTTATTTCATATACAATTGATTTAGCTGAAAAATTGCCTTTCAATGACGACACAACGCCCAAGCTACAGCAGGAATCGAACCCGCAATCTCCGCACCACAGGCAGATACTGACCACCTGTGCTACGGGGCCGTTGAAAAGATTCAGTGGTTCTGGGTAAACTACTATGTGAACACGCAGATGTCCGCTATATGAATTTTGCTAACTATATATCTGAAAGATTCAGCGGCTCATCCACTTTTAGGGATACTCGGCTACCGCCTCGTCCCTAAACACGCGGATTTATCCGCGTACTTGCTACATAAATTACCAATTGGTATCGAAATAAATTAAAGTGACATATTTGTACGAAACAAATAAAACAACGGATGTATTTCACGACATTATAAATCATTTCAACCGTAACATTAAAAAAAACCTATTGTAGGCCGATAAAAAGGTAATTTCAGGACCACAAACCGAGTTTTGCTAATTTAAGGCAAAATACACTTGAAGTCAAAGGGATGTAAAACGCTATCTTTTCAACACAACACACAACACAACTATATATTTCAAAACTCCGTGCAAATGACCAAAACAAAAACCGGAAACCACATTGCCTAGAATACTGTAAATTTAGAGAAATTAGTTCACTAAATATTTTGATAATATTTATTGCTGAATATTCAATAAATGTTCAAAATATTTGCTGAACGTTGGTACAATATTTCACCTTAATATTTTGGTAATATTTGTGACGAATATTTTGTAAACATTTATAGAATGTTGTAAATATTCATCAACTACTACCAAATATTTTCAAAACATTTCGTGCTGTCTGGGTTGTTATCAATATTCATTAGGTTCTGCAGGCCAAACTGGCCGGCTTATATAGGTCTCTGAATGCTCTTCTAGAACACAGTGTGCGTCATTAGGAACAAAAAGGGGAAAATCGGGACTGCAAACATCCAAAGAACTCGAATTTCGAGATGTCCCGTCTATTGGAGAACAAAGTTGAGGTGCCAACACCACACTGAAGTCGTGGGTACGATATTTTCTGTATGGGTTTTTCTGTAACTATAACAAAGACGATGAAATGTGTGGAACAAACAGTGGGACGTTTTCAGTGTTTTTTTTTTATGGCTTCTCCGTTTCATTTCTATTCCCGGGGCATCACCGCACGGTAGTAGATGCCCCAGCACTATGAAACGCGTGAAAAATGCCATCTGGTCCGTTGCGAATTTGAACCCGGAATCTCTACCTTTGAAAGCGGAGCCGACCTCACCGTGCTACCGACCGGGTTCTTTTTTTTTTAATAACTTTTGAGACAGAACAAATATTCTCGGTTTGTCTGATGAAAAAGTATCTTTGAACTCTTCATATTTCTCATGAAACAAAATCTAGGTATGTACAGGCAGGATCAAGGTACAGCAATTTGACGTAACGTCATTTTGGTGGGTAAATAAAAATCGACCAATAGCATTTTGTCTCAGTGCTGCTCTGGACTCTAGCAAGCAGGCGAATAAATCGAAATCGCTATTATTAGTGCACTCTGACGGCCATTTCAACGGTAACTTTGGTTGGGGTTGCCCGAGGGTCCTTCGAATTACCCCGGTGGCAATCCGTTGACTTCGTTATCTATCCGGCACTCCCTTATTTGGGTCTTAGTAAACTAAGGGAGATGTCGTGGCCGGTTTTTCCACCAGCCGCTTTGGGTTGCAGGGGTTGGATCTCTTAAGGTGAAATGAATCTCAGCATTCGGCGTGTTTTTATATTGTCTGTCTGTAAGAGGACCTGATGTCAAAATTTTTAAAACTGCGTGAGTGTCCAGTAGCCTATTCAAAATAATAATAGCTCTTGCTGGGACCCCCTCTAGGTCCTCCACTCTGCCTATTATTTCCGATCTCATTTGCAGATTTTCGAAGCCTGACTATAGGCGATTGACCTTATTGGGGAAAATGGCCGTTTCGTCGAGGAAGTTTTTAGGGAATTAATTGTCAGAAGAGGTGTAAGTTGCCGCCACTTGTTGCCGCAGGCAACGGCGGCTGTTATGTCAATTTGCGTCAATTGGTGGCACGTCAAAACTGTCACTTTGCTATCTTGTGCGTTCCACTACAAGCAAACTTTTGTTCCTGTGAACCCTTGGGACCCCGTAGGCTCTTTATTGGGCCCCATGTTGATGACCAGCGTCGTCGCAGACCTTTCTCTAAATCATCCATAGCTTCCGCCCTTCCGCCCAAGGAAGAGCAACAAACTGTCACATCCGCACGGAGGGAAACACACAAGTCCGTGGACCAGCCAAGAAAAAATCACCTCGGGCTGGCTGTGCAAGGTCAACCACCACCTACCTTTTTCCTCGCTTTTTTCTAAAGATTTTCTGCTTGGACTTCAGCTGGAGATCCGCATTTTTCATTCTCATAAGCTCGTCGTAGCTCTTTGTGTTCGGGACGTAAACGTTGTCTTTTTTTACCGCAATGTTTCGCATTGCTGGGGGCGTAGTCTTTCAGCTGCGCACCTCTGGGGCTAGATCTACTACAAGCCTGCTAAATATGCCAACCATAACATGAAATGAGAGAAACAAAGAAACAACCCTAAAAGAGACACAAATGCAAACCCATTTTCACATTATTTCTACTTGTCAAATTTCCATGTGAATGATGTGGGTATTGCAGGTATCCACTAGTGCCCACCTAGGCTACTAGACGTCGGAGCATGGTGTTCCTCGCAAAAACGTCCTCGACGATCAAGTACCGAGCTCTACACCAGGTGGCGTTTTTTAAATGTAAATCGTCTATAGTAAAGGGGACATCGGGTACATTTTTTTTCAAATAACCCCCGATTTTATGTACAGTCTGAAAAAAAGAAACCATCAGTAAATACAAATACAATACAAATAATTTATTGTCTTTCAAACTTTTAACAAATTTATGACAAAAAAGAAACCATAAGTAAATTGACAACAACGGAATACATAGTATTTTTCGATACAAGAGCGCGTTTTCAGACCCGAAGCCTTGTTTTGCCATCAAGAGGCGTAGCTGAATGCTGCAAAAAAGGCTGAGGGCCTGAAAAAGCTCAGCGCTCGTGTGTCGAAGAACGTTTTCTGTAATCGTTGCCTTAATGGAGCCTTGCACTGCCACTTTCACACACCGAGGGCGCCACAACCGTTGGGGGCAAATTCGACAATTTTGACGGCGTTGACGCTTCATCGACCGGCGTCCGTCATTTCATGTCTTGATTTGAAATTTGGATAACCTCTGTTTCTTGCTTGACGTTTCCAGTCACCGTCAGTTACTGGTCAAACTACTCAAACTCCCGTGTTTTCCCGTCGTTTAAGGCCACTTCATCTAACCCATTCAGCATAGCATGTCATCTTCCATGAATGAGATGATCTCAATCATGTCACAAAATAACATCACATTGAACGTTACTTCCACATCTATGTGATGTTCATCCGCGATGTTATACAATGTAATGTCTGAGAGATGTTTCGAAATGAACTTGAATTGAACATCACACATGAGACATCTACCAGACGTAACATTGTTACTTCTTTCAACTTGCCGAAGTGTAACATCTCACTGACGTCAATGAGACGTCACTGAGAATTTTTTAAATTTCGCGGGCTGTCATCGTTGAGCTCTGTGGGTCGGAAAATATTTAATAAATAGTTTTGCCCCCCTATTCCATGTGTGTGATGCCAGAACAGCCTTTACGTCTTCATGTTTAGTTTGAGGCCCTGTGGGCCCCTTTTATGTCTTCATGTGTCGTTTGGAACCATTTTTAGTGTGCCTAGAAGAACTAGTGTGCCCCGTTTGTGTCTCCTTGTGTTCTTCGAAAGCCTACTGGGCCTTTCTGCATTTCGTCGTAGCTTTCGCACCTTTGGTGAACCCTTGTGTCTGCTCTTGTCGAGGCTCTTGTGTTATTCGGAACCCCAAAATGGGCCCATTTTTGTCTTATTGTGCTTTCGAATACTTTGATGACTCCCGTTCATGTCTTATTGTAACGTCCGGGGCCCCAACGGAACCCCTTGTGTCTTGCTGTAACGTTTCGAGCCTCAGCGAGGCTCTTTGCATGAGCTCGGTGTATCGTTTGGAGTCCTAATGAAATATCCCGAGATCCCCTGAACATCAAGCGCGCTGTTTTAATATACTGTAATCACAGAATCTGTAATAGACAAGTTGATTGTTTAGACGAATCGGCCGCAGTGTTTCTAACTCTGCTCGAACTATCACCTTTGGGGATCCAGCTTCGAATCCTCCGGAGTACGCCAATAGAAGAACAACTTTTCTTAGGGGAAAAACGTGCTGTAGATTGTAAAAATTTGTAAAAATAGGTGCGGAACCCCTATGACATGAAACTATGTTGAAAAGTGGTGAAAAATTAATTTTCCTTCGATAATACACATCCAAAATGCGACGTTATATGTACGTCAAAAAGTGATATCTACGAGATGTGGAATAGCGATGTAGATAGTTTGTCACATTTGGACATCTTTGAGATATCTCATTCATGTTCTAATTACCCGGACATAAGAGGTAACAGAGATGTCCACTTAACATCGCGTAGACTTTTTTTGTTAACATCGCAGTTGTGACTTGAACATCTAAGTGATGTCACAGAGATGTTTTCTTGCTGAGTGGGAAGTAGGCGCCCCATACAGTAGTGGCGACCTCACGTTGAGTTTTTTCAATTGCAAGGTCCCATTGAGAGAAAACTCGAATTTCTTGTAAATTTTGACACTACTTTGACAAATGTCAAGCTAGATACATAAACTGCAAAACTTATATTTTTGATTATGTATTACTTTGCGCGTTATGCATCTATGAAACAATGACAAGAATAGTATTTTATGTCACAAGCGCCGAAAACCAGGCATAGCATAACGAACGTGAAGGCCGAGAGCTGCGTGTAAGAGAGTTATGCTATGCCGTTTTCAGCGCGAGTAGCATACATCGTTTTACGTGCTGCTTTTAATTAAATCACAAATAAATAAGATCATATCGCAATAATCATTGGAATAAATTTCACGTTGGTACTTCTGCCATTCATCACCAAGGCACGAGGCATATACCTACTAGATGCAGATTTTTGTGTGTCAAATTTCGATTTGAAAAATTGCGTCCTATGTTTGAGTTTTCTTGCTTAAAACCGTCTTCCCCCTCCCCAATTAGAAAGGCCATCTCCCAAAAAGCCCGAAATCACTGAGCTCTAGTGTCTTGTGTGACGACAAAACACAGGAAATGGCATAAATTGATCACTTTCAAACCTTCGCGCCACAAAATGTCAAAAACCATTCTGCAATTGTACCAACAGATATTAGAAAAATGACCCTGAATTGTCAATTTTCAAAGTAATTATTTATAATTTTAACTGATTTTAACCGAAAATTTCGAGCTATAACATTGGAAACGTGATCTCTCTTGAATTGTGAATGATTTTGCGAGGTTAGTTTATTTTTCACGTCTACTTTTTACTTTGCCGCTCTAGATTTTTTTCTGAATATTACAGTGCAGGACACCGAGCGTATATTTTTGGTTATGGCAGCACGAAAAGGTTTTTACATTAGACAACTACAGTTAGTTGCTAATTTAGCCTTGACTTGAATTAATATTTTGAAGAAAGATATTGGTACAATGTAGTAGTAGAAGGCACTTAGGCACTCGCTCCAGTCTGACTTGGTATAGCGTTCGCTGGCTCTTCTCACTTCAACCTTCATGTAGCACATCTTCAAGTCTTGGTGGATGGTTTCATTGGTTACGAACCATGGTGCATCAGCTAATGTCCGCGAGGTCTCAGATTGGAAGCGCTGGATAACGTCCAAGTTGCTGTTGCTAGTCGTCCACCATAGCTCAGTTTTGTACGTCCAGACTGGCTTGATGATCATATTGTAGACGAGAAGTTTGTTGTTCAGAAATAACTCTGATTTTCTGCCGAGCAGCGAGTACAATTTGGAGAGTTTGAGGCCAAGCTGTTTCCTATTGGTAAACAGGTGTTTCTTCCAAGGCAGACGTCTGTCCAGGTGTAGTCCCAGGTATTTTGAGTCATCTACTTACGGAATCAGGCTGTTGTTCATCGTAACGAGCGGACAGGTGCGGTGCCCTTTCTCAGGGTGGAGGTGACGTGGGCAGATTTCGTGGTTCACTTTTATACGTAATTTTTTCGGCCATAACTGCATAACTGCCCCTTATATCCTTGACGCCACTGATTTGCGTAATAACACGCTTTTCGCAGCTAAGGGGTTAGTTAAGGTACTTAACAATTCTCTGTCTATATATTTAGAGAATGGTGGAAGGACATGATTAAGATGATTAAGAGATACAAGGTATAAGCGCCTTTTTGAATCAATAGCACGTAGCACGATGACTTGTTTAAAGACGTACCTATACTCAACACGTATAGACAATACAAATAGAGAAGACCATATGTTATCACCACCGTCGTCACGGATATTGGGGCATCAAAAATCAGCCAACCTTTTTTTGAATGATGGACTCGCCTGGTTCCTACGCAACCGTGAAAATCCGTGACGACATATGGTCTATTCTATTTGTATTGTCTATACACTGGAGCAATACGGAGTGGAAGATCCGAGGGAAGATCTGATCAAATAAGCAATTATGATAGCTTCATTGTTTCTGTTCAAGTGAAAATGTCACTTACTACATAACACGGCAGCATATCGGTATAACAGTCCAGTGCGGTCGGCGGAACATTAACGTAAAATAATATACGAGTACATCACAAATTTGATAACGCTCGCTGTACCAAAAGCAGTATAGCTGTAATACATACAGCGCCAGTGTAGTGCACATTCGCTGTCATAATTTCAGTGACGACGACGCATAAAGCTCATCGAAGCTCCCTCTCTCGACTCGCAGAGAGGATATCACTATCGAGTTCCGACGATGCAAAAACCTTTTACATGGTTAATAACAGGACACTGCCAACGTGAATAATAACTGGGCTTATCAGTGGACAAGCCACGCGTGCACCTTCACTCATCAACTTCAATGCATTTTCACCACACTAATATTCATCCGCAATATAAAACGTTATTACCAAAAAAACATAACAAACCCTCAACAATGCCTTTGGCATGAACCTTTTGGTGTCGTGCGGACGTGCAGACGAGGCAACCCACGCGGAAAAAAGGGCCCTTCTCTTCTGCTCATCTAAGTCTCGTGCTCTTGTTCCTTCCCGAAGTAATTAATTCCCTTGGTCGCGCTTTTTCGCGCCCGCGATGCCAAACATAAATAGAAATTTTGCCCGCAAACACCCTCTCGCCATGGCAGAAGAGAGAAGTTCGCATATTTAATTTCCGCCCGTTCAATAGGGGACTTATCAAACTCGGGAGTACAATTTAAGTTTCGTAATCTTCCGGTGACTTACTTTTATACTGGAATTAACACAGCGAGCAGCGGCGCGCGGGCGACTGGTGGCGCTCTATTGAACTTGAAATTTCGTTCTTATTGTGTTTTTCGGTAGCAATTAATATGCTCCGAAATTGTATTTCGGAGGGTGAAGGAGGAGGAGATTTGGATGGTGGTGATGGTGGTGGTGTGGTGTGCGCATCCCTTATAATCATAATAATGGGGGAATTGAGCTCGGACTCTCTAGCAGCGCCATTGTTTTTGCCAAGCCATGTTTTATTCCAGCTCGCTCCGTTTCCATTGTTGTTGATAGCGCCTGGCATCAGGGCAATTTGCATTTTCTTGTACGCGGATACAGGCGAAATTGCATAGCGCGCATGATATTGCTTGCTCTTCGTATCTGATGATGTCTGATGATAAGACGCACCACCTCTAATTGCTGTAATGTCGTATCGTAGACTAGCACTTTCTGGATGAGAGCGCTCAAAGCGGAAGTGGGATAAAGATCGGATATGGCTCTTGGCAAAATGTTTGGCTATAACTTTTGATTAGTTTCCTACTTAAAATATCGTTAGAAATATAGAAAACTGTTAGGTTTTTGATTTTTCAGTCATTTCGCATGGCGTAAACGTAGTAATTCCGTCTCTCAATAACGAATTTTTACAAAGGACAGTCAAGAAGAACAGTTTGGTATCGCAGAACATCAGATCTCCCTTTCAGGTGGAGGTCGAGTCTTAGTACTGTGATGACCCGACTTCATGGAAGAAAAAAACGAGTTACGAGTCTAGTTATTTAAATGTAAAAAGTTTGCAGATGCAAAATTTTGTTAAAATATAAGTCGAAGTTTAAAAGCTAGGTCTTTGTAAACACCGCGAAGCCGCCAGACCCAAACAGATGGTGAAGCTATACAAAAAACGGGCCGATCTTCACAAGGGGAGAGTTTTGACATTCCTTAGATGACAAGGCTGCACTAAATAGAGTGAGAAAAAACGAGAGCGGAGAGTGAGTTTGGCCGATGGTCGAAGAAGCAGGGGGTGGGTCTTGAGTCTCGATGCGAGATGGGTGTTGAATAGAGTATGAAAGATTTAGCCAATTTCCGTAGCGAAAGATTGTATTTATTTGATTGATTTTTTTAGCACCGTCTTTGTTTAAAGTAATTTAAATCCCACGTTAGAACGATGCGTCAATGGGTAGTTATTTGTGTAGTGAACCATGTACCCAGAGGTAGTTGTGGACTTGATACCATTTCTTCGCAACAAAAGCTTAGTGCACGTCATATTAAAAGAAAAACGAAAGGTATATTTTGAGTGAGTTATGCTTGTCGAAAACAAAGTTATCAAATTGGCGGCTAACGCCTTTGACAGGGTGAATACTTTTGCCCTGGCCGAAAAAGCCACTTGAATTGAGGGATTGATAATCCTTAATTCCGTGTTGTTATCCATCTGGTGGTGTGGTGTTTTGAATACAAAGTTCGATTATTGAAACGGTTATGGAAGAAGCGAGGGAAGAAGTGACCATCCAATCAATCCGATGTCTACCACACTGGGAAGTCCGCAGTGCTGCTTACCAAAAAATTGGTTGTGCCATAATGGCGCTAAAGCGAATGAGAAAAGCCAACATGCTGCGAGATCCCAAATTATTGTACCCATTTGTTTTATGCTGATAAGATGGAAATTCCCTGCAAAAAAGGCTACAAGTGACATTCGTGTGATCCGTAAAGAGCCGGAGTCTCAAGTCTAGAGTTGATGCATTCTTAAAAAGAGCTACCTGATGAAATCTCGGTCTAACGTTATCGGAGGGTTGTGAAATTTGCATGTTTGATATAAAACCGCGTTGGCGCGATCGTGAAAACCGGGGAACTACAAATGACGGATTGATGGATTTCATTCAGTGGTCAAAAGCCAAGCATACATCGTAATTTGTGTCCTCCAATCATCTATTAGAAATCTGTCATAATTTCTCTATTGCTGGTGAAGCCAGCTACCTCTTTCCTCAATGCGATTAGGTAATCCACTGTGCCTGTTTGAGCTAGCTCGCAATTTTCAGTTTGCTCCAGTCGACGGGAACACGCATCTTCATCTACAAGACGGCCAAAACATTGTTAGCTAGATTAGCTGATGGGGAACCTTTTTGTAACTAGACCTCCCAGAGTATTCGTAGAGTAATAATTAGACGAGACACCTCGTAACATCATATGGTATTTAACAAGCGGAAATTGTCACCACGAAGACGAGTTGACCCGTTTCAAAAGCTAGTGACTATTGTTTGATTCAATTGAAAAGTTATTACTTATCAGAAAATTGATTGAGTAATATTTCAAATAATTTTTAAAGGTAATCCTTTGAAAATAACAAGTAATCGAACATCGAGTCAGGTTATTGATTGAAATAAACTCGACGCTTGAACTCACTCAAGATAACGCCAGCTGTGTGCACTACCTATGTCAATTTAGTTGGGCCACGTCATTGCGACTAAATCACTTGCAGAGTTGCTTTACTTGTCTCACCTCGGGTTCCACCAAAATTTTAAGAGCAGAATTAATCTATCACGCTGATAGTTGCTATGCACCAGCCAATAGGATGGCCAGTTGCCTAGTTACTATCAGAGTGATGAAGTTATCACGCTGATATAATGTGGAATCCGAGGTAATTTGTACAAGCTTATTCCAAACTTCGGCTAATAATTTACCTGTGGGTCATGTAGCTTGCTGTGAGAGTTGTTTAAGATCCACGATTTCAATTGCCTGTATCAGGAAGATAAAGAGTTACAGCCGAGTTTCAACTGGTAGTCGAAGCGTCCGTCAAAGGGTTGGAATCCATGCAAGATTGGAATAGACTTTTTTTCATCTAATTAGACCACTCGCTGTGTGTGGCGGTACAAGGTTGATGATGTTGAGTAATTCTAAATAAATATTTAGGCAATGGAGGTCAACCACCAAAAAGTTGATAAATGGTCAACTGTGGCCTCAGAACTATGCCATTTGTGACGTTTGTTCAACTAGGGATTTCCAGGGTAGTATGAGCTAATTAGCAGCGCCAATAGGCCATAAATTCTGTATCCTGGAGTCCTCGCGAAGGGCCATGCCAACTAGAAAATAGGCAGGGCAGTGTAGTCCCGAAAATTATAAGAGAAAATTCATTGTTCCGATCTAAATGATTTTGTTGTGAAATAAATGCCAAAATAGCGTCAGAATCCTGAAATTTGGCTTAAAAATCAAAATGATCGTACATACTATAGACAAGGGTAAGTTCCAAGTTCCATCAAAATCATTCCACTAATTAGAGATTTCAATATGGCGGCCAAGATAATGGCAGAATGTTGGAATTTGGCTGGAGAATAAGAATGATCAGGAGAATAAGAATGATCATACGAAACAAAGGTTCCCAAGTCCCAAGCTCCAAGAAAATCGTTAAGTGATAAGAAATTTCAATATGGCGCAGAGCATCATTTGTCCAAAATCGGATGTATTTTGATGAAGTTCACATCGCCTGTGAATTTCACTCAAATCGGACCACTTTCAGAGAAATTCAAAATGGCGGACCAAAGATGGCGGCCAAGTGACAAAAATTATTGGTCAAATGTATATGGTGGACACGTACGCATTTGATTGGCATTTGCACCACATCGATATCTCTTTTCGTTGAGGCATAATTCTCCTAGTTCTATCATTTTGGAACATGTTTAATATGGAGAATACAATATGGCGGCGGGATATCAATTGTCGAAAATTGAATGTATCTTAATGAAGTTCACATCGCCTGCAAATTTCACTTAAATTGGACTACTTTCAGAGAAAATCAAAATAGCGGATCAAAGATGGCGGCCAAGTTACAAAAATAATTGGTCAACTTTATATTGTGGACACGTATGCATTCGATTGGCGTTTGCACCACATCGATGTCTTTTTTCGTTAAGGCATAATTCTCCTAGTTCTATCTTTTTGAAACATGTTTAATATGGAGAATACAATATGGCGGCGGGATATCAATTGTCGAAAATTGAATGTATCTAATTGGAGTTTACATCGCCTGCAAATTTCACTCAAATCAGACCACTTCCACAGAAATTCAAAATGGCGGATCAAAAATTGCGACCAAGTGACAAAAATTATCAATAAACTTTATATGATGGTCACGTACGCTTTCGATTGGCGTTTGCACCACATCGATATCTCTTTTCGTTGAGGCATAATTCTCCTAGTTCTATCACTTCAAAATATGTTCAATAGTGAGAATACAAGATGGCGGCGGGGCATCAATTGTCGAAAATTGGATAGATCTTGATGTGGTTTACATTGCCTGCTAATTTCATTGCAATCGGATCACTTTTAAAGAAATTCAAAATGGCGGATCAAAGATGGCGGCAGAATAACAAAAAACCAAAAGTCAACTCGACATCTTGGGCATATGTGCTATTGATCAGCGTTTACACCACATCGATATCTTCCTTCCCTGAAGAGTTATCCCGGGTACGGACGGACGGACGGACGGACAAAGTGAAGCTAAAAGCGCCTTTTTCCCATTTTTTGGGAAAGTGCGCTAAAAATACTGACAGATTTTTTAAAATTCCGTATTGGCTGCTTCATCAATTGCTTCGAAATATCTTAGTTATCTTACCAATTTTTCATGGGAAGGTAATTTTGCAGAGTTTCCATTATCAGCCATCGACTCAAGGAATGTCTTCAAATTACAAAATTGGTTGAAAAGAATATCCTCATTTAGGTGTGTCAAGTCCTTTTCCCTTTTCCTTAGAAGAAGTGAATAGAGCCTTGAATATCGTTCCAATTTTTATTGATATGTAAGAATTTAATCTATAAATATATTTTTTGAAATTGACCTATTGGCTATTACCGTTGCGGTCTTTTTTAAGTGGACGACAGTTGACAAATTTTTCAGGATTCTAGCCCGAACGTCGCATGACAGCAAGCCACTCGTTGACACTGTCGTCCACTTTATTATGGCCGCAATCGTACCAATAAAAATCGAACATTTTCAAAGCGCTTGATCAAATAGAGGACACCTTCCTTGAATCATGGAAATACAGGGTGGTCCAGGTTTTAGTCGACAAACTTTGCAGGCTGATAGAGGATAAAAAAAGAAGTCGACTCACCTCAAAAAGTATATATCTGAAATGCATATTAAAATAGTTATAGGCCTTCAAAGTTGCAGAAAAAAATTGTTGTTTTCTTGATATCTTTTGAAGAGCTTGACGGATTTTGCTCAAGTTTTGCACATATGATTAACAAACACGTCTCCAGTGATTTCTTGAAATTTTTTTTGTCAGAATGACGCAGTGCCGTGGATATGGGGGGTACTAACCCTCTTACCCCCCTACTTTCTACGCTACTGGATATTTTGGAAAACCGTTGAAAGTATTGAATTCGGCGTTCAATTCTGAAGAGAAAATTGGCGTGTCATTGCTACATTTGGAGCAGCGGTTTCGGAGATATTTGTGTTTAAAGGTTCAAAAACACCGAATTACGCAAATGTTTCAAAATTCGAGCAAGCTTTGATGCATTAACTTTCAACTTTTTTTTTAATCTAAAGTTTATTGATCCATGATTTAGCTCATGAAAAAATGAAAATTGGTTGTGAAAATTCCTAATTTCAGTAACGTGACCAATAAGAAACAAAGGGCCCTTGGTTCTTCTTCTTACTAAACTAGAACAACTATCAGTAAGTGAATAGGCACCTATTGAATATTTAATTGTTGCTGAAATTATGAATTCTACAATCATTTTCCAATTTCTCATGAGCCAAATTATGGCACAATAAACTTTAAATTGAAAAAAAAGTTGAAAGTTGATGGATCAAAGCTTGCTCGAATTTTGAATTTGCGTAATTCGGTGTTTTTGAACCTTTAAACACAAATATCTCCGAAATCGCTGCTCCAAATGTAGCAATGACACGCCAATTTTCTCTTCAGAATTGGACGCCAAATTCAATACTTTCAACGGTTTTCCAAAATATCCAGTGGCATAGAAAGTAGGGGGGTAAGAGGGTTAGTACTCCCCCATATCTACGGCACTGCGTCATTCTGACAGAATTTTTCCCAAGAAATCACTGGGGACGTGTTTGTTAATCATATGTGCAAAATTTGAGCGAAATCGGTTGAGCTGTTCAAAAGTTATCAAGAAAAAAACAATTTTTTCCTGCAACTTTGAAGGCCTGTAACTTTTTTACTATGCATTTTAGATATGTACTTTTTGGAGTGAGTCGACTTCTTTTTTTATCCTCTATGAACCTGCAAAGTTTGTCGACTAAAACCTGGACCACCCTGTATATACCGGACAAAAAAATCTGAGGCCAAAAAGAGGACTTGTCTGGGAAAAACCGGACGTCTGGTAACTCTATCCATGGCAAACGATCTTTCATTATCCAGCATTTGGGAGGCGTCCCTGGGCCACATACTTCCCTGGGAATGCCACTGATGCTTCTTCGCCCTCAGTAGGTGGTAGTTGTTCAAAGTCGAGAACTTCCAGTAATCAATAATAATAGAAATAAAACAAATCGCGTGAGAATGTTGGCTGAATCCGTGACATTGAAATCAAGAGGGATTGAAATAATTCAGTTCTAGTAACTAGGTTATTCTGAACAAAATATCTAAGAATCCTTAGCAACTGTCAATGTCGAGCAGTGTTGCCGGTTGTTGTAAAAGTTCTTTAAACTAGAGGAACTTCATCTGGTTCTCGGTAATTTCATTTAATTTACATAAAAATGGAAAAGTGGCAATACATTCGAAAATATGCATTAGAAAATAAGATATCAGTAAGTAGTATTGGTAAGTGACGCCTTTTGACATAAGTATTTTGATATTTCGATCGTCAATGAGCAGTCGGACAAGGAAAATAGGTCGCTCGAAGGAAAAATAGTATACATAACTTGCAAGAAAGTGTCTGAAAAGTATCACTATCTATGCTTGTTATGCAATATTTTCATAACAAAAATCAACATGCGGTTAGAGTAATAACTCGAGTAAAAATATACAACTTCCATAGATATTCGGACTGATTCTATAAGGGAATGGTTATGGTAATCACCGTGCTTACTATCAAATTACTATGGCGACAGCCAACAGGAAGGCCCGTTGCCCTAGCAATTTCATCGTAAGCACGATGATCACCATATCATTCCTCCATAGAATCAGGCCGATTGTGTTCTTATTAATAAATGAATACCCAGTGAAACATTGAGAACAAATTATGGTAAAAAAAGAGTCCAAACAGCGACTGCAAAAATTCAAGGAGTTAGGTATGCCACCGAAACACCAGCGTACAGTGACCTAAACTCAAAACTCAACAGCACACAGCAGAAGATCGGAGTCGGAAGATCTTTGATAAATCTAGAAATTAGATGGAAGACTTGAATTTTTAGAAGTCCTGACGATGATTGTTATTGACTGCTTTTCTTGTTCTCCCGTCGAGTCTCAGGTGATTTTGATTCTTTCCTGGGGCCTCTTTGTGACTTCTTCCGGAACACAAACGATTTTTGGCTCGTCTTAGAGTATTTAATGGCGAGGTCCTTGCCGTTCTTCTGCCGCTCGTTCAGCTCCTTGTATAAAGTTAAGAGGTGTTTTTGTTGAAATGATGTGAGGTCAGCCTTGATAGTGAAACTTCCATCCCTCGACAGCACATGCCTTCCCTTTAGCAAGGAGAGAGCTTCGTCGTTTGACACAAACTGTATCTTCACCGGTCTGGGGCGTGTCTGAGGAGCTTGAAATTTTCCCAGGCGTACAGTTTTTACCATTGCAGATGCTTCTAGGGTAGAGTGCACTCTGTGAAGAATGCGCAAAAGGGGGTTGCTTCCATCCGAGTCGACGGTGGATAGCTCCGGGAGTCCCATGATGATGACGTTTCTTTCTTTGGTGAGACGCTCCAGAGTTTTATTGTAAGTTTTGTCAAAACTGCCACTGCTTTGTTTATTTTCAATGGAGGACAGCCTGTCGCGGAAATGGGTATTTCCTTGTTGAAGATATTGAATCTCCCTCCTGCAGTCGTTCAGCTGCTCTGCATGAAAAAGAAGAATCGTGTTGGTTTCAGAAATAGACACGCTGAGAGCCGACAATGGGGTCTTATACGAAAACCATAAAATGCGATTTTCTTAGGTATAAATCGATGCTCCAGTGCCTAAAATTAAATACTGTGAAGATGAAAAAAACCCGCGGCTAAACTCATCCACCAATGAAATGGAAGCAGAAGCGCAGTTGACATGAAGCAGCGTTGCCACATTGTCATTATTATTATCTACCTGTTATTTATCTAACCTCACATCCCTGATTTCACTGTTATGAGAGTTTGCGGTCATATTTGCTGAACGTATTACTGTGTTGTTATTTGTACTAAATTGAAGAAAAATGAAAGCTGGTCTCGAAGAAGCCAACGACAGAAATATTCCAGAAGTCGATGCGACATGGTAGACAATTTTTATCGGAGAAAAGCAGATTTTTTCGCACATGGCGTGGGAAGTGCTAAAACTGGCAGGTAAGCCTTCGAGACTCTTCAGCAGGCGGGCCTCTTGCACCTACCAGTCAAGTTTCTGTTTTGGCCATAGATGCACATAATAATTAATTAGTAATTACATGTCTCTGTCTCTCTATACAAGCTAGTAAATAGCTCGGTAAATAGTAAATCTAGTCCGCTTTAGATTTAGATCAAACGCACCTCCTCCTTTTCGATTTCTCTTCTGGCAGATTTAAAATTTAAAGAGGCACTTTTTTCCCCATCAGGTTTTCGTTTGAAAAGTAGCCGGTAAATATTTGAACTGTTTAATTAGCACATGAGTATCGACCGCTCCTTATACCTACCTATTACATGCCGCTCGATAGTTCCTGAAACGCTCTTTCAGCGCACCCCGCCTCCTTCCTACGACGAGGCTTCAGCTGCTGCTCGCCAAGTTTCAGAGAAACTGGCAGTAAACTGAATAGACATAGTTCTGCTCTGGCCGGGACCATTGGGAGAAACCCCGCAAAACTTTGTTTTGCTGTTTAGTTGTTATATTTGTGAAGGTGGGTAAGTAAGAGTATGGAAATACCTTTGCCAGGAATTTGAGAGCGCTTTAAGCGATGAAAATAAATACTTAATTGAGAAGTGCAGAACTGCTCATAAACTCGCCAAGTAGGTAGTTACCACTTTTACAAAAAGTAGAAATCTGCCTCTAAGAAAAAAAATAAAGGGTTAAGCGATAAAATGGAAAAGAAAGCAAAAGATTTCTCATAGATCGTCATGGTTTGCAAAGAATAATGACACCACTGTAAACTTTTGCTTTTTCTACTTTATTACGAAGCTGCCTTTGTATAATTGAGTTCAGTATTTTCAAGAACACTTTCCGAATTAAAATACATTGCAAGACATAGAATTTTTTGTGTAACCATCAGATAACCATCAGATAAACTGTGAATAACAAACTGAGCAGACCAAAGACTCAATCGCAGGGTATCCGGTGAATTATTTGAATGCAATTTTTCATAATCAAATAAACTACGCAACATTGAATACGCGACATACCTAAAATTTTGCCCTTTTCCAAATTGGGATAACTCCTGATTGCTTTGGACGATTTGAAATCTCTTGTGCCGTTGCTTAGCCCAATCTTCTGATAACCCATCCCATAACTGTAATTAAGAAACTCAATGAAACTTGAGTGAAGTTTGTAGAGGGTGACATGTATGGCGGTGCAAGGCGGCCAGGCGTTTAACATGCTCCCATTTGAAGAAAGTATATTTTTTCTTGATTACAACATTGGAGGCACAGAAGATAACTTCATACCTCACCACGTTATTCGATATATTCTCCTAGCATCTTTTTTTACAGGGTGGTATCAAAAAACAGCTTCTTGGTTTTTCGATGATAGCAATTTTTTTTTGACCGATTTTCAAAATCTAGGGCTCAAATTAAAGCTGAAACCTCAAGTAAGAAGATCCCATATTCAGAATCGACTGTAAATGAACATTGAAAATGAATAGTTTCCTCAAAACTTCAAGAGTGACCTGACGTTTCATCGGTCCTGGAATCTGGGTTGGGATAAGAATAAACTGATCATCGACCTTGCCCTTGAGCGAAGTATTCATTCTAGTTTAGAGCTTGAGTGAGGAAAACACTGTTGATAAAGGGACCAAATTACAAGTGCATGTTATCAAGACAGAATAATTTTTCTTTCTCGTATGAAATCGCTTGTAACTAACGTTACAGAGACTAGAAAAATCAGCATTGAAAAATTCTGTTTGTTGTAATTTCCGTAACGTTGGTTACAAAAGCTGCAGGTGAGCGATACTATCTAATAACCTTAGTTACAGGCTATTTCATATGAGCGGAAGATGATCTTATCTTGATAACATGCAGTTGTACTTTTCTTCTTTATCAACAGTTCTTGTCTCATTCAAGCTCTGAATATCGGAAGATGTTCATCAGAACGAATGCCTCGCTAAAGGCCAAGGTTGATTCTCGGTTAATTCTCATTCCAAACCAGATTCCGGGGCCGATAAAACGTCGGGTCACTCTTGAGAGAACCATACATTTTCAATGTTTGTATCCAGTCGATTCTGATCATGACATGAGATTATTTTACTTGTAGTCTAGGCCACTTTTCTCAAAAGGCGTCTAGAAACCGGTCCTAGAAGCAAATCATATAACATTTTGGCAACAAGCGGTTTTTCACTAAATGGACCCTGCTGAATCTGAAAATCTATGTTGCCACTCCGAAATTTGGACCGTTAGGCCACCAGGGCCCCATTTTCGACATTTCGGGGCATTTTGGTTTTCTCCGGTTTTTTCAGTTCAACAGGTCATATCTCGGAGACCGTAACAGATAAAATAAAAATTCTTTCACTGATGCCTTGCCTTATGATTACTGAAAGCCTCCTATGCACTTTCCGTTCTTAATTTCTGACAATTACATTTACAGATCATCAAGATCAGAAGAGATGTAAAAACACAACACAAAAACTTCGACCTATAGAGAGCTATGTGAAATGTTGAAAATAAGTCCATATATATGCGAGACCATATGTAGAGAAAGCTTCGAATAAGTTTTTGGCAAAGTTACGTTACAACAGGCCTTTTGGTTCAGGAGTTATGATTTTTTGAAAATCGATGTAGGGAAAGTGCGCGCTATATTTTGGGGGAGTGTCGGTCATTTGACCGAATAAGCTGACATCGGCCCGCAGTACAGCGGCGACGCTAGCGTTTCGTTCTCTTACTCTCAAAATTTGCTCTGTATGGATATTACTGATCATTTCATTATGTTTGATTACGAATATGAATATGTACCTTCCTATATGTATGCGAACCAAAGCACAAAGATCCATGGCCCATAATCTATCGCTGGTTTAGGTACTCTCATGACCGGGCCGCCGGCCGGGCTGAATGACACATCGCACTATTTTGAGCAATAAGCGGTCTTCGGGTATAGGTAGTTTTATTGATATTATTGCGACATCTACAAGAACGGTTGATTCAGCCAGTTTTACATCCACAAGTCAAGATGTTGATCTATACTTTCGGTTATGGGTCTAGCGTTGTCAATAAGGATCAAGTTCCGTGCTCCGTTTTTTTCCAGCCACAGTTTTCAGGAAGTAGTAAGACTGAGTCGCAGATATTCGCGTTGTACCACACTGCTGCCTGCCAGTGACTTCGCTGGATATGAAGTCGGGCTGCATAACTTGTTGGGATAGAGCTTCAGGCTTTTTGACTGTCCCAGAAAGGATATGCCTGGCGATATCAGTCCTTATTTCAACTGAATCTTCTACCTAAAAAAGATTTCCAGTCAGTAATTTGGAAGACCTTTTGAATTCAGTTTCACTTCATAATGCTTTGTGAGGAATCTCTCTGCATCAAAGATGTCATCTCCCGTTAGTGGCATAGCCCCCAAGTTTGAAAGTAACGTGCGTGATAGGTACTTTGCAAATATTTCTAGGGCTGCTGTCTCCGTAATTATTGCCGTGATAAATGATGTTACATCACATCTCGTGAGTGCGTGCGAAGCAAGTAGATATACCTAATTTGTTTTTCTTCCAGCGATAAAGTTTTCCGGTCATTCCTGCCAAAGATATTGGCACAGGTAACAGGCTCATGTTTTGAAATCTGCGATAGATAAATTTCTCTGCCTGCTTTGTATATGCCATCCGAAGCGCCGCTATAAAATATTTCTATGGCTTTGCTGAACTATTTTGTTGGTATTTTTCGATGCAACAACTTTTCGTCAGTCGCCGAGGATGAATGGATGATTCTTTTGCAAAGGTTGATGGTGGCTACTGTTAGGCTTTTGGGTTAAGTTATCCGATATCTGTGCAAGACGATCTTCAACCAAGCTCTTCACTTGCTCTAGTCCTTGTCGGTGTGCTTCCAACATGAGCCTGTTACTTGTTTCAATATCTTTGGCAGAAATCACCGGAAAACTTTATCGCTGGAAGAAAAACAAAGTATATCTACTTGTTTCGCACGCATTCACGAGATGTGAAGTGACATCATCACATCACGGAGACAAGTGCTCTTGAAATATTTGCTAAGTATCACGCACGTTATTTTCGAACTTGGGGGCTATGCCACTAACGGAAAATGACATCTCTGAGGCATAGAGATTCATCACAAAGCTTTATAAAATAAAACTAAATTCAAAAGGTCTTCCAAATTGCTGACTGGAAATCTTTTTTAGGTAAAAGATTCAGTTGAAATAAGGACTGATATCGCCAGGTATGTCCTTTCTGGGACAGTCAAAAAGCCTGAAGCTCTATCCCAACAAGTTATGCAGCCCAACTTCATATCCAGCGAAGTCACTGGCAGGCAGCAGTGTGGTACAACGCGATTATCTGCGACTCAGTCTTACTACTTCCTGAAAACTGTGGCTGGAAAAAAACGGAGCACGGAACTTGATCATTATTGACAACGCTAGACCCCTAACCGAAAGTATAGATCAACATCTTGACTTGTGGATGTAAAACCGGCTTAATCAACCGTTCTTGTAGATGTCGCAATAATATCAATGAAACTACCTATACCCGAAGACCGCTTATTGCTCAAAATAGTGCGATGTGCCATTCAGCCCGGCCCGGTCATGAGAGTACCTAAACCAGCGATAGATTATGGGCCATGGATCTTTGTGCTTTGGTTCGCATACATATAGGTTGGTACATATTCATATTCGTGATCAAACATAGTGAAATGATCAGTAAAATCCATACAGAGCAAATTTTGAGAGTAAGAGAACGAATCGCTAGCGTCGCCGCTGTACTGCGGGCCGATGTCAGCTTATTCGGTCAAATGACCGACACTCCCCCAAAACAGCGCGCACTTTCCCTTTATCGATTTTCAAAAAATCATAACTCCTGAACCAAAAGGCCTGTTGTAACGTAACTTTGCCAAAAACTTATTCGAAGTTTTCTCTACATATGGTCTCGCATATATATGGACTTATTTTCAACATTTCACATAGCTCTCCATAGGTCTAAGTTTTTGTGTTGTGTTTTTGCATCTCTTCTGATCTTGATAATCTGTAGATGTAATTGTCAGAAATTAAGAACGGAAAGTGCATAGGAGGCTTTCAGTGATCTTAAGGCAAGGCAACAGTGAAAGAATTTTTATTTTATCTGTTACGGTCTTCGGGATATGACCTGTTGAACTGAAAAAACCGGAGAAAACCAAAATGCCCCGAAATGTCGAAAATGGGGCCCTGGGGGCCTAACGGTCCGAATTTCGCGGTGGCAACATGGATTTTCAGATTCAGCAGGGTCCATTTAGTAAAAAACCGCTTGTTGCCAAAATGTTATATGATTTGCTTCTAGGCCCAGAAAAAACTGGAAAGTGTCCTAGTCTATTGAGGTTGTTTCAATTTGAGCCCTGGATTTTGAAAATCGGTCAATAATAAAAAATAATATCACCGAAAAACGGAGAAATAGTTTTTTTTTATACCACCCTGTAAACAAGGAGGCTAGGGGGATGAATCAAGTCACGTGACGAGGTATGAAGCTATCTTTTATCTGTCCAATGTTAGAATCCAGAAAAAAGACGATTTGTTCAAATGATAGCATGTTAAACGCCTGGCAGTTTTGCACCGCTATACAATCATGTCACCCTAAATAAACTTCACTTTAGTTGCATTTAGTTTCTTATTCACAGTTAGGGATTATTAGGACATTAGGCTAAGCGACGGCACAAACAGATTCCAAATCGCCCAAAACAATCAGAAGTTATCCCAATGTAAAAAGGGGCAACATTTTTGATGTGTCGTATTCAATGTTGCGTAGTTTATTTTAATGCAATCTTCCAAAAACAATTGTTAGAAAATACATATTATCCGCCGAATGCCAATAAGTTGAAATATAAATTAATTGATGAACAATTATTTTTCGGAAGTATCACTTCTCCGAAAATTAATTTTTAGGAGAGTATCAGTTCTTCGGAGAATAATTTACCTATTCGAGAAATTGAAGTATCGGTTAAATTCTGAACGCATCGGATATTAACCTGTTCGTCACTATTCTCTACTGTTCAATCTGTGTCATAGGTTGAGAAGCGATAATAATTAATTATGAATAATATATCAATTGATACATTGCAAAAGATGTTCTACAACTTATATAATATACCCATAATTTCTGAGTATATGAACTGTCTTTTGCAGAGATCAAAATAAGTAAATAGTATAGTATGATAATACAAAACCCGACGGCACGAAAGAACCGAGTCGAACCCCAGTTGGGACCATCGTTACATTAAATTTTAATTGTTTAGCTGGTAGCCCGTTGTCAGGTCCCGTCGTCATCACCAACGGTTACGCATTGTCTTACAATAATTTAATTCTTTGGCCTTACTTATTTGCTTGACGCTATTTGGTTATGTCACGTTTTACTGATTAGTCATAGATGCTGTGAATAACATGTTAAATGTTGAGCTGGCAATAAACAGATTTTAAACAAAAAACGCATTGTCTTTTACCCGGAAGCAAATATGCTTCCGTAACGATGAATAATTGCGTGTTCCATCAGCCCGACCTGATGCTGCCAAAAAATTAATTGATCTTGGATTAAATTTTTTTCGAATAACTCCACTTTCGAGGAAGTGCTCTTCTAACAAATTGCTCTTATGAACATTTATTTTAAACAACTGATTTCAAATACTTAATTTCGAAAAATTGATCTTCGAATAATTACCCTAGACCCAAAGCGCAGTGGTGTGTATTCCCTACTTTCTACATTGTTCCAGGTAACCAGGTGTAACGCAATGTACATTCGACAGACAGGAAGAAACTTCATGACCAAATTCAGGGAACACGTTAGATGTTTTGTATACGGTCCAAAGAGTAGGCCACATTGTGCCAAGCATTTTATCTGTTCTCGTTCTCAACATAAAATGTCAACTTAAATCTACAAAATCCTACGCGTGGTAAGGAAGGAAAGGCTCTCTTTGTCCTCAGCAGTAATGCATTTTCCGCCTTGGTATGTAATATACTATCATCTGTTGCCAATGCCTAGAATTAAAACCGTACTCGGATTTGAATACTAGGCAATAATGTCATGTAGATTGTAGACATAAACTGGGTTGGTATTTCCAAGGTTAAGGCCCTGGAACTGAGTTCTGAAAAGACTCCACTGTGCGGGACAGGAAAAATCTCACTTTCCTTCTCCTGTCTCAATCTCAAAAAACGCCTGTAAAATATCCGATTCCTGTCATTACCGACTTCGGCTGTACCTTATTATAAATATCTTCAGGTAAAACACAATAGTTATGATTTATATCTTACAGGTTCTAATGCAATAGGCGATTGACCTTATTGGGGAAAATGGCCGTTTCGTAGAGGAAGTTTTGGGGAATTAATTGTCAGAAGAGGTGTAAGTTGCCGCAGGCAACGTCGGCTGTTACGCCAATTGGCGGCACGTTAAAACTGTCACTTTGCTGTCTTGTGCAGTCCACTACAAGCAAACTTTTGTTCCTGTGAACCCTTGGGACCCCGTAGGCTCTTTATTGGGCCCCATGTTGATGACCAGCGTCGTCGCAGACCTTTCTCTAAATCATCCATAGCTTCCGCCCAAGGAAGAGCAACAGACTCTGTCACATCCGCACGGAGGGAAAGTGAAACACACAAGCCCGTCGACCAGCCGTGCAACAAGCCAGCCTGCCAGCCAAGAAAAAATGACCTCGGGCTGGCCGTGCAGAGTCAACCACCACCTACCTTTTTTCCTCGCTTTTTTCTAAAGATTTCCTGCTTGGATTTCAGCTGGAGATCCGCATTTTTCATTCTAATAAGCTCGCCGTAGCTACCTTTGTGTTCGGGACGTAAACGTTGTCTTTTTTTACCGCAATGTAGTGCATTGCTAAGGGCGGATCTACTACAAGCCTGCTAAACACGCTAACCATAACATGAAATAAGAGACACAAATTCAAACCCCTTTTCACATTATTTCTACTTGTCAAATTTCCATGTCAATAATGAGGGTATTGCAGGTATCCACTAGTGCTCAACTAGGCTACTAGACGTCAGAGTATGTGTTCCTCTCAAAAAATTCCTCTACGATCAAGTACCGAGCTCTACACAAAGTGGCGTTTTTTAAATGTAAATCGCCTATAAAGAAGGTTCGTTTTTGTTCGGACAATACCATTTGGTTTTGAAGAAATCGTAGCTGCTTTGGTAATTTTGACAACGCAAGTCACTGAAAACGGTGCCTGTTGTTACAAAATGACATTTCGATAGACTTGTCGAAGGCAGCGCCAACATTGGTTGCTTAGCTTATGAAAATGTGCCTACCTGTTTGTCATGAGGAATGTGCCGTCTCCAGATTCTCGTTCGATGCATTCAATCATGGAAAAAGCTTATACCCAAATGCGATTAAGGAAGCAGCAAATCTAATTAAAGGAACAGGCATAATTTCAGGAACCGCCGGCAAACCAGAGGTTGGTTGGTTGGCTGGGCTGGGTTGGCGGCGGTATCGGTTTCGCAATTGATTCCAGCTTGTTGACATTGCCATTGTTCGCCGATCCAGTAATGTAATGCCAATATAAAGAGGTATTTTATGGGAATCCCACTGACTAGTATTGTTAATATTTATGAACCATTTCGTGATTACATTCGTTGAACTGGCTAATGTGATTTATATTAGATCGCAATTATCATATCATGCGCCCTGCACGCTGCACGCATAAATCTGTTCAGCAGGTAGGGAAACCCTGCTGGAACTGTATCGCATCGCAATTTTGCAATATTGCGGATTTTAATCCTCCCGATTCCGGTCGACTCCTCTATCGGATTCTAGAGAGGAGCGAATAAGGACGGTTTCATAGGAGATGGCGGAACAGGGGCGAAGCGGGAACAGGAGGCGCACGATAAAGGAGATCATTGTGTTTTGTGAATGTACCTGTGAAGTACGGGATATTGTTTGTGTCCGGATCGAACTCAATTCACTCAGAGGGCAATCAGGCAAATGTATTGACAAAACGATGAATAAAACCCGATCGTGTCCAGACAATTGCTCACGAGGTGAGTTCGGTGGTTAGCAGGCACCTGCCTCAACTTGTCCAATACAAACATGAGCTATTATAGGTCCTAATAAACATGGTTGAGTGTTCTCCATCCGGTTTTACCTTCCACAAAACCAATAAATAAAACCCATTTGGGCTTTACACTAAATTAAATAATGCCCTAGGGTATTTGTTGTATACGGTTTCTTAGTAACATAAGCTAAAATATGCTCATCCCCCTTTCCCAGTTTTATTATTCACCCTAATCCCACAATGTCACACTGCCTCCAATCAGGGTGATTTAGAATAAATAAGGTGAAGAGACGCGATAGGAGACATTTCATGTGAGCTCGATCAGTCCTCCTAAATGTATCGAGATCTTTTTCCTTTTTGTCCTGCACATGGCGGCGCACTAATTAAGTTCGGTCGTTTGCAGCTTCGACGTTCGAGGCAAGCCGCTGTCCCAGGCACGTCACTGGTCCGCACCGGAAGTGTTCGGATCTAGGGCCTACTTCCGGACAGTTTCTGAGCCAGCGCAACTCGTCATCGACGACATCCGGCGCCACGACGAGGGCGTCTACCGCTGCAGAGTGGACTTCCGCAATGCACAGACCCGCAGTTTCCGCTATAACCTCACCGTTATTGGTAAGTGCAGTCGGGGAAAGACCCATCTCCACTTCTGGTGGCTCTTGTAATAGGATATTCCATTTTGGCGGCCTTGCCATTATTAATGGATACTTACTGCCTGACTACGTTACCCCAGAATTGAAGATTTTTGTTATAATACAAGCTTTCACGTACTTCCAACATCACGTGCGTATTTGTGTAATTTGCTACTGTGCAGTAACCTGTTGTTGTAACCCCAGTAATTGGGGATTTTCACTATTGAACTCTTAGTCAGTGCCGAGATCACAGACAGGAAATGTAAACATGCTGTTGCAAAAACCTTTTCCATATTACATATTTCGTATAATTGTGCCTTCCATTGGACAGTATGCTAAGATCCACTAAAGAAGATTCCCAATCAGCTATTCATCATGATTGAATTCTTTGGTGCAACCAAGAACAGTTCCTCGAATAGTTCAAAATTGAATAATAATATAATTTGCTTTCCATGCTGGCAATGTTCAAATGTCCTGCACTTCATGCTATGCAGGTTGTGGTTTCGCGTTTTAGAGCCTGACAGTGACGTATTGTATATGAGTAATATACAGGGTAGTGAATTTTTGTCTATGCTCACCAGTGATATCTTAGCCTAGATCGATTGAACATAAGATGGGTATTCTTTACATAAAGCTCAGCTTCTGCAGATATGATCTGATCAGGGGTATTATATTATTAGTTCCTTTATAATAAAAAAAAATTAACATCAATAATCCGGTTGGTTGGCTCTGACCGAATTATGTAGTGAAAACAATCTCTAAAAGTGTAGATGGAGGTTTTTTTTTCTTTGCCAAACTGGATGTGAAGTAGGCATTGGAATGTAAATATTTGGGAGCACGTTGGGTGCAAAGCCTCGCCCTTCGACCCCTCCATATTTCCAAAAATAAAAACCCAATTTTTAAACACTTGCTCTGACAGGAAGCATTCCACTTAGCTAAACTGCCTTTCGCTCAGGACCGCGAGTTCTGGGACATTCGTATGCTGGATAAGAGCTGTTTAGTTCATGCTTAGCTGCACCTCCAATCTTCTGGGTTCGTCGAGGTGCGTGAGAATGTTTTGTTCAAGTTTTACGATATTGAGAATGTTTGCTTGATGTGCGTCAGCTTCTCACGTTTTGATTGGAAATTGATGAAAATTGTTCAGTTTCTGTTCAACAACCTTCCTGCTTCGGAGTTTGGAAAACAGGCGGTTGGCTGGAAATTTCTCTTTTGAGCTCCAGATTCACGATAATGCAGACTTTCTTGCAACCCATTTTGTACTTTCGGAATGCAGATTCGTTTGCTGCGCTTATTTTACCTTACCTTAACTTTATTAGATTTCTCGACGTTTCTTCTTAGAGTGGAGTGTGGATCAGGGACAGTTTTCCGCAGTTTCCAATTTTTGGGAGCTTCTTTTGCTCGAAGAACCATGAATATACAAGTCTTATCGATGATGGATCTTGGTTCTACTTGTTTCCAATAAAATTATTGGATTGGATTGGATATCAGGGCATTACTCAGGTTATGACGGCGATTATTCTGTGAGGAGTGACTCCCAACGCTGGTGGTGGTGGTGCTGATGATTTAATTGGAAGAAGTGATAAATTATATAAAAAATTGAGGCGTTAAGTGAAGAAGCATACTAAGCTGGACAAAAAATATGTTGAATCCCAAAAAAATTGACTCCTGCTATGCCCCTTGTCAATCAAAAGCTTCTGAAACCTATCGTATCATGTTACCAAACATGATAAAAAATATTGCAAAAATATTGAGTCTTTCAAAAAGATTATACAAAGCCAAAGATTTTGAAAATGTCAATGTAATTTGGCATTCCATCCACCCCAGAATAAACGCCTTCACGGGGATTTTTAGGAACTTTCGGTCGTATTATGGTGCATGGAACTCTGCATGAGTATAAAACATCCATTATCAACTTTAGGGCCATTATGTATCTATGTACTGTGAGATACCTGCTTTCCCTATAATTAAATTAATTAGCTGTGATACGTCGAGTGACCCTGCGTCATGTTTTGTTGTGCCGTAGATTTTTATTACCTTTACCTACGTTATTTAAATCAATTTTCTACCTACCTCTATTCCACGTTTACTAATACCTCAATCAAACTATACTAACCTCACCTTCTTTGAAAGAGGATGAAGTGAATAAATATTGAGAAATAAACAAAGTCATTCAACCACACCTCACCTTTATTTCAAATTAATCAATCATTGGCAATTTCATCCTAATTATTCATTACATAATTTTCAGACGTGCTGACATCAGCTAGCGTTAGGAATTAGTTGGTCCAGTTTACATCCGGTTTCTGGAAGAAAAACACACCCTGATTACGTGCGAAAATCCTGCGACTAAATAGTGCAACCCTTCCAATTCAATTCCGTTTCGCATTCTTACTGATTTTCAGAACTATTGTTGAATCCTTTTCCTAACGTTCTTGAGTCTAATTCCCGGCATAAATAATTAATACTTCGTCGAATCTTCATTTCAACCCTTTTTTCCTTCTCGACCATTTTTCATTTTACCCAAAGAGAAATCTCGATCATTTGATTGTATTTAGAGAGAGATTGTTGTTCACTAAATTTTGTCTTGGTTTTTCGAATTTATAGCCATTATTTTAATTATCAATAAAATAATTCACATAACAATTGAGTGTTTACATTCAATGAATTTCATATCCGGCTGGTTCTGTAGTTTGAGCTTACAGAATTATCCAGCAACTCTTCTTCAGCTTACAGAATTATCCAGCAACTCTTCTTCACGTTGAGTTATACAACTTCACGCAAATCTACCTACAACTAGGTGTACCATTTATTTGCGGTGAGCCTCTAATTAATTAGCCTGCAAAATTAATGTTATGTTCCTTTCTATCTTGAAGTGTTTTCGAAACGACACTGAATTTTCTTGGCACAGTTTAGGGGTTTTCTCTGGAACTCAACCTCAATGTTTATAAACTCCTTGTCGTGCAAAAAGGGTTAAATATTTTATTCTATGGGGAAAAATAACGCGTAAGATGTTCGCCCATATTTGATTTGCATAAATACTGCTAGTGCTTGTTTAAAGCTAATAGAGTCTACAAAATCATGCTCTGTAGGAAGCTAGATCTCTTCGAAAGGGTTACTGAAGCTTTCACCATTTTCTTGGTGGTTTGAAGGTAGCTGAAAACAATGTACTTGAAGCCTTACCGCAACTTCAAGACAATTAATCAGTTTGACGCTACCCATGGCTATTCAAAATATGTATCAAGTACAAAACCCACTATCATTTTATAAACAAAACAATCACCTTCCTTAAACCCCATCCAACAATAAGCATTTGATAAAAATAGAAATCAGACTTGCCTTCAATGTTTTCTTATCTCCTCACCGATGCACTACAATCAATTACAGTGTTTTTAGCACCTTTCTTAATTTATTCTTCTCGAAAAATACGAGTTTTTCTTCTCTCGCACAACTGCCACGCGAATCCCTTTACCACCCCCGTCGCTACTTTCGGACCGATCCTAATTTCCCACCCTCCGTCTCAAGTGTGTAAAAACCTGACACACAAAACCGATGCGCCGGCATACGGTGTTAAACCAAGACCAGACGGCAAAAATCGATATTCTTCGCATTTCTTAACCAAGACTAATTTGTCCCAAATTATAATTTTACCTTTTTTTCATATAATTTAAGGCGTCCCACTACTGTACTAACCTAGACTTCATTACTAAGTTTTACATACAGGGTGGTCCATTCTAGCGTAATTATCCCATAGCGGTCTTACCGTTCAAGATAGAGAAAAAGGTGTAAGAAAGAAGTTATATGGTTTGATGAGACCTATAACCTAAAATTATTTTCAGTTATACAGGATGTCCCATTTTGACGGGATCAACAAAACGTCAATTTTTTTAAATGGGACACCCTATATTTTTTTGCATTTTCGGATTTAGCTTTTTCAACTGTATTATGCCTGTATTTTTGTTTTCCAATTGTGTGGCAGTGCTACCAACTAAAAATTAAAAACTGAAAAAAAATCGCATTTCCACAGTTATCTTGAAAACATCGTAGCGGCCTTGCTTTTCAAAACTAAGAGATGAAACTTGACATGGTGATAGTCAAGTCAAAGACCAATATCCCAATGTCAAAAAATTGCGATTTCTTGATACAAAAAAACATCAAACTTTATAATTTTCAAAGTCTCATAACTCATTTTTTTCAAATAGCATGCCCCTAATTTTATAACGTTATCTGATAGCTTTTTCTATCCTCTTTCATTTTTACTGGGGATACCCTACCCTTAAACTTCATTTTTTTCGAGATAATCGGAAATTTTCACAAAATTTGTGATTTTTTTATTTTTTTTCACAAATTGAGTTGGCCGTGATGAATGACAGACAAGCCAAATAGTACGCAACTCTCAGTTAGTCAGTCTGAATATTGTCGAACAAAGAAAAATGACTTTACGCGAGAGAAAATGATTGATATGATATTCTGGTAATGATCCCGATATCCAGGATCCCAATTTGTTTTTTTCTGCGTTGAAGCCATTTTCTTTTGTTTGACAATATTTAGACTGACTAATTGAGCGTTGTGTACTATTTGGCTTGTCTGTCATTCATCACGGCCAACTCAATTTGTGAAAAAAAATAAAAAAATCACAAATTTTGTGAAAATTTCCGATTATCTCGAAAAAAATGAAGTTTAAGGGTAGGGTACCCCTAGTAAAAATGAAAGAGGATAAAAAGAGCTATCAGATAATGTTATAAAATTAGGGGCATGCTATTTGAAAAAAATGAGTTATGAGACTTTGAAAATTATGAAGTTTGATTTTTTTTTGTGAACGCCCTGTATCAAGAAATCGCAAATTTTTGACATTGGTATATTGGTCTGTGACTTGACTATCATCATGTCAAGTTTCATCTCTTAGTTTTGAAAAGCAAGGCCGCTACGATATTTTCACGATAACTGTGGAAATGCGATTTTTTTCAGTTTTTAATTTTTAGTTGGTAGCACTGCCACACAATTCAAAAACAAAAATACAGGTATAAGACAGTTGAAGAAGCTGAACCCGAAAATGCAAAAAAATATAGGGTGTTCCATTTAAAAAAATTGACGTTTTGTTGATCCCGTCAAAATGGGACACTCTGTATAGCTGAAAATAATATTAGGTTATAGGTCTCATCAAACCATATAACTTCTTCCTTACATCTTTTTCTGTATCTTGAAGGATAAGACCGCTATGGGATAATTACGCTAGGATGGACCACCCTGTATAGGCAGGTCATTAGTCGAGTTGTATCTGTACGAAATTAGAAGTGAATACCTTTACCCGTTCACGAGTAATTGGTGGAAACTACAGAAAAAACTCAACTTTCTGAAGGGCTGGTATCTCCACAGTACAAGTCAACTTCACAGGCGGTCACAACACAACTGCGGTCAGTTTTGTGATATTTTAATATTCTGAGATCGATTGTGGTGTGACGCTGGTTTATGAGTGCTCAGCGCAGGTTTTCGCGCAACTTGAAGGGAAAGATTTTTACTCGGGCGCCACCTCATTTTTCAAAAACGGAGAAAGGCAGAAAGAAAACAATGTGTGGGACCACCATTTGGAATCAACATGAATATGAAAAAATGCAAAAAGAATGTAAGTAAGAGACTGTTTCAAGGAAGATACGAGTAACGGCCAGTTTCATAATCGACTTTGAAGTTGATGTTACTCCAAGGGCGTAAAGGGTGGCACTGTCACAATGTGAGAGAATGTCGAACTCTCCGTCAATTCATGTAGAGTTGACGGTACACCACAGGGATCTGTGGACGGGGCTGATAAAAAAAACAAAATCGTTTTGGACGAGTCCGTGTGTTGCCCACTGCAAATCTAGGTGCACCACTGGATGAAGTCAGTTCACGCAGTTAGGCTCCGCCCACAGGTCTCTCTGGTAGTCCGAGTACTCTAACTGGTCGTTAGTAAAGGGTCTTTCAATGAGAATGATAGAACTTTAAATTGAAATTGAACAAATTGTATCGGGCTTAACGATATCTGATTTACTCCACGTGAAAGGACAGTTTTTTAAGATTATGTGTGGAAAATAACATCTAGTAAATGGCCTCCTCGATTTTGTCTAACGGCGTGCAAACGGGAAGTCCAATTTGTAATAACTTTCTGGCAGATATCGGGGTTTATTTCAGTAATAACACGCCACCACGCACAATATAGTTCCTCAGGGCTTCAGTGGCATAGGCTTGTTCTTGTATACCAGGGACTTCACATACCCCCACAGAAAAAAGTTTAGGGGCGTAAGATCACAAGATCTCGCTGGCCAATTGAAATCGCCGTTCCGCGAAATTGTTTTCCTTGGAAGTTTTCGGCCAACAAGTCCAAGGTTTCTCGTGCTGTGTGGCACGTATAGCCTCCCCGTCTTGTTGAAAGAAGATATTGGCAAGGTCTAGTTCTTGCAACCGAGACCAAAAAAAGTCACTTATCATCCTCCGGTACCTTTCTCCATTGACCGTTACCGCCCTGCCTTGTTCGTTTTCAAAAAAAATGGGGATCAATGATGCCTGTCGATCGAAATCCACATCACACGGTGATTTTTTCCGGATGCAATGGAGTCTCCAAAATCTCTCCAGGATTGGCTTCACTCCATATTCGGCACTTCTGCTTGTTAAAAAAACCATTTAATTCAGTGACCAGGGCCTCGTCACTGAAAATGATGTTTTAGGCGAAATTAGGATTTGCTTCCAGATTTTCCAGGACCCAAATAGCGAAACGCCTACGCATTGAATGCTGAATGGTCATTTGGTATGAGCTCTTGCGTAAGTTGGATCTTGTAGGGGTGCAATTTTATGTCTTAATGCAGGATCCGTCATACCGAGGAAGGAAAAAGACCCAATTCTTGCGAACTTCTTAAAATTGAAAGTTTTGGAGTTTCTTGCACATTTTCGCGAACAGCAGCAACATTCTCCAAGGATCGAGCAGAACGGCGACGCCGAGGTGTTGGAAGGTTCTCAACAGACCCAGTTGCTTCAAATTTCGAAACGATTCTTCGAATAGTCGCTTCTGTTGGACCAATTATTTGGACCATGAATTTCACGCATGTCACGAAATGTTCGGCGTATGGAAAGTTGATTTCGGTAATGAATTTCAATAACTTCGACACGTTGGATCAAAGTTCTATCACTTTTATTGAAAGACTCTTTATAAAAAGTTGAGTATTCGGTTTCTGGGAGCTTTCATGGGCTCGATAACTTTATCGAATCGATAGTTCCTATGGACAAGCAATAGCATAGTCCGTTCCTTATATATGCTATCGATTCGATGAAGTGATCGAGTCGATAAGAGTTCCCAGAAACCGAATATAAAAATTTCATCCTATTCACACCTATTTACTTAGTTTTCACTCACACTTACGGCCAATTTCACGGATCATCATAATAATTGATGGATACTTTCAGCACTGCCGTCTTCGGCGCAGACAAGCCAAGTTTGCTAGCCTGGAAGTTGGCTAAGCCTGCTGTCGTGCCATGTGTTTAGCCGTATAAGTACTAAAGGGCGAAGTGCGGGGCCCATCAGAAATTTGCTCTGGCGCCAACTTGTAACGCTGGTTTCTGAGTGCTCAACACACGTCTCCTCGTGACTTGTGCTAGGGAAAGGCTTATCGGGCGGCACCTTGTCTTTCAAGATCAGAGAGCGGAAGGATTCTAACAATGGTCTTGACATATATAGTGGCTGTCTCAAAATTCGCGTCTTTTGAGTCCAGGACAGTTCACAAAAATGTTTAGAATGTGACAGAAAAATATTGAAAAGAATCGGGTCAATAATTTTGGGAAATATGGAGAGTCCATGTGAGGTCCTTCAGGAATTAATGACCAATTTCTCCTTGTAAATTTTTTTAACACTTTTTAAGCATTTTTGTAAACTACCCTGGACTGAGTGGGTGCGAATTTTGAGACACTATTTAAAACCAAGAAAAATGATGACAGGTATGTTGAGTTTCGCTATTCTACGGTTCTGCTTTAAAGGGTCACCTCGGTCGAATGGTTTACTTTCCACTAGCGCTCTAATGGGTTTGAGTTCAAAGAGTAGACTCTGAGCAGCTGCTTCCACCATTAGGTATACGCCACCTGAGGCCTGTATTTTTAATGACAGGGAACTTTGCCTGGATGTTAGATACCATAGATACAATTGTTACAAGAATTGCTTACATGGTGTTCGCCTTTCAGTTTTGGGATACTTACCCAGAACTTACCTGATATGAAAATACCGACCCTTGAGGGCTTGGAAGTTGGAGAGTGCAGAGTCAGCTCTGGCAGTGATGATTTTCGCTGACTGCGCTTAAGAGTTCGATGAAATAGCAGCCACCACCTCTGTCGGCTGGTTTTGTTTTTACCACGTGCCACAGTCGTAGAGTATTATGTGCCTCAGAATCTTATCTGGCGTCTTAGTTATAATATGTAATATTTTCTCAATACAACCTTGGTATTCTAATATCAGTTATACTGATAGTTTGTTGAGTTGAGGTTTTGTGCTACAGTTGAATCCCGCATTAGCGTAGTGGCACATCTAGCATAAATATGTTATTTACTTTGCTGTATGGAGCCATTCCTGATGGTTTTTGTTTAATCAAGTGAAATATTCAAGCAGTGAGCAATGAGCATCCATACATTGCCGTGGCACAATGAAATGCGAAAGTCAGCGAGACGCAAAGGTAGCTACCGAGCCACAATACTTCTATTCTTTGGAAAAAGAGCTACGTAACAATAACTGTCATTATTATTACTAAACGTTGGAAATCTAAAGCTCTTGAACTGTGATATTGTGTAAATAAATTAGTTACACCACTTCGTAACATAATGACGTTTAGCCGGAGCGATAATTATCATAATAATCAACAAACAATACCAGTTATGAACATAGCGTACACGTAACTAACAGATAAGCTCATTTTCCGGATGCATGCACGTTGCTAATATTATTATTATCATTATCATCTGTGTGCTCCCCGAAATTGGATAAATATTAAATTACGACCTCACCATTACACTCCATCAAGCAAAATCGACAAATTAATATCAAATTATTTCAACGGCCAGGGTGATCCTCGAAGACGACCGATAAGAAAATATCTTGCTCCATTTCACAAATTAAATAAGCCCGGGACGAATCCAAGCGAGCATCGCATCATCGAGCTTCGCCACATAAAGTCATAAAAGGTCTTAATTTGAACCGGAAAAAGGTGCATTTCGATCTTAAATTTTGAATAGGTTATAAATGGAGTGAACTTATCTGTCAGAAAATTGGATTCGATATACCATGCGGATTATTTGAGAAGGAGGCGACGGCGGTGGAGTCACGGCGGGAGGGTCTCCGAGACCTCAGATCCGTTAAAGCGAAGCCGGAGGATCATATAATGAAGTCCTTATTGATTTCCCTGTAATCCCCCAGGCAGATGGATATTCTCATTATTCTAGTTGCAGAAAGAACCCGGCGAAATAAAAATTTGTAATCTTCAGCTCGTCCTATTCAGACTTTTCACTATCTATAGTAGGGCTTCTCAAACGTTCTGCTGCGAGGACGAAATTTTGAATTTTTCACATTCAACCGAATGAATGATAACGGAAGTTTTCCCAGAAAGAAAAAAAGTCGTCACCATGTAATGTCTCCCGAAACTCTTGAGCTGTTTGAGTTTTCATCATTAATCAGCTGACCCGAAGATTCTGTTGCAGTGGTCAAACTCTCGCAGAGTTGGGGCACCATCTGGCTGAACACGACGACTAATCTTCTCGTAATTAAACATATCTGTCAAATATTAAAACAGTTTTCGAATGGATGAGCAATTTGACAAGTTGGGTAAAGTCTCAATCAATACAAGCTGAGGGCTGGATTTAAATTAGCTTTGTTAGATTTCTGGAACACTATACACAGCCATGTAAATGACATCCAGTTACATGGGGATTTCAGTTGAATTGTGCAAGTTTCAAATTTCCAAGCGGTTGTGTAAGTAGTAGGTATAATGTGAGTGTATCGCAATAATGCGGTTCGCCTTACGGAGTTTAATAGATGACTGTCATGTTTCAGTTTTAGAGTTTGTAGAACATTCCTAGCCGCGTTCGAATGCTAAATTTGATAATTCTGCACCTTCAGCCAGGTTCATGGAAGTTTATTTAAATCCATATTTTACGCAGGCGTGAGCTTATAATTAATCGTTTAAATTAATTAAACAATTACTTTCGGATGGGAGGGCACTTAGGTAGCTATCTGTCACACGGTAGTGATTACGCAACGTTTCAATTAATTTTAATTAATAAACATCGAGAACGTTTTGATATCCAAGGGCGTATAATGACATGGGGTGATAGATGTTTACGGGTGGGACGTTACATTTTCGACATTTTTCGTTTGTAGCATTGTAGCTCAGACTAGCAGCTCAGTCTTCGAGACAAAAATGCTTAATGTATAAAAACCATAGCCCTCCAAGGACTCTTGTTCGGAGAAGCAGAAGGGAACGCCCACTTTCAGGGTAACATCCTCGTTTCAACGTCTCAGCAGAATTAATTTACCAAAACAATTGCAATTTCTCTACTATAGTGGTTCTGTTCTCCACCCTAGTATTTATCTTTACTACGCTAATATTACCGTCGAGATTGGGACAACAACAATGACTCCCAGGCAACATAATATACGTGAGGCCCCATTCTGAAACGAGTAAACGGCAATAACTTCTTTCAAAAAGCCTTTAAGCTGTGGTCTTGTTTCGCGTGTTATTGCTTTGGCCATTGGCGGTTCCAAAAAAAAGTTGCTAGACTTAATTATGATGTAGTGGTGTTTGCCATTACGCAAACAATGTTGTTCCAGCATTTCATATTCATACAAATCAGTGGGTCTCAATTAATTCTCACAATGATCTGTCTGATTTGTTTCAATATAGATTTTCCTTGAGATCAGTTGCTAGTCGAGACCTCTCTCTTTCCAGTAGCACACTCACGGGGAGGGGGCGGGGGTGAAGGCGATAAATCCCCTCAAGGCTCCGACTAAGGAGGCTTTCAAAGAAATTATGCCTTTGCTATTCTTGCATGAGATGAACACGTGGCTCTGAAGAGACTAATAGGCAGAGCTCAAAATTTGGAACTGTTGGTTACCATAAATTCTAATGGATCTCTTACCTCCAGAAATGTTTTTAAATAACACCACATCATCAAAAAATACAAAAGTAGTGTCAAGAACAACACCTTACGAGGTGAAGAGATCGTACAAGTCAACGAATAACAATGGCGTAACATATAACCATTACCTTCGCACGTCATCTAGAATTTCTAGAAGAAGAGAGTATATTATGTCGAGTTCAGAAGGATCTGGCGGCTATAATGAAGAAGACGTAATGAGTGAAACTGGCGATATGGTGGAAATGTGGTGTCCCGTGTTTAATCATTCATTTGGCCAGTGGATAAAGCATACAAAAAATTAGTGGAGTTTGTTCAGAAAACCTTGTTCAAAGTTGCGATTAAAATATCGTTCAACGGTGTGAAAATAATGTGAAAAAAACGATAATTCAATCTCAACTTTGAATGGCTGTATCTCAGTTATTGTACGTTTTTGTACAAAGTTTTCTGGAGGAAGTCTACTTATTTTTTGATGCTTTATCCATTGGCAAAATGTTTGCGATTAAACACAAGAACACATAGATAAATATGAACGTTACGAGAAGGTTCGACCGCAACGTTTATGTAGAGTTGACGGCACACCACAGGGACCTGTAGGGCGGGGCTAAACAGAAAAACCAAAATCGTTTTGGACGTGTCCGTGTATTGAAATAGGGCAAGCAACACCGTCAGCTGGAGTGGTGGACCATTGGCCGGTGGGTCACAGGCGAACCCAAAATCCCACTGCAAATCTAGGTGCACCACTAGATAAGCTCAGTTCGTGCGGTTAGGCTCCGCCCACAGGTCCCTCTGGTATTCATAGTACTCTGACAGATTTAATTCTAGTATAACGTACAACGATGTAGCGTTGCTACGTACAAGCATACTTACCTCTACCTTTTACATTTAAATTCGGCGGGATTCCCACCACAATTGCTGGCTGACAGGAGATAAGCGGATCGCGTTTTTTTTGGGTTTTCAAGTGATAAGAGCCAGAAGGAACGTCCGGAAAAATCCTCCAACGGTGAGATTACATACGTCTGCGGAAAATCTCTGGGGTGGCTCTTCGGTGCCGACGGCACGTTCGAATTTTGTATTTTTAATACTTCTCCCAGGGGTAAAGCGCTCCCGTTGTGAGGTAAGACCGTCCTTATGATCTAGCTTGGTGGTACAGGGTTCGCTTTTAGGTCGTAGGGCTAGGAAAAGCCCTCTGGTCTCCGGTATCATCCCGCTGTCTTGGGACAGGCAAGGTGCGTCTTGCCGGAACGTTTTCTTTCCACTTCGTATCGATTCTGTCACAGAAGGAGAGCCGCAACAGAGTCCACCGATTAGGCCTGTTGCGACGCCCCCTAAGGCTCCGAGCTATGCAGAGCATCGCAGTAGTACCTGCACGTGGTCGCCGACCACCCAAGCGCCGCTGGAACGTCGCAGACAGCAACGTCCGAGCCGGCCAGGAGTCTACGGGACCATCACCACCAGCCACACGGGCCAAGCTTCCTGTCCATCCCCAGCTTAGAAGGTTGTCGGTGAGGTCTCGGGGAGACGTCGTGTTGGTGAGGCGTGTCCTTTTCATTAGTTTGCTAAGCCTAGTTTCGCGTGCGAAGAGCTACGGACCGTGGTCAAGTTTTGTCACCGTTGTGATCCGGTGTTAGGGCCAACCGTTTTTGAACTGAGCTCAGGGCAACCGCGGCGCGCCAAACAACGTCCTTTTACATCTTGCGCCCCGTGGTCTTTCGTTTCCGGCTAGGTGAAAGCGAATCTTTCACGTCCGACATAACCTCACTTCGCGTGACGGCTCTTGAGGGTCACTGGGTGCCTCCGGCTGAGTTTACGGCTACTAAGCGGCAACAGCAGCGTGCCCCTGCAAGCCTTCTGCACGTTTTATAATAATACAGACCTTATATTCCAAATTTTACCATAGTTAATAATTAGTTCCCGTCATTAAATTTCGAAACGTCAGATCGCTCTTTTATTTTTTTGCTAATGTCGACCTTCGTGTGACGTTACTGACGTTGACAGCTGACACTAGGCGGCCAGTGCCGTTCGTCACCGCGCGTACAGGAGGGTTGCGACGGAATCCCACGTCTACTTCCTCGATAGGTATTTTAAGTGAACAAGCAGGGTCTATCGTTGGGGAACCAGGACTCCCAGCGATAACTGAACCGGTACGTCGGCCTTTTCTGGTTGGCGCCTAATAAATTCTGCGGCCGTCGTACTCCTGCGTACCATCGAGAAAACCCACGACCCAGCTCTAACCCTAGCAAACCACTGAGTGCCGCGTTGCGTGCGAATTTCTAGGGCCGAGCCCCATATCGCCGCATAAATTTTGGCGTCCAACGTTTTGGGGCTGGATTGTTGTTTTTCCAGCGGGAATTTAAATTTTTTTGGAATGGTAGGTAAACAAGGTTTGGGAGTGAAGCGAGTTGTATGTAGGCACCGCTGAATTGGGAATGAGGGATAGGACTGATAGGAGGCCAGAGGCAAGAAGAAAATCATTTGATTGTTGTTGTTGTGTAAAGGAAGAGAGCGAAAGTTGCAAAATCTCGACCTCGGCTGTTCGAGTAGATACTCAGTGAAGACTTCAAGTCGATTTTATTCACGTTCATCGAGTTCGAGTTTGCAGCGCAGTTCCTTTGAGTTGTCCTAGCGGATGTTTATTTTTCTCTTCTGTACGAAGAATAGTCAGTGTTGAATACTTATTTCGCAGTGGCTAGCTAGTTTTGTAGCTAGTGCGATATATTAGGGTATTCTTGTGTATTTCTACTTGTGACCTGTACTTGTTATTTTTTTGAGAGTACCTTCGAGTGGTGAAAATGGTGAACTTGGGCGACATAGAACCCAACATGTTGCGCACCTACGAGATTAACTATGAACTCAAGGTGCGGGGGATGACCCCTACGGCCGCGGCGTCGCTTGATCAGAAGCGAAAATGTTTGAGAAAAAAACTCAAAGAGGATATTGCTAGACCGGGTATAGAGTATACAACTCCAAATGCAGATTTCGCTACGGAGAAGACCGAAATTGAAACGACCATCAAGGAAACTACAACATTATTGGGCGACTTCGATGGGATGAACGTCTTGGTTCACAGTCGCATCCTGACGCGACTGGCACACGTGTTGGGAAGGATCCAACGTATACCAGTAACCGAAGAGGTGAAGCCATACATAGACGATAAACTCATCGAGGTTATGGCCTTGGAAGAAGACACGACAGAGCTGCGCCAGCGGGCGGAAGATGCTGCGCAGACTCCTGTAAGCGCCAATGCCTCCGCAATTATCAACACGTCGGTTGCGACTAGTGTGACCCAAGGTGGTTCCAGCAGTAAATCGGTCCCTGTTCAAAAATGGCAAATCAAGTTTGATGGCAGCTCCTGCAGTTCCGTCAACGCGTTCCTAGAGAGAGTGGAAGAGTACAGCTTCGCCAGGAATACATCCAAAGAGGAACTCTACAGAGCAGCGGTAGAGCTATTCACCGGACAGGCACTGACTTGGTTTCGCAGGGTTCGAAACAGTGGCAGAGTGCAGTCCTGGGACGATTTAGTGGCAGCTTTGAGGAGAGATTTTCTTCCCACGGACTACGACAAGAACCTGAAACAGGAAATTGTTGGTCGAACTCAGGGAAGAGAGGAGAGCATTGTCATTTACCTTTCGGTAATGGATAATCTCTGCCGCCGTCTAGTCAAGCCTTTGGATGAGCAGGAGAAATTCAACATTATAAAGGACAATGTGTTACCCCAATATCAGGAACACCTCAGCGTGCATGGAGTTGGAACACTGGACAGATTGGAGGAAGTCTGTAGGTCATTGGAAAGTGCCGCGATCGCAAAGAGGAAGTATTTACCTCCACCGCGCAGGAATGTCTCCACTCTGGAACCTGATATGGCCTACCAGATACCACAGGATAACTCTCGGGATAACTCATACCGTGGAAATGGAAGAGCCGCGATGACGCGACAGGTATCAAGCCTACAGTGCTGGACTTGTAATGAAGAAGGACACGTCAAGCGAGACTGCCCGCGCAAGCGTAAGGCGCTACACTGCTTTGGGTGTGGAAAAGAAGGCGTCATCCGGCCAAACTGCCCGACGTGCACAAAAAACGCGAGGCGCGGGGGCGCTTCGTAAACCTTCGGCGTACCCCGCTTCCTCTCCAGACTTTTTCCGCCAGCGTCAACAGCGTGGAGCCAAGGAAGAGGAAGCCGATAATCCGCGCTCCGCTGAGGCAGGGTTGTAGCGGATATCAGCGAGGAACTTGTTTCAGAGTTCAAAGGATCAGGAAGCACGATGGCTGGGGTCAGTGGTTGGAACATTTGAGACAATTCTTCACGAGTACAGCCCGACCGACTGAGCCTGATCATCCTGGGAACAACGCTGAAACGATCACCCCCTCTCCTGCAGAGATTCCTCGGGATCTCTCGCTCATGTTGGTGCCGAAGAAGCTGGACAACCGTCCATATGTCCGAGTAGTGATTTTAGGTAAAGAAGTGGTGGCCCTCCTCGATACTGGAGCAAGTCATAGCGTCCTGGGGCGAGACGGGTTGAGGTACGTGGACCTGTTTGGATTGAGCGTGTTTGAATCGGCCGATTCCAATATCAGTACAGCAGACGGTGCACAGCAGAAGATTTCTGGCTACGTTAACATGCCGGTGCAGGTTGGAACCATGGTGCGAGTGCTGCGGGTCTTGTTGGTTCCTTCTCTGTCGCACACTTTCATCCTGGGTAGTGATTTTGGCCGTACGTTCGGTGTAGTGTTAGACTATCATACCAATAGCTACTTCGTGGGAGGCAAGGATGGATTGCGCCTGAGGAGCTTGAGAAACACGGAGATCTGCACGGTTGAGCCTTCAACAGTCCGCCTGCACGCCAGATCGGATTTGAACAAAGACCAGGAGTCACAGCTGGAGGAAATCGTTTCGAGATTCAGGGAGCTCTCCTGGATGAAAGGGACTAAGCTCGGTAGAGCAACGGCCGTAGAACACCGTATCGATACCGGTTCGGCCTTGCCAATAAAACAGTGAGGTGCCCTTTGGGCAGGTGCTCGAAATACAAACACGTGTTGAGTGTTTTATGGTGTTTATTATAATTGATTCTCCTAGTCTACGTTGCTGCTTAAATAGGTATAATAATGGTACAAGAATGTGCTGACATATCATACTTGCACGAGGTTATTAAGTAGGTCACTACACCTCCCCTTTTGGGAGTATGATGCATACCTGTCAGGGAATGCATCATTCTTACCCTTTACAAACTAAAAATTCAATCAGAAAAAACAAATATTACATCAATAAATCTTATTTCTAAAAAAATAACGCATGTTTGCGAATAATTTTATTTCTTAAAGCTACTTCTGTCGATGTAAACAATAAATTACAAATGCTGATTTATTAAAATTCTTACAAATATTCCATCATAGTGTCTTTCAAAATAAATAGCCACATAATAAAATACCTAATAAATTTGAATTTAAAAAAATTCGAACACCAATTCAAACTGAAAAAAAAAACAAACACAGGGAATAGATAGCTTGTTTGTTTTCACTTGAAATTAACAAAGCATAATAATAAAAAAATGTTACAATACAATATAATAAAAATTTTCCTTTTTCGAGGTGAGGGAAAACCTTTTCATTTAAAACTTCACTGCAATAAAAATCCATGTCAAAGAGTATTTTGCTAAATTTTTTCAGGATAATTGGATAAAATCATTGTAAGAGATAAAAATCATAATAACAGCGCGAAATTATTAAGGTTTTTACGTTTTACAGTTGATGAGGCGCTTTTTTCTTCTATCTGAAAGGCATTTATATACTTCATATATTTCTTTTTTATGCTGAAGCTTCTTTTTTCCATAATTCATCTTTTATTCTTCTCACCGGTCAAACCTGATTAGCATGTCCTAAGTCAATACTAACTCTAGTGAGTTCTAATAGTAATTCAATTCATTATTACTCCATATTCTGTCGCCGGAACTTCCTGGATATCAATGAGATTTTGATATCACAAACGACGTATTATTATTCATAGCATATTCATAGCAAAATTTATTTTCTCAATCAACTTTTCAGATTTTATCACTTTCTAGTATATTAAATTATAGACGTTCGATTTTTTTTTTTTCATTCGACATGATTTACTAGGGTTTAGGTAATTATTTCGTCATAATAATTATTATTCATCTTAGACAACTGAAGTTTCTAGTTCTCGAAAAAAAATCTTAAACACCTAAATTACCTCTATATTGTAGAAAAAAAATACGCTAAAAAATAATAATAAGTTATTGACTCTAAAATAATGCTTCCGTTGCACGATTAAATGTTCTCGTTCTACTCACATATAGTTCATTGGCATAAGGTTTCTAGTATAGTTGCACATTTTTCATAATGATTAGTTCGTCACAACACGGAAAATCTCAAGTAAAATCTGCTGTCTGCGGAGCTGCTGCTGCTGTTGTCAATGGAGCATCTACAGAGTGGGTGGTACTGTAGATGGATCGCTGTTGGAATCGCATCTCAAGGAGCCTCTACTAGGGATTGGGTTCCTTTTCTTCATTGGGTCCATGGTCCATGGTCCGCTCGGTTTATTCTACACATACGTCTGGAACTTGGAACTTGGAACTTCGTAGTGCCCTGGTCGTGCCATGATTTTTCTTGTAGATGGATCGCTGTTGGAATCGCATCTCAAGGAGCCTCTACTAGGAATTGGGTTCCTTTTCTTCATTGGGTCCATGGTCCATGGTCCGCTCGGTTTATTCAACGCATACGTCTGGAACTTGGAACTCGTAGTGCCCTGGTCGTGCCATGATTTTTCTTCGATTGCGTGCCGGTTGGCACCCATTATTGGCTTAGTTTATTTGCCATTATTCACGAATTATTCACTTTCAGTTTTCATCTTCTTAGGACCTTGCACTTGACTTTTTCAGGAACTTTACGTCACGGTCGCCATGAGGTGCCCTTTGGGCAGGTGCTCGAAACACAAACAGGTGTTTAGTGTTTTATGGTGTTTATTATAATTGATTCTCCTAGGCTACGTTGCTGCTTAAATAGGTATAATAATGGTACAAGAATGTGCTGACATATCATACTTGCACGAGGTTATTAAGTAGGTCACTACAACAGCGGCACCACAATATTTCCCCGTACATGCTGGAACATCTTCATGCAGAACTCGATCAGATGCTAAAATTAGGAGTTGTCCGTCCGTCGAAGAGTCCATGGGCGTCGCCCGTTTTGTTGGTGCGCAAGCACGACGGCAGCTTACGTTTTTGCTTCGACGGCCGAAAGCTTAACAGTGTCACGAAGAGAGACGCATACCCGATACCTTTCGTAGACCGTATCCTGAGTAAGTTGGCGCAAGCGAGAGTCCTTTCCAGCCTGGATCTCAAAGCTAGTTATTGGCAGGTGCCGTTACACCCGGACAGTTGTGAGAAGACAGCATTTGTGATACCGTCTCGAGGTCTGTTCGAATTTGAGGTTTTGCCCTTCGGCATCAGCAACGCTGCGCAGACTCTTCAGCGGCTGATGGACGGAATCCTCGGTTATGACCTAGAACCATACGTGTTTGTGTATTTAGATGACGTAATCGTGGCAACGCCTACTGTGGAGAAGCACATGGAGGTATTGCAGAGCGTATATCAACGTCTGAAGAAAGCGAATCTGACTTTGAACCTCGACAAGTGTGAATTCTGCAAACCTTCCTTGCGATTCCTAGGTTTCATAGTCGATAGGGACGGGCTCCGGACGGACCCAGAGAAAATCACCGCCATGTTAAATTATCCGAGACCGGAGACGGTCACAGAACTTAAGCGTTTCATCGGCCTGGTTGGGTATTACCGCAGATTCCTGCCATTCTTCTCGTGCCTGACTGCACCTTTGACAGAGCTCATGAAAGGCAAGCGAAAATCCCAGCGGCTTAAATGGACAGATGCAGCGGACAGCAGCTTCCTGAAAATCAAGACGGCCTTGGTGGAAGCGCCGGTCCTGGCGAGTCCTGACTTCACGAAGACGTTCACCGTGCAGTGTGATGCGTCGGACTTGGGAGTTGGTGCCGTTCTGACGCAGGAGGATCCGCAAGGGAAGGAAGTGGTGATAGCATACACTAGCAGAACGCTGTCAAGTGCAGAGAAGAAATACACTGTGACGGAAAAGGAGCTGATGGCTGTACTTCACGCGGTGGACAAATTCAGGTGTTACCTGGAGGGTGTCAAGTTCAAGGTCGTCACAGACCATCACAGTTTGCTGTGGTTGGCACGACTGAAAGACACGACGGGTCGTCTTTGTCGATGGTCGCTAAAGCTGCAGCAATACGACATGGAGATCGAACACCGGAAGGGAGCTTTGAACATAATTCCAGACGCGCTGTCCCGCGCTCCATTGCCAGAAGTTGCACTCCTGCTCTTGAACCCCGATACGTGTATGGCTGATCAGTGGTATCGCCGGATGGTCGACAATGTCGAGGCTTCCCCTGAGAAGTATCCGGACTGGAGATGTCTGGATGGGTTGCTCCATAAACACGTGCCCGGTCAGGGTGAAGTGGAAACCAATTTTCCGGACTGGAAGTTGGTGGTGCCCAAGTCCTGTCGCTCAAGGGTGTTATCTCACGGCCATGACAGCCCAGCGTCCGCTCATCTCGGGATCGCGAAGACCTATGACCGTGTCAAGGAGCTGTACTACTGGCCCAAGATGTTTACTTCCGTCAAAAAATACGTACGAGGTTGTGCCACATGCGCGGCGCAAAAAGCAAGTAACCTCTCACGACCCGGGTTCATGGGTCAACCCAAACGCGTATCGTTTCCGTGGCAAGTGGTTTCCGTGGACCTTATGGGACCCTTCCCACGCTCGTTAAAAGGTTTTGTGCACTTGCTGGTTGTGTCCGATTACTTTTCCAAGTTCGTCATGTTGTTCCCCATCCGCAATTCTAGCTCCAGGCCCATCGTCAAACACCTTGAGGAGGCTTTCCTGTTGTTTGGGTGTCCGCAGACGGTAACATGCGACAATGCCACCAGTTTCACTTCTCGAGAGTTCCGATGATTCTGCAGCTCATACGGTGTGCGGATTTGGTACAACTCGCGGTACCACCCGCAGGTAAACCAAGTAGAGCGGGTGAACCGTGTGGTGGGAGCAGCAGTGCGATCTTACATCCGAGAGGGCAACCACCAGATTTGGGACGAGCAGGTGCCAAAAATCGGCTATGCCTTGCGAACAGCCGTACATGAGGCGACCGGCTTTAGCCCGACGTATTTAAATTTTGGACGCTATGTTCCGATTGATGGACGTTTTTACGGCAGCGACACAGCGAAAGACCTGAATTGGGAACCATTCAATCCGGACAGATACGCCGCCGAATTATCGAAGTTGCCGAAAGTATTCCGGGAGGTGCAGTTGAACCTCAGGAAGGCTTTTGAGAAGAATCGTCGGAGCTACGATCTTCGGAAAAGACCTGCAGACAAGTTCAGGGTCGGCGACTTGGTCTGGAAGCGGAACTACGTCCTATCCGACGCGAGTCGTAACTTCATGGCGAAACTTGCGCCGAAGAACATCCTGTGCCGAGTTGTGAAGGTAATACCACCACTGACATGTGAGCTGGCTGACGACAAAAATGGACGGAACCTAGGCCGATGGCATAGCAAGGATCTGAGACCCTACAATGACGTTTCTGACTCCGAACCAGAATGAGAATGGATGGTGATGGATGAGTGAGTGTGAAAAGGGGCCCCTGAATTGTGTGTGAGTGAGTTGGTTAGGATTGTTAGGAGGGATTTGTTAGACCGGTTCGTCGTGAGCCTACTCGGAGAGTGGTTGGGACAAGTTGGAAGGGTTAGAGCGTTCTGATCGAACAGACTCGAACTTAGAGCAGCGTCTTAGCTGATGGTTACCCGGATTTGTCAGAACTCTTGAGGTCCTGGTTGGACTCAAGAATGTGATGCGTTGTATATATTAGTTGTTATTTTCCCTTGAGATCCTGGAAGGACTCAAGAATGTAGTGCGTTGTATATATTAGTTATTAGTTTTTGTAGGTTAGATATTTACTCGTAATTGTTATTGGTGCACCAGTAATATCAGTAATACCAGTAATACTAGTACATACGGTCGTTGTTAAGACGTTGGATATGGGATTTTTCTTAGTAGTTATTAGGTTGTTAGAAATCGATAGAGGATTGTAACAAAAAATTATGTGGTACATAATTTTTGCCACCAAGAGGGGGTGTGTAGCGTTGCTACGTACAAGCATACTTACCTCTACCTTTTACATTTAAATTCGGCGGGACTCTCACCACAATTGCTGACTGACAGGAGATAAGCGGATCGCGTTTTTTTTGGGTTTTCAAGTGATAAGAGCCAGAAGGAACGTCCGGAAAAATCCTCCAACGGTGAGATTACATACGTCTGCGGAAAATCTCTGGGGTGGCTCTTCGGTGCCGACGGCACGTTCGAATTTTGTATTTTTAATACTTCTCCCAGGGGTAAAGCGCTCCCGTTGTGAGGTAAGACCGTCCTTATGATCTAGCTTGGTGGTACAGGGTTCGCTTTTAGGTCGTAGGGCTAGGAAAAGCCCTCTGGTCTCCGGTATCATCCCGCTGTCTTGGGACAGGCAAGGTGCGTCTTGCCGGAACGTTTTCTTTCCACTTCGTATCGATTCTGTCACAGAAGGAGAGCCGCAACAGAGTCCACCGATTAGGCCTGTTGCGACGCCCCCTAAGGCTCCGAGCTGTGCAGAGCATCGCAGTAGTACCTGCACGTGGTCGCCGACCACCCAAGCGCCGCTGGAACGTCGCAGACAGCAACGTCCGAGCCGGCCAGGAGTCTACGGGACCATCACCACCAGCCACACGGGCCAAGCTTCCTGTCCATCCCCAGCTTAGAAGGTTGTCGGTGAGGTCTCGGGGAGACGTCGTGTTGGTGAGGCGTGTCCTTTTCATTAGTTTGCTAAGCCTAGTTTCGCGTGCGAAGAGCTACGGACCGTGGTCAAGTTTTGTCACCGTTGTGATCCGGTGTTAGGGCCAACCGTTTTTGAACTGAGCTCAGGGCAACCGCGGCGCGCCAAACAACGTCCTTTTACATCTTGCGCCCCGTGGTCTTTCGTTTCCGGCTAGGTGAAAGCGAATCTTTCACGTCCGACATAACCTCACTTCGCGTGACGGCTCTTGAGGGTCACTGGGTGCCTCCGGCTGAGTTTACGGCTACTAAGCGGCAACAGCAGCGTGCCCCTGCAAGCCTTCTGCACGTTTTATAATAATACAGACCTTATATTCCAAATTTTACCATAGTTAATAATTAGTTCCCGTCATTAAATTTCGAAACGTCAGATCGCTCTTTTATTTTTTTGCTAATGTCGACCTTCGTGTGACGTTACTGACGTTGACAGCTGACACTAGGCGGCCAGTGCCGTTCGTCACCGCGCGTACAGGAGGGTTGCGACGGAATCCCACGTCTACTTCCTCGATAGGTATTTTAAGTGAACAAGCAGGGTCTATCGTTGGGGAACCAGGACTCCCAGCGATAACTGAACCGGTACGTCGGCCTTTTCTGGTTGGCGCCTAATAAATTCTGCGGCCGTCGTACTCCTGCGTACCATCGAGAAAACCCACGACCCAGCTCTAACCCTAGCAAACCACTGAGTGCCGCGTTGCGTGCGAATTTCTAGGGCCGAGCCCCATATCGCCGCAACGAGCGTTAAAATCAAACGTTACTGAAGCTAACAACTTGCAACGTTCAACAAACGTTCAAGTTAAACGCTACTGGAACTTACAACTTGCAACGCTCTAAGAACGTTTTGTTGGTGATGTTATTACAACGCTAATATCTGGTCACAAAGGGCGGTCATTAGTAGGTCGCCTTAACGTTGAGTGAGCGTTAATAACACTTTAGATGCAACGTTACAAGTTACACGAAACCCTTGATTTAACGTTCAAGTAACCTTATTTTGCTTAGTGGGCACGAGGTCACCACAACAGGTCAACCAGGTATTTATATGGGAGGTTTGCTGAGTTGCTGTGGTTCGTTGCGCAGGTTTTTTGATGCCTTGTAGTTTGTTCAATCCTGCATCAGCTGCTCCTAGACTTGATTATTAGCAGGGTTTTACTGTTTTTTCTTCAGCACCTAACGATAACAACCTGTCGACAACATTTTTGCATCAGTGGAGTATTTTACATTGGGGTTTGTTTGGATGGCTTTCTCGTTTCATCTCAACCTCAATATGTGCGGTTTGGTTTTCGAAACGATGACTGCTGGATGAAGAAAATGTGAATAATTGGGTTTGAGCAGGATAAATCTCCCAGAAGTCCCAGAAGCCGTGGTGCGGACATAGTCACTAAATGTTTGGGGACTTGTGTCAGGTTCCCGCTTGTGCCAACCTCACGCGGGCAAGAAGACTTACTTTGCTTATGCGCTGTAAAAAACACTAACTGAAATATTCCTTATTTCACTTGGGCACATTGGAATGATCTGCCTGTATCGATTGTCCGAATCCTTGTCCGTTTACTTACACTTTTATTGGCATGCAACACTTTGTCTCGTAGCTCGACAAAGTCGTAACACTCATAACCCTCATCGAGCCACCTAATTGCTTGAGAATGGCGATCTGGGAAGTCGGGGTTATTTTTTTAAGAAGTAAAAACGGAGATGTTGGGACAACCTTTGAAAATACATTACTTGGATGACACTTTCACATGAGAACCGGGGGAAACAAGAGAGACACACAGGGTCTGACACGGAGAGGTCATTTGAACATAACCACAAGACATGAACAGGATTTGACGCGGCAATTTTTCGGCAACGTTTCCCGATTCTCTGATGCAGAATTGCTAGATTTATGGTGGTTAACCTTCACCACAAACAGAAAATTTAATTGTTTCCTGCTGATATACCGGGTGGGTCATAAAAAACCGTGCTCGGAATTTTTCCTTCTGAAATTATTATTTCGCCACCGATTTTATCGAACTTCTCAGCATTGTCTAGCCAATTGAATAGGCTACCATTTCCGTATTTCAAAATGGCTGACATATCAAAATTGAAGGTGGCAGAAACAATTGAAAATAGCCCTTCTTTTGTTCTAGTTGCTTTTTATTGAAAGTTACCAGAACGTGAAAACCAATAATGTATTATGAAGAAATAGATCTTTCTTGTCAATTTAAGACCACAACCAGTAAAATCATGTCATCTTATCAGGAGCTATTGCGAGTTGAAGCGAAGCCTACTTTCCGTTTTTTTCATTTCCGCATAATTGACCCAAATTTAGGTATCCTGCCCGCCAATCCGCCGTATGTTCATTTCTCAACCGATTCCCCTAAATTTAGTATCAATGGCTAGCCAATTGAACAGGCTACCTTTTTCATATGAAAAAATGTCCGACATGTCAAAATCCAAGATGGCAGAAGCAATTGAAAACAGAATTTCTTTTGTACTTATTGGTTTTTGATAAAAAATAGCAGAAAGTCAAAACCAAGAATCATTATGAAGGAATAGACCTTTTTCGACAAGTCAAGACCGCAGCCAATCAAATCGGGTCATATGCTGAGGAACTACAGCGAGTTGAAGCGAAGCCTACCTACCGGTTCCTTATTTCCGCATGAATGACCCAAATTTAGGAATCCTGCCTCCATATCCTTATTTCCTAACAGATTTGTTCAAATTTGGTATCAATGGCTAGCAAATTAGACAGGCTACTATTTTCATATGAGAAAATGGCCAACATGTCAAAATTCAAAATGGCGGAAACTATGGAAAATGGGCCCTATTCGTTCTTGTTGGAATAGAAAAACGGAAATTAGGCTTCGCTTCAACTGGCCGTAGCTCATCAGCAGATGACCCGATTGATTGGTTGCGGTCTTGAATTGTTGAAGAAGATTTGTTCCTCCATAATAATTATTGGTTTTGACTTTCTACTCATTTTCATCAAAAAGCAATGCGGACAAAAGGAACTCTATTTTCAATTGCTTTCACCGTCTTGGATTTTGACATGTCGGTCATTTTCTCATATAACAAAGGTAGTATGTCTAATTGGCTAGCCATTGATACCAAATTTGAGAAAATCGGTTGAGAAATGAGTATAATATGGCGGATTGGCGGGCAAGATACCTAAATTTGGGTCAATTATGCGGAAATGAAAGAAACGGAAAGTAGGCTTCATTCCAACTCGCAATAGCTCCTCAGCAGATGATCCGATTTCATTGGTTGTAGTCTTGAATTGACAAGAAAGGTCTATTCCTCCAAAATACATTATTGGTTTCGACTTTCTGGTAACTTCCAATAAAAAGCAACGAGAACAAAAGAAGGCCTATTTTCAATTGTTTCTGCCATCTTGAATTTGAATATGTCGGCCATTTTGAAATACGGAAATGATAGCCTATTCAATTGGCTATTCAATGAAAAATTCGATAAAATCGGTGGCGAAATAAAAATTTTACAAGGAAAAATTCCGAGCACGGTTTTTTATGGCCCACCCGGTATGATTTTCACAGTAGGTATACAAAAAGATGCTGCATTGTATTGTTTTGCCGTGATTTATAATCATAACTGGTGAATATTCATGGACTGTAGACTGACTGTCAGACACAACCTGACAACAGCGGTCAATAGGTACATATGACACGATAACCTACCTAGTGTGCAAGCGCAGAACAGGTTTACTATACATGAATCTTTCAATTCAAACTTCACCCGTTGCCGTCCGATTTTTCAACATTTTCTTCTGAAAAAGTATGGGCTTTTGAGACGAAATATTTTTATGCCTGTGTTTGTACTTTGGTTTGAACATAATACAAAAAAGAACTCAAGACCCTAGTGAACTGCTGGTAGTATGTTTATGGGGCCGAGTTTTCGTAGCCTGAGGGCTTGAATTCATTTTGTTTCGTATTCTTATTGAGGTTGTTGAGGATGCTTTTCATGCCAAATATACGTACCGCAGAAGGTGATGAACTCAACACAACTGCAGAAGCCATACGATCAATGAGGTAAACTGACTTCGGCACAGCTTATAGCAAATTCAGCTTGAGAAATCGGGGCGGTCTCATCAAGCTCCACTTTTAAAATTCCAGATGATGGTGTATTTGGCTGTCAACCTAGCATCACGACTGCAAGATACACATTCCAACTTCCAGTTCTACTATTATTGACCTCTGTCATCCGCCCAGAACCTTTTTATATTTCCATTACCCTTTATTATCAGGTGCTTGGTCGATGGTCGCTGTATTCTATTCCAGAGAATTGGCTGTACGGATGGCAAAAAGGACACGAGTTTTGTTTGCGGAACATGATATCTCAACCGACCCAGCCGTCTGACTAAAGCAGATACGATGGTATATTAGTCGGTCGCACGCGATGATGCACCTCCGCAGAGTTGTCTGCTATTGTTTTTATTGTTTTACCCCCGTCGCTATTGATTTGCTCTACCAACCACCAGGTGTCTATGCCGGATAGAATGTGAGTTTGTGTGTTGAAGCATTATTTACATTGTAAGCCCGCGGTTCACCTCAGAATTACACAAACATTTAAACTAAATAAAACCAGAGCTGTTGGTATTTCGCTTGTATTTTGTTGATTTAGTAAATAATGGAGGATAGGAGAAATAAAATAGGCGAAGAGAAGCGAGGCGCACTGCTGAACTGCTGTACTCACCACTGGCATTGTACTTGCACCTGATGCTTGTATGACGAGAGCGGAGAACTTCCTAAATGAGTTGCTTAAAATTCACAAACGGCAACAAAGGAATTTGAGCGGCTGCCACTTGACCATATTACTGCCGCCTCAAGAGGAGCTCTGAAGTAATGCAACTCCACATTGCTGCACCGTCACTTGAGAGTTGTCAGGCCGCAAAGACTTCTTGTTCTTTCTCGAATTGAAACACAATCGTCCTGATGTCGGTGAGGAAAAAGAACAACGGAAGTTGAACGCAGTTGAAAACCGAACCAAAAGCATCAGCTTATTTGAATTCATTGACTTAACTCGACAGTATAAGCACAGGTGGGTTATGTAGGTCGGTTTCGGCTTTCCGACTCGGGGTGATTTTATGAATAAAAATGGAATTGGAAAAATGAAATTGGAAGGAACGAGGATGAGGGGGACGCGTTGTATATAGGTGGTGCAGGACAAGACGGATCTGCGGCGTACATCACGCCGTTTTATAGTCGAGTCACAGTGCTATTTGGATACGACCACATTACATATGAAGTGGCAATGGCCACGTCCCACTTCAATATGTAAGGAAGGCGAAGGACGGGCAGGGAATGGGAATGAGAACGAAAAGAAGGAAGAGAGCGGAGCGCGATCAATGCAGAGGCCAAGACTGGACACACCAAGGAGGGTTAACGCCGAAAGCGTTGAGCTGAGACTCCCCCGTCACGTCGTGCCCGCTTTGATGAATTGCTCTTTTAACTCGGCTAATTTTCATAACAAATGTCTGCAGTTTCCACGTCACACAAACAACTCCTTCAACAAGGCGGACTGTGTAGACACAACGGCTGCCCTACCTAACCCCTTGATTTTTTCTGCGATTCATCAGAATATCTCGTTTCGCAAAAGGAGGTAGTTTTGCCTCATTTTCACATTGTGCATGCCAGGGGTAATAATAATGCAAAACTGACGCGCACGTTGTTCCGCCAACGAGGGGTTGGCCAGGCAGGTTGCAGCAGCACAACGTCAGTTAACTCTCCAATTAGGATGACATGGCGCGCACGTCAAAAAATCCTCCTGCTTTTATATTAGCGATGGGAGTCGTTCTTCCAAGATATGAATTAGAGGGCGGGACCCAAATGAGGCGGTAATTGCTCATAATAAGGCATGGCACGAGGGGAGGACTCGGCCCCAATTTTTATTAAAACGAGCCACCTACCTATATTAAATTTTGTCCGTGTGCGCGTATATTAGGCTCGCGCGAAACAGAGCATGATGATCACGCCCAGTCAGCCTAATCGTTCCGACTTCTTCATAAACAATAAACATTCAGGCAAAGTGATAGACGATTATCTACTATTCATATATAATGGTTATAATTTCTTTTTTTTTTTTAAATTGGTACTTCCGTGGGAGTCGTGTTCGAATTATATTGATCGCGTCAACGATAATCGCGTTATCTATGGATATCTATATCAGCCATCTGTTTTTGCCTCTTTTACTCTTTCGACGGCTTCAACTTCAAATGTAAGTATACAGTTCTCAACCTACTACCAGATTGGAGACTATACATACCAATTTTAAAATGTCTAGCTCTGCTACTCGTAAGAATTCCATAGTAGACCATTAAATAACATGGTCATTTTCTCACAATTTACAAGCCAAATTACAACTACGACCTGCCACCGATATCGATCGTTCTACATTGAATAACGTTCTACATTTCGAGCTGAACAAACAATCCAAACGCGATTTAAAATAGCACTGATCCTAATCCCATACGGTTCTCGCAACGTATCGTCATTTGCGGAGTGCGGACCTTCAAGATCTCTAGAACTGCTTCTGCAATTAGTACTCCACAGTCTACACCTTCAAAAGCATTTGGTGGTGAGCCTCTTCCTCTTGCTTCTGGCATAACAATATGTTGTACTCTTTCTAGTACCTACTTGGTATGGTATCTTAGCCCTACATCGGAGCTCCAGCTCAGTGTGTCCATCTTAACCGTGCCATTTTGATATATGTATCAATGTATAGGAATCACTTATACAATAAGTAACTTATTTTACCCAGTTTTGATTTTACTGTTTTAGAGTTTTATATATCATGTTGTTTTGTATTCTTTGTTTTACAGCAACCCAAAATGTTGGGAAGATGTAATTTGTTGCTAATAAATTTCTTTATATTATGGCAGGCCCTGCCATTATGCCTTTCTGCATCACTTCACAATAACTTTAAAATTAAAACATCAAAAAGGAAGAGTGGCGGATTCAATAACAGACTGTAACCTTTCCACTCCAAAAGGTAGTGGTGGAGCGGTTCTCTCCGTGGGAGAAGGGCTGGGGGTGGTCGCTTATGACCATCACCCAGGTACAAGCCCTGGACTCGTTGCCGGCTAGAAGCGTAGAGCGGGTTGTGGTTTGAGAGAAGGATGGGTGTGTGAATTGGGCTAGGTAAGGTGAAAGCCATTTGAACAATTCAACAAGTATATTAAAATGACGTGACGATCAGTGTATGTACACAAATAATTTTGAAAGAGGGTGTGTTATGTAAGTAAAAGAATAAAACGGCACAATAAACAAAATCAAAACGTATTACTCATCCGGGATCGACGATGATGGTTCGAGTACTGTGGTGGGTGGGTTTCTAGGCCGACCGCAGAAGAAGCCCAGCCTGACGGAGTCTCGGCCACTGTATACTGACCTGGGGAATGCCGCAGCGTTTGGGAGTTCTATGCGGCGGGTATTGATGTTAGAATGTGGGCGCCATCTTCACGAAGTTCTTCCCCAGGTCAAACAGTTCGGCGAGGAAGTGAAGAGTTCGACTGCTCCGCCAGCTGTCGTGGACTCCTCTACGGCCGGTACCTATAAACAATCCACTCACACAGTAATTGAGGCAAAACTAAGTTGTAGGTACAAACAATTGGTACAACGGATGAAAATACAATTTTGAATAATAAATTTTGAATAATATGGGCTCTGAAACGTAGAATAGACAACGACATGACATGATTATGTGAAATGGAAACGGAACGTGGTCGGTAGCGCAAACAATTTACAATAATTTTGAAAGTAGGTACAATATGAACACTGGGGACACTACTTAACTTTAATCAATGCCTGACGGGGATATTGGCCGAATTTCGGCTGCAGCGGCTGACACGGTGTCGCGGTGACTTCGGTGGCAAACAGTTGATGACCCGGGCTTGAGTGTTTTTCCGGCGGAAAGACGGAAGTTTGTGTTTTTGGGTTTGCTAGCAGCTGATGTCTTCGACGACGATGGAGTCGGCACGAGAGTCGGCGTGACGGAAACGGCCGCTGTGACGATGATGGCTTACATGGGGGGTTACGATGGGAGCGACTGCTGCGACGGTGAAGCCCCATGAAGTTTTCCAGCCGATCGGTAGGCCCCACAGGCAGAGGTGATGACGAAATTTACAACGATGGACGGCAGGAACTGAGGCAGGAACGTTTCTGGCGAGTTCTTTTACCCACGGGGCCGCATAAGCGCCGCCAAGCTGGAGCTGGTCTGGGCGTTGACCTCAAGCGGCTGTGCCCCGGACGGGGCTTCGTTTATGGAGCTACTCGCTCATCTCTTCTTTTTGCTTTTTCGCCCCAAAAACTCGACTCACTAGGCGTCCCGCCAGGCGGCGCCACCATCGCCGCAGCCATGCGGATCCCTTGCCACGCTCTGGCGCGGGAATTTTGAAACGGTTACAAGACACCCAGGGAAGAACTCGTTAAAAAAAATCCTGTGTGTGAGTTTCTGAGCAATGGGGGACACTTGAACTAAGAGCAGATGATTTGAGAGTTTCTGAGCAATGAAGAAGACTTGAACTAAGGGCAGATGATTTGGGAGTTTCCGAACAATGAGGAAAACTTGAATGGCAGTTGATTTGAGAGTTTCGAAGTAAATTGGAAAGGAGTAAATGAGGAAGATTTGGATTAATGACAGGTAATTTGAGAGTTCTGGATGAATTTAGGAGACTCAAAAGTGACAAGGGGTTCGAAGTTGATTTGGTCTTGGAGTATTTTGTAGCACTAAATTCCGAGCAACAGTAGTGGCCTATCATCTCATTGAATTGTTCGAATCACTATCCTCGCCATTCCTGATTTCTGGTCCCACTCTTCTCCAGCAATTTCTCAGGACCCACAACATAAATAAATAGATTCACGTTGGACGAGACGGATGATGTCCCTTGGGTTCGACTTTCACATACATATACAGAAGTGGTTATACAAACTACGAAAATGTATTTGGTATCGCAAAATTCATCAAGGCCCTTCCATACCCGCTAGCGCAATTTCAATGAGCTCAATGAGCATCAACAAAATGAAATGCGGTCTGCTGTTCCGATATTCAGATAATGAGGCATGAGAGGCACATAAGTGGCACGGATATAAATTGATTAATCAAGCGGATCAAAATCATGACATAAAATCTCTAGTAAAACAGGGAATTCCAAGTTACATTACAAACAAAACAGTGACGGTACGATAAAAGTAACCCAAATTGCAAATGATCATCAACGCAGTACAAACAAATAAAAAAAACGTGCTAAAAACATGAGAGCATCTACGTCTTTCAAAAACACCGCAAATTCAAACAAAATGGTAACCAGAAAACCTTGTACAAAGCTGAGAATATTTGGGAATTAAATTATTGAATATAACAATAAATAGAACAGACTTGCCTCATCAATACACAAATTACAGCCACATTGAAACACCGTAGATTTTTACCAAGTCCGATACTAGTCGAGGCTGGGTTCGATTTCTCCGCATTTACACCCCGACGCCTGCAGCAAACTCAGCGGCCGTTTTTGTGCCCCTCGCAGGTATAAAATCCGCCCGCTCTGGCACGGCCTCCGACAATCTCGGCGATACACTCGAGGTTTCAAAATATGCCATAGTCTGCATAGGGTTGTTGCCGGGTTTGTTGATTGAACAGGGATTAGTTGGAAAACCTGTTTTTTTTTTCTCCAGTCTATTCAGTTCAATTGTTCAGGTCCTATCTGGTTGGTCGAAGACCGTCCGTGACGGTTTCCGGTCACCGTTTCGAAAGCTCCGATTTTGTATGGGGTCCCGCAGGGATCTGTGCTGGGTCCTCTCGTTTTTATAATTTTCATAAATGACATTGGGTTGAGCCTCAAGGGGACATCGATGCGTTGGAGAGATGGTGCACTGAAAACAATCATGATTAACACATGGCAAAGTGCATGATCATGTGTTTTCCACAAGTCCTGTGTACACCTAGAGTTTCCATAAAAAACTGGCGATTACATTCTGGCCAGACACAGTGTCATCAAAGACCTTATTGGCGTGTACTTCGACCCAAAGCTTTCAAACTTCTCCGAACACATGGGTTAGGTGCACAGGGCCGCCTACATACTGGGTTTCGTGTTTCGTGGCACAGGAAGTCCAAAAACTTCTCCAACATCAAGACATTGCAGCACCTGTTTGCGACTTTGGTTCTGCTACGACTAGACTAATTATCCGTTATCTGGTGGCTCTACGAAAAATATATACTCACATCCCTTCTCTGAAGGGTGTGCAGCGGCGTTTCCTGAAACTGCTGGCCTTGAAATGTGATGGGGTTTACCCTTGTATTGGCTTCCCGTAGCAGTGGTTACTGGCGAGATTTGGACACTGGTTCTTGACGAGCCGAAGACCCAATCGTTGGCTACCTTTTGTTCTTGCCTAGGCTAGCTTTGGGTACGGCTCTCCCCCAGTGTTTTTTTCAGGATCTCCCTGAATGTTTCGAGACGGGGCTTAAGGCGAAGTGATGTTTTTGATGTGAGGCTCACACAGAGGCTTTTTCTCTTCCATTCTTTGCTAAGCCGCCTTGCCCTGACATACACTGGATTCCAGGAGAAGTTCAACAATTTAAACCGCAGTGCGGCTGATATCCAGCGAATTTTTCTGCAGAAGGTACGATTGTGATAAAAATATCCTGCACTGACAATCTTTTTCTGTGTGGATTCAACCTTTGCCAGTGTCCCAGTCAGTCTTGAAATAAAATTGCCTTAAGTACCATGTTCTTGCGGAACTTGAATAGGCCGTCCGCAGTGGTGAACGGGGATGAGAGATAATTTCTGAGGAGGATTTTCGAATCTAGTCTATCTTGTAACAAATCCGGGTTAAACATTTCGATCGCAACTACAACTACAACTATTTTTTGTCTATAGTTGACTAGAACCGCATTTCTTTCCGGTTCAAATCCTGCATCCTCCTGAGACTTCCTAAACCATGGAGCTTTATTTTGATGCTTGCAGGGAGATGCAAGTTTAACTTGACAATACGTGCACGCAATTTTTATTGCAGTTAGTCAAGTTCTTACTTCTTTGCCGAATAGACGCATTCAGTAAAAATATTCTTGGATAATCTTCGCCCCAAAGAGATCTTGAAGTCGATTGGTTGGCAGGATACTTCGTTTTGATGATTTGTAGATTCTGGTATCTGTTGAATTAATGGTAAGTTTTCAGTTGTCTCTCCACAATAAAATCGCTTGGATTAGTTCGTTGCCGCCTTGTGTGTTGTGATCAGTGGCGTAACTAGAAGTATCCAAGGTGGGGGGGTCATGACTGAAAAAAATATGCAATAATGCGAGCAAAGCGAACAAAAAAGCGCCACATTCTGAATTTTTTAGGAAAATCGATGGCTAATGGGTGGGGAGGGGGTTGACCCCGAAACTTCTCCTCTAGTTACGCCACTGGTTGTGATGGTCAGAGTTTTCAACCTATGTTACGTTTGTTTGAAAAATGAATAATAATACACCTTAGTTCTTTCACAGTATAGTCTGACTGGAAGACTGTGAGAACTATGTCTCCAAGCGCAAGTTCACTGTGGCTGGACTGCAAAAATTATTATGCTGCTGCTAGGGGCTCCTAATTTGTCATGTATGTAACCTTTGACTGTTTTTGTAAAACATCCTTTTTTGGACTTATACATAGGTATACCTAGCGTGCTACAACTGATAATAAATATAAATACTATAGTTTCCCAAGTACTTGTCAGAAAGCTTGGTGTCGAGCTTAGTGTTAATTGCTTTGCAGAGGGTTAAATCGCTCTATTCCCTCTCATTGTTCGTCCATTTGATTTTCATAATGACATAACGATAGATTGAGAAATATATTGAGGACATCGCAAAAACTTTGCCGTGGAGCTAGCAGTCCTGTTTATTTCCCAGGATTGCTTTGTTACATCTATGTTGTGCTAACCCTCCAACAGCATACACAATCCGATTCCCAATCCCAAACACACCCACCTAATAGTCGCCTTGTTGTTGTTGTCCTACTTTGGCATTCTGGCTACATCAGGTCTGCATCCTGTTGACCTGTTGTCCCTGTTCTGGTCACTGCCCTCTTTCTATACGTCTATAGACTGTACTGAACTATCCGAAACTTATTACAATTACCGACTGATGACATCAAAACTTGGTTACCCATAGTTATGTGAATATGTAATTTGAATACTTAAAACCCATACATTTCCCGATCGCAGTAATTTGGATAACAATAACCATTTTCAATAGTTTTCCATTAGTATAAAGCACCAGTACAGGCGTAGTTTCAGTTTTCAAAGAGTTTTATGATGGAGTTGTATAATAGTGAGGTGGTGTTCATGTAAATCTGAGTATAATTTCGAAAATGGGTTTTAAACTGTTCTGGCACAGAAATGGCGTGCACGATCCGTGCTAGTAGCTGCTAATCCTGCTATTAATATGATACTAATCGCTACAAAAAGCGATCATCCCACCAGTTCTGGTTAACTGTCGTTAAGCCAGTAATTATGGGATGGAAGCAATTCCCGTACTTGTACGTACAAGAAACACGAGGTGAATATCGACGTGTTTCCAACCTCACCACGTCCCTTACTTCATGTGAAACGCGTCCGTTTGTTATTATTAACTCATATTGGAAGTTTTCATTCAATGCCATCATCAATGTTATTATTGCAGCAAAAAAGTACTGCTTCATTTCGCTTTCTCTGTTGGTCGCGCTCTGCCGCCGGCATTAGAGGTAAAAGTCGCAAGTTGCGATGGACGTGACGAAAGTCGGAATGGAAATTTAAGGATAGAGGAGACGAAATAGACACGCGGTGCACTCTCGGGAGGCATTTAAACATCCATTTTATCAGTTGCATCACGGAACATCGCGAGGATTTTATCTTGCCGTCTGGAAAATGATATTTGGCTTGCCAGTGGATATTTCAGGACAGGTTTGTAACCGGCACGATCCAATAAAACCGATGGGAATCCAATGAAGACGGAATTATTAGGATAGAGAGCTGCACTCCACAGGGACGTTTTTTTTACTGTTAATCTAGATATTAACGAATTTTCTCTGCAGAAGAAAAATTGTCATGATCATCAAGTCCAGACGAGTGATGCTGTGCTCATGTGACTCAAAAGGTGTTACATATCAAAACTGTTTATTCCCAGATCTTGTGTGTTGTCAAGAAGTGTACCAACCACCATTTGATTCCTTACACAGATTTCAGAACAAGTAAATGTCAGTGCTTCAAGGATTTGATCCATAGCAACCAAGTTTCAACTTTTGTGATATTTTCATCTGATGGTATTGCAAAATTGATGCTTTACGTTTCCAAAGCGTCTGGGTACTCTGCAACTTCATTGCCAGGAGAAAAACTCAACACATTACAGCTTGGCCACGGAGTTCACACAGCTAAGAAAAGCTTGGACCTCTGACGAAGTGATTTGTAAACAAACTGGTTATATCTTCGGGGTTGTTGACAGCTTCATTCCCGCGTCTGAGCATCATTTGCAGGTTCCCTCGTGTCTTCAGGTACTCCCCACAGTTCTTCCACAGGGTTTTTCTTGAATTTTCCGGTAGGGTCAGTTTACGTCCATGTAATACAGAAAAGTGTTGATGGATTGATTAAATGCGGCATTGACCTCATCATGTGTGTATGTATACCTCAGTCCAGGTTTCGCTCTCAACCGAACGCACAAGGTTATGCAGACAGCCATTAGAGAAATTTATTGATTGGTATTCAGAGTCGGTTTCACTTTTCACTTCATCACAGCATGGTAGGTCATTCCTGAGCTAGGGATATTTAGATGGTAACTGCTCGCATTGCACCTCTGGAAAGTCGACCTCAAGAAATTTCACCACATTCTCAGTCTTAGTGTCTGGATGTAGTCGAAACACATATAAAAGCCTTTTTTGGGAATGCCTTTGATTGAGGTAGGAACATCCATTTGCCCTACTACCCTTGATGATTTTTTTCTTTCATGATTTACAATTTTTCAAATATTTTTGTCTTTCTTCGTGAACATTATTTTCGGACGTAGCGATCCTTTCATTCAAAACATGAGACTTTTTGTTTCTCGATTGTTTCTTGTTCGCGGTGATAGCGGTTTTCTTCAGAATAGTATGACATGATTGGCAGATTCCGACATCATTTTTATGCGCGATTGAGCGACTGTGTCAAGCGCATGTGTCATTTTGTCAGTTGTTTGCGAATCGCAGTCATCGCACATGTCATCCTGTCAACGTTAGGGAAAAGTTCAGCATTATCAATATAATCTTTTTAATGTCTGTTTCGTTCCTCCAAATTGAATTCAGCCATAAAACATCCCCGGTTTTTAATTCCACCTTCACAGAAGCTCAAAATGCAATGCAGGTTCCCTTACATCTGAAGTGTGAAAACTTGTTCCGCGAGTGCGTGTGGAACTGATTGAAGGCATGGGTAGTAGCTATTGTCGTCGTGGTCGAAGGAAAAATGCAAAGGCACAAGCACACGCAGTACTCATTGCTTCTGAAGCATTGGGACGTATTATTTCGAATGTATTATGTAGAAAATGTGATGTATTAGGTAGAGCAAGTCAAATAAAACTTGTTTCGGGTATATTCAAGCTGTCTATCGTATAAGCAAATGCTAGGCCAGCAACCTAGCTACAATAGTGAGGGCAGAAGGCCCTTGAAACTACGTAAATACGGGAATGAATTATGGAACAAAGGTGTACGTCACCCAGGTCCTTTTCGACTTAAAATCTGCTCCAGTCTGGCTTCTGTGTCCTTTCAGGTTCGTCGGCGGCCGGGTACCCATTCCTGCCGTAGCGATGCGGCATCCAGGTGGCCCAGCATGACGTTACCGGCTAGCTCACTTTATGCCGTCTTTGCACCACCGAAGTTAAGGTGAAGAGGGCTTGTGTCACACCTGGTGCCTCGATGCAGTGTAGCGGACACTGAAGTGAAGGAGAAGGCAGGCAGGGGCTGCCTGACTGACTTCCTGAAACAACACAAAATACCGGCAGATTGTTAGGTCTTGACAAATATAAAAGAAGAAAGGGAAACATAATTTGACGACGGGGTCCACGACCTCAGATCGGTTGTTCGCACACAGGCGTTGATCGATTTGGTGGTAGGCATTGCCACGGTGAATCGCTGAAGGCCCAAAAATACGAAACATAAGCTGACCGAACGCTGAGCGAGGACTGTCCGGCCAGAATCAAAACTCAACGGGGTTTTACGATTTTGACAAAATGATTAAATACGAAGATGACGGAGAAGGGGTAGGCCGACAGCACACGCTAATCACGCTTGAGCAATGTAAGCACTTGGCTTGGCACCGCGTCTCCGAAGGAAAGTGAAAAGAGAAGTGTGAGGTGGCACAGCATGATGTTACCGGCCCAGCATGATGTTACCGGCTAGCTCACTTTATGCCGTCTTTGCACCACCGCACCGCTGAAAAGGGCTTGTGTCGCACCTGGTGCCTCGATGCAGTGTAGCGGACACTGAAGTGAAGGAGGAGGCATGAAGGGGCCTGCCCCTTGACCGACGTCCTGAAATAACAAAAAATCGACTTCATCGTGTGGAACATTTATCAGCGACTGTCACTTCGGTGGCAGATGACAGAGCTACCACTACTATAACCCAAAACTCACCGCTCTGCGCACTGCTCACAGGCAGGGCCGGACTGGATCCTTCCAAATTTGAGCCGTCACAAGGTCTTCTAGACACTTGGGAGGATGTTCTAGAAAAAGGAGGGTGGGGTTAAAATCTTTGAAATTATATTTTTTCAGAAGGAGAATTCAATTATTTTTCATTCGATGTACCACAAAGCAGGTGGTGCCATTTGAAACTTGAACTTGATGTGGGTGGGGGCGAAAAGGTTAAAGATAGAAAATAGACAATATATGTCTTGAATGTGCCCCCCCTCCTTCGATATAGAAATCGATCAGATTATCACTCGGTGGATACAGGAATCGCGTACAGGATCCAACGTAAGGATGAGACAGGTTCGAAAGTAGGACGTCGCATACTGCCTTCTGGCGACCACCGAACAATGACAAGTGTTTTGGACTGATCACCTCTATTTTTATCTGCATGCAATGAGATGTAATTTTGAAAAATGGCTTTGGTAAACAGCGTTAACTCGGCCTAAATCATGCTTAAGCCGCACGCAAATCTCCTTTACAAGATCACGAGGAGCGACCTTACCAACTTCCGCAGTCATTCTTCATTCTCACTCGGGCACACACCACACACATACACACTCACACAAGACTTCCCAAAGCTCTGAATACGGTGGTGGTATGGTGGACTGCGGCTGTACACAACTCGCTCCTGGAAACTCAGCGTAATTCCTTTAGGAACACATTTCACAAGAAGGAAATACACTCTCCAGACCATTTAAACGATGTAAATCACTGGCTCTTATTTTTCCAATGGTGCTTTGCGGCCGCATTCTTTTTAATTCCGCTCAGCAGCGGCGCCGCCTCCGTCCCTAATTTCCTCAATTTGAATTAATTCAAAGGGACTGCTATGCGGCTATATTCTCAACCCTCTGAGCAGTTCCTAATGGCGTCGCTATGTTTTTTTTTTCTTTATTATTGTTTTGTTGTGATTGTTGCGAATTTGAATTATGTATGTAGTGTAGTATATAGGTGTGCGGGAAGGGTGGGTACTTTAATTATTAATAATGTTACCTGCTCAAGCACCACGAATTTTAAAATCGCGTTAGCAAACGCGCGAGTAAATGCGAGCTTCGCATGCTTCCGAATTATTTCGCCAATTAATGAGCCGGCGAACACCTGAGCGAAATAGTTGGAAATAACGACACGGACTCTCAAGCTTCCTTCCAACGCAAAGGTCCTTATACGCCTACCAAGTATTACATTATCCGTGGGCGAGTTATCCAATCGCTTAAAGCAATCCAAAAGTGAAGCGTTCCGAGTAATTAAATATTAATTTAGGAATCATTAATTAGGAAGATAAATGACCGTTTTAAAATATTAATTAAGTGGAGCCGGAGCGCCGCTCTTTTCCAGCTGTATATACCGAGGGAGGTATTTTTTCAAAGCGCCACGAGTCGCTTTTATTGCGATTTAAAATTCGCAAATAAAACTGCAAAATAAGTGTGTAATTAGCTCACGTTAGCCCGATACTAATCTGGCAAAGGGAAGAAAAATGTTCCCCGTGTATGGTATAGAATGCAAAGTGTAAACAGAGCTCACTCTGGGTGTTTGCCTTGGGGCTTTAGACTTCTATACTGTACCTACTCCTTAGATTCATTAATCTTAACGCGTTGGACGTTGAGTCGAGAGTAGTTATGAGATGACGATAAGGTTCGCTAGTCAACAACAGATCCTCGTCAAGCGCGTAAAAATTAATGAGACTGTTCTGGGTTATTGGAACACCCTCTGCTATGTCAATGACGCGAGGGCATCAACTTTTTTCTTATCTCAATGGATTCTCCATTAATTTTGGATCATGATTGTGCATATTACAGATATTGTTAGATGGCCTTCAGTTTATTTCATTTGTGGGAAGGCTGTCCATGTTCCGGTCAGTAATATCCAAGCCAAAAATATCACCGCGGCATAATTTCCCTAGCGAGAAATATTCCGGCCAGTAATATTCAAGACAAAATATATATGTACATGTCAAAAATATCCTTACCTATACGGATGGTTCTGACACCCATCCACACTATTTTGTGTAAAAGTTGATTTTCAGCAAAAAAAACTATTCCGATATAATGTGGGCGGCTCTGTGTTATTTTAGCGCGGACAATATAGCGCAGATACAAAACAGCGCGAGACAATTTAACGCAGAGACAAAACAACGCAGATACAATAAAGCGCGGTACAATGAGCCTATACAGTGTAAATTTCTTTCTATTTTTGAAGTGGAACTTTTATTCTCGCGCCTACATCACAACACGCAACTAACGCAGAACCACACATGGGAGTGAATTCGGTTCATGGCATCAGTGGCTGTAACGAACGCCTGTAACGTTGTCGCCTGACCTAGGGGTGACCAGCGTCGTCCCAGGAAATGGAAGAATAAGCTGTTGCGGCGTTCGGTTCTATTTTTTACAGTCAGTATTTTTCTCGCTTGCATTGTGTTTCAAGTACAACAGCTTCCATCATTAACAAAAATTTGATTTGATCGAGGAATCTAACTCACTGTAGTGTCATCTGCAACCGAAAATGACTAATTTATTTCCGTAATGCGTATCGCCGACACTGGATTTATTATGTTATGGTGTTATGGTGCTGGTGGCCCGACAGGAATGGTTCTCGACTTGGCTAAAAGTTATCATTGTATCCATTGTGTGGCGCTCGACAGGAATGGAACATAGGGTTGCTAGATTATCGACAGCTTTGGTTGTACAAGGGTTACGCAATCATCCGTTGCTAAGGGCCGTTGGGAGGGGCTAAAATTCAGCTATGTGTCAAAATTTATCACGAACGGAGAAAAAAGGTAATTTGCGAAGTCAGGTGCTGTTGCTTGATGTCCGCAACCGAACATACATGAAAATTTCATTTCATATAGCGGTATAAAAGACGTGTTTTGAAATTTATCGGGCAAGTCATATCCACCCCTCACACGAATTTGTACACCCAAATCCAAAATGAACACGCTCTTGACAGCTAGAGCCCGTTGGGACGGACGCCTATGGCCTTCCGTGAGGCCGACAGCTGTCAGTCCCTAACTCCGTGAGGCCGTCTAGTAAACAAACGATCGGCCAGCATGCGGTACCCTTACGCCGGCTGGCCGGTCGCGTGATAATAAAGGTTCCCTAATGGAACAGGAATTATTGTGGTTCTGTTTTTGTTAATAATTTATCGTTGTTAATAACAACACTAACGTTGTTACAACGTTATTGTTAACATGAAATCACATGTAGTTCGTGAAAAAAAAGTGCTGTGTACCTGGTTACAAGGATCGGAAAATTGCAGCGATGATATACTGATTTGATAATCAAATTTTTATGTTCGAAAATTGATTTTTGACATTGAGCGCATTTAGAGGTGCGCTTTCAGGGGCTACCCACCCATTTATATTTGAGTGTTCAAAATTACACAATACAATTACATACAGCCACTAAATTGTATCATGAATTTTTCAAAACTCAAAAATGAGCGGGTAGCCCCTAAACGCGCACCACTGAATGCGCTTTTAGCTCAAAAGCGAGATATGAATACGGCCCTATGTGTACCTTGGACAGACGGACCTCGTCGGTTCACCGGCACCGCAGGAAGAAAGGTACTTTGTGGAGAATATTATTGATGAAAATAAATATTTATTGTATTAGGGGTATGAGTGAGACTTCATGTGACGGAGAATGGAAGTTTAAGCGCCGAGCGCAGCGAGAAAAGAAAGAAAAAAGTCTAATCGTGAAAAAATCACGTCGAAAGTATTTTGTCCTTCAAGTGACTCATAATAATAATAATGATGCTAAACAAGATGCTACAAACCGTTACAGAGTGGAGCGGGAGTAAGAAAAGAATAACACCTCTTCGAACGTTGTTTGCTAATTGATTCATACCTCTAAGTTCCACTTCTTTCGAGGGTGACTCCCACGTTTTTTGTTTTCGTGAAATTTTGGAAATTTCAGGGAGAAAAAAAGAGTAAACTTTAAGCATTCCACTTCCATTCTCAAACGCATTGTATACGCGCCGTATGTGTCGTCATCGTCCCCCATCTAGTCGTATGGTTCGGAGGTGTGGCAAACTGCGTTTAGAGCGCATAAATTCACAGAGGCGTAGAGATTTTCTGGTCATTGAGGAACTTGCGTCTAAGTAGGAAAAGCCTGAAGATTAAAATGATTTAAATGATTGGACAAATAGTTGTTGATGTAACAAAGCAATGAACTCAAGTTAGAATGAACTCATTCATGGCAGCCGTTGAATTCCTTACTCATACTGTACTACATTGGCATGATAGTACGCTACTGATCCAACCCGCTCGTGCTCGTTTTATGCGTGGTAACTGCAAACTGGTCGATCTGTCACAGTATCACTCTAGCCACCCGGCTGACGCGCCGCGAACTTGTGTTATTGGTCGGGGGACGGTGACGTCACAAATGCCGCTCGATCTTGGCGGTTCAAATTGATCGGCTGATTGTAGCACTTTCATTCATTCATTTTTTTAATTTTGTGGAGCAAAACAAAAGATTAAGTATATTGTAATCTCCCAACCCACCCCCCTTGTAAAAAATAAACATTCCCCAAAGAAGAAGAAGAATTCCCTTCAAGTCTTAGTTTAGTTTGGCTTAGTTTAGCAAGACTTAGTTTGGCCAAAGTTCGTGTTTGTCTAGTATTGTTTGTTAGGACTTTCGTTGTTGTAGTTACCCGAGGTAGTACAGGTAAGTGAAGGCTTGGAAATGAAACACAGAGACTTCAAAATCAACAAAGAACAATTTTATTCCAAAGACAAATATATCGACTCTGTGCAATCATGCAATATCAATTCAATTACCCCACCCTCCCACTATTTGAAACGCAGTGTGTAAGCCACTGATGCAGAGAGAACAAGAGAAAGACGAGAGAGAGAGAGAGTATCGCTCTCGCTAGAACAGATCATATTAGTTCCAGTAACCTAGATTGTTGAGGAACCTGTATAGCGGAAACTAAACGGCAGAACCAAAGTGTGAGCATCGCCGATACATCACTTGGCGCGAAGAGAAAGAAGAGGGAGACAAACGTTTATTAGTAAGTTCTGCGGTGACCTAAATTGACATGGGATCTAAAGGGGAATAGAGACGAGTTTGGCTAAGCACAGGTTCTCTTGAACAGGCCCCTGCTGCCGAAAGAAGAAAAGAGAACAGTGTTGCATATGCGGATGTCTTTTAATGGTACCATAATAGAACATGACAATAAAGGAACAAGAATAAACATGATAAACATGGTCAATAAAATCATCATGAATTATTTATCACAATAAATACCACAACATGGCTCGAGGTAAATCAACAATATCAAAAACCAGGTCTTAACAGTTGAAGACGTATATTATTTCATCAGATAACAAAGTAAGAAAAGATATCTTCTTTTACAAGATAACCTTCTCTTACAAGACACGACAGTAAGTAAAAATATCTGTTGTGTGCAGATATCTTTGTCTCACAGGACTCAGGCATGAATATAGAAGACAGTCGATCAGTGTAATATGAATCATAGTAAACAAAAGTATGAGACTGAGAAGAATACCACAATCATGCGCATCAAGTATGACAGCATACCTCGTAGCTCTCAAAACCACGTCACCTGTTCTACAGGTCAACGCTTTGTTGTCTCGCCAGACCCTGGCTCTCGGGGTAGTTCATTTCCAGTTCATCTGGAAATCTTGTGGCGACATCGTTGTTCTACTCTTTCTTCTCTCTCAAGCATCAACAACAGTGACCTACACGCGACGTGTATTCCCTTTACTCCCCTGAATGTGATTATCCCGTTAATTGTTACAATTAATAATGTCCAACTGATAGGAAACAAAACAACTGAATCACTTATCTTCGAGCGTTCTGAAGGCACGGCAGCTATACTCGGGAAGACGCCAACATCGGAAGAGACTTGAATCTTCTCTTTTCTACGATCTGGAGCAGGAAATACCCAGTTTTTCTTGTGTTTTTCTCTTAGACAACTCCCGTCATTTTCTACATTTTTTCAACTTCCCGTTACTTGACGACGGCATCTCCCTGTTCAGGTGTATTACCAAAGCTCACGATGTTTTACGTTTAGTTCTTTATAGGCTGAAGAGCCGGTCGATTTCAATATTTACACGAGTATTCATTGTTTGGCTTGTGTAATCAAATGACACAGTGAAATAGCATTCAAATTTGCTATTTCGTACGCTATTTCACGTTGCTGTTGTACGCTGCTGTACAGGTCTATAGTGCAATCAAAACACCGCGGCTACCTGCTTTCAGGTTTTCTCCTTTTTGTTATAGACTTACCAGATAAGGAGAAGATTTTTGTGTCCAGTTTCCTCAAGTTTCAAATCCAAAATTTGAAAACTCCCTTGAAGTTGGCAGTTCTACTCCTTGTTTTCCTCCATTTCTGTCATTATACTGATGATTGCTGCTTCGGCTTTACGTACTTGCACTGAACGCATCACGTCTTGAGTCTTCCTTACTGGGCAATCTCATCTCAACGAGCCTACGTCGCTCGGTGAGGAGCTTCTTGGTGGTTCTTTCAGTCAATGGCTCATTGAGAGTAAATCCGGGAGTTCTGATAGAACCAAACGTCTCATTTCAACATTTGACTCATAAAAAATTGTTTGCAATTGGCCTATGTGCGTTGTTATGTTCTCTCCCGCGTTTTTCTTGAGTTAAAAAAGTTCTCTATAAGCCAACTAGTCTTGCAAGTCGCAGTTCGTGTGTGAGGTCTTGGCGGGGGAGGTCAGGTTGATGTGATCTATGCAGATCTTACCAGAGCATTCGATGGCATTGATCACGGTGTTTTGTGTTCCAAACTTCAAAAGTTCAGCTTCTCCGACGCCCTGGTGCGACTTGTAAAATTCCATCTTAGTGAGAGAAGACAGTTCGTTCAGCATCACAACGGTTACAGGTCACAGTGCTATCCGCAGACATCGGGAATGGCTCAGGGCTCTGTTCTGGGCCCATTATTTTTCAATGTGTTTATCGACGACATCGTCTCCCAGATTTCGTTGGAATCGCTTCTTTATGCGGACGACTTGAAGCTCTTCTGTGAGGTTAGGTCGTTGTTCGATTGTGAGCGTCTTCAGAGCGACTTGGACTTGGTCCGTGAGTGGTGCGGTGTCAACGGTCTCTCCATGAATGCATCAAAGTGTAATGTCATATCATATACTCGCAAGTTAATAGTTATCAGCCGTTGAGTACAGTTATTGTCTTGGCGAGACAATTCTGCGGAGGCCTGACTTTGTGCAGGACCTGGCCGTCGGGTGGTGGGTATAGGTATAACAAATGGACCCATTGTACCAGAGATAGCAACACTGATCTCATTGGGACGGCTCATCTTCACATTCTAAGGCATAGTTGTTGTTGTGACGACAGGCAGGAGGACTGGCAGGAGTGTCACGGTCATCTCCGAAGAACTGCATAAAATGTCGCCACTCTGGATCGCACGATCCGTGGTCATAGGTTGGAGCGCACGCGCTCTCTCGTGGCCATACGCCGAAGTTGTCGCGCGCCTGCTTAGACCGGGTACGACGTGTTACTGTTGCGATTTGCGGCGTACATGTGATGTGCGGTTCATCACAATGCTTGTTTCCAAAATCTTGAGTAATCGCGTCCAGAAATAGAACCGTTGGTAGGTAATTGAATAATGAATAGATATAACCTAAATATGATGTACCCCATCGTAAGTTTTTACACCAGTGAAAAACTCACCATATCAATATAATACCTAATGATAAAACGCCACAGACTGGTGTTTATTTTAATTTTTATTGAAGCAATAAGCGCAGGATAATTGCAAATGCCCGCGTAATTATTAGTCCCAACAAAAATGATTATTGCATTTCGATGTGCTTCAACGGAGGATTATAATTCATAATAATTTGGGATTGGGTCAATTTTGCCCGGCAATCGCTAATATTGAAGCTGATGAGGTGAACAACGGTTTCCAGAATCGCACACAAGCGCCCTATCAACAAGTTTATTATTAATTTCTATTCCGCGCCAAGTTTTCATTAGCAAGTTTGGATTGTTCGGAAGACAAGGTACACCTATACCCGCATTTCCGCATGTGAAGAAAGGTGGTGCCAAGCAACGAATAACTTCGTAACAGTGTTTACGATATACATAATACGCCACATTTAGCTGTATAATAGCAGCTGACGCCTGAAATAATATTACCCAGATTCCCATTTGTGTACACCACCCAAGTTTCAACCACATAAATTATTCAGGAGAAAATTGTTATATAAGTTTATTCCGGGTTCCGGGCTCTCCTGGAATTGCGCGTCTCGTTCCGCGCTCTCGGGATCCCAATTTTTCTAATTGTAATTTTCGGAAGTTCATTTCCACAAGCAGGACTCCTCCGCCTGGTTTTTCCTTTATCAAAAGCCGCGTGTATTGGAAAAACGTAAAAAGCGAGGGGTCTACCTATAGTGTTTTTTTCTTAAATGTTTGTATTTTTGATACACGTTGAGAATGAAAATTGTTTCGTTTACAGTTCAAAAGTGAAAGCTGCAGCTGGAATCTAAAATATAGGGCATATTCGATCAGAACGATATTCGTTTTCCAATATTAAGGCTTTGCTGAAAGTCAGTTGAGGGGTGGAGTTTCAAAAATTTCCGCATCGCCTGCTAGCTTTAAAAATCTGGGTGCGTCCTGAATTTTAATTCCATTTTTGGCTAGTTAATCTTTTGCGGACAAGATAGGTATGCAAAACAATAATGGTAATTTTTTTGCGGCCATCCACAAACTAATCGTAATTGATTTTGTGTGTAAACATGCACACCAAGCGCACTCTAATTAATCACAAATTGTAATAATTTATTCAGCTTATTTGTTCGTCCCACTTCCAAAAGCAATAATAATCCTTTTTTCCGTTCCGCCTGAAAAACCGACGCAATATAACGTTACGCGGGTGTTATCATTGGCCGCCAATTGTTATTATTAATAATTCACTTGAACCATCTATCACTGTGTGGATACACGGTCATTAAATCCTTATTGACACAATGCCTTATTATTTGGATTTTGACTCGTTGGTCGCTGTCGCATAGTGGAAACATCAAATATTCGAATAAGTGTCGTCTCGTTTCATGTTGTCTTTCTCATAACCTTTTTCATTCATTTGATTGACTCTTTTGTTTGAAGAACCGAACCCAAGTTTTAATGTGTCAACATCACACCACACGGATCGTAGGTCATGCCTCAGTTCTCAGTTATTTATTGTTTAACAGCGCCATGATGGCAGCTCATTTGAAAGCTTTGCAACGTTCATTAGGGTAACATGGCATTAAAGCTCAAGTAAGTTACTTACCTCCGGTTCCACCAAAATTTTACGAACAGATTAAATCTATCACGCTGATAGTTGCTATGCACCAGCCAATAGGACGGCCAGTTGCTACGTTACTATGAGAGTGATGAAGTTATCCCGTTGATAAAAGTTTGGTGGAACCGGAGGTGAATGAGTCAATTCTTACACCCGAATTTCACGTTAGGCCATCAAAAATACTCCATGAAGGTAAACGGTTCTTCGCTTGTTTTTTAAATCAACCTAGCACTTTGTTTTCGAGGTAAAAAAAGAGCATCCCTGCTAGCAGGATTGAATGTTTCTTGTGCGCCCGTGCTTATTCAGGGTGTTTTCAAACTTGGGGTAGAAAATTGAACCGCAGGCGCAGTCGGGGAAATGATTCAAACTTATCAGAAAAAATGTTTCGAAGAATGTAGGGCTTTTATTTTTGAAAATAGGGAGGTTCAAAAGGTGGTCTTTCACCTTTATTCTCGTTATTTTTGAAAGATTCTAGTAAACTCTTTTCAACAGATCAAAAATCAATGTTTTTGCACCTTTAAATTTGTTTTGTGATTTCATTTACTATACAGGGTGAATTGTGAATCCTGAAAATCCCGTTTTCTTTCAAAAATGCATGCAGAAAATTTCATATGGGAACATGTGTGTCATTTGTTGCCCTACAGCAGTTTTATAACCTCTAGAACTTTTCACGAGCATTTTCAAGGAAAAATAGGTTTTTAAGATTCATTACTCACCCTGTACACCAATCAAAATAAGTCTGAGCTGAAGCAGAGCATTTCAAATTAAGGACGGAGTTCAATTGGTAAAATAGGCGTTGCGAAATCAATCCGTCTGGGTTTATTCCCTGACGGATTTTCACCATTTTGGTCTCTTTCGAAAGCTACAAGGATGTACTTTGGTTTGAGCCTATTGGCATTTCCAAAATCCAAAAATAATTTTTTCAAATGTCAAAATTTATTTTATTTTTTTTCATTTCGGAAATGCCAATGGGCTCAAACCAAAGTACATCCTTGTAGCTTTCAAAAGAGACCAAAATGGTAAGAATCCGTCAAGGAATAAACCCAGACGGATTGATTTCGCAACGCTTATTTCACCAATATGACTCCGTCCTTAATTCATCATCATAACAATCAAGAAGTTTTTTTTTATTTGCTCAAAGTTGCTCGGAGCAGCTTGGACAAAACAGTGCAACTATAGATATAAGTACTCATAGTTGGTCATCATCAAACAATTCCTGTTCTTAGCAACTTGGAGCAGAACAAAGAATAGAGTCCTTATTCTCGCTACTTCAAGTACTTACAAATGATTGAGAGCCTCCGGCCTTACTGCCCTCTAATTTTACCTGATTTGGTTTATGTTTTTCCAATCTCATCTCTAACTCAGGAACCTTATTCCATGTGACCGCTGTTTCTCCTGTTCTTTCAAAACATTCCTCTCTAAGTCATTAAAGGGTTTATTTTCTCTCGATTTCTTCCTCACTTGCGACTTCCACTCAGCGAAAACCTAAGGCAAAATAAATTAATTACAAAGCATTCAAATAGACGACAATTTTTTTTGAAAGGCAAACATTAGGATGCCAACGGAAAGAACACATCGGGAAACAAGAGTGCAATATTTGCTAAATTCACCAAATTTTGCGAAAAAGCGAAATCATCCTGTTTTTCCTGAGATTCTCGCATTTCGTGGGTAGGTCCATCTTCAACAGCATTCAACTTCATGACCATATCTTCCCAAATTTCTCAATTTTTTCGAAATCCTCTCCCATTTTCAACTTGCCCGTCACGAGAACTCGAGTTTTCTGTATAGGTAGTCGACGTAGATGGGGTATTGCCTTTTGGAGATCTTCTCGAAGGTCTTCTTGCATTTCTTAAGAAAGTTTCACTCCTCCACAGTAAGTTATTTGCAGTCAGAGCAGAACCATAGCATTCGCACTTCGCGAAATATTGAAAATCTATCAACATCAATCTATCATAACCTCGAAATTAGGTTGACAGTTTTAAACTCAGGGCTCAATACCAAGTTGCAGGCGCAAAGTTTGGGACGGCGTAAAGCTCAGTCCGCACGGGCGATATATCGCTGAAATTTGGCGATATGCCGCTGTTTTTGACATAAAAACAATGACAACAATTGCATTTCAGCGGTATATCGCCGAATTTCTGCGAATCTGCCGCCCATGCGGACCGGGTTTAACTCGCCAAATACAGCGGTCTGATTGGTTGGTATCCGCCGTTGCTATGGTAACCGCACTTACGGCGGTCTCAGCCCCAGCTTGGTACTAAGAAGCGCAAACGCAACATATCCCCAGAAACTATGGAATGGCGGTCCGCATCGGGTACCAATAGTAAGGGGGTGTCAGTGTCGGATTATTCGCGGTGCAAAAGGGGTCCACAAAACTGGGGTGCAAGGCCTTGGAGGGTACAAAACAAGCTGGCGAAGACCCGTCTTCCGAAAAAAATTCATCTGCGGACTCTGCGGCGCTTTTTTCTCACATGAGTCACTATTCGTAGTATTTTTCACTTTGTCGAGAAATCATTTTCCTCTGTCCAAAAATACCATGTTACCAATTGGGCGCGATTTTTCGATCCTAAAAATCTCGGACCGTAAAATTTCCTTATTCGGCACAGGGGGTGTCACTATGCTGTCTGCACCTCATTCTCTAGTAGGCCAGTCAAATAAGGAAAGCTGGAGGGAAAAAACTGTTGGAGTTTTGGAAATTTGACAGTAATGTCCGGTAAGGTGTACTGTTAAACATACTAAAAGTCCCCAACTCTACCTATTGAGCTCGAGCCGCCATCTTGGAAAAATGGTCCTTCGATCCAGTTTTCTGTTTATATTCCGCTAATCATCAGAGATATTCAATTCAGTTTAATAAAAAATCAAGGCTATGAAAATGTCTACAAAAATTGTTTCATACCGATTTTTTTCTCGAATCTGTTGAAATTAATTTAATTAAATTAACAAAAAAAATTAAAAAATAAGCGATTTTTGCCAATGGCTAGAGATATTGTCCTCAAAATTTGTGAAGATGTTGGCAGTCTACATCAAAGCTAAACGTGACAGTTGAGATAAAAAAAAATTGCGAAAATATTTTTTATTCATTTTTTTAAATTAAGCAAAATTTGGTTTTCGAGTTTCACATTTCCAACAGGGCGGAGTGAAGGTTTCAATCGAACATCAATCAGTTTTGATATTTACATATTGTAAGACAATATTTCATAAGTATTGTGCCTTCACGAGCTTCTGGAATGCTCGATATGAATTGAACTGAAAGAATAATAGCCAAGTCCAAAAAGTGTTGCCGATTGGTTCTGAAGGAAACATTTCAAACAAAAGACATCAGCAAAGGATATACAGGAGGTCCAAAGGTTATTCAACTGTATATGAGCCCCATATTGATGTGCCTTATCCAAAATAGTACAAAAGAATTAATCAAAATGTGATAATCCACCCTGTATAACAAAAAGTAACGATACAAAATGGAAGTAGTAGATCATACCTGGTGCCAAAAATACAGCTTTTACATTGATGAAAAAAAGAACAAAATTATTTGATTCATTTGAAAGTTATTAGTCCTCAAACTTGACTTCACAAATTTCAGCCAGTCAAACAGGGAAAAGTAGAGAGAAGTAACGGTCGGAGTTTCAGAAATTTGACAGGAATGTTCGCTAAGGTATACTTATAAACATACTAAAAGTCCCCGCCTCTACTTATTGCGCTTGAGCCGCCATCTTGGAAAAATGGTCCTTCGATCAAGTTTATTACCATTTTTCCAAGATGGCGGCTCGAGCACAACAGGTAGAGGCGGGCACTTTTAGTATGTTTATTAGTATACCTTAGCGAACATCCCTGTCAAATTTCTGAAACTCCAACCGTTACTTCTCTCTACTTTTCCCTATTTGACTGGCTGAAATTTGTGAAGTCAAGTTTGAGGACTAATAACTTTCAAATAAATCAAATAATTTTGTTCTTATTTTCAGCAATGTAAAAGCTGTATTTTTGGCACCAGGTACGATCGCACGCAAAATAAACGGAGACAGTGTTTCGCGCGGAGTGTACCGATTTAATGAATTTTGGCCTTCTTGTCACTGTGACACCAAGCCAAAATTCAATAAATCGGTACACTCCGCGCGAAACACTGTCTCCGTTTATTTTGCGCGCGATCGTATGATCTACTACTTCCATTTTGTATTGTTACTTTTTGTTATACAGGGTGGATTTTAACATTTTGATTGATTCTCTTGTACTATTTTGTACAAGGCACATCAATATGGGGCTTATATACAGTTGAATAACCTTTGGACCTCCTGTATATCCTTTCCTGATGTCTTTTGTTTTGAAATTTTACCTTCAGAACCAATCGACAACACTTTTTGGACTTAGCTATTATTCTTTCAGTTTAACTCATATCGAGCATTCCAGAAGCTCGTGAAGGCACAATACTGATGAAATCTTGTCTTGCAATATGTAAATATCAAAACTGATTGATGTTCGATTGAAACCTTTACTCCGCCGTGTTGGAAATGTCAAACTCAAAAACCAAATTTTTGCTTAATTTTAAAAAAAATAAAAAAATGTTTTCGCAATTTTTTTTCTATCTCAACTGTCACGTTTAGCTTTGATGTAGACTGCCAACATCTTCACAAATTTTGAAGACAATATCTCTAGCCATAGGCAAAAAATCGCTTATTTTACGATTTTTTTTTGTTAATTTAATTTTATTAATTTCAACAAATACGAGAAAAAATCGGTATGAAACAATTTTTGTAGACAATTTTATAGCCTTGATTTTTTATTAAACTTAAATGAATATATCTGATGATTAGCGGAATATGAGCAGAAAACTGGATCGAAGGACCATTTTTCCAAGATGGCGGCTCGAGCTCAATAGGTAGAGTTGGGGACTTTTAGTATGTTCAACAGTACACCTTATCGGACATCACTGTCAAATTTCCAAAACTCCAACAGTTTTTTCCCTCAATCGGAAAAATTTGTTCTAATTTGACTGGCCTATAGGTAGGTTTGGGGGAAGGGGGTGTCACAGGATAGTCCGCCCCGGGTGCCAAATACGCTAGATACGCCAGTGGGCTTTGTCAACTTTTTGACATCTTCAATGAGAGTCCAGAACCTGCTGTCGACCAAAACAAGTCTTCGGATGTTTTTGACTTGCACCTCGACTTGCACTCAGCCATAACTTTCTTGTCTTTCTTTTCCATTTTCCAAAAATCGTTTGTAGTGCTTCCACACGTTGGAAAACTGCTTCGGCATCCTATTTTCACTATTTTCTTTCAAGGTTTTCCGGAAATTTTGACGGCGTCCCCACTTCTCAAGTTCTTGAGTCTCCGTAACCGGGCCAACCACACTTTTGAGGGCGAGAAAAAATTCCCTAACCTCACTTCGAAAGGCAGGAAAAATCGGATAATTATCAACAGTAATATTACAATGGTAATATCACAAGTGCTTGGATTTTCACGATAATTTTGGCCTAGCGATTGCGAGTGCTGGTTGTAGCGATAAATGCCCAACTCCGCAGGAGGAAGGTATTTATCTAGAGACAACCAGTCCGAGGAAAACGCTTGGCCAAAATTATCTTGGAAAATCTTGAGCACGAGTGATGTTTTGATGATTATTGCAGAAAACAAGTCCGAAGCGACAGCTGTCAGATTTTGTTGTTCACATCAATTTTATTCCATTGACAGTGGGATTTAGATAAGTGAATACTATCCTTGTAGGTCTAATAATCAAGGGTGTTGTGTGTAATAATCGGGTATAATACCACGAGTGAAATGAAAATTACCGATAATTCTGAAAAATGCGTCGTTGCCTGAAAACTGCATAAGTTTGTTTTTTCTGTTCAAAAGCGCTTGAAGGAGGCAAGGCTCGGGGTCGGGCTCTTCTTTCGAACAACAGAAGAAAACAAACGAATGCGGTTTTTTATGGCATTTCCAGAATTATCTGGTTCATTTTCATTGCAAGAGTAGTATTCGAAAGAATATTTCCCGAATCATTCTACAAGTAATTCACATAAGGCCCGTATTCATATCCCACTTTTAAGCCACATTTAGCATGCCTCTAACAAAAAGCGCTCGGCTACCTGATAAAAGCGGTCGTATCCATAGGCCACCTTTTACCTCCTGTTAGGGCCCATCTAACTAAAAGGGGTGTTGATTTGGCAACGTTGTGAAATGTACTCAAAACTACCTACCCGAAGGTGAACGCAGGTAGGCAAGAACCCCAAGCCGCTTTCGTTTTGCGCCGGGAGCCGCTCCGGGTAGATCACTAGATAGAGAAAGTAGATACATACACCAATCACGGCCCAGCTCGATCTGTTTTCTTTGTCTAGTGATTTACCCCATGCAGCTCCGCCTGGCAAAACGGAAGTGCTGGCAACTCTTGCTACATTGATGTACTGCGGATTGCATAAAACCTCGCAAAACAAAAAAAACAAAACAAAAAACTTTCAGAGAGTTTCTTCCACAGTTTCAAGAATAGCGGCCTGGATCTGTTAACTTAACAAGTGAACACCTGTTTCGACTGTTTTGTGCAAGTCGTCCCCGCCTTGAGTACAGTAAATAGTAAAGGAGTATGACCGAAAGGGACATCCAGAGCATTGCGCACTTCCTGCATTTCGGCGGCATGCTTCATTAATTCAATTAAATAAATATTTTAGAAAGAAAATGTGATTTTCGTCACACTTCCTAAGAACACACGGCACAGCTTGTAGGTTAAATGGACTCAAAACACGCCTGTTGGCACATTTGTATCCCATCTAACTTGACGCATGCGTGAGACCATCCAAAATCGCCTAAAGACACGTAAAAGAGACATATGAATAGACGCGTCATATCCCCCTTTTAGCGTTAGAAGCGGTTTTAAAGATGCGCCTCTAACATTTCCGTATTCATGCGTGGTTTTAGCGCGCCTCTATCATCACTTTAAACAGGCGTCTCTAAAGTCGTCTTCAAAGGGGATGTTTAGAGACGCGTCTATTCATATGTCTCTTTTACGTGTCTTTAGGCGATTTTGGATGGTCTCACGCATGCGTCAAGTTAGATGGGATCCAAATGTGCCAACAGGCGTGTTTTGAGTCCATTTAACCTACAAGCTGTGCCGTGTGTTCTTAGGAAGTGTGACGAAAATCACATTTTCTTTCTAAAATATTTATTAATTTGAATTAATGAAGCATGCCGCCGAAATGCAAAAAGTGCGCAATGCTCTGGATGTTCCTTGCGGTCATACTCCTTTACTATTTACTGTAGGTACTCAAGGCGGGGACGACTTGCACAAAACAGTCGAAACAGGTGTTCACATGTTAAGTTAACAGATCCAGGCCGCTATTCTTGAAACTGTGGGAGAAACTCCCTGAGAGTTTTTTGCGAGGTTTTATGCAATCCGCAGTACATCAATGTAGCAAGAGTTGCCAGCACTTCCGTTTTGTCAGGCGAAGCTGCTCGGGGTAAATCACTAGACAAAGAAAACAGATCCAGCTGGGCCGTGATTGGTGTATGTATCTATCTATCTAGTGATCTACCCGGAGCGGCTTCCGGCGCAAAACGAAAGCGGCTTGGGGTTCTTGCCTACCTGCGTCCACCTTCGGGTAGGTAGTTTTGAGTACATTTCACAACGTTGCCAAATCAACACCCCCTTTAGTTAGATGGGCCCTTACAGGACGTAAAAGGTGGCCTATGAATACGGACGCTTTTATCAGGTAGCCGAGCGCTTTTTGTTAGAGGCATGCTAAATGTGGCTTAAAAGTGGGATATGAATACGGGCCACAGTGTCCAGAGTCCAACGCTAACACTGGACACGCACCATGTTTGTTTGACAGTAGATGTTTAAACAATGACAGATCGAATGAATTATCACAATTGAATTATCGATTTGGTCTTTCGGATTATCGCTCATGAATCCTTAAAATTGGTGTCCGAATTACCGCGTTTTGACGTATGAGGGAAATATTCCGACTAATATCGGTTAAATAGCTACCGCTATTAATGCTATTATTATTCGACTCACATCACTGAATTTATGTTGATTTCACGACGTTTGTAGCAAACTCTCATTGAATGTAAAGTTTAAGGTTTACACAAGGAAAGTGATACGTCACACTTGTGAAACGTCCTGCGAAACAAACGAAACATGTTCAGTGGGTTAGCTCTTTTTGAGTGAAGGGCCTCATAACAACTGGCTCTTCTGGCTTATAGAAAAGCGGTAGAACACTTATCTAGGTTTTCACAGATGCAACGCTGAAGAAGTTGATAAGCATAAGGTAATGTTACGTATTTCGCGTACGGGTTTGTTTATAATTTAGACGATTGTTTCAAAACACACTCTGTTTATTACTGTGTATCGAGGAGGGCGTAGCGTGTTGTAGACCGCTCCAGTCGGGTGATAACTCGACTGCAGCAACGTTGGCCGCTGCCAAGAGTTGGATGGGTGACTAGGTGTCTTTCATCTGATTCGAAGCCGGTCTGGAACTCCTCCTCGGGTGGTCTTAGGCAAACCCCCCGAGTGAACATGCCTCCAGCCGGCGGTACGGCAATGTGTAGAGGATAACCGGCAGCGTGGTCGGGAGGCAGACGAAGTCATGAACACCGGCGCAGGGAGCGAGGATATATCGGACATCCGCATCTGCGGTCCGGGGCTGAAAGACGGAGTCAAGGTCAACCGTGCGCTTGTCGGCCTCAGTGCTTTAGATGGACCGACCATCAAACATCCAGGCACCACATTGCGGCTCGGTGAGTCCGGCTGGTCTGGAAGAGGTGTACAATGGGCCCAATAATTAATGAGGCCTACGTACCAGGTGAAACTGTGTTCCACTGACTCCCCAAAATGGAAAATGTAAATGGATTAATGTGTACCACAACAAACACACGCCAACAATTATTGCACTTGGAAATATCGCTGAGACTCTCGCTCCTATCGTTCTCGATCACTTTCAATTCAATACTGCTCGTAAGCCGACGATCGGTGCTTTATATATGCCTCCGACTAGTGTTCTCGAATGTTCCATGGGTCCTCCAGCAAATTCCACAGTAACCCGGCATACGATTTCTAGGCGACTCCCGAATAATCTTACACCTTTCGCGTGCAATCCCAGCGTGCGGTGAAAGCGGCCCCTCCGCCAAAATTGACAGATGTGTCTTATTCGCACGTTCAAGTCTCTACGTATTCTATTCGCAAAGCCATAGCGTATATTCTGGAAATGTTCAGAGCTCCGCACTTGTACACTGCGACCTAATGGGAAGAGTCTAGAAAGATCGCGTGTTCTCCAGAATCGCCGCTCGTAACAGTGATATTGTACGCGGGAATGAACAGGGAAAAAGTAAACCACTTTTTGACGCAATTCTTGCGGTCAAAGTTTGTTAACCTGATAACCTGCAAAGGGTCGTAACATTATAGTTATCATGGAAACAAAAAACAGTGGCTGCAGATTATTGATATTTTATCATCACTGAAATTTGAACCGACCATACAGGTTTGTCTGTAGCTACGAACTGAGAAAACATGTTTAGGCGGTCTTCAGATTTTCCAGAGTCAGTTGAGCTCGAATTGAACTTTGAACATTCCAGTAGCTGGATTTAGGCTGAAAAATCCAAAATCAGGCGAAAATGTTCGACTATAAATTAGTGCGGGTTCCTGATTCGATATAGAAATCGCACTCGCACCAGTGAAACGGATCATCGTTAGAACACAGCAAAATCCGCGCCCGGAATAAATCACAGGGAATTTCCCTCTTAACAGGGGCCGGAACATGTGTATGTAACAACCGGGCGATATTTATGGCGAATTACGCGAAAAGTAATTAATCACAGTGCGGAACATTTTAAATAATGTCAGAGAGAAATGATTCGGAATCATATTTTCATTTTTCCGAACAAGGTCATCCATCTTTCTCAGGCAGGGCTGAGCCATTCGGTGTGTAATTCTGATAAATAGCCCCCGGATTAAATATAAACATTGTGTTTTGCATTGCGCGGGGAGGGACGGTTATTCGCACCCCTCTCGCGGAGCCCATGTGCGGCAGCTCCTCTTCACTTTGGGGGTAGAGCCTAGGCATAAGAGAGAGTAAGGCAGCGCGCGAGTATTTATAAATAGCTCTTCATTTAAGGCGACTTTAAATATTAAATTATGGGGATTACGCGCCGATTTATCTGGATCTGTGCCTCGGGCAATAATGCTCGCCCGGGTTTGAAATATGACTCGGCGAATATTTCACTCGCAGTATTTTTAATATTCACGACAGATATGAGGCTCCTCTCCAACTCAAAAGTTTATGCGTGATGGCACCCCATCAAGACGGTGGAAATTTAAATTTGTGGGTGCCGCTCAGAAGTCACAATCACACTTCTGAAGTTGAAATAATTAAGTATGGCATTCTTCCCTGGTGTACGTATTTACCTATTGAATTACAGTATATTATAAGTATTGTTGAGGATTTCACGTTGGCTTCTTTTTCGTAATTGAGACGATCGTTTTAAAATACACTGTTCATTATTCTGGAAATTTCCACCGGTTCTCTAGCAAGTTCCACATTAAGCCGCGGCATGTGGCTCATGACGTCTCTCGAATAATAGTCCAGCACTTTTGTGTGTATTTACCAGCACCTCCGCCAATTGAGCCGATGTATCCTCTATCCGCCTATTGACATCTCCCATGTTATTTGATTGGCCAAACTATCGTGTACGCTCTTTAATGCCTAGAGCTTCGCACTCGTAATACTGCGATCTGATGCGAACATTCTGGAAGAACCAGGTGTGCTCTCGAATGCACAACAGAATCACCGCTAGTAAGACTGCCCTCCTCTTGAACCTGTTCGTCCCGAATAGGCTCATCGTTACTCGCCGAGTAACCTGCAAATCGATCAAAGTGGACAGCTTTTATCTTGGCTCACGGGGCTTGCTGGATTCTGTACACGACGTCATTAATCTTCTTGACTACCGTGTACGGTCTTTCCCACGACATATGCAACTTCGGAGACATTCCTTTCTCGCGTTGAGGGTTGTACAACTAGACCAGGTCACCCGCTTGAAATCTCGTGAAGTTAGCCTTCAAGTTAGCTCCCCGTTCCAGCATGGAACTGTCTGCTGAACTCGAGCATTGCCCGCAGTCCCTGAGAAGATGTCCCGGCTTTCCACACCCGAAGCAACGCGGTCTTCCTCCAGCTCTTTCCTCCACAGATAATGCTTTGGATTCGTCGAAGTTCACCTATCTCAGACGATGAAGGTGCGAGGCATCTTTAGCTGCCTCAAGCTTGGGTGAATGCATCGCTGATATTGGCTAGATTGTTGATCATGACCATCTGACGCAGATCTGGATCTCTTAGTCCGCTCATGAAAGTTTCTTTTGCGATGTAGGCGAAAACATCTGCTGGTTGCGCTGTATAGGCTAGGTGAACTAACCTCAGGACTTCGGATTCGAATTCCTGGAGGTTTTCTCCACTCTTTTGTGTCCTGGTCTTCAGCTAGGTTTGATGAATCTGCCGCACGTGATTGTCCCCATATCGGAACTCCAGGATCCTGATCAGCTTGGTAAAGTCTTTCTGTTCGCTCTCCGGGATCGTCTGGAGCAGCTCCAACACTGGGCCTCTGAGAGCCAGGACAAATGCTGTAGCTTTGTTGTCCTTGCTCCATCCGTTGGCTTCAGCAACGGCGTTGAAGTACATCTCATATTTAGTCCTTGGGTTGTTCCCATCGAAGTTCGGCAGCTTCACACAATGGATACCTGATGAATCGACCATCCATCCGTTGTATTAGCGGCAGTTTTCGGAACCTGTTGCTCCAGCTTCGTCATGTTTGCTTCCATTCTTTCTTCTACCATCGCAACCATTTTCCCTTTTAACTTGTTCACACTTCCGTCGAAATACCGGGTTTATTGTTCCACAACGGCTAATATTTCTTTTTTTTTTCCTCCAGGCGTTTCCTTACCTGTTCTAGCAGGTTTTTCAATTCCTGCTTCTTTCTTGTAGATTCTTCAGTTCTTACTTGTCTTCTAGACGCTGTTATTGTAAAAGATCCTGCTGTTCATGTAGCACATTTTCCAATTCTTCTTGTCCATCCAGAAGATTGTTCTGTTCTTCTTTTTCTTCCAAACGCCTCTTCTGTTCTTCTTGAAGACTTTTCCGCTGCGCTGCATCATCGCCACGATGCTCGTCAAAGTGTCTTCGATTCTCATCTCCGACATTTACCAATCAATTCCGGTATTTCCGAACACCCTGTATTACTCTCAATCATACCGCTTCTGACACAGAATGTTACGTATTTCGCGTTTAGGTCCGTTTATAATTGAGATAATCGTTTTAAAACACACACTGTTCATAACTGCGTACTACTATACTATAATTGTTGACGTGTATAACATACACGTCAACAATTACTTGCGGTTCGATTCTTGCCGATACTACTCTCTCTCATCACTCTGAGTTGAATACTAGTCCGCAGGCCGAGGATCGGTGCTTTATACAGGCTATTTGCAAACTTTAGGTAGAAAATTGAACCATAGTTAGGGAAATGCTCCGAAAGTTCCAGAAAAATGGAACTTTTTAATTTTCGGAAATATGGAGGGTCAAAAAGTGATCCCTCAGCCTCTTCTATTTTCGTTATTTTGACAGATTTCAGTAAACGGTTTTCATCGGGTCAACAAGCAATTTTTTTAACCTCTCAATGTGATGTATAATTTTATTTAGTGTACAGAATGAGTCATAAATTAAAAAAAAATAATTTCAAAGCTCAAAAACATTGCTCTTTGGTCTGTTCGAAAGAGTTCGGGACTAAAATCTTTCAAAATAACGAAAATAAAGAGGGTCGAAGGATCACCTTCTGACCCTCCATATTTTCAAAAATAAAAACCCTAAATTTTTACTTTCAAAGCATTTCTACAACTGATGTTCAATTTTTTACTCCAGGTTTTCAAACACCCTGTATAGCTCCAACTTTTGTTCTGGAATCTTCCACCGATCCTCCAGTAAATTCTACAATGACCCGGCATACGTTTTCGAGGCGACTCCCGAAAAATCCTACACGTTTCGCGTGCATTCCGCGTGCTCCGGAACGGCGGCACCTCCGCCATTCCAGCTGATCCTTCCTACTCGGCTATTGGAGTCTCCCATGTTATTTAGATGGCCAAACCACCAGCGTATGTTCTCATAACATTGGGATCTGATGCGAACAGTCTAAAAAGACCGCGTGTGCTCCAGAACGCACGCGAGAATCACCGCTCGTAACCATACCATCACTGAAATATCTTGTATTATGCAAGATTGCAAATTGAAGATTAAATCTGAAAATCGCATCAATTTTTTAAAATTTCTAGTGGCGCATGGCGTAGAGAATTTGGGGTAAAATAAATGAATAAATTGATATAAACTTAATTTCCACTAACGGTATTTTATACCGAGTCGAGTACCGAGTGTAAGAAAATGTCACTCTTTAGGCGTTCAACTAAAATTCTATTTTCTAAAAAGTTCTGAACAACCTGCAGGTCCTATGTAAGTGTTAATTTGTACTAGTATTCATCTACCTACATTACACTACATTGATCAAACTTAGCTGCTGTAAAGCAGTTTTGTATTAGTACGATTTCTCGTCCTCGTCCTTGGTGGGCTCAGCCGTGGCAGACTGTGGTACTGCGGTGGGAAAAGAACATCAAGATGCGGACTTCCCCAAAGTGAATTTTGCATACAGTGCTTTCTCTGTGATTAAATGCTGCATTGTAAACACCATCCCTGCACACTACACCGTAATTTGAGATTGTGTCGTAGTAAACAGCAAGAGGAATTACTCCAGTCCCTGAGGAAATCTTTGATTCTATATGCTAGACCTCCACATATTCATCGCGTTGTTGTTGGTCGTTTTGACCTTTCAAGTTTGCAGTTTACCCGCTGCTTGAAAGTGATCATATGTCATAATATCAAGAACACACGACGAGTGTTTACCTATTTGCTTCACGGCTCTCACGTTGTTGACTTGTTAATGCTCAAATGAGCAGTCCAGCAGTCGTGGCCTGGCGAGCCGTTATTGCTCATTTAAACTATGAGTTCGCACGTTGCTAATTCAAAAGAAGAAAAATACACAATAAATATGTAAAAGTCGTCAGTATTTGATATTTCAGAATCAATACGAATTCAAATTTAAGTTACAAGGCAGAAGTAATAGTATGCAAAGGAGAGCTTGTGGTGTGGTAGTTAGCGCGTCCGACTGCTATGTCAAAGGGTTGTAGGCTGGATCCTTACTGGTGGATAAGAATGGTCGGACTCTCGTTCCAAAAACAAGCTCCTTGATACAGTGGGAATACTTGCTAAATTCAAAGCGTGCCGCGTGTCGCATAGCACGTAAGATGTGAACGATGATGTCGACCCCGTGCGATGTTGGTGATCGATGAAAAACCTCAACCCTGTGTTGGAACATCGAACATTTCCGGTATGACAGAGGAAAGCATTACACGGCGTCGATGTTGGGCCTTGTTGCGGAAATAGGCCGACGTTGAATAAACCCAAAAAAAAACAATAAGTTAGAAATTTAATTCTTTTTCAGCAATTAAAGAACAATGAATTCCACACTCACTGATGGGCACGTAATTTACATTGTGTAATTTACCTTGTAAAAACGGCGTAATTTACATGAAAAAAAGATAACACCATAAAAAAATCGTAAATTCCAACAAAATATTTTTATTTTTGAAAAATACAATTTTACTGATTGCGCTTACTCATACTAAACAACAATAGGGTTGTACCTGCTGCTTTTTATTTTCGAAAAAAAGATTTTGTTGTTTCAATCGAGGGACTTTTGAAAAGACAACCTTGGGGCATCAGTTGTAGAAACAATTGTGACTTCCAGCTTTTGATTCTTGATTTCTGTTGCAGTTCCTCCCGAACAGCCCACGATCCTGGACAAGTGGGGGCGACAGCTCAACAGCACGGTGGGACCCCACGAAGAAGGGGACGACATCACGCTCACCTGCAGGACGGTGGGCGGTCATCCACAGCCGGTGGTGCGTTGGATGGTCAACGCCGTGATGGTGGACGACCAGTACGAGCACAACGCCGGCGACGTCATCGAAAATCGTCTGGTGTGGAGTTCCGTGTCGCGCAAGGATCTGGACGCCATCTTCACGTGTCAAGCCGTCAACACGATACTGACTGAGCCCAAAACTGCAACCGTCGTGTTGGAACTCCAGCGTGAGTGCTCATCTCATTACGCTAGTCTTATAGTCTTTCCTCTGCCTATTTATTGCTTCAGTCATCATTTGATGCAGAATTGAAGGGTGTTTTTATACTTCAAGCTGATTAGATTCTGCATGAATTTTTGTAACATTTCAGGATTCCTTGGATCGTCAAGTTGTCAATTCAGAGCACCCAACGGCCCCATCACCTATCACTGCCAGGCACCCGTTAACTTGGACTAAACTGTAACACATTGCATGATCTCAATAAACAACTCTGTCCGCTGTCCCCTAAAACACTATGAATGTTCACTTTGACTCTTCCTATAATACAATATTTTTCTTGCGAGCTTTGCACGAATTATATCAAATTCGTTATTATTTAGTTAGACGAGTTATTGAAAAAGAATCATTCTATTTCACCATCCTCAATAGTTCATGATTATGTCCAGACTTTGCTCACAAGAAACGTCCAGTTTTGCTGAAATTAGGTCACATACAGTTCTAAGTCTAGATACCTCGTCCTCGTATAGTCCTATATGCTGTTTTACAATAAACGATTCTGCAGGTATAATAATATACCCACAGTACAGAATGCCACCATTGAGCGACTTCGGACATGGATGGACATTATCTTGTTTTCAATCTCAACATGCCTAGTCAGATGGCGTTACATTCACAATGTAATAATAACATTATACACATACATACCTACGACACACACATCCCGGCAATAATAGCATGGTCCTGACTCAATTATTATTAGATCTCTAACGTTGTGCTAACATGTGCTAGGTTCCATCACTCCAATAACAACCAACCAGCAAGCAACCGATAACAAGAGTTTGCAGAGAGAGTATCGATATTTAAAACCAATTAGCCCTCCAACACGTTCCTCGTGAATTTCAATTATAAATGTCCGTACCTACATAATAGAACATGCTCTCTCAGAGCTCGGAGAAATTCCTAAACCGAGAAAATAGAACAGCTAAAAAAGAATCGAGTTAATGGTGTTCTTCACAAGTACCTAACACAAAAAGGTACCTACGCCCAGCTACCCACACACACATGTTCAATGGTTTCCATATACCTATACAGTTTCCATGCAGAAACGGATTGAAGTGCATAATCTAGATCTATATTCTCTCTCTGGAAAACGATGTTCTTTCCGTAAACAGTTCTCGCAGCGTATAATAAAATCGTGCTTTTGTTGATCCCATTTCCCGAGTCAGAATGAAACTATGAAAATGCGGAAAGTATGAAAATGTCGCGCTACAATAAAACGTTATTTTGGTTGCAGTGAAGCCGCTGACTGCGGCGATTCTCAAGAAGCAGAGTCCTCTGGTGGCCGAGAAGAGGTACGAAGTGTCCTGCGAGTCTGCGGGTTCGCGTCCTCCGGCCATCATCACGTGGTACAAGGGAAAGCGCCCCTTACGGAGGACTAAGGTAAAAAAGCGGAGCTGCTTCGCATATTTCGTGTCTTATCTTGAAACGTGCCAATTTACGTTTCGAGGAGATTAACATTTTTTTCGAGACCCTCAGCTAATATTTGCAGAGCTTGAGAGTCGCGCGCTGTGTAGCAGTGTAGTGTAATGGCGCACCAAGTCGAATTCCGAGAAATGATCTGGACTACCTAAATAGTTCTGCATTTTGAAAATGTATACTTACCGGTTTTTTGGATAGGTACTGTTGCTCATTATCATTTCCCGCTCGGCTTGGTCGACATTCAATCCAATAAACATTTTTCTCTTTTTCCCTTTCTCTTTAGCACACGACGGCGGTCGGTAGGCGTTTTTAATAAAGATACAAATGAGATCAGAGATATTAAATGGGGCTTTTTGTATGCAAATTCCGGCGAGGAAACTGGCTTAATACCACCGGCGTTCAATTCAAATGGAGTGTATTATTATAGGTACGGCGCGGGAGGTGGGTGTTATAACCTACCCCGTTATACCTACCTACCTATCCAGATATACAGCGAACCCGCTTTCCGTTTTATTTTCTGCCGCTTCCTAGCGTATCTAATGTAGGGGTTAGGTGGGTAGGCAGGTACTACAAGAGCTGTATAGTTAATGTATGCATATTTATATCCAATATCGGATAACTAACGTTATGCATGTAGAGTTAACACTAAAGAAACACCTGCTGGTGGAGGCTTACGAAGACGGTTTTTGGTTCGTTTTCAAATTGATCAATCAACTGCTTGTGCCAAATGTATACGCAAAACCCCCGACCCTCCTTGTACACAATACGTGATCATCCATAAAGAAAATGTCTATTTGTTGATGGTTCTCTAATAAAAGCAATTATTTTTAATTGGTCCCGCGCGACTCGAGAAAGGATTGCTTCGTCCTAATTGTGCTCCCTTGTCCTTTTTTCCCCATTCAGATAAACATTTCATAATTGGTCCTACAAATCTGGAACGAGAGGCGAGAGAAAAGCAATCTTAATTTAAATATAATCTCCTTGGTTTGATTTGAGACGACTATGCCTCGAAATTCGGATCGGTACCTGGATTGGGGAAAAACAGAGCCTCGATGAGGACTCGCAGAGATGGATTACGGACTCATAACTGAACTGGACTGCTTATCACTGAGCTACAATGAACTTAGGAGTTGCCTCGGTCATCAGCAATCACAGGGAACCTCACAACACCAAATGTTGAAGCTGCACGATTCGCACTTGACGTACTACAAGGTAGAAGGCGACAAAGAACTACTTCCGGAGGACTGCAGCTTGTCATCCGGTAAAGCCAGCAATCTTGCCATTGCTGAATTCTGATCAAAACCTCTTCCATGTGCAAGAAACCACTCTTTCAATTCAATTCGTAAAAACGACTTACAACCTTGCTTACAACGTTATCATCTACAGCGGACGCTTAGTCCTCGACCTATACATCAAAGTCAAATCATTTGGGCCGCACGCTGTAAACTAATGGATTTTTCAAATTTAGGGTTCAGGTCAAGTCCAAATCTTCCTCGAAAAGAGGACTGACCTGAATTCCACCTCACCCAAAGTCGAATTGACTTGCTGTGAACACCTAGTGCGACCTATACAAACGACCTGAACGTGAATTTGCTATACCCTACTAACACCGGTTTGCGCTGTCAGAAACAAAGCAATCCAAATTCCATACTTGGAGCTGTTTTTGGTCGCCTTGTTGCTAACCTTGGTTTTATTTGTCACTTGGGTCATCGTATGTGTGAATTTCAGCTCAGTACGTGTGCTGTAAACGTCGCCAATATTTCCGTCCCTGATTTCTGTTTTAGGTTAATTCCGTCTTGAGGTTGATTTGGCCTTGAATGCCATAGATACCATTATTGCAACAGTCGTTGCTAGAGCACTTACCTTCTGGTTAACGTCAACCAGATAACAGGACCCTGTTGGTGCTGCTAATACAACACCTGCCACTTCGGATCGACTTCGCCCGTTACTTGACGCTCATGACCCTTAGGCCCAATCTTACGAAACCGGGATAAGCTAGGTATAGCTATACTCGGTATAATCTCCTAGGTAACGTTTGTCCTCGCCTTTGTTAGCATGCCATTTATCTCTGGTTTATACTCGAATAACGCCATTCCATTTTCGCAAGACTAGGCCTTAGTGACAATCCGTGGGAAACCAAATTCAGGATAAGTAGATACTGCAGGATTCATCTCTTCATTCAACAAAATCTTCATTCAACCAAATCACCAGTCTGAAAAAAATGCCAAAGCAAAAGAACAACAATCTACCTTTTTTGATTTTCAACCAACGCCAACGCCTTCAGGAATATTCTAAGTACCTAATTTATCCATATACTCTGCACACAGTCATGTTCCACGTTTATATATGTTTTCGAGAACCGATCTCCAGAAACCGACCAGTTTGAATCATTCTATGTAGTACAAGAAAGATAGATTTCAACCTCGGAAAAAATATGGACGTCCTGAAAATTTGATATTTTGTTCAGAATTGAGTGTTCTACAACATATCCAAAATCGCCAAAAATCGCACTCGGGGGTTTTAAGTTATTGGAGGGGATCGAACCTGTCAATCCATTGGATGCAAATACATTATGGTTCGACGTATCATATCCCGTTGATACCATTTTGGCACAAAAAGTGTCCATCATTGTTGAAGGGGAGTAGTGGAGGGGCGAAGCTCTGCTAGGTGGTCCATTTTGTTTTTCTGGCCATGTAGAACCGATCACGACAAGTTTGGTATCTTTTTTGACTAAATTCAATCTCCTGAACTCGTATCCGATGTGTAAATTCCGATGAAAACAAGTTTGAACCAGTTAACTTGAGAAAACTTGTTTTTTCTCTGACAGTTTTGACGAATTTTTTATTCACTGTTGGAGGTAATTATTTTCAGGAAATTTTCAGGGACCATTAAATTGAAGTGTATTCTTTTCGAAAATCATCCAATCGATGTATAGTTTTGTTTCTCAAGTTGAAAAAATCGATTTGAACCTGAGCCGGCGCGGCGCGTCGTCTACTACTGACCAGAACACTACAGCATGCACCTCTTAATGAAAACACCTCAATCTATTGAAGAAATAACAACTCATTTTTGAAAATTGGAGGATCTGTGCAGATTTGAATTTCCTATAACATGAACGAAATCGCCTTGAATCGCAATGCAGAATTTTGAGTTATTCGAGGAGGAGGATAACATCTTGGCAAGATTCATACTCTATGAACTGTTACCGCTCTCCTCAAATAACTCAAAACCCTGCAGTGCGATTTATGGCGATTTTGTTCATGTTATAGGGAATTCAATTCTGCACAGATCCTACATTTTTCAAAGAGGAGTTGTTATTTCTTCAATAGTTTGAGGTGTTTCCATTGAAAGGTGCATGTTGTAGTGTTCTGGTCAGTAGTAGACGACGCGCCGCGCCGGCTCAAGCTTGAATCAATTTTTTAAACTCGAGAAACAAATTTATACATCGAGTGGATGATTTTTGTGAAGAATACAATTTGATTGAATGACCCCTAAAAATTTTTCAAAAATGAACACCTTTTATAGTGAAAAAAAAATCGTCAAAATTGTCAAAGAAAAAAACAAGTTTCTCCAAGTTAACTGGTTCAAACTTGCTTTCATCTGAATTAACGCATCGGATTCGAGTTCAGTAGATTCAATATAGTCGGAAAAGATACCAAACTTGTCGTGATCGGTTCTACATGGCCAGAAAAACAAAATGAACCACCTGGCAGAGCTTCGCCCCCCCACGACCCCCCTTTATCAATGATCGACACTTTTTGTGTCTTAAAATGGTATCAGCGGGATATGATGCGTCGAATCATAACGTGTTTGCTTTCAATGGACTGACAGGTTTCATCCCCTCCATTTTAAGTTGCAATTTTTTACCCCCCCCTCCAATAACTCAAAACCCCCGGGTGCGATTTTTGGCGATTTCGGATATGTTGTAAAGCAGTCAATTCTGAACAGAATATCGAATTTTCATGACGTCCATATTTATTCCGAGGTTTTGCCGATTTTTTTACTATTTTTCCTGTACTAATGTGGATCAGTTCATAGCACCTGTCTATATGAACATTTTGCTCCTACCAAACTTGTACTCAACCGCTAAAATCGTTTTGTAAGTGATACTAACGTGTCATACCAATCTTCATTGCCAACAATGCCAACGACGCCAGCAACAACAAAAACGAGACAGGTACACAGACCACGGGTTGTTCTTTGTGAACTTTTGAGGTTAGTGAAGAACGGCGTGCAAAGATGCGAAGATATGATTACCATAGACCAGGACTATCTGTACAAAATCACCAAACTTGTCACCAAACTGCCCGTTGGCAGCATTGCGTATAAACCCTTCTCTGAACCTACGCGACGTATGTGTTAACTTGACAATTATGATCCGGTCCAATCCTAAACCGGTCTCCCTGCTCTGCTGATCCAACTAGATCGGTTCTACATAGGAGGTACCTACTCCTGTCCATGTAGCCGGTCTTACGACTCTATTTTTTATCTAAAACGGTCTAACTCATTCCTATAACTGTACCTATTAATGGTTGTAGATTTTGTTCTTACTTCTTTCTGCTTGAAACGCTTTGCAATTGGTAGTTTATGCTGTGTAGATTCTGTACTAGGTAGGTATACCTCTTTAAAAGATTTTGTATGGTGTGGTGGCTCATTTTGCTAAAAGCCCCACATGTTCTTGCCTGTCCTTCTCCTCATAAGGGTATTCTGAAGCCGCTAGGCTAAAGAGATCATTTTTTTCATTTCTCTTATCCTTCCGTTACATGTGATATATTTTATCTATCTCGCTCAAGGTTTTTCGTCATTCGAGGAGATTTTTCGTTGAGCTTGTCATCCCAGGCTCCTCGGTAGCCCTTGTGAACCGACTTCTGTAGACAAAGGGTTAACTTCAACCAGGGAGAGATGCTTATACAATTTTGCGTTGCTGAAGCGTCTGACGGTTCAGTAGGAGAATGTTATTCCCTCAACTATCATCGTCGGTGCAGATCACATCAGGTTTTATCGATGACGAGCATGCTGTACAGAAAATCATCAGCAATAGGTGCTTGCTTTGAAGATGCTGAGGAACTTGTCGACCGAGGCGCAAAGAATCATTGAGCTGTTCGCACATCTTGGCGCTAGTTGTACTCTATATTAGTACTATTGGGCAAGTCCACTCAATTCTAATCCATGCGACATAATGATATTAGCATGACTCTACATCCCATGGAGGGACTTGGCCTACAAAGCGGAAGGTTAGAGCTTCCATACTTTGTCTTCGCTACCTGGTAGTCTTGTACCCTCTAGGGATACAGGGAGATGTAGTAAACATCTCGCCTTAGACCAACCGCATTATTACCTTGTTTGAAGAACGCTGGTATCCATTTATGTATTTACGAGGCGACTGGGTGGGCGCTTTGTCGATTGCTTCTACAAACGGCAGTAGGAAATAGTATATTATACTCGATATTATACCTACACCAAGATAGTGAAGAATGCTGTTATAGCTGAGGCACCTGTTCAAAACCTGTTATTGCTTTGGCGCCTGATATAAGGCGCCAAAGCTATAACAGCGTTCACAACCGTGGTTTATATACTATTTTTCTTACTACTAGCAAACATTAATTCCTGATTTGTAGCGATTTTTTTGAGAATATAGGTAGAATGTGACAGGATTGACGAAAGGTTAATAATGTGACAGAACGTTAATAATAGTGACAGGCGGTTAATAATGTGACAGTCAGCCTACTGGTTGTGAAAAATCACCTCACGACCTCCAAGCAGGTCAACAATCACATCACGACCTCTAAGCAGCTCAGTAACGGCCTACTTCACAGCTAGTAGTGAGAAAATATTTGTATCTACTTTGCGTTACTATTGGATTCATAATTACTTCGAAAACAGTGCTCTAATGGAGCATATTATTAAACTGTTTTTCAACCAATCGGAACAATTCATAGTATATTATACTATTTTGCTATAGTTCGCGCCCAGCAGGAATTGAACCCACGAGCTCTGCATTGGTAGTCCATCACTCCAACCGCTGAGCCACTTCGGCCAAGTCCATGCAATATGTTTAGTATTATTATTGTTGTACCTGCCTACAATGTCGATTTAATCTCGTGTTAACCTGTGCTACATTTTTAATTATTCAAATCCATAATGGACTTCTGATGTAATGGCCAATTAGTAACTCTTCGCACTCATGTCGATAAGTTAATTACAGCTACCCTGCGACGCAGTAAATGTATTCAGCTTGATCATTATGATTTATTATTCTATTTTATGCAATTCGTGAAGTTGGAATACTTATTATGAATATTTCATGTGCTTAAAAGGTGTGGTGTGAATTTCGTTTACTGACTGATGAATAATTTGTAGATTTTTACTGAAAGTATCGAAAAAGTTTTAGGATTACCTTTTCCACGTCCTTGTTTTGCTTATATTACTCCTGGTAAAACACATAATACACTGTGTTCTGTAATTACTTTGCACACCTCAGGCTTTTGATTATATTACACAGCTTTTAAAATGATTTGTCGTTTGAACACGTACTCCTACCACACCAGTTCGAACAGAATAGCTTTTATGTGTGGCGTCAGACATCTCTATCCTCATCCATGTATTATTAATATTATTATTATTTCGCATCCACGCTTCAAGCCAAACTTTTAAGCTTCATATTTCTATTTTGGTACATCGACGGTCGTAAATTTTCTCTTGGGAAGTGGTGTTGCCCGTTTGTCGTCCCTGCCTTGGTTCATTCCAAAAAGCGGCCAACAGACAAGTCAAAAGCAGAGCCAAACAAACTTCGGTTTTCTGTTTCGGCTGTTCATCATAACTTCTTATTTTAATATCTCGACTCTTAAAAGGAGCCAAATCCCTGTATAAAAGTAAACTTTTCATTTCTCGCGCCTCCGCCAACGCCACCGCCGCCGCGGCGAATATTCAAATATTATAGCCTGCTTTAAAATTTAAATTAATTGGTCTATAATTCCTCATTTATTTTCAGCAAGAAACGCGCGAAAACGTAACAATAAGTGAGTTAAGTTTCGTACCGACGACAGAGGACGATGGGAAATCCATAACGTGCAGAGCGGAAAACCCGAACGTCACCGGATTGTTCCTGGAAACGTCCTGGAAGATCAACGTTGTCTGTGAGTATACCTAGTTTTTAACCAATTTTATAGTTGAGGAGACGAGAATTGTCTGACTTTTTGTCCATGCTTCGCGGATATCTACCTAAGCCCAGAGGAAATTGTGATCTTTTTTCGCAAGGAAACAAAAGTTGCCATATCTCTTCTGAATAATTCAAATTGGAAATTTCGTGGACGGCGAAAGCGCGAAACATGAGAACAAAATCAGACATGTCACGAAAAGTAATCTAGAGATATGGTCTTGAATAATCGTAGTTTAATCATGAAAAAACTCAACTCAAGCCCGAGGAATATTACCCTAAATGAATTTACGCTATAGCTGGAACATGTTTCCCATCTTTGGCGAAAATTGCTGTAACCACCGCTTTTGTCTGTCAGTAATTACTAATGTATAAGTCTCCCTTCGCCTCGCATAAGAACGCTTTTTGCGATCCAATTTTTAGCGCACTTTCCCAAAAAATGGTCCGTCCGTCTGTCCGTCTGTCCGTACCCGGGATAACTCCTCGGGGAAGAAAGCTTTCGATGTGGTGTAAACGCTGATCAATAGTACATATTTCCAGGATGTCAAGTTGACTTTTAGTTTTTTGTTATTCTGCCGCCATCTTTGATCCGCCATTTTGAATTTCTCTTAAAGTGATCCGATTGAAATGAAATTTGCAGGCAATGTAAACCACATCAAAATCTATCCAATTTTCGACAATTGATGTCCCGCCGCCATCTTGTATTCTCCATACTGAACATGTTCCGAAGTGATAGAACTAGGAGAATTATGCCTCAACGGAAAGAGATACCGATGTGGTGTAAACGCCAATCGAATGCGTACGTGACCACCATATAAAGTTGACCAAAGATTTTGGTCACTTGATTGGCCGCCATCTTTGATTCGCCATTTTAAATTTCTCTGAAAGTGGTCTGATTCGAGTGAACTTTGCAGGCGATGTGAACTTCAATTAGATACATCCAATTTTTGACAATTGATGCCCCGCCGCCATCTTGTATTCTCCATATCGAACATGTTTCAAAGTGATAGAACTAAGAGAATTATGCCTCAACAAAAAGAGATATCAATGTGGTGCAAACGCCAATCGAATGCGTACATGACCACCATATAAAGTTGAACAATGATTTTTGTCACTTGGCCGCCATCTTTGATCCGCCATGTTGAATTTCTCTGAAAGTGGTCCGATTTGAGTGAAATTCACAGGCGATGTTAACTTCATCAAAATACATCCGATTTTGGACAAATGATGCTCTGCCGCCACCTTGGCCGCCATATTGAAATTTCTTATCACTCAACGATTTTCATGGAGCTTGGGACTCACTTTTGTTTCGTATGATCATTCTCATTCTCCAGCCAAATTCCAACATTCTGCCGCCATCTTTGCCGCCATATTGAAATCTCTTATTAGTAGAACGATTTTCATGAAACTTGGAACTCACCCTTGTCTACGATCGTACCCTAGTACGATCATTTTGATTTTTAAGCCAAATTTCATGAATCTGACGTTATTTTGGCCGCCATGTTGAAATTTCTGCCCAAATATCGGTAGAACCCTAACTAACATCTTGCGTTCACATATCCTTCAAAAAGAAAGTGCGCTACTGAGCCTCATGCCCATGAGGCATATTCGCTTGTTTACTAATCGATTGCTGACATCCTCACGACATGGGCTTGTAGGCTGCATTTCACTTTTTACATTTTACAGACGGCCCACTAGTCGAGTGGGATGCGTACCTGCTCGGCAAAGTGGAGTTCCGGGTTCGATTCCCGGTAATGGAAGTCTGGTTGTTGTGTCGTAAAATGGATTTTTCAACTGTATAATTGATACTAATAAAGGCATATAAACTCCTATGGCCGCGATAAGTGCCGATAAGGAGAAAAACATTTATTTATTATTATTTACTTTTACATTCCGCTCTGACATCTGACAATCTGACATCCTCACGAACTGGGCTTGTATGTAGACCGTATATTTGTTTTTATACTTGCTACATTCCACGGCCAATTGATCCGCCATTTGAACTTTCTCGAAATTTTCTGACCGATTCTAATGAAACACAAAACTTTCCGGTGTCTGGTTTAGATACTTACGATTTCAGTGTCGCATTATAGGCAACGACTTTCCTCGAAACGTTTTCGGAATAATCCGATTTAATTCCTTCCTCTTGACAGATTTTACACCGCAGTCACTGACCAGCACTAGGAAAATACAAAATTGAGACTTGCTCACGTGAAGGCCCTGCCGCTCGTTTAGTACCACTCCAGAAAGGAAATAATTTCTTTCCTGCTAATTGTTATTTGGTTTTATGAGAGCTAGCGTGTTTTCGCTTGGTTCGGCTGCTGGTGTCGTTCTCCTTATTGGTCGTCATCTGATGTAACGACCAATAAAGCGTCGTCGACTTTTATGTTAATTAAAACTCCATTCAAATCTCCGTGTGGGAGTTGCGTTGTTTTTGAAGTTGCGCCTCTGATGGTGGGTATAAAACATCGGTATAAAATCACCATGGGGCGCGACAAATTAGCAGCAACACAGAAATTTTTGTGCTGGGAATTACACCGTTTGCTAGGCACCTAGGAGGACCATTACTCCATTAAACACGAGGCAATTAGAGTGGGACCGTATGGAAGGATAATTAAAAAAGTGCTGCTTGTAGGTAGCCCTTTACAATACATTCCGACTAATTAAAAAATCTTTCTTTCAAAGTACACTAATGAAACTTTAATTATAGCCATCCGCTGAGCTAGAGGGAAAGCGGGCAGGTAGGTTTTCAAATGAAAAATTACTATCGACTTGTGAACGTCAAGTTTCGCACGGACAATGAATAAAAGTTAAACTTTGCGCCGTTGAGAACGGAACGGACGCTAAGCCGGCCGAGAACAGGTGATTATCGTCAAAGGGGTTTTTTCGAAGTTTGCGGGACGATATTAATTTTAATGAAAAAGTTCGGTATGAACCAATTAGATGGATGCTCCATAATAATTTTGAATGATGGATAAAAATATCCTTGCATATAAACCCTCTCAGCCGAACCACCATCGAAGGTTCAGATCAAGTTTTGTAGCTTATAAATGACAAGGGACATTTTCCTAATACGGTAACATACAGGGCTCGTTTGAAAACTCACCACCCCCGTTTTGTCCCCTGAACATTGTTTCTTCAAGAAATTAATCCCAGGGCAGGTTGATTTAGATTCGAGAGGGACATACCTAATTGAATTGCATGAATCCAATATTTCTGCTTCATCCCGTAATACAGGGTGCGCACTCTTTTAAAAAAATTGAAAGGGAATAGGGAAAAGGGGTTAAGCAATACAGAGTGGTCCGACTTTTATGTCATTAAATTTAAGGATCGATAGAGAATGAAAAATGAAGTGGACTTTCCCCAGAAAACATTTTTGTGAAATGCCTAATAACAGAGATACAGCCCTTCAAAGTTGGAAATAAATAATTATTTTTTCCGCATAACTTTTAAACCGTTCAACCGATTTGACTCAAAATAGAACCAAAGGTTTACTGAAATCATCCCCTGTCAAACAATCATAACAAGTTTCATAAAAAAGTTTCAGGGGCGTAGACATTAGGGGGTGTCTCTACTTTTCCCCCCTATTTTTTACCCCTCTAGCTATTTTTAAAAACTGTTCATAATTTTGGATTCCTCGTTCAATTTTGAAGAAAAAATCACAATTTCAAAATTTTGATTGAAAGCTTTGTTTGGGAGATATTCAGGTTTGAAGGTTTGGAAAACATCTCAAAAGCACAAGTTTTAAAGGTCTAAAAATTAAAATCCAAAAAAACTCATGATTTCTCAGCTGAAATCGGTTTTCTACAATTTCTAAGTTAATAAACCACCATTTTTTCCAAAACACGAGAAATTTTCAAGAAAAAAACCATTTGGGCTCCAGAAAGTGGCGATTTCTGGATGTTTTCCAAAGTTTCAAACTCAGATATCTCCTAAACGAAGCCCCCAATCAAAATTTTGCGAGGGTGACTTTTTCTTTTAAATTGAACGTAGAACTCAAAATTATGAACAGTTTCCAAAAATAACTATGGGTGTGAAAAATAGGGGGGTAAAAGTAGGGACACCCCCTGATGTCTACGCCCCTGAAACTTTTTTGTGGAACTTGTTATGATTGTTCGACAGGGGATAATTTCAGTGAATCTTTGGTTCTATTTTGAATCAAATCGGTTAAACGCTTCAAAAGTTATGCGGAAAAAACGATCATTTATTTCCAACTTTGAAGGGCTGTATCTCTGTTTTTAGGCATTTCTCAGATGTTTTCTGAAAAAAGTCCCTTTCATTTTTCATTCTCTATCGATCCTTAAATTTAATGACATAAAAGTCGGACCAGCCTGTATATAATTTTGAAGCTCTGACGGAGCACAGTGACCATCGCATGGATTGACCAGCAGATTCACCGGACTGCGTTTCTGTCGAACACGTATGGGATGGGCCGCTCCCAACCATCAACTGCATGCCAAGGAAGAGCAGTTTGAAACTTTTTGATAGGACTGAAATACATTTAAGACGGAATGGCCCGTTTTGCCTCAAGAGTTCTTATCAGAGTCTATTTTCAAAGAGCCAAAGAGGATGAAAGCAGTCAGATTGGGTGAGAATCGAAACCTTCAATTTCAGCAGTGATTTCAGTATGACCTCAGGTTTCAATTTTGCGTCCAATCACAAACAATAAAAATAGATAATAATCAGTGACGTGTAGCCAGGATTTCGTTTGGGTGGTCCAAACCAAGGGGTTGCAAAGAATGGAGTGGAGTACGAGCGAGACAAGCTAATGCCGTAGACAGGAAATATTACGAAAAGGGGGCGTTGTTATGGAATTTGGGGCGGGGGGATTATCATTGATACAAGAGAATTAAACTGTGACAAAAGGACCCCGCACGATTCTTATGGAAAATGGCTCCCGGTTAAATTCTCTGAATTTTTGATATATTGTAGTTCATGAGATACAAATCGAATACCGTGAACCCCTAACTCAAATAATGGACAGTTTTTTATCCACAGGGGGTTGAAGTTGGAGGTTTTGACGGCTTCAAAATGATATTATGACCTTGATAAAAGTTTTTTATTTGGTTTCTCTTCAAGTTGTGTTTCATGCTAAATGTATTTATTTGACAAAAAAATATCAACCCCCTCCTCCACCCCCAACCCCTATCTACCATCATAAAATTCGATATCACTCCCAAAAGCCTTGCGGATGGCTTCTGTGATTTAAATCAAGAATTTTGACATAAAAATTATTTTCCACCCCTAATGTTGGGGTGCCGATTTTCCAATTTTCCTCGGTTAATTTGGCTGAATTTCTGGTATTGTGTACTTCTAATTGTGCTGAACAAAAAGTTCCCATACCAAAACTTATTCCTATGAACAGTTTTTGTTCTGCAGGGGACTGAAGTTCAATATTTATGCTCTCAAATCTTCAACTTCAGTCCCCTGTAGAACAAAAACTGTCCATACGAATAAGTTTTGGCATGGGAACTTTTTGTTCAGCAAAATTAGAAGTACACAATGCCAAAAATTCAGTCAAATTAACCGAGGAAAATTGGAAAATCGGCACCCCAACATTAAGGGTGGAAAATAATTTTTATGTCAAAATTCATAATTTAAATCACAGAAGCCATCTGCATGACTTTTGAGAGTAATCTCGAATTTTGTGATGGTAGATAGGGGATGGGGGTGGAGGAGGGGGTTGATATTTTTCTGTCAAATAAATACATTTAGCATGAAACACATCTTGAAGAGAAACCAAATAGAAAGCTTTTATTTACGTCAGAATATCATTTTTAAGCCGTCAAAACCTCCAACTTCAACCCCCTGTGGGTAAAAAACTGTCCATTATTTGAGTTTGAGGTCCACGGTATTTGATTAGTATCTCATGAGCTACAACATATCAAAAATTCAGAGAATTTAACCGGGAGCCATTTTCCATAAGAATCGTGCGGGGTCCTTTACTGGAACTTTTGTAAAAACGCTGTTGTCAAGGAATTTGATAAGTGCAATGATCACTTTGTTATCTAATAAATTCCCGACAGTGAATCTTTGTTTGTGAAGGAGTCCAGCATCACATAAAATTTTCATGACACTAATGGTGCTATTCTGTAAAAAATAACATTCCATAAACGCTCTGTTATGTAAAAATCCGTGTCGGCCATTGGCTGTTGCCTAGATAATAACAACGTGACAGAGCCTTTATGGAATGTAATTTTTTAGAGAATTGCACCATAAGTTAGTTTCAGAGGCATGAACAAATACATATATTTCACATTCATGCCTCTTTTGACTTTTGAGCATGAGTAGCATCAGTAATGTTACTGGATAAAGTATTATTCTTTGAAAGTAGATAATTTTTCTTTTCCAGTGGTTCATAACGCACCAACCGGCTTGTTTAAAAAGTTCGAAAAAAACCTGAAAATATTCCCATTATAAAGGGCTAATTTGGTAGAAAAGAAATATATACCAACGGCATTGTTTCTTGCGCCACGCGTAATGCTTTTAGAATGACTGACTGACAAAGCGAAAATTTAAAATTTAAACGGAGACCTTTTTCATGCCGCCTTTCCTTCAGTTTTTCGCCACTCTGGCGTTTTCCCCCCAGAGAATAATCCCTGGAGTTGACGCCGGCACCGCCACCGCCGCCCGGACCACAAGACGTCGTCGGCCGCGCGCCGCCCCCCTGCTCCTCGGAATCTGTTCATTTCCTCGGCCTCCATTGTTTATGAATCTGAGACACAGAACACACAACAGTCTATCAATGATTTATATATCTCCGGGAGCAGTTTTTGCTGTCAGTGTTGACAATGGTGTATTGTTTCAGACCCCCCGCAAGTGTCGCTCCATTTGGGGAGTACGCTCAATGCTGATGACATCAAGGAAGGCGACGACGTCTACTTTGAGTGCCGAGTTACGGCCAACCCGCACTGGAGACGTCTCACTTGGCTACACGATGTAAGAGCAAACACTGTTAAATCAAATCCGACCAACCTTCCGTCCCGAATATCAACCCCTGATGCTTCCTTTTTTTCCCTCTTGATTTTGTAAGGGATCTGCACACTCACTGCCAGGCACCTTACATTTTACTGATCGAAAGTTTAACTAATTTGAAACCATATAATTCAACGCTAAAGCTTCGGCCGCTACCTATTGTATGTTTATACCTTCGTTCCAAAGTAAAACGTAAAAAATATTCCCTTAATATTCATACTAATTTGAGCTCCAATGATATACCACCGTGAAGTGGTAGACTTTAGCAAGTTGGTAGGTCTAAGATATATTTTTCGCAGTTGAATGTTAACACATATAATATTGTTACGAGCGGCGATCCCGTGGGAGACTCCAATGCCTGATCGGGGCACATCTGTCCATTTTGGCGGAGGCGCCGTTCCAGAACCCGGCAGAATTATACGGGTAATGTGTGTGATTATTCAGGAATAGTCTAGAAACCGCATATGCCGGGCCACTATGGAATTTGCTGGAAGTAGACAGAAAGTTTGGGAACACTATTCGGAGGCCTTATATAATGCATCAGCCGGCAGCTCAGGGCAGTATTGAATTGGTAGAGACAGCGAGCGGATAAGCGAGCGATAATCACAGCGATAATTCAAGTAGATAATTGTTGGCGTGTATTCATTGTAGTACGCAGAAATAAACAGTGTGTGTTTTAAAAGATCGTCTTAATTATATTCGAACCCGTACGCGAGATATCGTAACAATATACATACCACAGACCCTTGATAATTCTATTTTGAACAATTTTCCTCAGGGGCAAATTCAATATGGCGTAATATAACGAGGGATGTAACCGAGGCTGATATACTGTTATGTATTTTGCGTACAGGTTCGATTATAATTGAAAAGATCGTTTTTATAAACACACACTGTTTATTACTGTGTACTACAATAAATACACGCCAACAATAATTATTATCGCTGAGACTACTTCGCTTCTATCTCACTCGATCACTTCTAGTTCAATACTGAATCTGTGCACGCAATCTATGGTGCTTATATAGCTCCGACTGATTATCTCGAGTGTTCCATGGTCCTCCAGCAAATTCCACAGACCCGGCATACGATTTCTAGGCGATTTCCGAAAAATCACACACCTTTCACGTGCTTCCCGTGTGTTCTGGTATGTCGGCACCTCCGCCAAAATAGACAGATGTGTCTTGACCCACTGTTGAAAGCTTCATTCAGTTACACAAGCAATAGCCTACACGCGTGTTCTGGAATGCACCAGAGCTCCGCACTTGTACACTGCGAGTACTGCGACCCAATGGGGGAAGAGTCCAGAAAGATCGCGCCGCTCTCCAGAATCGCCGCTCGTAACAGTACTAAGAATCCCTCTTATCATCTGCATTATAGTTTACTCGTGGTCTATTTTATTCAATATTCTTTTGTTATGTTTTTCATGTGTACCTACATTTGCAGATCTACTTAAATTTTTAGTTGGTAGCACTGCCACACAATTCAAAAACAAAAATACAGGCATAAGACAGTTGAAAAAACTGAATCCGAAAATGCAAAAAAATATAGGCTGTTCCATTTAAAAAAATAGACGTTTTGTTGATCTCGTCAAAATGGGACACCTTGTATAGCTGAAAATAATTTTGGGTTATAGGTCTCATCAAACCATATAACTTCTTTCTCACATATTATTCTCTATCTTGAAGGGTAAGACCGCTATGGGATAATAACGCTAGGATGGACCACCCTGTATAACTCCCTTACGGCTCGATACCAAGTGTAGTACAGGGCAGTTAGATATCTACCCGGAAATTTCAAATAACGAGCTGAAATTTGGAGGGGATCTTCATAGACTCAATAGAAACAAACCCTCAAAAGTCCCCAGAAATCCCATTTGGGCAAACGCCGATATCTTGATTTTTCATCCTATTTCCATTTTTTTTTGGTTTTTAGTCGCCTGTTCATCAACAAAACATCACAGCGACTCGCTCTTCATAAATTTTTGCTTCTCCAGAGGTTTTTAAGAGTGGATAAGCGTAACTCAAAATTTATAAATCATTAATTTAATTAAAAAACACAATGTCAACACAAAAAAATGACAAAATATAAAAAATGGAGATCTTGTTATAATAGTCCAGATGTTAGGCGAAAGCACCCTGTATTTTATCGTTAAACATTCCACTTGTCATAAAGTTGTTGTATTGACCATAGCCATGGACCAGAAGTGTAGCCATCGGAGACAGACATATAGCTGTGAATACAGGCTGGAAAAGAACAAGGAAGAAGAAAAAAATGTAACTCATGAACAGGAAGAGTCGTAGAGTCGCGAAAACATAGCCTGCTGTTCACGCCCATGAAGCTCCATCGAACCATTTCAGATGTACTGAAGCGTTCCTGAGATACTCTGAAAAAACTGGTCTTTTCCATAAAAATTCAATTTTCAAGTAAATCAGTGAAATATCAAAGTATAGGATTGAAACTTCATAGTTCTTTTATCAGTAATGTAACATATTGAAAATGATCGGTAGCCAGTGCCTATGCCTATCCCCAGAAAAAAGACATTTTCCTTTTTTTCTCCTCCCAAGAGCCATCTTGCGTTCACTATTCACAAAATAATTAGAAATGTGACTGGTACCTATAAGGTTGGTGAAGTACAATCATTTTTCCACACAAACAGTAATCTCAACATTGAGAACTGCTTTCTTGTAGAGTAAACATTGTCTTGACTTTCTTTGCTCATGATGGCTAAGATGGCTTTCGAAAGGGAGAATTATTACGTCAGGCAGTTTTATGCCTCACATTTTTTCAAATCATCAACAAAGATTTATCATCATCAGTGAAAACGTTTGTCCATGCCAGTGTGAAAATTGCAAAAATATTTATATAAAGTTTCATCGTTATCGAATGCATTTTGAGAAAAATCTATTACCACGGAAGGTGGGAGTTGGCATGGAAATAATTTGATGAAATTTGATGTTAACAATGATGCTAAGAATGGTAAGAAAAACGCGTGAGATGTGTCCACTTGTTGCATAAAAGACGAGGAAGACGTTCTAGGGTAGAAACAGGGAACTTCAACTAGATTTGGACCTCGATCCTCGATCAGGGCAGTAGGCGAAAGCACCCTGCACTTTATGGTTGGAACATGATACTTGGCACAGTGAATGTTTGAAATATACTCTTCCAATTTAGAAGTGTAGCCATCGGCGCCAACCCTGTAGCCCCTGTGTATAGGAAAAAGAAGTGGAACAACCACGAAAATTTCAACCCAAATTTTTTTGAGCCTTTATCGTTCTTTCTGCGTTGAACTATCAGAGACTATAGAACAGTGTCAACACCAAATCCTATCAAATTACTTCCAGGTGAATCTTGTGGCCATATACTCTTTTCAAGCATTTGATGGCAACGAACCCCTTATAATTTTTTAAATGGCACAAACTTAGTTTGGCCAGCTGCCAGGAACGAACCTCTTATTCATTGATGATGATGATTTTGGTGGACTGATTTGACTAAATGTGGGGCACAAGAATGCCTGAATGATGTAATTCATTCCTTTAAAAACCGCATTAGCCATCATGAGCAAAGAAACTCTGTAAAACCAGTAACAACTCGGATGGGAAATACAAGCCTAAAACATCGAATCAAGAACCGGGGCCATAATTGGCCCATAATAAGCCATTGCACTTTGATAATGAGTGTGGTTTCTGCACTGGCCATGGCTGCAGCAAAAGGTCGGTGTAGGTAGACGAAGATGACAAAATTCACCTATGAGGAGAGGAGTATACGCATCACTATGCGGATTCTCCCGTTGCGAGGCGCCGGCGTATCAGCTATATCCCATATACACTTTCTATTTTCTGTAGAATTACTTTTTGGAGCAGAAATAAACTGACAAGCTGGGGAGCTTCAGCTGATGGCACCTGCAAAGTTTTGGAGCGAAACTATTCATCAGCGGCCATCGGCCGTATTTTCCCAGCGCTCCAGCTTAACACGCTATTTTTGCTCCAAAAAGTCATTCTACCTACTGGAAATAGGAAATGTACGGGATATAGAGGAATCTTTTTACCCTATTTAATGATAATATGTATACTTAGTCTAGTTGTAACGAAAAATTAAAATAAAACTGTAAAAACTGAGAAAAAATTGAGATCATGTTAGAAATCAAGATGGCGGCGTTTGCCCAAGTGGGATTATTTGGGACTTCTCAGGGTTTGTTCACAGTAGCTTCCTGAACATATCCCCAAAATTTCAGCTTGTTATTTGAAATTTCCAGGTTGAGCCAGTTTTTATTCTAACTGGCCTGTACTAGTGCGGGCTGAGACCGCCGTAAGTGCGGTTACTATAACAACGGCCAATCAGACAGCTCTATTTGGCAAGTTACGCCGTCCTAACTTTTGTACCTGCAACTTGGTGTCGAGCCCTTAGGAAGTAGGTACTGTCTAAGCTAGGTAAAACACCGAACGAGAGTTATACATTTTCAACTAAAATTCTTTTAAAATGATTAAACTCTAGACTTCTAGCAGATATTTTGGGTGTACGTATAGGTATAACCGTTGAGGTATAACTATCGGAGCAGAATCCTTCACGAATGTAACAAGGCCGCAAAGCACGCGGATTTTTGGCGGAGGCGTCCCCAAATTGGTTTGGCGTTGATCGATCGGCCCCCGCAGCGAAAAAATTCGGATTATTGACGTGTTTTCGCTTCGAATGAAAGACAAATGTTTATTTACGAAACGAACACTGCTTGCTCTAGGATGGATGCCAGCGAACAGAGATCCCCGATGCTTGGTTTCTTGAGTTTTTGAGCTGCTGCATCATCCCGTGAAAAAGCAAGCCGCAAAATGAAGTCAGACCTTTTTCTCCCGGCCATCTCCCGTCTTCCCGCGGATTTGAAACGAACGGGGGTAATCCACAAATGTATTTGTGTCTTCTTCTTGTTGCTGACTCTCGCGCCGCGTTGTCGGAGCTCAAATTCGAAGTGACGGTAGTGGCGCCGCCGAGAAAAATTCCGAAAAAAAAAAAACGCCAGAGGGCTTAAACTGCCGCGCCAGATCGAAGATGAAAAACATATTGACATCGGATGCTCCTGACGTTTTAAAACAGCTTACGGTGCCGTAGCTATTTTTATGGCTTGTTCCCTCTTGTTTGTCTGCATCGGAGGCGTGCGCGCGCGACGCTGGATACGGCATCAACGGCATTTTCGGGGTAATTTGCTTTGATAAGCGGGATTTTTACAACATACATAATAACGGGCATATTGATTTCGCCTTTATTAAAAATGCGCTGGTTCTGTCGGCATCAGATGTGCTTTTTTATTAAATTTCAGCCCAGGTCTTGATCGAGCTGTGTGAGCGCAGCATCAACATCACGGATCGGTCTAGATCCAGGAGATGCAAATTAGTGGAAGAACTGTTTTTCATTAAGGGGAGCTTTCGGATTTCACACACAAAAAATTCAAAGGTACCTATGCTTTTGTGCTTTTCGGAAGGGTGGGTGGTGACGGTGAGGAAGGGTGGGTGGTGACAGTTAGGAAGGGTGATTGACCCATACACTGCGGGAGTGTATTATAATAATCTCACTGACAAACTTTGAGAGGTTGAATAAGGAAGTAACTTCCGATCATGAGCACATGGGCGAAGAACACGGCAACGTCGAGCTTGAAAGCGTCTAAGGCTGAACTTCGTCTTAGTTTGGCGAAATATATTTCGGGATTTTGTTGATTGTTAATGTTATCAAGTACTTGATTGACTTCACCTTTACAGTTCAGTTCGTTCAGTCCTTATATACCGTATGTTCGTTAAAATCATGAATTAGGGCAGGCTATGGAAGTAGAAACATATGTCGTGAATTTATCAATAATCACTAAAATTTGATGTCAACATGATGAGCCGTCGTCATGGAATACATTTTGGACATACGCACAGAATATCAAACCAGAAGCGACACTCTATTGTTGTAGCATTGTTGTTGCTATGACCAGATTCTATGACCTTGGAACTGCCAGGTGTTCCGGGACTAGTATTGATTTGTAATGTTCCAGAGAAAAATACACCAACTACCTACTTGATATTTGGTTAGAAAGTCTTCCGTCAGTGAAATCTATAGTCAGATGGCAGATTCACCATCCTTTCCTTTGGAATCCTGGTGATTCCTTTTTGGCGCATGCGGGAATATTGTAGGGACATAATTGGAACAAAGTCTGTTCTTTTAATCATATGAAAACAGTAAGTACATATCACAAAAATGAGCCGCACGTATTTTGATTTTCCCGAAGAGACGCTCCAATTTTATTCGTCAAGTCTTCGCGGCTGCAAGCTTCTAGCCGAGCTTCTAGCCATATTGTCGCTCTGAAGAATAAGATATATTATGTAGAAGTGGGTAGATAAGACAATTTTGCTGAACAAAACAGCTACCTTTATTCACTTTCTTCCTTCACTTTCTTGGAAATTAGGTATATATCACACCTTTCCGCTTCCTTTGGAAACTTGAAAAAGGTATCTTTTTGAGGGACGAATTATCCACACATCCACGTACCGCACAAGAAAAGTTCCGAAATACTAAATTCGGTGTAGGCAACTAGATGAAACCGATTTTTGTGGTCAGTGTCGCTTCTGTATTATTATTCTGTGACATACGTTTCGAAGTTCAAAGCCTGCTGTAATTCATCATTTCAACGAACATACGGTATCTACAACCACTTTGCGGTGTTTGTGGAAATTTGCAGGATACGATGGCAATAATCGGTTCGATTCAGTTCTACCTACATTGGTCTAGGAACAGGACAAAACTTTGGCGGAGCGGAGTTCAAGTCAGGCTAAAACAAAAACAACAGAACAACAGTTTATAGGGCGGTCCGCGGTAGTTGATATACAGGTGTCCGAGGTTTAAATCCGGAAACTTCAGCAATCGATAGAAAATCAAAAAATAAGGTGACTTTATGCAGAAAAATGTTTTCAGAAATAGAAAATAACGAAGATATAGCCCTTCAAAGTTGGATTCAAAAAACCGTTTCTTTGAAATAACTCTCACACCGTTTAACCGATTTTGTCCAAATTTGACACAGTAGTACGGTGGTTAAGCGCCAAAAAAAGCTCGAACTATGCATTTTGAGCTTAAGCAATGCGATTTTGGGGTTCGATTGGGGATTGGGGGTACCCAAACCTTAATTTCAAGAGTTGGAGACATCGGCGCACTCGATGCGGAGGGGGTCTGGGGGGCCCTTGAAAGTTGAAGGTGCGAGGCTTCCCACCAAATCACCATACCACCACGTAATTTTTACTGGGATGTCATTCAAACGACTCTAATCCACACATTGACAACATTTGTTACAATGTGCAAATAGTTCTTCACCACTGAAAAAAATTAATTCTTCTGACAGATAGAAAAAATCAGTTTTTCTCAATTCTTCATACCTGAAAGAATTGTGTTGGGGTAGAGGTGTAGATATTAGGGTTAAAACGCGACACTGGGTTTTTATGGGGTTTTATTGAATAACAAATTTAACAAGAGTGCGGGGTTTGTGTGTTTCTTGTACGGAGTTTGGAGAGAGAGTGCTTAAGTCGGGGTGCGTGGGTATTGAAACAGCCCTGCACATGTGAATGAGCAACACATGTGCAGAGATGCCCAAGAAAGAGAAAATGCATCCTAAACAATACCACAACGGATAAACTGCCAAGTTTGGTGTCATTTTGGAGTGAACGGCATCCTCTTATTTCATTCATCAAGTCAAAATGTTTGTAAGACCACCGTGCAAATAATGACAGGCCAAGAAGTGAGCAATATTTAGCACCTCCTTCAACAGTAGTTTCTTGGCTGTTACCAATCGATGTTATTGATAATTTTGTCATGGATCAATATCTAAAACTGTTTTGTAACGATAATGCATGAGCATGAAACTCGACACGAGCGTGGAGGCCTGGAAAAAAATCTTTCTGCAGCGGTCGAATCTATTTCACGCCTACTGAGCGTCAGTTTAATGGGCTCAGGCAGGGAGCGTTTGGATAGGTTTGGAGACAAAATTCTCATATCTGCCTGTGCATTAAAGAGCATGATTCTGGATATTAATTTGAGAATCATCAAAGGTTGTTTTGAGAGTCACTAGGTACCCCTTATGGGGATTAACTGCAGGGATCATGGCTGACGACGGAGAGTACTCAACTTTCAAAATATTCTTCTTCTCCTGTACCAACCTTCGAGGTTGTTACAATTTTGCACGTGTAAGTTTTTGTTAATGTTTGGAGAAGAAATAATTTTATGAACAACAACCGTGAAAATAACTTCCAGGGTGGCAGAGAATAAGATCTTCGACGTTGAATGCCCTCCGCCGTGAGCCATCACCTCTGCAGTTAACCCCCATGTAGGTACTGACTGGCAAAACAAACAATGATGATTTATAATTCAATTTCCAGAATTGAGCAACTCAACTTTATAGATAGATATGGAAATGTCAAAATCTATCCAAACGCTCTCTGCCTGAGCCTAGCGAACTGATGCTCAGTAGGCGTGAAATTCATTTTTTTTCAGGCCTCCACGCTTGTGTCGAGTTTCACGCAGATGCATTATCGTTACAAAATAGTTCAAGTTATTGATCCGAGATAAGAATTATCAATCATATCGTTTGGTAACAGCCAAGAAACTACTGTTGAATGAGGTGCTGAAAAATGCTCACTTCTTGGCGTGCCATTCTTTGCACAGTGGGTCTTATGAACATTTTGACTCGGTGAATGGTATCAGAGGATGCCGTTTACTCCAAAATGAGACAAAACTTGGCCGTTCAATCGTTGTGGGGATAAAGAATAAGCAAAAACTTTTTCGATCTGTCGAAAGAACCAATTTTTTTTCAGTGTGAAGAACTGTTTGGACATGGTAACAAATGTTGTCAATGTATAGGTTAGAGTCGTTTAATGGCCTCCCAGTAGGAATTACCTGGTGGTATGATGCTTTGGTGGGAAGCCTCGCACCTTCAGCTTTCAAGGGCCCCCCAGACCCCATCCGCATCGGTGCACCGATGTCTCCAACTCTTGAAATTAAGGTTGAGGGACCTCCAATCAAACCCCAAAAGCGCATTGCTTAAGCTCAAAATGCATGGTTAGAACGCTTAACCACCGGACTACAGGGTGATCCTACGATACATTCATATCAAGAGCTTAACATGACTTTTTCCGAGTGACTCCAGTGGCGTAGATATTGGAAGGTTCACTCCTATTAACCCCTCTATTTTGTACGCAAATCAAAATATTGAGAAAGCGACCCAAAATCTTGATTCTGCATTTAATTCCAAAGAAAAAGTTAGATTTAGTAAATTTTGATTTGAGGCTTTGTTTTTGAGATATTTGAGTTTGAAAATTCCAAACACAAATACGAATTGTAGGTAATCATTTCTGTTACTAAAAATTTTTCATTACTGGACTAACCAAGCCTCAAATCAAAATTTACTGAGAGTAACTTTTTCTTTTAAATCAAATGCAGAAACATTAGCTTTGATCGTTTCTTCAAAATATTCAGTAGTAATACAATGAGCAGTACGATTATTGTCGATAATTTGTTAGTAATACACTGGCGTGCAAAATTAACGCAGCACTAAAATTTTGATATAACTTTGAAGTCGGTTTTCTTCTAAACCATCCGTCTGATTTGAGAAATTCTTCTCTCGAGTGAGAGGTTAATTCCGCAAGAATAACAGTGTGTAAGAAATAATTGTAAAAGTCAGTTATGGCTATATACCGGGTGTGACATTGGTGTTGTTTTTTTCCATATTTTTGAAGCCTCGCATGGAGAGTACCAGCGACAGTGAAAGATCACGATTCATGGCCAACTGTACCCTGGTTTTTTCTTCACATTCCTGTTTTTGTTTCATTTCATTATGTCAATTTTTACGGAAAATACAATTTTTTTCTTTCCACATCATGCTTTTTCTCATTTTGAGGGTTAGTCACTATTCAAGAGGAGTAATGTGTCCATTGCACATGTGATTCTCGTTACAAAATTGCACTGGATGGTACCCGCTCACAAAAATCTGTACCTCTCCACTTTTAGTTATATACCGGGTGTGACATTGGTGTTGTGTTTTTCCCCTCATCTTTAAAGCCTCACATGGAGAGTACCATTCACAGTAAAAGATCACGGTTCATGGCCAACTGTACCCTGGCTTTTTCTCAACATTCCTGTTTTTTTTTTATTTCATTATGTCAATTTTCAAGGAAAATACAATTTTTTTCTTTCCACATCATGCTTTTTCTCTTTTTGAGGGTAAGTCACCATTGAAGAGGAAGAATGTGTCCATTGCTCTTGTAATTCTAGTCACAAAGTTGCACCGGATGAGCCCGCTTACAAAAATCTCCATCTCTTCATTTTTAGACTATGTATCGGGTGTGGCATTATTAGTGTCGATCTTTTAGATATCTTATAAGCCCTCTGTAGCGAGTACCGGCAAAAGTATAGAATGGCAAACTGTACCTACCGTTATTCTTTATTGATTTTTTTTTTGTTTTGCCCAAATATCCATATTTTGAGGAATAAAGAGGTATTTCTGAATTGAAAGAAATTTCTCGTATGGCGTATTTCATAGTGGATAGCTGTGCATCCACACCAATGATGCCACACCCGGTACATAGCCTAAAATTGAGGAGATGAAGATTTTTGTAAGTGGGCACCATTCGGTGCAACTTTGTGACAAGAATTATTAGAGCAATGGACACATTCCTATTTCTCCTCTTGAATAATGACTAACCCTCAAAATGAGAAAAAGCATGATGTGGAGAGAAAAAAATTGTATCTTCCTTAAAAATTGACGTAATGAAATAAAACAAAAACAGGAATGTTAAGAAAAGACCAGGGTACAGTTGGCCATGAATCGTGATCTTTCACTGTTGCTGGTACTCTCCATGCAAGGCTCCAAAAATATGGGAAAAAACACAACACCAATGTCACACCCGGTATAAAACCATCATTGACTTTTTTCGATTATTTCTTACACAGTGTTATTCTTGAGGAATCAACCTTTCACCCAAAAAAAGAATTTCTCAAATCAGACGGATGGTTTAAAAAAAAAACGACTTCAAAGTTATGGCAAAATTTTAGTACTGCGTTAATTTTGCACGCCAGTGTATTATGAGTTATAATCCCAAAGCTGAAAATACAACGAGCCCATATAGTCCAAGAGCTGGCGACAAAAAAAAGTGCAACAGTTTTCTAAGGGCTGAAACTTTGGAATATGTTAGATTACTCAATTACATCCATGAAATAAATAGTCAGACACCGGTTCATTACAACCTGCTCAATCGGCAGCCAAAAGAAGTCCGAAATGCCCGAAAGGACAGTTCTGACAACGCACAGCATTGTTGTCTGACGCACAGCTCTGTTGTCTGATGCAAATATATCAGCAGTTGCATCTGTTGTCTGAGTTACGGTTCAAATGAATCGCCCGTAGCGACATACAGATTTGGGGAAAAAATCAGAGAAGCCTTGCGTAATGGAACCATCTAATGAAGAGAGGTAAGTACCTAGGTGTGGTCATAGCCGTAACTCAGACAACAGCTGACAGCTGTGGGTCAGACAACAGAGCTGTGCGTCAGATAACAAAGCTGTGCATTGTCAGAACTGGCCGTTCGGGCATTTCGGACTTTTTTTGGCTGCCGATTGAGGAGGTTCTAATGAACCGGTGTCTGACTGTTTATTTCATGGATGTAATTGAGTAATCTAACATATTCCAGAGTTTCAGCCTTTAGAAAACTGTTGCACATTTTTTTGTTGCCAGCTCTCCGACTAATAGGGCGAGTTGTATTTTCTTGCATTGGGATTGTAACAAAATTAAATTATCAAAAAATTATCTGACGATTAAGCGTACAACGCATTGTATTTGATAAGACTATAATGAATTGACAGAGCGCTACTCAAGGTTCTGGTTCTACCAGTGTTGTTCAAATTGTTAAAATTGTACAAAGAACTTTGTGGTGTACACTGATTATTCAGGGTAATCTTATTCTTTACTCAAAATGGTTTTTATTATTCACTTCATCATCATAATAAACTGCGTTCTTATTAGCGCAATAGCGCTTTTTTTTAACGTTGGCAACGGAAGGATCTAGATGCTGTCTGGGTCGGTAAATAAGTCAAAAGTTGGAAACGTCATTGTTTGACGTTCGAGTTTGCAGGTTAGTTGCAGTTGGAAATCGGAAGATGAAAAATGTGTTCACACAAAAAGTGCAGTGAACCTATTCAGAATCAGAAGTAGCTTTCATGCCATATCCAGCTACACTGGAATTTCTTACCAAATTCAGGGTGCTACTGCGAAATAGACAAAGTGACAACTGACAGTACTGGCATTGCGTAAATGCGCTACAAATGACAGTCACTGCCCTGGTCTGGGAGGGCGCCTGTATTGCCGGGGTGGTACGCGTAGAGACGTGCTGATTGGCTGCCTATTCGCATTTAAAGAGTTTTGATTGGTTCTTGTTTAATGTATTATATAGTCATTGGCGTAGAAAATAGGGGCGATAATATGAGTGGCTCCTCCAATATCTACGCTACTGGACTGTTTTTGGAATTTTCAAATTCAAATAACTCAAAAACGAAGCCTCAAAGTGAAATTTAAGGGGAGTAATTTTTCCTTCAAAATTGAATGAAAAAACAATAACTTGGATCGTTTCTCTCAAAATGTCCATTAGCGTAGAAAATAAGGGGGATAATATGAGTAGCTCTCCCAATATCTACACCACTAGACTGTTTTGATCAAAGCAACAAATTTTCTTATGAAGCTAAGCATTCGCATCACCTATATGAATTTTGGAAGCATTATCTCAAGCGACATAGAAAATACATATAATTTCCAAGTAACAAAAATTAGTTTGGTTCGTTAATGTGTTTGAACTTTTCAAACTTAAATATCTCAAACACGAAGCCTCAAATCAACATTTACCATGGACAACTTTTTCTTTGGAATTGAATGCAGAATCAACATTTTGGGTCGTCTTCTCGAAATGTTCATTGGCGTAGAAAATAGGGGGGGTGATAGTGGTGAACCTCCAAATATCTACGCCACTGGGGTCATTTAAAATAAAATCTCAAGCTCAAGATGTAAATGAATTGTAGGATCACCTGTGTCAAATTTGGATAAAGTCGGTTGAATGGTGTGAGAGTTATTTTGAAAAAACGCTCTTTTGAAACTAACTTTGAAGAGCTATATCTCCGTTATTTTTTATTTTTGAAAATATTTTTCTGACCAAAGTCTCCCTATTTTTTGATTCTCTATCGGTTGCTGAAGTTTCCGGATTTAAACCTCGGACACCCTCTGTATGGGTGTTTTTCTAGTAATATCACAATTTCTATGACTTTTCACGATTAGAGTATCCAGCTCATGAATAAAGGCAAGATTGCATCACGTAGCCATGTAGTTTATTTCAATTTTAGTTTGACCCGGAAATCATTGAGTACCAGCACATGTGAGCAAGACCAAAAACGAACATGCCAACATGGGCGATTGGGCGGCTTCATTACTCCACCACTCCCAACCAAAGTGAAAATGAACGGACTATACTCCGTTTGTACCAACCCCGGCCGGCGCCCTTTTCTCAAGTTTTCTACCACTAGCTGTTGGTAGTGTGCGGAGGACCAGGCACTGTGTGGATGAATCTTCTTTGATGTGAAACCTATAAAATCATTTAGAACAGTTGGCTCAGTCCTTGTATGGAAACTAGATCCTTAGCGCCCTTCTTTAACCATCTCTAAACTCTATCCCATATAATCCGATTCTGCTTGCATTTGTTGATATTTCTCGGCCATTTTCAAAGCGAATTGGATGCTTGGAGGCTTCATAGTGTTGAAGAAAACTTTAAACTATAGGCTACAAACTGCTGTCATGGCGCACTGAGCTCCGAGAGGAGCCTTTGACTCTTACATACATCTGACCCTAGACGTGCAAACAATACCTACCTTGAAACTCAAGTTACGGACGTGCGATGTAAGATTGATGGAAAACTTCGGAGTCAAAATGTATCCAGTTCTAGAACGAAAAATAGGCAGCGAAAAGCGTAAGTATCTGAAAAATGCCAAAATTCAGTTAGTGTAAAGATGTATTCTGCCTTTCGAAAAGTTTGTCCAGGCCGGTGCAGCACAAGCAGTAATCAGCCACCTTCTCTGATGTCTCTATTTGCAACATTGAGATCTTTCCCGCAGCATGCGACACTGGCGCTGCGTTATAATGTAGTGGTTAATTGCTGCAGTATCATGAGAACCCAACTCTTACGTTCTGTTTTAACAATGGAACAAATTCCTCGCGTAATTGTCCAGCTTTGTTTGCCGTGATGTTTTGCTGCACCACCATTATTGCACCGCTGGTTCAGCTGGTTGGAATTATAGCCAGCACACATACCCTACATTGTATTATCGTTCGAAGTTCCGCTCGCGGATTTTCCGAACGCAATCAGCCTTTATCGTGCTCGCGCGAATCCAAGGACGAGGGGGTTAATTTATGCTTCGTTCCCCCGGCGTGCGTCTACGCAACTATCTAGAAGATTGACTCGTTGAATTACAGTAATGGAGCGCAATGCCATACAACCGTGTTTAGGTCCTGGAAAACAGTTACACGGCAATGGGGCGCACGGGTTGATTTACGGAAATGGGTCGGCCCGGCACGCACGTGGTAATTGTCTCGTAACTGTTGTCATTCAATCTGTCATCGCGTCCTCGCGAGCGCTCCTGCTGCAGGCATCACCCAGTCATAGACCCTCCGGCTCCCGGCAGTCCTATGGCCATAGGCGTGTTCTGTGTCCCAGCCCAGCTCTAGCGCACAGTAGTCCTCTTTTCTTTTGGCCCTTTCTTCGCCGGGCTCGTCATCTTTCTGCATCATTCGTTCCTTCTGTTCGTTCATAGCTCATTAAATTTCCCATCTCTCCTTTATCAATCCATGACTATCGATTCTGTGCCGCCCCATAACGTCCGCGGCGTTATACACTAAACCCGATAATCGAGGGTGAGCCGGCCGACGACGACGACGCAAGGTAATGATTTTTATTCGATTTTACGGCATGAGAAATCGACTATTAATTCCTGTGCGATGACATAAAGCGCCGCCAATATAAGTCGAATATTTTTCAAAGAGGGGCGACGACGATCTGCCCGCATCGGCACACCAAATAATATTTTGCTTCTCTCTGTACTACTCTGTTTAATTAGAAATAGGATGTATCTCGGCTTTATCGGAACGAAAAATCAAATCAGAGTGCAAAGTCAAAGCCAGATTATGACGCAAAAAAAAACCCGTATACATCGGCTTGTGATGTTCAAATGAGGTTCCAAGTCGATGATGATACCTATTTTTAATTTGCAGCGCAGCAACACCGCGCGGTATTTCATGTTTTGGCGCTTTCCGCAAATTCTCTGATTCTCAGTGCGAAACGCTCGAACAGTGAAAGTCCTCGTGAGAGGCTGAATAACAGATTATTCAAAATTTTCAGACCAAACGAGAATTATTATAGAAGAACTTGCTTTAATTTAAGCGCCAAGTTGTTTAACATACTTCTCGACATACTTACTCATTCCGTTCCCTCATATCTTGGCAGTTGCATAAGTAGAGTCAATCTACATGGACGGAAGTTATATGATCACATCGCTGTGCTAGAATGATAGTAAGATATCTTCAAATTTCTAATTTTTGGATTATTTCAAAATCTATAGCTCCAAACTATTCTCTACCTGGTAAAAAAATCGAATTACTCAGAATCATCATGGAAGTACATAAAAAATGAATATCTCACTGTTATAATTATCTGTTTTTTAAACAGTTCTGGTCTAATACTCGGACATCTCAAAATGTTCTATTTCTTCTACTGAGAAATAGATCAAATTTGATCTTGCCTCCTGGTATAATACGAAGACATTTCAACATGTCCCAATTTTACAACAAATCTGATTTGGAAATTTCAAGTTGTCCTTGTTTTTCATGTTATCTCAGTATTTTACTGTGAAAGATGTCTTACTCTTATACCAAAAAAACAACTGATTCAATGAAAGTCTTCAGATATTCCATTTTAACTCACTATATTGCACAAACATACCCTCATGCGTTTGTAAAATATCTTACTTTTCTCTAAGTTGTCCCACTATTTGACCAGAAATGTTCCGTGAATTGTTTGAAATGACTTTATAATTTTAACTTATCTCCAATGTACATTGCCATGATTTCGTTATCCACAGGTCAGTTTGTATTGGGTAAAACTGAACCAAAACGATGGATAGATGCGGAGGCAGACTATATTGGTTATAGCTATGGCCAAGACTGCCAAAAGTAAAAGAAATCGTGAAAATCGGTTCACAGGATGGAATGTTTGTTGAAAAATCTTGAATAATTGAATGACAAAGTTATGAACTTTGATATTTTCCAATATTTGACAGATGAGAGTTAGCGGAACACTATCTACTGTTCTGAATACAATTTTTCAAGAACTTCCAAATGAATTTTGAGTTTCTGATAGTAACACTTCTATTTGTCAGATGACAGCCAAAAACTAATGGGCTTATTCCATGTAATACAATACTTGAAGATAACTATGAAAAATATGTTAAACCAGGCTATGCTTACTGTGCAATACTCGGACAACTTGAAAAAAAAAAGAGGGATATATTCAATATCACTCCACGAATTCCTGACGAATAGTAGGATAACTTACATGAAAAAACGGACAACTTCCAACAGAACCATTATTTTTAGCGATATACAAGGATATGTTCACTTTTTGATTTTTTTCTCAAAGAGTAAATGTGATTTCATAATGAATTCCTCACAGGTCTATCAGAAGCGATATAATACAACTGAAAAATTAAAAAATCTCCGAAATTTCGAGAAGAATAGTGTTTTTCGTTCTTCTGAAATGTTCAAGTGGCGATTACTCGAAACTATGTTTTTCAAGTTGTTTTACTATCATTCTAGTACAGCGACATGGTCTCCTTGCGTTGCTGGTCGTCATGCCATGTTTAATGTTTATGTCCACCAAAACTTTTGTCGCACTGCAGGACTGTCTTGGACGACCCCTTCACCTTCTCGATCCCATTTTTCCGCAATTGTTGGACTATTCTCCCATCATAGTTGCGCAGAGCTGTTGAACCATCTTAGCTGATTCAGTTTTCTTGGTGACTCTCTTCCAGTCTGTATCCAGTTGCACTAAAATTCTGTGATATCTTGCCACACATTCTATCTACAATCTCAACGTAATAATAATAACACTTCCATCTCTGTGGCTTGTATTCGAGATTCAGCTCCCGCATGTAAATGACTTCAGGGGCCCTATTTTCGGAAACGGGAAACGGATCACATCACCTAGCCAATTATCGCATCAGAAACAGGGACTCCAACCAATCACAGCTCGACGTGATGTGGATGTGATCTGTTTCCTGTTCCCGAAAATAAGCCCCAGGTGCATCACTGTAGGTATGTCGTGACCGAGCCGTGGACTTGCACATCTTGATCATCGTGTTCTTCAAGAGGGCTGAGTATTGCAACTCTTATCCTGTTGTTCAAGCCGCTCTCAGTACTTACTCCAGTTTGCGTGCGAAGTTGCTCCTAGGTATACTTGAAACACGTCAATTCTTCCAAAACTTCTTTTTCGAGAGTTATCGAAGAGGTATTGTACTAATGGGGACCCTAGTATCACAAAATGCTAAATTGTTAGGCGTGAATATCGTTTCCCGCTAGAGCAAAACGGTGCTCTCGGGCGGAGTGGTGTGTATTAACATTTTGGCCGCCCCCCTAGAAAATAAAAAAATGCCATATTTGACGGCCTTGCAGAAAAAATATTATGTACGACTTCCAGGTGGAATCTAAGGCCGTTTCATCATCCACATCGTTGAAGAAAACTTCAAGCTATTGTATTAGTACAGTATAACAATAATTATACTTACCGGGATAAAACATGGGTTTTTCGGTTGAGAGATTGAGAATGCTCAGTCTCAGGGTCTTTTCGACTTGCCGAGACAAAGAGATGAGAGGCAAGGAGTAGAGTAAACACTGTTATCAAAAGAATTGATTTCGGCATGGTTTTCTTCACTCTTTGTAGTGAATGACGTACTAAGGATAATGGGGATAATGAAACATGTGCCTTGACTACATTATTAAGTAGGTACCTAGATGTCTGCTCACAACGAGTGCCCTTCATTTTTGCACAGTGTTAGACCTTTGTTCGCAGTCTTCGTCTCGCTTTCCTTGATCACTTAATCTAATTTAATAAAAAAGAGCAAATAACTTAGGATCCCATTCCACCTGCTCTTGTTTTGTGTACAGTCTGAAACTACTGATCCTGATCGAAGCCCTACAAAAAGGAAGGTTACATTCTCCTCGAACATGTTACCCGTTCGATCACGTTGCAGGAGAAAAGAAGGTCAAAAACCATCTGAACAAAAAAGAAAAATGACCCTTGGCTTGATGTCCTAGCCAATACCTTATCCAAAATAACTGAGTGCTGCGTCGGCGATTATCTGAACTAATCGATTACACGAAATGGATGCGTTCTGAGCCAAGGTTACGCAAGTTATACTACTTATGATTTATATTCTGGTCTTAACAAACTATTTAAAACAATAATAATGATTTATACTTATACCTGGAGGAATAAATTAGTTATATCACTTCCTTAGGTAGGTATACGCTCATCAGCAACTGTAGAAATAACACTGGATCTTGGAATGCCCATCATGAGAAAAAGGCTACGCATTACGCAGTGCCTCCACAAACATTGAAACATGAAATGAAACAGCAGCGATTGAGATCTTGGATGTTACATCTTGGATTCAGGGCAGTTGAGTAATAAGTATAATAAAAAGAAAATTCCTCAAGCATATAGGTATATAAATACCTATATTGGAGATGACGACGTATAGCACGTTTTCAATGTATATCTATCAAAATATACGCAAACTAGTAGAGAAGACAAACAGAGCAAATTACATGAATTATAAAATTGAGGGTGTGTGCGTAATGTGCGGAGCGTTTATGAAGATATCGATTGCTTCAGGGGCAAACATGTTTCACGATTATCTCTCTCTCTGAACAAGCATATGCGTTATGTGTACGAAACACCCTGCAGGGTGCTTAAAGACAAACAAGCACACACACCATACACACACACAACAAAGCATCGCGCATCCGATGGATAGAGATGACAAACAGCCGACGACAACCGACAAGATTAGTAGCTGTTTTTCCACTATTCAAATGAAGAATGATGCCTTCGCGTTTCGCTTTCGCGCACCGTTCTCGAAGCATCGGTATTTATGTATGTGCTCGTGCTATAGAGACAATATTCAAGCTAACCAAAACCATTACATCCAACATTTGAAGGGGCGTTTTGGAGCAGATTTATGGAATTTTGTCAACTTTCTCCTTCATTTCAATAGGTGAAGGTGTTAAAGAATTACTAAGGTGGTATAAGCGTCACTGACAGCACCAACTTACTCTTTTGACTTGTACGGCAGCAGCATTTGATTTTGTGGTTCGTTAACACGTCAACCCTCAATACCTAGGGCGCATTCAGATACCATATACTACGTCACCGCGCCGGTTACCCACTTCCACTACCATATTATTTTAGATCGGCATGAAATTGGCGGAGAATATGTTGTGTAAAGTGGCCATTACAGCACAGCCGCGCTTGCATCTACGAGGTGGACGCAGCTTTCATGCGATCAACGAAATTTCCATTGGGAGTTTGCTCCGCTGGCTGTCAAAATATTTAGTCATTCAGCCAATCACGTCACTTCATTCGGTGAATCACTAGGATTTTTTCTATCCGCAATTGATTGTGGGCACTTACAATATAATAAAATGCAAATGTCGCTGTTATAGTTTGTTAATCCCAGTTTGTCTGTTATCCGTAACATGGCGATCTTTTAGTCACAGCGGTTTTAGCTTCGAGTCATTTTAAAAATTGAATGGAGTGGTAAGCCGTTAAAACTGACAAAAAAGCTTTCCACGCAACAGATATTCTCTCCATTTTAAAATTTTAAGCCCATAAAGCTTTGGGCCAAGTTTGCTCTGGCGTTTCGCCTGGAATTCCCTTACGACAATTTTCGGAAGGAGCAAAAGCGAAATCAGAACATCGCTTTTCCACTACCGCACAGTCGGCGGATAATAATCTCGGACGTCTTTTTGGGAAATCCTCGAGAGGAGAAGACAAGAGGCAAAAGAAAACACCGCGTCCACTCTCTTTCGAGCTCTCTCCGACACGAGCGCCCTTTCGTTTCGAGATATGGGGGTTCAGCTCACATATTTTATTTACAACAATACACTAGAGGTGATCGCATCTGCTACCGGCTATTTTCTCTCGTTTAGACTTCATTTATTTGGAATCGGAGACGCGGAGTTTATCAGGGCGATGATTTTTTCTCTTTATTATCTCGAGTGTGTGTGCGGCAATGATTTCTTGGTCCACACGTCTATGCCGAATGTCTTCCGGGAGAATTTAATGGGACGCCCCTGGTACGGCACTGATCAGGTTGCGCGATCCCATTTTCGCGTGACACTTTTTTCTTGGGATAACTGCCGGGGGTTTTGCAGGGACACAATTGGAGCCGGCATCATTCGATGTCTCAGATAATTAAAGATAATCCGTCTTTCCAGCGTCCGTGATGAAACGCGTGTCATGGACTCTGATAAAGTCACGGACATGCGGGACGTAATTGGTAGCTCCGGCTCGAAGGACAGCCAGATAAAAACCCGGGGAACTGTGTTCGAAAACGCGATAAATGAGAAGAGTGCAGTAGCTCTTTTTTTCTTTATTCCCATTTTTGATTATGTCCTCTTTTTGTACAATAGGTTTATTCGGTTAATGAATAGAGAGCAGTGGAAGTGTTGCTTCCAACAGCCGGACAGGCACTGAATAGCGGAGTTACGATTATTAAATACTTGCGGAAGCTGCAGGCAACCACACCTCACTTAACTGCTGGATTCCGGATTGATGCACAAAGTTTAATTTGTGTAACTACTCCAAACAGGCCGACGGATTTATGGTTAGCTGCCTTGGCAGGCGCACTGCATTTGCGAACCGTAATTTTTCCTCAATTTGCGTCTCTGGACTACTTGCCAATCTATTTGCTTTGGCAAGTTGTAGTAGGCACCTATCTTATGTCAAGAAAAAATTGAGCTGAAGTTTTGTAAATGGAGCAGAGCATTGCCTAATTAGATCTTCGTGTGTTGAGGCTCACGCATAGGGTCTACCGATATCGATTATCTATTGTGTAACCCGAAAGTCCTTAATATAATCTCCTGAAAGCATTCTCATGTATTGCAGTGTTGTTACGTACCTACTAGAGCAACACATGTTTTGTTACAGGGCTTCGTACTTAACCACAACATGTCTGGCCGCATCATCCACAGCAACCAAAGTTTGGTTCTCCAAAAGGTGACCCGACAAAGCGCCGGCCGATACGTCTGTTCCGTGGTGAACAGCGAAGGAGAAACGCTCAGCAACGAGCTCAACTTCAGAGTGCAATGTAAGCAAAATTTTCTCGTTACTTCTCAGTCGTACTCGTCTCATCCTTGATATATACGACATGCATTTTATTATGTGCTTGAATAGTAAAATTGTTTCATTTTAAAATGAAACACTTGTGTGCATCAGCGTGGAATGACGAAAGCTGTGTACGAATCAAAAACGGGAGCGTGAACTCTCATTATAAGACACGTAAGTCATGACAAACATGTCCTGCATGCATCCATCCACGTGAACATATCCCACACCGATGTGTCTAACGACGCGTTACTTTACCTCGTTACTCTAATAGACAGCTACAAACGAGCGGAGAACAACAAGATGCAAATGGCCGTCGTCGCCGTCACCGTCGAAATGATTGCTGGCTGAACAGTCTCTCCAGAAAGAAGTCATTACCCAGTGCCTACACACATACGAACTGCCGTTCTCTCGTTTTATATGTAATTTATCTTAATAATGCATGCGGTTTTCACGCAGCATGCCCGCTATCAAACACCCCCTGCTTTTTAGACACGACCAAGGGTCCGTTCGGGTCCGTGATAATTATTGTGCCTGAAACGGATGTGTGTCCCAGCATGTGAACTTAATCAACTACCAGGAGCTTTACACAGAAGCTAGTTTTCATGTAGTAGGTATTTAGCTAACATACGACAACCTACACCTCATGAAATAATGATTATCAACCAAATGTGTTACTGGTTCTTTTAGTGCTACCCGTCACTCAAGGTGGAGTTGAGCTATTTTTCTCATCCCTCATCTGTTGCTGCTTCCAGACCAAGCTTCCTTCTTGTGACCCTAGACCCTACTCAACCCAGCTGCGTTGAATCAAATTGAATTTTTGTCAAACTTACCCATAGCTACTCACCTTGTTTTATTCTGCAAGATGTTTTGAACCTGGTCGGTAGCGCGGGAGATTCTGTCTTACGAAGCAATTCCAAGGATCGTGGATTCGAATCCGGCTCGGGCCATTCGAAAATTAAGTACTGAGACGGCGCTAAGAAGACGCTGCCAGTGACTACACGGATACCCGCCCACCGCAAAAAAGATGTTTTAGTCTACAAGATGCCTATATTGACTGGTCATCCGAAGTCATAATGTGTCCTTTACGTTGACAAATCTTCCAAAATCAACACAAATCAAGTCCAGTTGCTTCGCTAGAACCTCGATCGTTACCACTCAGTAAGATTCGCATGTCGGGGTCTTAAGCGGCAATGTCAGGATTGTCGAACAACCCATTCCGACGAATTGTTGTTCAAAACAAAAGTTGAAAAAACCCAATTCAGGCTCCAATCTGGGCTCCAGTTGAGAAGACGTTTTTTCAGCATCAAATGTTGCAAAAGCACCAAGTAGAAGTCAGTCCTCTCCTCAGCTTAACATTTTGGATATTCAAGCCCAAGTTGTCCAAAATGAAATATTTCTGCTAGAATGGTAGATGACCCATGAAAAAGGCTTGAGAAATAAAAAGAGACGCGTAGTCTCCGCAAGAATGGTGTCTTCCTAAAAATATAGCAAATAATGACACCAAAAGAATTATGTAGGGAACAACATCAGAAATCGACAGACCAACGCGAATCGGTCATTATTTTTTGTAAGCCAAGTGAGAGAAAGTTTATTGATTTGCACCTAGTATGCGTCAAGTGTACGCGCCAGTTGTCTGGAACTGATGGTTCAATCTTTTTTTTTGTCATATTGTCTCTGGTTCATCTTGATAATAGAACTGTGATATGGTCGTATTTTTCCTTCTCCCTGGTCTCTTGTTTCCAAGTTCTTGAGTACTTTGTTTTCCTATCGTTCATCTGTAACTCTTGTCAAACTGCCATTTCCTCCGGATACAAGAAGATATTATTTTCCTACAGAAAGATACCATCCAAGATAAGATTCTACGCAAACTCTCTTCAAAGCAAAGTTGAATAACGTGGTTGGACATGGCATCCTCTTGTCTTCATCCCTTGCTTCACTCATTACCATAATCCGTTCCCAAATTATCATACAGGTGACTCTGCACCCTCTAGTTCCATAGAATTTTGAGCTCATCTGTGACGCTCATGGTAGAAGTGCATGTAAGTCCTTCGAGGTGTGGACCGTGCGTCCCTCTTATCAATTTTATTGTGGGATCAATCTCAAACGTGTCAATCCATGCGAACCGGAGGAATCCGCTCCGTGCAACAACCGCATTCAAACTTAAATACTGTGCGGAGGGAACATACGAGTGAACGAGAACAAGTGCGTTGTACAAATCGTATAATTTACACACGGAAAATGAATGAACTGGGAACACAATCCCAATAACGCCTGCTGGGCCAGGTACAAGATACGAGAAGTGAAGATTCTCTTTTCGAAACACAAACAATACTGGCAGAGGGCCGCTTACAAGCTAAACTGAAAAGAGTTGAAGACTCTCCCAAGTGAAGACATAGTTGCGGGCATAAGGCCACCGCAATATAACATTTAAATTCAAACCTCAACGGGCCGTATCTACATAGCTTCTAGCTTTCTCGCAAGTAGAAGCAAAATGCAAAAGGACTTCCCTGTGGCCGACGTGCGTTGCCGAAGTCTTGGCATCTTCATTCCTGCCACCCCCACCAGGCCACCGGACCTCCAGCGGATGTTTTTTTGCATCGGCCCGTGGTTCCCGGAAGTTCTGCTAGCTCAGCCGGAGAGTTGTCGGTAATTCAAAATAACAGGGCGCCCAGGCCTGACGTAGCTTCGGCCGACGCCTGGTGATGTTGGCCTGCGGAACTCTTCAACCGTCGGGTTCAGATGATGAAAGAAACGCAGCTAATGATACATATAAATTGAACACTAGAACACGCCAGAAAATTCCAGTCGCGTGTCAGCTCCGGTTTTTCTAGGTTATGGCATTGACAGCCTGTTGACATGACGTTTTGGTGGCGGTTGCGATTCTCGGCTCTATTGACACGAGCGCTCACCAGCTCTTTGAATTCTCGCCGAGGCGGGAAGTTTGACCCATCGATACATAATGAAACCACTTAACCTTGATTTGGTAGCCGACGATGCAAATGGCGGCGTAAGTTCGGCAGCGAGCACGGCTGGCGGTGGGAACTCCAGCGGCGGTGAAACGTGGAAAATAGCGATAGCTGGCGGCGGTGGAAACTCCAGCGGCGATGGAACATGGAAAATGGCGATAGCCGGCGGAAAATGGGCAACAGCGCCGGAAAAAGGGCCCCTAACGACGAATTCTTCACCATGATTTGCCATTCCGCAGCGCAAGCAATGCTCTATTGACCTGCAGAAGATGAGCCAAAGCAGCCGGCGGCCGTTTTTCTACTCGTGCAGAACGGTCGGTACGAATTCGGCGACAGAAAAGAACGAGTTTCCGGCCGAAACGATTGATATAGCTTGCGCTTATCGCAGAAAAACTTCACTGAACAAAACACGGGCCTGCAGGTCACACGTGAAAGGGGTGGTGGCACCGGTGGCAACAGTTTGATTATCTCTATATATTTCAATTACGTAACAATCTTATCACTCTACTTATACTTTATTTTAGATAGCTTCACGATTGAACGCCCTTTTTTGTCCTCGCTTATCATGCTCCATATCCATTTGCCTGCTCCCAATCTTTCCACTTCATGCCGCCCCATCTTCTTGGTCTTCGTTCCTTCCTGTTAACCATTCTCAGAGCTATTTCTCCAGCCATTTTTGGCCGCGCTAGTATCCGGCATCCGCAAACATTTTTATTTTGATTCCTGCGTGATTCGTTTCTTCATATTATATTCTTCTTATGTTCAATCATATTTCTCGGTGCGATCTCGCTGTCGTATTAGGTATCCAATTGTCGGTTTTACTAAGATCGTCTTATGCTGGATTCATTCAACAAGTGCAGCGCTGAAGCAATAATAGTAATAATTGCTCCATACGCCTTATCTCGGTGTACGAAGCCAGCCTTATACAATATGATAGTATCCTTGTGCATAGAAAATTGAATTGTTTAGTCCAAAAGCCAATCTGGCCAATGCATTTACCGAGGCATTTACCCACCTCGTTGTCTTAGTACATTGCTGCATTAAATAATTTAGCCTTTGTGGTCGGGAACAGTCTCGTTTCTCGTATAGTGCCTATATAGCACAGACCTCTAGTCGCTGCAAATCGAGTGGGAGTAATTTTCTCTCTGCTGTGTGGTAATGATCGTGGAACAGAACTCGCGCGCTCAATATACCACATTATTTCTTTCTTGCTACTATTAGGTAATAATCAGTTAGAGCACTCCGGAAATAACTATTTCCAAAGGCGAATGATTTATAAACACGAGCCAGTGTAACTAGACTCGTTCCGAGGAGGCCTTAATATTCAAAAAGTAATCTACCAGGCCCGCGCGTTAATATATTTCATGCCATTGCTGCTGTGCTGCAGTGGCGGCGGCACTTACCTACCCCATCAAGCCTTCTCCCCCCCCCCCCTGCTCACCGACTACACACGGTCGCACCGCCGCCCCAATTTATATTTAATGTCGCAATTTATTCACGTCGTCCCCTTGACGTCCTGATATTCATAGACGTTTTGCAAATTGTATATCGGCGTTTCACCTGTGGCATCAAGGAGCACAAGAGACGCACGAAGGAGACGACGGCATGCAGATTGGAAAGCCGCGAGGGGCAGCAATCAAGGACCTGAGCGTAATTACGGCGCCGGAGCTTGTTTGCCACGTCATCAATAGCTATATACCATGGGGGGCTTTGGTTCAAGGGGCCGGTGTATTTCGATCGGCTGGAGCGTGCACCGGCATAGATGCCGGATTAATAGGGGCTTCCAGGTATGATGGTGCAAAACTGGGCCCAAGGCGCTGCGCTCTGTCTATTAGCCAGCTTAGCGTAATAGGCGCTTTGTGATGCATCAATTTGGGCAGCCAAACAAACAGCTCATACACTTTTGATGAGCAGTAATATAGCACTGCATCGAGCACTTCATAGAATATAGGTTTTTGCTTCAAGTAGGTACCTATCTACTTAGAGCAAATGTCTTCTGTTACCAAGAGATGGCGCTCAGTCGCTGTCTATTTTATAAAATAATAGATAGCGTGACCGGACAATAGGGCGATTGCATGTAGGGGGCGCATGCGGCGCCGTTTGCCACCTGGGGACTTTAGGTTTATCAATTGGTATTGCAAATCGCCAAATCGTGTGTCATAACTGTCAATCGCGTGATTTTGGCACTTGAATAAATAAACATTTATCTCACCACACCAATTGCCCGCTGTCATTAGTTCTATCCTCATCTTTCTATATTGTCGACGCTGAAAAATGCCCTATAAATATTGTGTGCCAAAATTCAACAAAACAGAAATGGCCTAAAATTCCACAAGTTCTTCACCAATGAAGCCCTGAAGAAGCGAAGGGCCGTTGTTCGACTGTTATTTGCAATTTGCAAAACATAAACAAACGAAACTAATCGATAATCTGGATCTGGCGCAAGCGCGCTGTGCCACCGACCGAACCAAAGCCACCAAGTGGCGACAAGCTGAACCAACATCATGCAATTGCCCTATTCGTCATGCGGACAGTTCGTCGCCCGGACAATTCATCGCGAAATTTAGTTTTGCCCTTTGCCTCAGCTTTTCTAACCTGTTTTGTGTTTTCTTTTGCTTCTAAAGTTCTAGTGATCCCCCTTATAGCTTACTGTATTATTTAAAATCTTTTAGGGCACCCTTGTTCTTTTCAATGTCTTATTTGAACCTCTAGTGAGTCCTCTTGCATCACTCGGCGCATTTCTACTAGTGCACCGAGCTTCCGGAATTCTGGTCCCTGGAAGTCCTCTTTGCCTTTATGTGATATTCGGAGCCCTATCTAGGCCGTTGTGTCCGCAAGTGTGGTTTGCAGGCCCAATAAGTCTCTTAGGTTTTTTCATGACTACCAGAATTTCAGCAAACTGCAAACCCCTTGTTGCCTTCTTGTGCTATCCAATGCTCCATTGGGCTTCCTTGTGTCTTTAGTGCAGTTTGAAGCCTGGGTGAGCCCATTGCATTTCTCGGTGATTTTCGTAGCAGAAAGCACCTTCGTGTCTTCATGTCATAGTCCGAGCCCTATCCCGATGAGTCCTCTTATATTTTTTCTGTTGAAAGCTCTCCTGAGCTCCCTCACATTTTTCCGCGGCTTTCGGAGCCCTATCGGACCCTTCTGTCCTCAAGTGTAATTTTGAGCCCTAATTATATGAGACCCCATTATACTTTCATGGCTTTTAGAGTTCCAGGAAGCCCCATTTCGCAAATTTGTGTTATGAAGAGGGCCCCCTTATTCTGTCTTCAGTGTGATTTGAAGCCCTGTTTTGCCCCCTTGCATTTTCTGTAACTTCCGGAGCAGCAAGCAGCGTTGTGCTATCAGGCCATGTTCAGAGCCCTACCGGCCCCCATTGTGTCTTGAAGTGTGATAGAAGCCCTGATAAGTCAAAGAGCTGATAAGCTTCCAGAGAAGATACGTACCAATAAGCGTATTTTGTTACACAGAGCTACAGTAAGCCCCTTTGTGTCTGCAATATCGATTGAAGCTCTGTTGGGTCCCCTTCAATTTTTCCGACGCTTTCGAAGCACTAGTGAATCCCATGGTAAACCCCTTGTGCCTTTATGTGATATTCAGCCTCCTATCGGGCTCCTTTGTGTCCCAAAGTGTAATTTGGAACTCCTATTGAGCCCCCTCATCTGTTTCTTGGCTTTCAGAATTCCATTGAGCCCTCTTTTATCATCTTGTGTTGTCCAGAGCTTTATTGGGCCCCCTTGTTGTATCCTTGATGTAATTTGAAGCCCTGCTGAGTTCCCTTGTATTTTCCGTTACTTCAGGACCAGTAAGCACCCTTGTCCCGTCATGTCATTGCGGAGCCCTATCAGTCGGAGTATTAGTAAGTCTCTTGTGTCTATGAAGACACAATGAGTAACATGAGTAATACTCCGACCCTTGTTGGCCCCCCTTTTTCTGCAAGTGTATTTGTAATTACCCCGTCGTGTTTTTTCATGGCTTTCAGAGTACCAGTAGGCCTTTTTTGCCTCCTTTTGTTGAAAAGAGCTCCTTTGGGCCCCCTGTGTCGCCAATATCATTCGGAATTCTGCTAAGCTCCCTAGCATTTCTCCGTGGCTTACGAAGCTCCATCGGGCCCTCTTTGCCCTTATGTATTGTTTGGAGCCCTGATGAGCTCCCTCATGTTTTTCGTAGCTTTCGTAGCCCCTTGTTACCCTAGTGGCCCTCTAAAGGCCCCCTGCCTCTTCAACATCTTTTCAAGCTCTGCTAAGCCCCATAGCATTTTTCCGCGGCTCACAGAGCTCTATCAGGCCTCTTTTGTCCTCATAAGCCCCCTTTTTTTCGTAGCTTTCAGAATTTCAGCGAGCCTCCTTGTGTCTCCTCGCGTTGTTGGAGGCCTTAGTGGCCCTTCAAAGGCCTCCTTGTTTCTTCAACGTCGTTTGAAGCCCTGCTGCGCACCCTAGCATTTACGCGTAGCTTACGGAGTTTTATCGGGCCCCTTTGTGCCCTCACGTGTCGTTCGGAGCCCTGATGCCCCCCCCCTTTATTTTTTTGTAGCTCAAAGTTCTGGTGAGCCCTTTTGTGCCTTCTTGCGTTGTACGAGGCTCTAGTGGCCCTCGAAGAGCCCTCTTGTTTCTTCAATGTTTTTTTAAGTCCTGCTGAGCCCTCTAGCATTTTCCCGTGGCATACAGGTTCTATCAGGCCCCCTTGTGCCCTCATGTATCGTTTTGAAGCCCTGATGAGCCCCCTTATTTTTTTGTAGCTTTCACAGTGCTAGTGAGCCCCCTTGTACCATCTTGCGTTATTTAAGGCCCTAGTGCTCCCCCCGAGGGCCCCCTTGTTTCTTCAAAGTTTTTTGAGGTCCGCTGAGGCGCTGAGCCCCATCACCTTTCCCTGTGCCTTTAAGAGCATTAGTGAGTTTCTTGTCTTTTCATGTGATATCCGAAACCCTATCGGCTCTCAAATTCGAAACTGTAGTTTGGAGCGCCAATTAGCCCCCCTATGTTTTTTCACAGCCAGGGATCAGAATTCAAGCAAGCTCCATTTTGCCTTTCTTCAACGTGTTTTGAAGCCCTGCTGAACCCCCTCACCTTTTCCCTGACTTGTGGTGCATTAGTAGGCAGTTAGGCACCTTGTGTTTCCATGTGATGTTCGGAGATCTATCAAGCCCCCTTGTGTCCTCAAGTACAGTTTAGGACCCTAATTAGCTTACTTATGTTTTTTCTTGACTTCCAAAGTACTGCAGTAAGCCCCCTATTTCTTCTTTTGTTATATAGAGCTCAATTAGGCCCCCTTGTGTCCTCAATATCGTTTGAAACTCTGCTGAGTCCCCTTGCATTTTGCAGGCTCAGCAGGCTCCCAGGGCCTTCGGAGCTCTATTGGCTCTCTTTTGTCCTCATGTGTTATTCGGAGCCCTTATGAGCCCCTTAGCCCCCTTGTGCCCTCTCAAAAGTTGGACTTTCGGAGCATTAGTCTCTTATGCCTTCATGTAATATTCGGAGCCCAATTGGACCCCCTTGTTTTTATGTTCTTTTTTTTGGACCACTCTTGAGCCGCCTTGTGCCTTCATGAGTAATAAGTCCCCTTACGTCCCGAAGCCTTAGTGGCTTCTTCATGCTTATTTCTCGGTTCTCTTTCGAATGTTCTGTGCGACTTATAATTGTCCAGCCACGCATCAAGAATTGTCGTTCTGCTTGCGACGAATTGTCCGCGAATTGCAGCCACTGCGCTGGGTACCTTTTTGTCAAGACTCCTTCGACCACCATGTTTGATTGCGTTCAGCGCCTCCTGGTGGCTGCTGATTTTCACAAATAGGTCAGAAGTTCTTGTGTCTTCAACTTTTTGGGGTTCTCATGCGCCCCCACAGCAAAATCTAGAGATCCGCCTTCTGTCAAATTGTACTTTGAACCTTGAAGAAGCAGAGTACCAAACGGCAACATCCTTTTTCACAAATGCAATGCTGAAATGGTGAACTGCAGGATTAATAGAGTGATTAATCTGTGATAGTTTTTCCAAGAATTTGAGACCTAAACCTATGGCCGGGGCCATAATGGTCTATTTGTTTAGCGCTAGGTGCCACTGTTGTCTGTTCTGTAATAGCGGCTCCGTATTCCGTAACGAGCGACTTCACATGGCTTATTTGGTTCCCAAGAACTTCAGTAAATATACTCTGAAGTTTGAAATGTTTGCAGAACTGCATTCATATTTCTTAACTACGTAATACGCCTCATAGTTTCCACACTTCTCCCGAGTTAGGATCTTATAGTTCCTGTTTAAAGAACATCATTGTCAAATGCTAAGTTTGTAATTAATCTTCCTTTATGCTTGGGAAAACGTCGCGCCCGAAGGCTGTCAACGCATATTGTAAAGGCGCTTTTTTTCCGTTGTCCTTGTCGAGTAATGTTATTAAAAGCATGCTCCTCGCTCCTTCATACCTACACCCACCACCGCCCCCCATTCCTTGATGACAGGGATTCGCGCAGGTGATCGCGCCACGCGACAGGCGGGCGTTCAAAATTCAAATCCCTGCCTACTTTGAATATTTATAAGGTGGAGTGTAGTTTATTTAGTGGCGGAATTATCAAGGGATAACAGACTGTCCTGGTCACGGTAATACATCACTTGTGTTGTGACAGCCAGACGCCTCTTGGGCCCGCATCAGAGACCCGGACGCGGCCGCCCTAATGGACCACTCTATAAAGATAATAAATGAAAGAAGATGAAATGGCCGCCAAAATAGATGACACCGGGCGTCGTGTCCGCCCGGAAAAATAACACGCTGCACACACTCGTCCGGAATTTGTACCCGTCCGGGCAATTAGCGAAGAGACGCGCGCGTGACCTTAAGCTGTTGTGCGCGCGGTCGCGTTATCCTTTCAGTTTTGCTCCGTTTGCCAATTTTACTACATTTTACGTCTTGAAAGTTTGGTGTCTCATCGTACAAAAATTTGGCAATAAAACATGGGCTCTTTATTGGTCTCTTCTGGATTCTGGATTTACTGGAAAAAGTTGATGGAACAATTCCACCTGGCACGGCCTCACTATTGGACTCATTTTACCCCTTCCCAGACCAGCCGGAATCACCGAGCGACAATGTGGTGTCTGGATGTTTGATGTTTGATGTTTGGTCCATCCAACCACAGGGGCCGACAAGCGCACGGTTGACCTAGACTCCGTCTTTACACGCCCGGCGCCGGTACGTTTCCGTTTCGGACTTCGTCAGTCTTCCTGACAACGCTGATAGTTTTCGCACATTGCCGTACTGCATGTTATAGGACGAGGGGTTTCCCTAGGACCACCCGAGGATGAGTTTCAGCTGGCCTGGAATCGGATGAGACCCGTCAGCGGCTTGCCCACTGGCACACCTAACGGCGATCTCCCACCCAACTTTCGGCAGCGCTGAGCGTTGCTACAGGCAAATTATTATTACCCGATTGGAGCGTGTGCTACACGCTATGCGCGCCTCGATAAAAACTTCGACTATTCACTTCTTCGGAAGCAGACTCGATGTTAAAGTTTCATTACAATCTACCAGGTGTCCGTTTTTTGAGGCGGTTAAATCAGGAAAAAGTTGCGCATTTTCATGACGATCAATGATCTAAAAAGAAATTTGACGTATCGATATTAGTTTTTGAGATATCGTGAAAAAACAGGAATTTGAATTTTTGTTTTCATTTTTTATTCAATAAACGGTTGAAGGTGGCCTTTTCTAATCTAGACATTGTCAGGGCACTTTTTCAAGGGGAATTCAAAGCTGCCAAAATCTTTATTCTAGCTTTCAAAGCAACCGAGATACGACATTCAACTTTTTTCGCTAATGGGCGCCATATTGGATTTTGATATTTTTGAATACGGTATTCTTTTCTGGTTACAACGATGTGCCACATGTCACTTTTGAATAAATGTTGAACATTTACGTTTTTTTATTGTCGGTGCTGATTTTGTTTCCAAAGCACTCTTTGAAAAAAAAAATTTGCTCAAAAGCATAAATTCAACAGTGGCATGTGACACATCGTTGTAACCAGAAAAAAATATTGTATTTAAAAATGTCGAAATCCAATATGGCGCCCATAAGAGAAAAAAAGTTGAATGTCATATCTCGGTTGTTTTGAAAGCTAGAATGAAGATTTTGGCAACATTGAATTCCCCTTGGAAAAGTGCTTCCAGAATGTCTCAATTAGAAAAGGCTACCTTCAACCGTTTTTCAAATAAAAAATAAAAACAAAAATATCTTGAAAACTAAAACTGATAAGTCAAATAAATTTTTGGATCATTGATCGTCATGAAAATTTGCAACTTTTTTCTAATTTAACCGACTCTGTATCTCTAAAGATAAGCGAGGACCCATGCTTAGCCTCGAAAAATGGACAGCCTGTATATGACTCAGACCACAGCCTGCCTTGGTAAGAGAGTTTTTGATCATACGGTACTACATAGTTGTATTGAGAAAAATTGAGTCCATTAACCTATCCTGCTTCAGTGCGTTAGAACTTGGCATTTTCAGGTGTACAAGGGCGATGATTCTTGATACGCATGCAGTTGAATTTTGTTTCTTTCAACAACAACTCGACCTTTCTAGTGGGGGCACTAGGTGAATGAACCTTGCAAATGGTGATGAAAGCATGAAATTCGGTACACATACTCAGAATGAGCACCTCTCTTAGATAAGAGGTGGAGCCACGCCGAATTTTCGGGGGGTCGGGGGGCTCCTGAAAGTTTAAGGTGCTAGGGCTCCCACCAAACCGCTTATCAGTTCGTTTAATCAATCAAAATGGAAAGTCATGAATATATCGTAAAAATTGACGACGTTTATCGCCTTGTCCCGGGAATTTTTCATGATGAAAAAAAATAAGTTCTTCGGCAGAACACACAAATTGGTTTTATTTTATTTTCACCTTCAAAGAATTAATAAGGAAATGTGCAACACGTTGTTTCCTACAAATTCGTATCCTCTGAATTCGTTTGTTGAGTCAAAATTTTGATGGTATATCTTCTTGAAGAGGGGCATTCCAAAGAGTAAGCTATTTTCAACACTAAGTTCAAACAGAATTTTTTCAATGTTCTGAATCGAAATTACTGAATTCCTTCCAGCAATGCATACCCTGAACCCTTCTTTGGAAGTACCGCGTGCGATTGAACGTGGAGTAAGTCCTGAAACAGTATCAGAATTTTTCTTCTGTGATGCTACTATCCACTCTCGACCGGGGCAATTAGGTTCCCACACAGCATGCGCGGAGTGTATACACGTTATTTCAATATTATGACACAATTTCAATCATGAAAAATTTGACTGAACCGAGAAAATACCCTGCATGGTGTATACACTCCGCGCATGCTGTGTAGGAACCTAATTGCCCCGGTCGAGAGTGGATAGTAGCATCACAGAAGAAAAATTCTGATAGTGGTTCAGGACTTACTCCACGTTCAATCGCACGCGGTGCTTCCAAAGAAGGGTTCAGGGTATACATTGCTGGAAGGAATTCAGTTATTTCGATTCAGAACATTGGAAAAATTCTGTTTGAACTTAGTGTTGAAAATAGCTTACTCTTTAGAATGCCCCTCTTCAAGAAGATACACTATCAAAATTTTGACTTCACAAACGAATTCAGAGGATACGAATTTGTGGGAATCAACGTGTTGCACATCTCCTTATTAATTCTTTGTAGGTGAAAATAGAATAAAACCAATTTGTGTGTTCTGCCGAAGAACTTGTTTTTTTTCATAATGAAAAATTCCCGGGACAATCCGATAAACGCCGTCAATGTTCACAAGATATTCATAAGTTTCCTTTTTAATTGTCAAATCGAACTGATGAGCCGTTTAGTGGGAGTCCTAGCACCTTCAACTTTCAGGAGCCCCTCGAGCCCCCTTCCGGTGAAAATTCGGCGTGGCTCCACCTCTTATATGAAAGAGGGGCTCATTCTGAGTACGTGTACCAAATTTCATGCTTTCATCACCATTTGCAAGGTTCATCCCGATTTTGGCTCTTAGCGCCCGCACTATTCCATAAAACCAAAAAACAATTTGAAATATTCAGAATGAATGGTTCGTTTCAAAGACAAGTTAATTTTCTTTTTCCTCCCAAACCGGATTCCTGGGGAGATTCAGATTTGAGTAATTTTTTTAGTGCAACCCTGTATTTTTGAATGTTCATGTTGAGACGATCATCATTCTTGCTGCTTCTCACCGGAAGTTTGAGCTTCAAATTGAGCCCCCGATTTTAAAAATCCTCTTCAAGTGAAAAAAATTTCACTGCAAAACTAAAAAGGTTGATTTTAAATTCAAGAACAGTTTCGACAAATGAGCTCAATTTTTATGACTTGTTTAGAGTTGAAATCCAGAAAAAATTGTGAAACGAGAAGCGCATGCTGAAATTTCAGAAATTTTGCGCTCTCACGTACCACCCTGTAGAAACTTTAAAAGCACCTACTTTTTGCAAAGATACGCACTGACAGACTAAGCATTGGATTAGCCAACGGTCCAAGCAGATCTGGAATCGTTCTCAGCAGTCGAACTTTACTCAGTTCCAAAAAAAGTTGGGGCAAAATTTGCCATGTAATGTTTGTTTTGTTGATCAGTTTAGTTTCAGTCGGATCCAAAGCTGCTATATAATAGTAGACTTATTATGATCTGACGATATGTTTTCGATGGTACCGATATCATCAATGCACAATGCACCTGCTCTCAATTCTGCATCGCGTTACCACAACTGCGACCAACTTCGAATCCTGCAGCCACACGTCCACTTATGAAACCGTCAAAGCTGGCGGTACTCTTTGTTAGTCCGGCATTACCCCAGTGGTGGCAGGTGTTAGCTTAGAAAGTGCGTAGCTTAGAATGAGCGTATGTTAGAAAAATGGGCTTGTTGCGTAAGTTAGAAAGTGTCCCGATGACACCCGAGGCCGGAGCTTTCGGGATGTACTGGTCAACCTGAAAATATTCCCATGTCTAGTTAGTTTTCGTTGTTGATAACTTTCAAATTTTCTAACATACGCTCTTTCTAAGCTACACTACTACCGAAAGGAGCATAGGTTAGAAGGAGCGTATGTTAGAAAAAGGCGGTTATGGCCGCCGGTACGTTAGAAACTATTTCGTCGAGTGCATGTAGGTATTTTGTGCTGTGAATTCAGAGGCGTATTATAGCAGAAGCCTAAGAAGCCCGGGCTTGCGACGCAAAAATTTCAAGGGGCGCAAAATTCTGGGATAGGAAGTATTTTCTTCAAGGAAATATTAAAATCATGTATCGGTCGGGATGAAAAATACTAGTTACCATAATTCATATTATGAAACAATACATATTTCAGAGACAGTTTTGCTATCAATGTAGGTAAGTACCGTCAGGAGCGAAATACTGCATAAGTACATCAAAATTTTTGCCATTAGAAAAAAAGAGACAAGGTCTTGCTTCGCTGCAGTTATGGCTTAAGAGAATAAAAGGCTTGGTTCCTGACTTCATGGTGAATGTACTACGTACGGGCTCCTTCATGACTCGAAATAATTTCCAACGTACCGGCCACCACAGCATTTTTCTAACATACGCTCCTTCTAATCTATGCTCCTTCCAGTAGTAGCGTAGCTTAGAAGGAGCGTATGTCAAAAAATTTGAAACTCATCAACAACGAAAAGTAACTATTTAGACATGGGAATATTTTCAGGCTGACTAGTACATCCCGAAAGCTCCGCCCTCGGGTGTCATCGGGACAATTTCTAACATACGCAACAAGCCCATTTTTCTAACATACGCTCATTCTAAGCTACGCACTTTCTAAGCTAACAACTGTAGCCACCCCAGCGCAGAAACATCGTCGATTTAGGTGCCGCCAGAAGTTGCCAGGTCTTCGGCAAAGCTCTCAGGGTTTTTGGATATTCACCTACCTACTCATCGATTGTAATATTTTCGTCGTGGCCGTGGACTCTACTCTCCTCCATTTGAAAAGACTTCCTCATCACCATTTGTCACTATTATTACCTACCCCCCGTGAACGTGGAACAATTCAGCCCGTAACTTCTTCCTCTAAACGATCCCACTTCTGATAAATTATTGTAATCTCACTTCGATAGGCTCTGAATAGTTATGCCGGGATCTGATTCAAACGACCTTGGCTATAAGCTTAAGACCACACCCTTGATAGTAAGTACTTATACCTACAATAGGAATCCGCTGTATTATACCGTGTGATCAAAAAAAAAATCAAAGATTCGCACTAATATCGAAAGTTTCGTATTTTCAGCCATTCCACTAGCTTTAATCGATAAATATTATTTCCAAAGCAAACCCAAAATGCTTTTTTTTCGTTGATCGCACTGTACTTACCTTAATATACTAGGCTGTCACCCGGACACCCGGGGTGTTTATAAAAATTGCCGTTCTCTGTTTACAATTTCCACGCGGCCGGGGCAAAAACAATAAACGGCAGAATCCCCAAAATCAATCTGGAGCGTTGATAGTTCCCCTTGTTTGCGTTAGGTGTTGGTGGGAGGCGTGCGGGGGCCGCTTCTTACGTTGGGAAGTTCGATAACACCAGAGAAGTTAATTGCACTCACCGATGGCTGCAGGGCAGCTTTGATTATTATCTGGAGACGGTGCGGTGGTGGTGTCGGTAGCGGTAAGCGAAGCTGGTGTTTTCATAGCGCTGCTCCCTGCGCTACTGCAAACCTCCTCTCTCTGTTTCCATCCTACAACAGCCCTCGTGTGCAATCAATAAGCCATATCGGTCACTAATAGCTCCATTGCTACCTCTAATCTTTTCTCGGCGAGCTCGGGATAAGTGGCCAGCGCCTCCTTTCTTTTCACCCTTCAGGATATAAATTCTTCCCTTCTCGTTTTAATATTTAAAAACCGGGGCGCGCCTGTTTTACTCACCACCAACAGCACCGCACGGCCACCGGGAGAATTTTACTGCTGCCTGTCACGCAGCCATAGCGATTTTTTTCGCTTTATATCGAAGCAACAGAAATATAGCAATGAAGGTTAAGATTACTGTCGGCGTAAGGCCATTTGCTGTTCAGTGAAGCTTGCCTATAAATTCGACATGAATTATTGAATGGGTACCGACAAGGGAGTATGGTTCGAGTGACTTTATCGTGAGAATTACACGTCCCCAATTAAAAGAGATAGACGATCCGCCTTATGCAGCCAACAAAGCATGTCTCCATTGAAAATGCCGAGGAAAAGGTTTTGCCCATTAATGTGTCCGAGTCGTGGAGAAAATCCTTGCTAATGAGACTAAAAAAACTTGTCAATCAAAATGAACTCGTGCAGGGTAATGTAATCGAAAATTTTCATGCGATCGTTAACTGACGGCATTAAAGACAATTTTTATTAGAAACGCGTGTGTTGCACCTGTGCTACCTATTCATGTTTTGAGAATAAACTGCTGGACAACTAAGTTGTGGGTATCGGAAAAATGGTTCGACTTTGGAGGCCAATATCTCCTGATTGCCGATTGCTATTTCCATTTTGTTTGTTGCGCTAACTAGCCTAATCTTTCCGTAACCCATCCTATAATTTTGAATGTTAAGAAACTTCTTGTAAATTTTCTACAGGGTAATACGTAAAATGGTGTAAAATTGCAACGACTTCATCGTACCTCCATTTTTCAAAAATCAAACAAACGTTGTATTGTTTTCACAATATCAGTGATTTTATGTGACTCGTATGGATAATTCGGCGCGCGGATCTCGGCGCCTAAACTTTCATACTCCGTCACGTAATCGTCTGCACACGTGAACATGATACAGAAAAATAAAGGGTTGCTAGATTATTGACAGCTTTTGCTGTACAAGGGTTACGCAATCATCTGCTGCTAAGGGCCGATGGGAGGGGCTAAAATCCAGCTATATGTCAAAATTTACCATGAGCGGAGCAAAAAGGTAATATGCGGGGTCCGATGCTGTTGCTTGCTGGCCGCAACCCAACATACATGAAAATTTCATTTCATCTAGAGACAGGAAAGACGTGTTTTGAAATTCATCGGACCAATCATATCCACCCCTCACACGAATTTCTACACCAAAATCCAAAATAAACACGCTCTTGACAGCTAGAACCTGTTGGAACGGACGCTAATGGCGTTCCATGAAGCCGGGAGCTGTCAGTGGGTGACTCCGTGAAGCTGTTCAGTAAACGGCCAGTCGCGTGATGATGAGAGTCCTTAAAAAAATTACAATGAGAGCGCCCCACAACGGATACAATGATGACTTTCAGCCGAGAACCATTCTGTCAGGTCACCCGCACGACTACATCTCCGCAGTCACCACCCAGTCCAGTGACGGCGATACGCATTACGAAAATAAATTAATCATTTTTTGATTGCAAATGACACTATGATGACTTGGAATTCATCGATCAAATCAAATTTTTGTTTATGATGAAAGCTGTTGTACTTGAAACACAATGCAAGCGGTAAAAGAATACTAACTGTAAAAATGAAACCGAACGCCTTAACAGCTTCTTCCATTTCCTGGGACGACACTGGTCGCCCCGAGGCCACATGAACGTTACGTCCGTCCGTTACAACAACTAATGCCATCAATCGATTTCACTCCCATGTGGTTCTGCTGTTAGTTGTCTGTGTTGTGATCTAGGCGAAAGAATAAAAGTTCCACTTCGAAATTCGGGTTGTGTTGAGAGTAAAATTGTCCTGGACTATTGTACGAACAATCTTGCTTAATGGTCACATCCATTCATCAAAAGTGACTTAATCTCGCGTGCCAACAAGGCAAATCTGTAACATTCAACATACAAAATTTATATCTTCAGTGTTAGACGTCCAATCTCGGTAATTCCAAAACCGTGTCGAAGCAAGACATCACACCCCATGATTTTTGTTTTAGAATTGGAGAAAAAACACAGAAAAAACAACTTTTGACAAATGGGGGTACGATGAAGTCGGTCCAATTTTCACCCTGTAGAAATTTTACTTGAAGTTTCTCAACATTCATTTTTACAGAATAGGTTATGGAAACATTAGGCTAATCAACACAGCAAACAAAATGGTATTTGTATTAGGCAATCAGAAGTTATTGGTCTTCAAAGTCGAACCATTTTTCCGATACCGACAACTTCGTTGTCTAGCAGTGTAGAAACGCAGCTACAACTTAGCATAGCACGGTTGTAAAAAATAAAATTGCCTCACAATTGAAAGCCGCCTATTGGCCTCCCTTCCAGGCATTAGCTATACATCGGAGAAACTTGCAGTGCTTCAACTTTATTCCACGAGGAAGAGAACTACATTTTGTACACAGACAGACAGATCTGATTTACGAAGTACACCTCAAGGAGTAGGACCAATTCGAAAAAAAAAACTTTTTGTTATGCCGTATTTCATACAGGTCCTCTGCATTATAATAATAATAAAATTAAGGGCGTAAGGCTTTGCAAAATATGGAAAAATTTACATGCTTCCGATTTTGTAAAAACAATTTAGGAATTTTCTCAACTGGAGGTCATAAAACCAATACCTTGGGAACGGTTCTTCAAATTTCCGCATATCTCCTCATTCACAGTAGAGATGGGCGAAATCATTACGCCACGTAAATAATTCGACTTGTTCACGTGCCTTGATTAGTCGTAAATAGGGTAAATGAAGTAAATAAAGGTTTTTGGGTTGTTTTTTGCCTAATTTTCATCAGAAAACAAATAATATCATTCTTGAATTACAATCACTCGCATTCGCCCTAGCTCAAGTGCCTGTGATTTTCAAATTCTCAACCGGTTACAACAGACCACTTTCTTTGATGATACGCCAAAAAGAAATGGAGATGCAACAAACGATAATAGGAATTACGAACGTTAATTCATTTATTTTTAATCAAAACCTGGTACTAGTGCTTCAGCTTCAAATCAAGATCTACTTTTAGAGACACTCATGAACGTCGGTTTACTTTACGGTAAATGAACCGAAAAGGACCTCTCTATTTGGAGGTTGGAGTGGTTGCCATCTCCAACTTTCACGCCTGAATTTCACTGATTTATTATTGCGATTTTGTTGCAGATGCACCCACATGTAAGTACGAGAAAATAATGGTGGTGGGCGCTTCGAGGGGCGAAAGCGTGGACATCGTGTGCGAAATCGAGTCGGACCCGCCTGCCAAGACCTACCGCTGGAAGTTCAACAATTCGGGCGAGACGCTGGACGTGGCAGCGGAAAGATTTGCCAAGACCAGCAACGGGACGATCAGCATCTTGCGATACACCCCCGTGTCGGAATTGGATTACGGTTCGTTGTCCTGCTGGGCCGCCAACTCGGTCGGTCACCAGATAAATCCTTGCGTTTTTCAAGTGGTTGCAGCAGGTCAGTACGGTGTAACTGTAATATCGAACCAGTCACCGAACGTCATTTCATTCCAGGCAAACCGTTTGCTGTGAAAAACTGCTCGTTGTCGAACCAGACGAGCAGCTCGGTGGAGGTGACGTGCCTCCCAGCCTTTGATGGTGGTCTTCCGCAGCATTTCTTGCTGGAGTTGTATTCGTCGAGTTCGGCACTGCCCCGCTACAATTTGACGGCTTACAACGAGCCTTATTTCTTCCTCGATAATTTGGAGCCTGACGTCACGTTCAGGATCGTCGTGTTCGCTGTGAACGCCAAGGGTAGGAGCCACGGCGTGGTGCTGGAGGAAGTCACCTTCAGGGATGCAGAGAAACGTACAGGTACTGAAGGGCCATTTTCAACTGGGTTGCAGTAGATCTGCATCCTTTTTAGTTTCCTTCCCAATTCCTGGAAGAGTAAACCCAATATTATCACGTTATAGGTAACAGTGAACACTACCTTTGCCATAGATAAGTGCCATATTGATTTTTATCATCAATTTCCTATTTGTGAAACAAATCAATAGCATAAGACTTTCCACTTCCACCGTCGTTAAACGGTATTCCGTTAAACAACAGTTAGGCTTTTTAAAATTTGTGTACTGCTTATTCGCCGGCTAGAGTTTCTCACTCTGTCGTTGTATACTTTTATTCGAAGGAAGACAGCAACCGACTTGCATAAACTGCTGGGCGTTATTCAGCTCCACATCGCGAAAGTTCACAATTTATTGGATCGTGATGTGGCGTAGGTATATCAGAAAATTTTGTCCATTATGTCGAAAGGCGCTGACCAAGTAGTTCAGTTTAGTCTCTTCAATTCGTAGTGACTGCACCTAAAGTAGATGTGATTTATCACTTGAGAAAAGACATCAAATTTGACGTAGGTGTTTTTGGAGTTTTCCCAAGTATTGTTGGCAAGGAGATTGTGCCTCAAGCCGCGCAATAACGGTGGAGAGACTTTGTTAAGTAAGAATTATAATCTCGGCACGACGGCGCAGGGGAGCGATATTAATGGCAATATTTAATTCAGTCTGGCGTGATGAGGAACGACCGCGGACGTATTTTTTGGCCAAATCGGCTTCGATACATCACCACCATTGTGCGGCTCTCTCCAACCCCGGCGTGCCGTTTCCCGCACGATCCCCACCGGCCCCAGCTCCCCAGCTCCACTGGTCCGAAATTAATTTCGCCCATTACGATTATGTAAATGGCAATAAGTCTTGGCTGGTACGTTCGCATTCCTTTAAAAATAACATTTATCCACCCAGTACCCACCGCACGGGAATAGAGGAGGCGAAGGGGTGGAGAAGGGAAAGAGTGATTTTTCCCGTCAGTTCGCATATCCGCGATAAGGGGCGACAAACGTATCGCGTGAGGTCAACTCTCTGGGCTGGCTGGCGTTGCTGCACACGTTACAAATGCGTTCCATAACTCTCGGCAAATCTCATATTGTGCGAGTTTATCACAATCCGTCGGCCCCGGTTGGAAAGCAATTATCGACCTGAATTACACCTCCACCTGATATGTGTGTAGGTATACGAAGTGAGTGTGTGTGAGTGAGTGTGTTCCACGGTGTGAGGCCACCACCGGGATTGATTTTAGATTAAAGCAGAGTTGCTCTCTTATGCAGAAACTGCAAGCGGTGCTATTGGGTATGGTGTTATTCCGCAGTTTCGGGGCGATTAGTCTTCCTGTTCCGTGGAGATATGCTGGGCCATTTGCGTTTATCAATTCGCCAGCGACAAAACGCTTTCAGTCCACCTACACACGAGCCATAGTTTCAGTTCCAGAGAGACGACGCATCATTGTGCCTCTGAAGCAGCTTCCAGCGCCAAGCTGGGCTCTGTGTCTGTTGGACTCTTCACAAAAGTCAACTCACACACGAGTTTATGAAATAAGTTGAACCAGACAAGACTATTGTACGTCTTTGTAATTCCATCTTAGCCTGAGAGAAGTGTAGCAGGTTTCAAGTCTTACTTTTGTATCGTGGATTTTACAAGTTTTACATCATATTTCAGTTTTTAGACAACTGAAACATCAACTCTACTCTACCTTGCAAAGTTTAGGTCTAATCAACATTGTGAAGCGTTCGTGGCAGTAGTCTTTCCCAATAAGTGGACGCCGCGCTTGGCCTCGATCACAAAAATCAACACTCACCACAATGCGCTGATGGTGAAACTTATTTGGAACTTTTGAGTCCCATCTTTCTGTACAAGCAGATTCCAAGCCAGTGAATAATCGTTGAACTAAGTTTATTTTGGCGCTTTCTTCTACGAATTTTTTTTTTATTCGTTTATTTAACGTCGGTATTTCCGCAACGAGGCCTAACACCGACGCCGGTGAATGCTTTCCTCCACTACACCGGAAATTTTGCCGAACCCCTGTGTGTTCTAACACAGGGTAGGGATTTTTAACGACCACCAACATCGCATGGGGTCGGCACCATCGTTCGTATTTTACGTGCTATGCGACACACATTTAGCAAGTATTCCAACTAAACCAAGAAGCTTGTTTTCGAGGCCGAAAATCCGTCCCCGGCGGAGATCGAACCCGCGACCTTTGGAGTGGTAGTCGAACGCGCTAACTACCACACCACAAGCTCCTCTAACCTACGAATCATTCATTAGATTATATCATTCATTCATTTATCATTAGAATTGAACGTGTTCAGAATTGAGCCTTGAGAGTTCATGCTCATTGCTTGTACGGGATCTCACACGGAGTCAAAACTGAACTATCCTATCGGACTTGCAGACCAGAATTGAGTCATACAAGTCGTAAGCTCTTGGGTTACGTATTTCGCGTACGGGTTCGTTTAAAATCGAGACGGTCGTTTTGAAACGCACTGTTTATTACTGCGTACTACAATAAATACACGCCAACAATTATTCAGGCTTGGAAATATCGCTGAGACCATTTCGCTTTTATCGCACTCGATCACTTCCAATTCATGCCCGTAAGCCGACGATTGATGCTTTATTTGGGTCCGCCTAATTCATCTCGATTGTTCCATAGGTCCTCCAGCAAATTCCACAGTGACCCGGCATACGGTTTTTATGCGACTCTTGTAGGAAAAATCCTACACATTTCGCGGGCATCACCAGCGTGCGGTGACTACGGCACCTCCGCCATAGTGGACAAATGTGTCTTGACCCACCGTTCAAGGCTCCATGTATTTTAATCACCATAAGCCATCGCGTATTATTCTGGAAATGTCCAGAGCTCCGCACTTGTACACTGCGACCTAATGGGAGAGTCTAGAAAGATCGCGTGTTCACTAGAATGCACGGGAATGGCCGCTTATATCAATATTTTTGTATTTTTGGAACGTTCTCCATGCGATTTCTATAAAAACTTCGCAAATATAACTTGGATGAATATAGAGCAAATACCGTGTGATCCAAACCATTCCGAATTGGGGAAGGCTGTGACATGGTCGAATTCCGGGATGCAACGCTGCTTTTCGCCAGGGCACAGCCTACCCCAATTCGGAATGGTTTGGATCACACGGTATAACTTGGATGAATTATAGAACTTGAGGACGGCATTTCCTAGCATAAAAAATAGGTGAAACAGACTGCGGATTAGCTGCAGGGCGAAAGAGAAACAGATGGACTCTTGTGGCGTGAGTTTCTGCTTAATCTGTGCAGCTAAAAATGTAAGAAAAAAATGAGTTATTCAAATCTGGGCTGAAAAGAGAATGGGAGTTTTTTGAAAAAAATATAAAAATTTTGGAAAAAAAAATTTCTAGTCTCCTACTCCACTGGTTTTCATGAAACTCACGTTTGGAGAAAAAACACTAGGAATTGCCGTCCTTAACGTATCGATTGGTGGGGGAAGAAAACAAGGTACAGAAAACCTACATAACATTTCATATATCTGATGCCTATCATATTCACGGCTAACAATTTAATTTAATAATATTCATTACAAATATTGGGTCTTTCTGGGCCTGTCCCTTTCAACGTACACGATTTCGCAACCAGCGGCGAATTAACAACTTGTTCAAATATTATTATAGCGCGAGAGAGTAAAACTTCGTGAATGTTGATAACCAAAGTTTATGGATTTGAGAAGGATTTCGCCGGTAATTTGTCAAAAACGACATCCGCCCGATCTCATTTCAGACCTTTCAGGATTTATTAACACAAGCACTGCGCTGGGTTCGAAAATCTCATAAAGGCGTGTTAGTTGTTCCAGTTCCCCCTTGCATTTTCTAGAAGCATTGTGTATGCATATGCTTTCCCGGGCTCTTGCTTTGGCCCTCATCTCCTCTGAACATGTTCCTTTATCTTTGCGAAACACACTTTGCGTTATTACGTCAGCTTAGCTATAAGGTACACCTCACCTCTACCTACTGGAAAAAAACAACTTATATAGTGCTCAAAGCAAAGCAAAAGAAAATTCTCCTGAATATTCACTTATAGGTCAATTGTAGAGCAGTGCGACGCTTTGTGATCTCTCAAAGCGCCGCTTTAAACGATTCAAAGTGGGATGGATATACTTACGTAAAACCCAAACTGTCGCTAAAAGTAACTGAACTCGTGGCCATTGGATTCCGTCAAATCAGATTTGGTTTTTCTCTTTTTCGAGAAGCGTTCACGACGATGTTTAACGACGCGTGGCACGGTTTGGGTACGTTTAAACGCAATCGACTATTATTGTCAATATCACTTCGCCACACGCCGAATTTGTAGAATTCTGGTTATCGGGAATTTTTCTCACACTGTTGGTAAATTGCTTCGTTGTAAATCACGATGGAATTATTATTACCGGCGTTCTGGAATGATTTACCTGCTATAAAAATCACCGCCTTTTATGACTATGTAACAATCCCCAGCAAGGCAACATTCTGGCTGGCAGGATACAGTATAATGAAGCAATAATAAGGCATAATAAAATAATGGAATTCTAATAGGAAATGTAATCTGAACAGTTGTTAAAGTTAAAATATTTGCAATAAAATGGGACGTATAATATGTGGAAGGTACTCATGGCGGGCACATAAAACGCGGCAATGCATTGTGAAAAATTAAATTTTGAAGAGTTATAAACTCCGAGGGCTGTAAAATGGTGATATGACGACGCTTTTTACAGCCAGCGCCGCAGTGTAACAGTGCGACATCTAGGTGGGTATGGGGCAGTAATGTTACGTTTATATTGCCGTTGAATATTCTGCTTATGAAATGGAAAGCGAGTATATATACCTGGAACCATTTATTATATCTCCGACTAAGACGAAATTACAAGGACATGGACGGATATGGTGCCACTCATCTTATTTAGCTTGTTTTAAACTCGTGTATGTTGTGATTTTTGCGAAACTCTTGGTGCTACTTCAACTTCGCAAATCGCAATGTTGCTTTTGCACAGCTCCAACTCTGCATGTTTCTGTAGATAACGAAGTTGCGGTGGTTGCCTTGTTTTATTCATCCTAGTTTTGCGTTGTTTGTGGTTCACAGTGTACCTACATACAGAGGAAATCAGACAATATGCATTTGAGTGCAAGTTGGCATAGGGGTTCTTGGGCAAGGTAAGACGATGGACTTGACTCATTTGAACAGTAAACACCTACCCTGACCCCAACGTGTGGTTCAGTGAAATCAGACTGACTAGAGGCAATTGAAAGCAAGAACTAGCTAGTAGTCATGAGGAACAATTCTTTGGTACCAAATTCTTCTGACTTACATCACTGAATAAAAAGTAGGTAAACATTAGCTTTGTAGGTTGTGATGGTACGCTATAATGATTTTGCTTGCCACTAATACAAAAAATATCAGTGTTTTTTTGTCACTTGTCCACCATATTTGAGAGTCCTCTGCTTTGGACAATACTTGGGGGTTTGTTTGGCCGGGTTCTTCCACTGAGTGCTCTTTTTCCGAATCCGTCACTCTCCCTTTTCTTTGACTTGACAGTTTGACATATTTTGCTGTGTTATTGTTTCAATTGTTTTTGAAGACTAATTTTGTACTAATTAGCGTGTTTCATTGAACTTCACCTTCATTCCCCTCGAGTCATTTCACTCCTGAACAAAAGCGGGCACAACAAAGGGTTAAGACGATCACAGGCAGGCCAAACAAAGAAAATGACATAGGGGCAGAGGGGCGGGGCGTATCATCACAAGGTCTTCATTATTTCTTTGATTCTGGGGGAGTTGCTGAGCAGATTGTTCTCGTAGTTCTTCTCAGCAATTGCTCTCAAGCGAAGGCCACTTTTTAGTCAAGTGATCCCACCGCTTATGTGGAAATACGCTGTTATGTAGTGAATAAAACAAGCCATTTATATATTCTCAAATACCCGTTGGATATGTTATCGTAATCAAAAGAGATCGACCGGCGTTTTGAATATTAAATCGTCATGTCCATCAAACAAAATAATGTCCGTTTTGTGAGGGATGAGGGAACGCAAACCTACGGTGTGTTTTTGTCCCAGAGAGCAAAGCCCAACCCAACTGGATTTTACACCTCGTCCTTCGAGCTTTCGGCCGCAATATGTCACAGTCATTGATAAGACGTCCACCAGATGTCGCCTCCTCTTGACGGGATCGCATCACCTGCAACACACCACACACACACGCACGCACATACAAAACCTCTCCGTCTGTTTTTGCCACCCCCAATCTGTCAATGCGGCTCAACGGAGGCGCGAAAGCCCTTTGTGACAAGACACAGGTCTTTTGTGGCGGGAAACAGCCCGCAAAACAAACTGTTTCCGTTGCGGAAAGAATCGCAATATGTCTCCGCGCGGCGTGCGATGGTGGCGTCGCTGGCTACGGCGACGCTCGGCGTCCATAAAATTTGCCATCGCTCTCTCGGGCTCACCACCATAGATGGATACGAAATAAACTCCGTGCGGACTCCTCCTCACACAATTGCGCCATCAAAACAGAAACGTTTATTGTAATCCAAAACTGCTCCAAACTCCTCTCGCAGAACCACTATGGGGGAGTGGATGAGTGCTACTGGCTGTTTTACGACCAAAGGGGCTGATTGAAACTATGTATTATGTACGTATTAAAATGAGCTATATGATGCTATCTGTGCTAACTTTTAGGTGGAATCTGATGATGTGCGACAAAGTGTCCATTTTCTTGCAATTTAAAAATGGAAGTGAGCCGAGGGAAGCTGCGTGGAGGAATGATCGCACGCGGCCGCAATAAAAATATCTATAAAATTTTATTTTACATTTTTACGAACGAACGACACCGTATAAGGCGGCCATGAATGCGATATCATGTTGGAAACTAAGTTGGCGTCTCTAAATAATGCACTGCCTACTTGGAAGTTGTAATCACTAGAAAAACATATGGGGGATTTCAATATACCCCAGGAGTTTTAGACACAGTAGAGGGATCGAAGCATAAATAATATGAAACATCCATTGTATTCTATTATTCTGTATATGGAGAACATCCATCTAGACATATATCCTGAAGGAGCGACAAGAGTACCTACTGGAGTAAAACAAAAGTATCGTGCACCAACACTCGGAATATTGATATCGTTGCACACGGTATAAGTAGCTGACACAACGTAATCTGCTGCCTATCTTCCGTTCTGCCAACATTTCTCTGGGTGAAGATTCAAATGATAAATGATGCCAGAGACGTGATGTATGCCGCGGAAGGTGGGCCAAAGGGGCTGCTGTAGGAACAGATAAAAATATTTTCCCGTCTCTTCCAAACCGGGAGCAGGCCAATATATTGACGATGATGATGATGATGACGGTGCCGGTCCCGTCGCGGCGGTGCGGTGGAGGTGATTATAATTTTTCCAATGGCTCATATCTTAGCCGCAGACAGCTTATCGACAGGATATTTGCATTAGAGAACAGGGCGGGCCCGTAAATCGCGCCGAAACCATCCATCTTGGATTGTATTGGAATGATTCTGACACACGCCGGAATTGAATGGAACTCGAATATAATGGGCCCAGTAGCGCCGCGGCGATAAGACTAAACTGTGTAATTGTTCTCGAGCTAAGGTTCTGACCACACCTCCTTCCTTTGGAACTGCAGGGCCTGGCCTATTCCCTTTATATCCAAAATCGCAATTACGAGAACGGGAAATGTTTCTCCAACAGCTATGCCCACGTCACAGTGAAGACGTGTCAAAACAGTTCACGAAATACTAGAACAATAATTATTAGCATAGGAATATGGGTTTATACTCAGGTTTATGGCTACGTGTAGGTACCTGCTCATTTAGCAGGAAGTATTTTCATACCTCAATTCTCAGGGTAGGTACCTAACAACTCAGCAGTTCTTTATCCTTGATTCCTTGGAGACAATAATAGTAATAGTTGATTCCCTGTACGATACTTGGATGATCTACGAAACCGATAAAGTGGTCCAAAACTATGCAAATACTGTAGTATAGCTGTTAGATCATCAAGTAGAATTTTTTTCGTTTTGATTTTGCAAAAAAAAAAGAAAAAAAGTTTGACCCCGACGTGATTTGAACACGCAACCTTCTGATCTGGAGTCAGACGCGCTACCGTTGCGCCACGGAGTCTTGCTCGTTTGTGGCAGCGAATACGTTCATGTCGTCTCTGTGTGGGACTTCTGCATACCTACAGCAGTAACTATAATATTATTAGACAAGACGCAAAATTAGCGGATAGTAAGTCTAGCCTCCGATTGCACCAAATAATATTTAATCATATGCAATAGGTACCTAGTTGATTGAGCATTTTCTTTATATTAGTGATTTTTAGCGCAGTGCCCAATGAAAAACGCCAGTTAACTGGCATTGACCTTGACCTAGAAATCACCAGAGAAAATCCTCAATTAGCTACAATTACAATAATTGTATTTCATGATTAAATTCTTTGGTGCAAGCGGGGGGTAGGTAAGGCAGTTTTAAGGACGGAGTTGAATTGGTAAAAAAGCGTTGCGAAATCAATCCGTCTGGGTTTATTCCTTGACGGATTTTTACCATTCTGGTCTCTTTCGAAAGCTACAAAGATGTACTTTGGTTTGAGCCCATTGACATTTCCAAAATCCAAAAATCAAAAAAAAATGAATTTTGGAAATGCCAACGGGCTCAAACCAATTCAACACCGTTCTCAAGGCACGTTTCAAATTCAGTAGAATGACTTTTTGTAGCAAAAATAAAGTGACGAGCTGGGGGGCTACGGCTACGGCTGATGGCACCAGGGGCCCTATTTTCGAGAAACGTGTGATCCGATCCTATGTGAAGTTGCTAGGCAACCAGAGCTGTGATTGACTGTCACCTAGGCAACATCACCTGATGATCTGTTCCCCGGTTCCGAAAATGGGACCCCTGCAAGGTTTTGAAGCGAAACTATCAGCGGCCGTCAGCCGTATCTTCCCAGCGCTCCAGCTTATTGTCACTTTATTTTTGTTCCAAAAAGTCATTCTACTGAAAATAAAAAGTGAACGGGATATAGAGGTAAAGAGGTCGTATAGTAATGCTTAAGGCTGTATACGCTACGCAGGGTATCAATATTTGTCTCTCGAAAATAAAGATAGAGAGATACTTATAGAGATTTTGATGGGATTCCATTAAACGTTTGTCCACCTTGTTTCCATTATTTGGATTACCCCAGAATCCGAGTAGGTAGCCCTAAAAACACAGACGCAGCTCATCCTGTCGCTCTCTGAACGAAATAAGACTACTCACGGGTCTACTCACTGGACATTGCAAAGTGCGATACCACCTGCAAAAAGCGGGCAAGGAAAACTCACCTATTTGTGCATCGGCAGATGAAACCACCGTGCACTTACTCTGCGAGTGCGAAGCACTGGCACAGAAAAGACTTACGCTGCTGGGAGGTGTGAAACTGGCACCCGCAGACATCAGAGGTAAGTCTCCCAAGGAAATCATCCGATTCGGTGAGGAGGTGGATTTCCTGGGACATTAAATAGAAGCATGGTCACGCACAAAAGATCCACGGCGCGGCGATCCACGTTTGGATCGCCGCGCCGTTACAAATTAATCCGTGGGAGTTTCTCCCTACTCAAAGACAGGCGGTTTCAGGCAACTCTTGCTACATCGATGTACTGCGGATTGCATGAAAGTAGCCCCCATCGTCATCGGCAAAGCTCGACTGCGTTCGTCACTCGTTCAGCTTATCTTTGAGCAGAAGTTGGAAATATTCAACTTGCTATTTTTATTCTTAAATTTCTTGGGCAGTAGCGGCGATAAGTATTTTTTGGGAGAGGCTAGGATTTCGTCATTAATGGAAGGAAACACAAGCCACGGAAGGCTTTAAAACACATTGTAGAATATTATTCTACATAAGTTAACCGCGTAACTTGATTCATCATTAGAGAGTTATTGCAGATGAAATAAGGGCAAGCAGTATTAAAAGCGGCACTATTTTGACACCTACGCTTGCGCAAATTAGTGCGACGTTAAATTTCTCTTAATAAGGATAGTGCCTGCCTTTATTTGTGCACTCTTTAGGTCGACCTTATTTATACTTTATGACAAGTCCCAAAAATGGCCCTGTACTTAGTGTATTGTTGGTTGCCTATATTCGTCCAATTTTGAGCTAACTTCCCTTACGTTATTAAATAGGGGGCTAATTTTTTGCAGATAGACTCTGCAGGCGTTGCAGTACACGTGTGCAAGAAATCAGGCTCGTCAGAGGGGTCCTTGTGTCCCGCATGCAATTTGCACTCTAACTTTAAATTGAGACTAAAAATTCAGGTTAGGAATTGGGAATGACGGGGCAAGTAAGAAAATTTACGATCTGCAATAACTCTTATTCAACAACCAAAAATAAGGTAAGCCGTATTTTAATAACGCCTCCTTTAGTAGTGCCGTGCAGTAAAATGGCATTCTGCAAGAGCTCTCTAATAACATTAAAGATGATTTGTGCAGAATATAGGAAACATTCCGCCATCAAAGACTCTTTTACGCCGCTACTATAGCCATTTCTGCGCATCTTCAATACGCAACAGTGAATGGAAAGTTGGAATTCCTTATTCTTATTGTTATTTCATATTTTGGAGTATAAATGCTTCCATCTGAAAACTCATTTTTAACATTTTCTTATTTTTATTCTTATTGTTATTTTTATTTTTATTCTCATTTTCTGCGAGTATAAATCCACCTTAAAAGTTTCTAGATGATTGCTGGGGACATTTTTTGACAAACGAAAAAATCATCAACGCTTTTTTATAATTTTCAGAGACAAAGAAAATTGAGTATACATGGCAGTTTTTTGAAAAAAAAAAAATTATTAGAGCCCCAAATTACCCAAAGGATGTCATAAAAGTGGACCAAAAAAAACTGTTGTTTTTCTTGCATAACCAGTTAAAACCTGATCGTATCGTATTTCCAGCACTGGATTTGGATACATGAGAAACGATATCAAGCTCGTCAATATACGTTCTAATTTGGCAGAAAATTAAAATCGTGCAAACAACTCTAAATAGTCCCTCAAGGCCCCCAGGTTGAAAATGGAGGGTCATAAACATCTCAAAAATATCGGAATAAATCACAGAATTGAAAAAAAATGGACTTGGCTTCTCTCATGAAAAACAAGTAAATCACCTAAAGGGCCCAAAAAAAAACCTCAGCCCCCCTGGGTGGAGTCCCAGAATGCCCCTCACCCTTAAAAATCATTCCTGATTTTTATCCTAGAACACGAAAACAACTTGACCCTGCAGGGCTGCAGGGCCATGAGCCATGGCTTTCACTCGAAATGCACGATTCGATATTAAAACTGCGATAAGCTACCGGAGAAATTCCATGGATTGCGCTAAAAAGCAAACAGTGAAATAATCCTTTCATAAATGGATCCGCATCAGAACGCATGGGATATTAATTTTTTTCTTGATTGTTTTGCCATGCTTGACAGATTTTTCTGAGCGTGAAGATGAGGAATGGTAGAAATTCACCAACAACCAACAACTATCCATGTTGATCATCAGAGTAAAAACAAGTTCCTGTCTGTCGTGGGTTTAGTAATCTGCCCAAGTCGAGGTGGGAAGCTCTTGTGTCGATTTTCAACTTTTTACGGGCCCCATGCGCTCTCATAGTAGGTACAGGAATTTTAGCTGAAATATCACTTCAACCTCAAAAAAAATACTGTAGTCGTGAAAATCACAGGTTCTGTTCAGAATTTTGTGCTCTTTCCAAATTTTTGGGTTTCAAAAAGATCCCAGCGGAGACTTTTATTTTTAGAGCTGTCAAAAGTCTGAAAACTGATAATTGTGAATAATTTCAAATTAAGCTCAATTTTTCATGAGATTTCAAGTATACACAGTTATATGGGAATTGCAAATGTTGAGAATGAACATTTGAACAATTGTGAACCAAACACGATGGAAAATTTCATAGTTCTGTTGGAATATTTTGAGTTTTTCTTTCAAATGTATATGATACAGAAAAAATAGTAAAAAAAATGGCAGAGTGCCAGACCGCAAAACTCTTTCAAAGGGCAAGGTTGAAATGATTTTTGCTCCTTGGTCACGGAACTGAACGGTCTTTTGGACACGTTATTTTATAATTTGTAATTTATTAATATTGTTATTGGTTTTATTCGTCTTCAACTTAGCTGTTATCGCTTGAAGCATGACGAGTTGCAGTACTCGCCTAAAACTAGGCCAATTTCTTTAGCAAACCTAGCATAACTTTAACTCTAGCTTACAGTTTTTGGGCTCCATCTCGCTATTGTCCGCCTATGTAGTCTTCAGGTTCTTGAACTAGCTGGGTTAAATTTTAATATCGAATTAAATTTTAATTCGCGCTGCTACTCGCAAGCTATACACTTTTTATAGGTCATTTTAATGCCGTTATGGCCGTATTATAGTAGACTAAAATCGAAGGTACAGTTGGGAGCGAAATGATTCATACGGCTCCTCTAGGAAGTCGGCTGGATTTCAGAAATGTTAGCTGTTTGAATTGTTCTTGAATGCCAGTTTTGATTAGAGATTGGGCGTAATCAAAACTGGCATTCAAGACGATCCAAGCAGCTTACATTTCTGAAATCCAGCCGACTTCCTAGCGGTGATGTATGAATCATTTCGCTTCCAACTGTACCTACTGCGAAATTATTGCAAAAAAAGCAGAGCCCGTTTGAACAATGTGCATCAAGGACAGTTTTACAATAACGGTTTAATAAATCTTTGGCAAACTATTTGGACTACTCAAAGACGACGCATCGTCAGAAACGACCGCTACTCCTTCAGTTCTCGTCCGATCGACTTCAGCATATCTCGCAACCCCATCCTTGAATGTTGGTGTGTCTGTTCAAATAATCATAAATTGGGATCAAATTAAATTCTTAGCAAGTTCGATTCAGATCATTGGTCTGAGGAGCTTGTGGTATGGATAAAAATGGTATGGTGGTCAGCGCGTCCATGTCAGGGGTCAGGAATTCGTTCCCACCGGGGGTGCGGGGCGGTCGGATGTTCGTCTCTAAAACAAGCTTCTTGATCTAGTTGGAATGCTTGCTAAATGCCGTGCGCCGCATACCACGTGAAATGTGAACAATGGCGAAAAAAAAAATTGATTTGAATATTTTTATGGAATAATCGGAAAGTTGAACGTTGAACCTATACAGGGGTGTTACAGCGGTAGTAGCGAACAAATTCTCGTCAAAATATGACGAAAACCTGATGACGAAGATACAGCGTTTTTTCTTTTTTCGGATTTTGAAAATTTGTAACTCAGGAACGTTCCGGCAAAATTTGCTTTTGAGCGAATCCAAACAGTGGCGTAAGGAGTTACAGAGGTTCACCTCAAGTCAGCTTTTCTTCGGATGCTCCTAAATTAATAACCCTTATAACTCCTACGCCAGTTACGCCACTAGTTGGATTTTCTCAAAATTTGGCAGGTAGGTAGATAATTTCGATATCCAGCCTATGTTTCATTTAGACTGATCTCGTCGAAAGATTCTTGAGTGAAAAAAATTTCAAATACGAAGAAAACGAACCTCGTTCCTATCTTCATCATTAGGCCGTTAACTTTGTTCCTATTTTCATCATTAGGCCGTTAAGTTTTTGCATTGAACAAAGGCGAAACATGTAGACCTCGTTTTTTTGCGGTACGCTGCATGAAAGAGCAAGTATAAAGGAACGGAAAACTTCCGAGTAAATTCAAAAGGCATTCAAGAAATGATCTCCGTTACTGATTGTGAGAAACCACTAAACCAATCATCCTCATGAAGTTGAGTTACTTGACAATGGAACGCGGTGCGATACGCTCACGCAAATAAAAGTGAGCAAACGAATAGCTGCTTCAGGTTTATACACAGGAAGTTACCGTGTGCATCTCTTACGTGCAGCCGATAGCTATTCGATACGAACGTGAAAGAATAACGCAGATTTGCCAAGCCGCCATCTACTGGTCGAGTCTTAGAACTCTCAAGCAATAAAAGTATCCCACTTCTGATGGATGCAGATTGGATGCCGTTTCTGAAATTTTCGGCCTTTAGATTATTGCAGAGTACTAGCGAATTAAACAAAATAGTTTAAAAGTATTGAAGTTTTAAATGAAAGTACGTGCAGCGAGTAGGTATACTTGTACCGTACCTACAGAGTGTTTTTTTTTGCTAACTGGTGGCAATGGCGCCACGGTGGTGGCAAATGGGGCCTCTACATCTAAATTTATCGTGAATTTCAAAACCGGTAGCAGATCAAGTACAAGATAAAGATGAATACCCTATCTTAATAAGTTTTATAAAGCAGAGTGTTTATGTTTCGTAGTTTCGTACTCATGACAATCACGCAACTAAAGGTTGCTATTTATCTTCATCGCAATCATCTCGAGATTGTCGAGCCTTACTGCACCGGTCTCTCCTTGAATTTTCGTGTTTGTGTGTGTAGATTCGGGCTCAAAATCTGATAAGTTCCTAATTACTCTTACCTGTATGTGTTGAGTGCATCCTAACGGTGAATGTGTGAAATTAGGTACCTGAAATACTGCGCAGTTCTAAGTGTAGGTAGTCATAAAACAAGATAGTAAAGCTTCTTGAGTAACATGAGCTCTGTACCTATATTATGATAAACCTATAATAGTAAGGGCACAGACTGTAAGGGGTATAGCTACATCTATTAACAAACTGTTTCAATCTGACACTGTCGAAGGCACTGTGCAACTTTCTACCGAAATCGCCGAAAGACACTGATTCGTCTAATAACTTATATCAAATCCACCTATGACTGCATTCGAGAGTATTTCACCTGTAGATACCTAGTTCCTTTTGATTGAACAATGCTTCAACTAATATAACCCAATGCGGTATACCTTTTAGCCTTTTATTAAATTTAGCCAAAAAAAAAAAGTACATACAATTTTCGCGTTTATACCGCTCATAACTATTCTTATTGCATGCTATTCAAATTATCGCGCTGTTTATTACAGAGAGCAACACTAACTTCAGCGCAATATAACAACGGCGCAAAAATTGGAATATGATAATTTCAGCGTGGAAACCCTCAAAATAAAAGTTGGAAGCCGGCCGAAAGTTGGATGGGAGACCGCCGGCGCCGGTAGGTAGTGCCAGTGGGCGAGCCGCTGGCGGGTCTCATCCGACTCTAAGCCGGCTGAAACTCCTCCTCGGGTGGTCATGGGCATGGGCAAACCCCCCGAGTGCATCACGCCTGCTACAGGCAGTATGGCAATGTGTAGAGGAAAACCGACGGCGCAGTCAGGAAGACGGACGAAGTCGGAAACGTATCATCGTAGGGCGTGGATGTGTCGTACATCTACACCTGCATCGGGTGTTGAGGACAGAGTCCAGGTCAACTGTGCGCTTGTCGGTCTCAGTGCTTGGATACCACCCACTCAGCAAGAAAACATCTCTGTGACATCACTTAGATGTTCAAGTCACAACTGCGATGTTAACAAAAAAAGTCTCTGCGATGTTAAGTAGACATCTCTGTTACTTCTTATGTCCGGGTAATTAGAACATGAATGAGATATCTCAAAGATGTCCAAATGTGACATACTATCTACATCGCTATTCCACATCTCGTAGATATCACTTTTTGACGTACATGATACGTCGCATTTTGGATGTGTATTTTCAAATAAAAATTAATTTTTCACCACTTTTCAACATAGTTTCATGTCACAGGAGGTTCCGCACCTATTTTTACTAATTTTTACAATCTATACAGCACGTTTTTTCCCTTAGAAAAGTTCTTCTTCTATGGTGTCCTCCGCAGGATTCGAACCTGGATCCCCACAGGTGATGGTTAGAGGCACTGCTGCCGATTCGTCTAAGCTACCAACTTGTCTACTACAGTATATCTAAACAGCGCACTTGATGTTCAGGGATGTTTCTCGGAATATTTCATTAGGACTCCAAACGATACAAAAGTCCAAAAAGCCTCGCTGGGGGTCGAAACGTTACAGCAAGGCACAAGGGACTCCGTTGGGGCCCCGGACATTACAATAAGACATGAACGGGAGTCATCAAAGTATTCGGAAGCACAATAAAACAAAAAGGGGCCCATTTTGGGGTTCCGAATAACGCAAAAGCAGACACAAGGGTTCACCAAAGGTGCGAAAGTCACGACAAAATGCAAGAAGGCCCAGTAGGCTTTCGAAGAACACAAGGAGACACAAACGGGGCACACTAGTTCCGAAAGCCACAAGCACAAGAAGACACAAAAGTTGTTCCAAACGACACTTGAAGACATAAGAGGGCCCGCAGGGCCTCACACTAAACATGAAGACATAAGGCTGTTCTGGCGTCACACACATGGAATAGAGGACAAAACTATTTATTAAATATTTTCCGACACACAGAGCTTAACGATGACAGCCCGCGAAATTTGAAAAATCTCCCAGTGACTACATCTCATTGACGTCAGTGAGATGTTATTACACTTCGGCAAGTTGAAAGCAGTAACAATGTGATGTCCGGTAGATGTCTCATGTGTGATGTTCAATTTAAGTTCATTTCGAAACATCTCTCAGACATTACATCATATAACATCGCGGATGAACATCACAGAGATGTGGAAGTAACGTTCATTGTGATGTTATTTTGTGACATGATTGAGATCATCTCATTTATGAAACATGACATGCTATGCTGAGTGGGCATTAAACATCCAGGCACAACATTGTGGCTCGGTGAGTCCGGCTGGTCCGGGTAGGGATACCAAGTCCCCTCAATAAATCGAGGAATCCAGTTCTTGCTAGTAATAAAAAAACTGCGGATTAAGTGCAGACGCGAGCGCATAAATGGAGAAAAATTGTCGATTGAAATTGCACACTTCGTGAATGTGAGTTGAGAAAACTACTTGCTTTCACAATTATTCCTAGGGAATCATAATTTGGATTCAAAAACTGGACATATTTGACAAGTGTGTTTCCATTTATGTGCTTGTCACCGTACGAGTACATTGAAAAAGCCACAGTCCCAAGCAACATTATACAATGTGATGGATTATCGCAAACTCATTGCAGAAAGTGCAACATGGGCTGAGGAGCATTGATACTTAAGGGACCATTTATTGTCAGGCGACAAGCTCCCGTCATTTTTTGAAGTTGGTCCAGATAAAATCTCTATAGGTCCCCACCCACTCCAGCGCACTCTGGCGGAAGCAAAATCTTCCAAAGCTCTCATTGCTATTCCACGTTGACATAATGCACTATTGGCAGTTGATCCGTTCAATATTTGATTTCAAACTGGTATACTAAATACTAGTAACTCCTAATTAAGAGCGATTATTAAATTCAATATTAAGAAGGAAAGTGGTGCTTATCAAATTATTCTCATTGCTATAACTCAGTTGAAGAAGTTTTTGATCTGCATCTCAACATACACTGTTTTAGATTGATTCTTCTTTCTCCCAATTGAATTATTTATCGGTCTCAATTTGAAGTTGTTTACTGCTGATTTGAAAACTGTTACCAAAATTGATTTTTCCTAATTTAATTTAAAGTTGATCAGTTCAATTTGAAGTTGAAAATGTATATAATTATGTATTACAGACGTTTTTTAGACATTGATTTTCCTCGAGGTTTTCCTTGTATATTCAGGTATACAATTATTTGGTGTTTACGGCCACTCAAGTTTAAGCGAATGCTGATGATCCAAGAACTATATTATTTGTTTCATGATGAAAATTGTGTGGTACAGTGGGTCTTAAAGTGGAACCCAAGTGCCGGATGGAGTCACTCAATCCAGGACACAATCGTGATTGAAATTAAGCAAAAAAATAATCAATACCTTCCGATAGTTTGTAAGTTCTTCGTTGTGAACTTTGTTAGTATTGTAGTGTAATTGTCCTTTTTGTTTTACAGCTTAAAAAAGCCTGATGATGCAAACATATAGTTCGCGAAACCGGTACCAATAAATAAAAATCTTGAGAAAAAAGGACCTGAACCATCAAATTTATTTTACAACAAGAACTCCTCCATGGATAACCAAATAATTGGAAAAATAATACATCAACTCATTTTTACTTCATTTATTTCATTTACTTTATTTACGACTGATCAAGGCACATAAATAAGTCGAACTGTTTATGCGTAAAGTGGGTGTCTGAATTAGGCCAAAATAAATGGCGGAGCCGCCTTCCAAGCTCAGCATATCATATTATCCAAGTTGAAAAATCTCAGCCGATTAGAATTGTATGCTTTAGTGTAAGCTTATTTCCTGGCATCACCACACAAGCTCTGTCTAGAAGGTGAACCTAACCAGTGGAAATGTACTTGTCCGTGTTTTTCGTTGCTCAACTCTTTGTCGGGAAATGATGCACGCTCACGTTTTTCATAATATAATTGATGCATTGAGGCACTGAAGAATACCGTTTCCACTTGCTGGTCATCGTGTGATGGTCTGTTAAACCAAATAGTGGTTTTATTGTTTGTATTCATCCACAAATACGTGAGCACATACTTTTATAGGGATACGGTTATTTTCCCAATTATCGTAAAGTGTTTTTTTTTTGGCGGTGGACGGGTATCGTGTAGTCACTGGCAATACCTCCTTAGCGCCGCCTCAGTACTCTGACAGCGACGCCGCGTGATTAACACACCACCCATAATGTTTTATAGACGCATCAACAGCTAGGTTATTCCATTAGCATCCTTTTTTCGGTGTCCTCCTCGTTTCACCCTTTTTCCCTTGACGTGACTGCACGGTAGTATACGCCAAAGTACTAGAGAACGCATGGAAATTTCCACCTGGCCCGAGTCGGATTCGAATCCACGATCCCTGGAATTGTTTCCAAAGACGGAGTCTCCCGCGCTACGGGCCGGATTATCGTAGTGGCATGTTTTACTCACAGATGTCGCACCCATCGCTTTTTTTATCGAAAAAAAGTGGAGTTATCTTGTTCAAATCTATAAGTAATTGTCCGTAGTTGTTGTCAACCCAATCCAGACAATCCGCTTCTGGCTTTTGGCAAATATCTTGTGATGGCAAAATGAATTTGAATCCCGTTAACACTGCACTAGGCGAAAATTGTATGCAGTTGCATTCAAAACGGATCGCAATAATTGCAGTAGGATAAGTACTACGTTTCCATTCATTCGTAAAACCTGAATGTTGTTGAATTGCGAGTCCCAGATCGTCCATTATTCTCCTCTCCTGGAGTCTTATACCTCGGCGCGGTTTTCAAATATAAATTGAGTAGTGAGGCGAATCGGGTGTGCTGAGACGGAACGGCGAGTCGGGCACCATTGCGCTAACTTGCATATAAAACCCGATTCACGCTTATTGCATGGATCCTCATCAAATTGGCCGGAAGGTGAGCTGTCGGCTAAGCTACACCACCACCAAGGCTAGACATCGGTCCTTGGCTAGCTCGTGGCAGGCCATCTATACCTATACTGCTCGAGTGCTCGCTGGCTATCAGCCTAGTTGCTCCAATTTGAGAAGAGTGTCTGCAAAACTGGCTACACCACTATATACCGATCAAGATGGCCGTGATAAGGGCCACGCCAGACGTTCTCTCCCCCTGTTTGTGTCTGGACCCGGAGCCCTTAGGTAAAAACGTGCCCGGTCACTCCTGCCGACCGCCAGCTTGGCCTTATTACAGAATTGCGCCGCATCAGCTAACCCAATTTCGTGAACCCGGAACTAAATGTCTCGAAATTCACCCATATCACCATCACCCGAATTTAACGCGCTCTCTCTCCCTCTCTCTGTGTTCTTGTTTTATTTAGTATTATATCATTCACTGTGTCACTCAATACAAGTAATGATACGTTCAGCTCCGTGCCATTAATAACCAAACGCGGCATAATCCCATTACGTATTCATTATCCTGAATCCACAGGTGCATTCAGTAAAAATGGAGGACTATACGTGGCAGTTGAAAATTAAAATCTCTCAACACCTTGTGAAGAGACTCGATGGAAAGCATCCTCATCCAGCAGAAGCATTTCCGGTGATGGCTTTAATAATGAGAAACGTTCGATATGCGCTTCGCAGCACATCCCATTATCACTGGAAATTCTTTATCCCATTGTTATCACGATGCTGGATTATTTAAAGTCGGATGGTCTTATATTAATGACCCACTTTCTTCCTTGCCTTTACGATCATGCTGCTGTTATTAAATTTGTTTTTATGGCGAATGAGCCCCCTTGCCGATAATAGATATTGGCGGAGGGCGCAGATGGGCTCTGAATTGGACTTTTATCTCTTTTAATGGATTTTAACCCAGAGTTTTACGCCCGTTCAATGGCCTAATTAGGACACGAAGACATATTTCGGGTGTTGTTTTACACCTCTGGCATGATTATGCGCGGAAGGAGCCCAGTGATTCGCATAGCAAAACAATCTCTCGGAGCTGTTCGACAAGAGTTTGGTAGCAGCGCAGAGTGAGGACTTGAAGAAGGGTCACTAAAAATTCAACAGTTCCTGAAATTGTTCGTGGCCTACCTATTGTTACGAGCGGCGATTCTGGAGAAACCGCGATCTCTCTAGACTATTCCCATTAGGTCGCAGTGTGCAAGTGTGGAGCTCTGGTTTGTTCCAGAGCGCGCGTGTAGGCTATTGCCCGTGTAACTGAATGGAGACTTCAATGGTGGGTCAAAACAGATCTGTCCGAATTGCCGGAGGTGCTACATACCAGAACACACGGTAAGCATTCGAAAGGTTTGTGACTTTTCGGGAGTCGTCTGAAAACCATATATGCCGGGTCACTGTAGAATTTTCTGGAGAACCCGTGGAAGGTTCGAGAACACTAGTCGAAGGCATATACAATAAGCAGCACGGATCGGCCTAGGCAGTAGTATTGAATCCGAAGAGGTAGCGAGCGGATAAATAGTCCCAGCGATATTCACAAGCGTGAATAATTGTTGGCGTGTATTTATTGTAGTACACAGTGTGTGTTTTGAAACGGTAGTCTCAATTATAATCGAACCCGTACGCGAAATACGTAACACTATTATTGGTGCAGTTTCAGGCTGTGTGACTCGCCTAGTAACGGAAGTTGTCGCACTTCTGACATCAGTGATTTCGGATTTGTCTCAAGATTTCCTTAATCGATATTCTCAACATTATTCTATCTAAATTCTACCACAAATTTGGACAGGAAATTCAAAATTGAAAATTCAGATTTTCAGGTCTCTTTTCTGGTGTAGGTACTCAGTTGTTCTTCAGTAAATTATTGTTTCGATGTCTAGACAGTTCCAGTTCTTACTTTACAAACTAAAGTTGGACCATTGCGCTTCACAGTAATACCATGTACTTGAGTAAAATTTGCAGATATCTAAAGTGTGATAAAGTATGGGTGTTTGACCCGCGCGGTCCTCAGCACACCCATTTCGGAACTGCAGTATAATTTTCCTACAGTGAACGTTATACAGAAACAATTTTCATTCTGTATATACTTCGAAGTGCATAATTTATTATACCTCCCTCTGTATTATTATTACGCCCAGCTATTGTTATTCCCCACATTGCCGCACTTGATTTATACATTTTGATGGTAGGATTGTAATCATGCAACGCATGCACAAATACACATTAACTACTAGCTCTGATCTTAGAGTCTATTTTTTTTTCAGTAGGTAATGAAAATACCTTATATTAGTTTAAATTGGTTTAGTTATAGGCAGTCACGTACAGTTTTGTTGGAAGCGTTCAAATTAATTTGTAAAAGAAATGAACGTGCTTCTAGTTAATATATTTGTTGTGTTGTGTTTTTTTTTTCACCTGAAGCTCTGTTTATCGATTGGTGAGGTACCTATCAAGTCTGTCCCACCATGGATTTCAGCTGTAATAAATAATTACTTGTACATTCCACCTTTTACCTTATTCATTTCCATCAGTTAACGTAAAGTTCCCATTGAGGGTTGTTCATTAATTCAAGCAATTTCTATTCTATCGAATGAAAGCAGTATATAGCTTTTCGGGAAATTTCCTGCTATTGTGCATAATTTCCAACTTTTCACACACCACCTGAGGAAGTACCAGGCTACAGATGCAAACATAGCACAATTGCATATAGAATAATGCGGATCCGGTGAAAATTTCCGATATGCACGGTGGCGGTAGATTTTAGAAGTGCTGAAATTTTTGAAACTTCCACCTTCCATTTAAAGTTAGATCACACACACACACACCAGGTATCGGTGCAGCGAAAAATAAAATTATCGTTAACTCGATATTTATGTATGGAGCGTCGCTGGAACGAGTGAGATCGCGCCAAACTGCAGGGAAATGTCAATATAAAGCCCGGAGAGAGGATGGTTTCATCAATAAGATAAGACCTGCGGCCTGCAACATTCAAAAAACTTCCACTTTTGCTTTATCGGTGGCAATTTGTCCGTTTGCCTCTTTCGAGTGTGCTGGAAGTGAACGGAACGTTTTACCTCAAATGCCACATTTATTAAACATGACACGTTGTGATCCATAAGCCAGATGCCGGGGGTATATTTTATTTCAAACAATACGCTGTTTTTTTTTTGACGTAATAATCTGACAACTGCAATGGGATAGAGTTTATATCAATCGAACTCTTTTGGAACAGCTTCGTATGTCGCAATTGAATAAAACGTTCCGTAAAAATAGACGCAAAAGTGATAAGCCGGGATCAAGCGCCCGGAAAATTTTAATCCCTTGATCGCAACCCTTTAAATGCTTCAGTGATGATGGTAATACGTCACGAATTTGTCGAAACGCATTGTTGGAAAACCCATTTCGCTTTAAAAAGCGGATTAGTCCTGCTTTGGACCCAACTTAACATAATTGTTCCACTTTTTTCTGCCTTTCGCATTTTTGCATGTCCACGTATCGCTCTGGATGTATTTCTTCTTCTCGAAATTCTTTTAAAATGTTTTTAGCGCATTTTTCCTTACACATTTGGAAACCCCCAGCTCAAACTGTGCAACTTTTCCGAATGCTGCCGCCCCGACACGCTGCCCTCAAAGTAAGAGATGAATGAAAAACATAAACGCGAAGACATAACGATCTAATTCTTTCGCTATATGGATAGCTGACTAAAAATGGGAAAGAATAGGCTACTGTTGATTAGTGGCTGCTCCCAGCTTCCGCCTCCAAACAAAAAAATATTGATGATTTAAAGAATTTCCATTCATATCTGTTTCATTGACAAGTACCCCATTCTGATAACAAAAAATCACAATGAGTTTCGACTGAAGAGAGTGGGCAAAGAATGATGTTTCTCCTTCAACCAAATTTCTTTACATTCATAATATGCCTCTTTAAGAAAATGCGCTACTGAGACTCACGCACGTGAAGGCATACTCACTTGTTTTTTTTCAATTAGGGTTTCCATTTTTTCGTTGTCTTTTTCTACCGTGACGTCATGTACAACGTTGGTTAATCGAGGTCATAGTATTGACACATGACGTTTCGTTTCTGACCGATAACAACACTACCCAAAGAAGGGAAAGGGACCATAAATAACCTATTTTGTAGGTGTTACTGCGGTTCTGGTTTCACTCCACTGTGTTTTATGCGGTCGAAAACCAAGTACAAGTGTGTTTCCACCTTTTTAGTGACAACACTGACAACTAGACGACAACCTATCAGTTCTTTCACAGTGGTGCCATGCGGTGGTGGCTGAGCCTACGTATATTAAAATTAAATCAATAAATAATTACCGTTGAAAATGGTTTCGGAGGCTGCAGTGACACATGATAGATGAGTGATTTTAAAATTGGTGCTGCTATACTTCTCTGGCAAAATTCCACCACATTCTCAGAACGAAACGTCATCAACGTCAAAACGTCAAAAAATGACTATGAGAAACCAACGTGTTTTCTGTCTCCTAAAAATGGAATGGTCAATTGTGCAAAACTCGAATTGGTAAGTAGGTACCAACACACCTACCTATAATTATGCGCTAGTAAGCAGCAGTCAGTCATTACAGTCGAGCTGACCTCTTTTCCTCTTTTTATTCTCACTGCTATCATTTTTATTTATTAATATTAGTTTAGATGTGAATAGACAGAGAAGTCAGCCAAGGACCCAAATGGACCGTAAAGCTGAATATTGTTAGTCTTGAGACTGTTTCTTTGTGAAGGAGGGTTAGATTGTAACGATGGACTTGTCAGTGAGTGAGGTCTGGTCAATTGAAGTTTATCAAAGAACGTGAATGTCTGATGATAATATAAAGATCTCGATGGAAATTTATTAAATAATGATGTTTAATGTGCTTTAGAAACACAATCTTGATTGCGGAGGTTAGATTATAAACGATGCAGCAAATCAGGTCTGGTCATTTGAGATCAATCAAATGACGGAGCAGTCTAATAGTGGGCTGGTCTTAGAAATGTGTGTCAAATAGTCAAATAATGATTTTTCGTATATTTTGGGAATGCTGTCACAAGTCATAAAAATATCTACCTCAGAAAGTATGTAGTCATAATCACAGGTGAAATCAGTTTATCTCCCTACCCCGCTGCGTGTTAGGATAAGAATTGAAAACCCCGCCCAGAAAATTGGTTTACTTTGAAAAAAGTTATATTTGGAACGAACATTTAAATGAATTTGACGCCAAGTCATGGAAACGTGAGTTCTGGAGATAAAGGCATATTTTTTTATTTTTTCACAAAACAATAGTAGATATACCGGGTGATCATTTGAAAACTATCCACCTGCAATAACTCCCGATTCCTAGTCAATATTTCTTCAAGCAAAAACAGGTCGATTTTTATATCGAGGGGGACATCTAAAACATACATTGGCAAATTTATATCTTTAGCCCCCTCGCCCCCACCCATCCCAAAAATAAAATTTCAAATGACACCACCTACCTTGCGATACATCAAATTGAAGAAAATCAAATTCTCTTTTTGAAAAAGATATTTTAAAGAATTTAAACTCCACCCCCCTTCTCCCTAAAAATTCTCCGAGTGTCCCTTTCAATATTCTGGACCCCTCAATTCTCTTCAGTTTGGTCGGCATCATCTTGAATAGCTTCAAATAAAAGAATTTTTAGTGAAAAAAGTGTCACCCAAATTGACTTCATTGCTCTCCCCCACCTCAACTTGAAAACTTAACAAAATTCAACCTACTTTGTAATACATCAAATTGAAGGTAATTAAATTCTCTTTCTAAAAACAATTTTTTTGAAATTTTCAACCCCTCCCCCATTCAACTGGACATTTGGAGTAATTTAGTAGAAAAACGGGGGTTTCAAAAATTTCCAAAAAATTGTGTTCAGGGAGAGAATTCAATTCCCTTTAATTTGATGTATCACAAAGTAGGTATTGTCATTTTAGATTTTTAAGGTGAGGGGGGGGGGGAGCAAAGGGGTAAGCACTTTTTTCATCGAAAAATTTCTCTTGCGATGCTGTGCAGGATGATGTTGACTGCATTGAATAGAATTGAGAGGTTAAGAATAATTAATTGGACACTCTGAGAATTTAGGGGGGAACAGGGGTGGGATTAAAAATTTTAGAAATATTTTTTCGGAAAAAGAATTTCATTTTGTTGGATTAAATGTATCGCAAAATAGGTAGTGTCATTTGAAATTTCAAAGTTGGGGTAGGTGGGGGCGAGGGGGCTAAAGATAGAAAATCGCTAATGTATGTTTCAGATGTCCCCTTTGATAAAAAAATCGACCTGTTTTTGCTCGAAAAAATTTTCACTAGGAATCGGGAGTTATTGCAGGTGGATAGTGTTTAAATGATCACTCGGTATTATTCAACAAGCGGGTAAGATTGCTTCTTACTCATGAGGATGCAGTTTGCCGACACGGCCTTGGCGAGTGTCGTAAAGCATCCGAATGAGTGATAGCCTTTACCCGCGAGTAGAATATTATGCTTTATCCAGTCTTATTGAAAAATGCAGGCATGTATGCGCGTGATAATGCGTGCATTATTCAATAGGATTGGATAAAATCTGTTGTGGCACTACAATACTTACCGACTAGTATACAAAAACCTATGGGAATTTTGGTTTGAGACGTTCCTTTTGGTGGGAGGTTTGAATTTGAAAGAAAGAATAAAATAAATTTGCAGCATTTTCATAATAATTGAACAAAAATGTGGAAACATTTTCAGTAAAATTTCAATTTTCCAAATTTTTCGCAGAAAATTTGGAAAAGAAATGGTTGGAAGAACGAGTACCGTCAGGAGCACAATGTTATGTTCGTCAAAAAAGCGACAAGGTCTTGTTTCATTGAAATTATGGCCTGATATCACAAAAGGCTTGATTCCCGGGTTCAGTGGTAAATATACTACGTAAGGCTTTTTCATGGCTATGTCACTTTTTTTTTGCCAAATTGGCTTCTTGCTCTAGCCCGTTCAGCGTAAGTGATGACTTTCTTGAATAAAAATATCTACTTTTGGGTGGATACACTCATAGACCGACACCTATACTCACGAGCTTACCTGACCGCGCCTCTCGGTCGGTTGATAGTAAGTGGTCATAAACTCATAAACGAGATCACTTGCGACGAAATCACACTTGCTGCGGTGCTTGGGTCTTCCTGGATTTTCTTTGAAACGATTTTTTTTTTTATTCGTTTATATAACGTCGGCATATTTCCGCAACGAGGCCCAACACCGACGCCGGTGAATGCTTTCCTCCACTATACCGGAAATCTTGCCGAACCCCTGTGCGTTCCAACACAGGGTAGGGATTTTTAACGACCACCAACATCGCATGGGGTCGGCACCATCGTTCGTATTTTACGTGCTATGCGACACACATTTGCATTTAGCAAGCATTCTACTAAACCAAGGAGCTTGTTTTCGAGGCCGAAAACTTTGAAACTATATTTTCCATCACTTTTTGTGCCTATATTTTTGTTATTAATGCACCTTCCAACACTTCTCACTTGAAAAAACGTGCTAAACGACTTTCTTTCAAAAAAGAATGAAAATAGTGTCAGTGTCAAAATCTGACCATAGTACTCAAATTTAAACTGCAGTCCAGCACAGCAAACATCATTTTGACCAAACTGAATCAAATCATCTTGACTACTTCAATCCGCATCAACTCGTCAGATTACAAACTTCAAATAAAATTCATAGGCGACTATGGTTTTTTATGGCTTGGAATGGATAGTACTGCAATATACTGGAGGTTCGGATTACCTTGATTTTGGATTTAAAGGTTCTCACTGTAATTGCAAAGTATTGAATCCATTATATACAAAAGGAGATCTTTTTCTCGTTGGATTCAACCAAAAATGTTTCACATGGAGTAATTTTTTTATTGAAAATTGGATATTGTCTTCGAGAACACCCTGTAAATACGTTCTCTGCTTCAAACTTTCTCACTTCCGACACTTCCCCTACCTTAGACTTTACACACACGTGTTAGGGATTTATCCACATTTCACGTGCACGGTCTCCAAACAGACTGAAAAATGTAATCCCCTAATCGCAGTTCTTTGAGTGCCTCGGCGATATTATCATAATACGTCAGGAATTATTATCATTGCCGAATCGCATTCTTGGAAAATCCATTTTCCTAAGAAAACAGATTAGTCCTGCAGCACCAACATCAAATTCGCCCGTCGCAACAAAGTCGTGCTAGGCGTTCATTTTTAATCCGATACTTTTTCTATTAGTGCTCTGCGGCATTTCCGCATCAACTCGAAACTTTTTTATCCACAACGTAGCCGTACAAACCGAAACATTTTCTTCATCCCCATGCATAAGCGATAAGAATCCCCGCAATATGAAAACTAAAACGTACATACAAAATACGAATGCTAACCTCCCTCTTAAAATTGCATGCGAATTACAATTCATTGAATTTCATGAAAAATTTCATGTTTATAAACATAATAGCGAATGGGAAAGGAATAAAAACAAGCCGCACACCACACCATCAGCCGAAGCGAAAACTCGCAGACGGAAAAGAACGGAAAGGAGGTTAAGTTAAACAGGCAGAAATTGTAGTGGCGAATATAAATAGTTTCCCGAGCGTGCCAATAAAGGAGTGGTCTCCTTCTTTCTATTGGATTTCCTGCATTGAATTTCCACCCCGAACGTTTTTAGATTACAGTGATTGGATTGCCACTATATCTGTTATTTCGTTTTAAGCAGGGCGACTACTTTAACTATTTATCAGTCTACTTCCCAATAATGGGTGGGTATGCCAGCGTAAAATGATAACATTTTATGTTCTTCACTCACTTAATTACGTTCGGTGTAAATCCCGTGAGCTTTAGTCAGTAGAGAAGTGGCCCGCTTTGAATGTTTAGGTAGGTAGGTGTACCCCATGGTGTGGGTTCAAAGGAAATTCGTAATGCTGCAGGCTTTTCGTGTTCTCTTTCTCTCCTAACCTCTCTCTCTCTATCCGCATATGAAATTCCAATTTCTCCTAGTTTATTATAGTATGAAATGCCAAAACTATCCCGATTACTAATGTTCTTAGTTCTTGTTTCAGCTTCCGATGGGGATTTGCCGTTCTCGCCGGTGCTGGGCGCTTTGATCGGGACGACTTTTACAATAATCGTCACCATCATGCTGGTGATTATCAAAGTGCGAAGAGCTCAAAGTCAACCGGAAGCGGTGATCGAACAGAAAGTGGTCGGAGGTCCTCACCATCACAACACCGTGTCCTCTACGAAGCCGCTTCTTAGGAGCGCCTCGCCCAGGGACGTAGACGAAAGGGATCCAGACATAATTCCTGCCAAATATGGTAATATAACTCTCATTACAGATTGATCAGCTCAAATTACTCAGCTGAAATCACGTTGCGATTGAAAGAAATCCTTTCCAACATTTCGCTCACTGTTGCCAGTTTAGTATATTTTTTTTATTTGAATAGATCTAAAACTTACAAGGCCTGTATTTTTGAAACCGACAAGATAATTCACATGGAATTGCAATGGCAACCACCTATTTCCTCTTCTGTGATTGGCTGCGGCCATAGTAACAGCACCATTTTCGCATGGAAAATGATTCAATACGTTTTAGATATGAGCCTAGTTGAGTTGAAAAAGTGTTACCCCACCATGAAAGTACCTTTACCAGAAGCAAAAAGTAACGAAAGCGGGGGCCGCCGCAGACTTTTTATAAGTGAGATTCTGTCTATGGAGATTTGTACTAGGAAATGGTTAATCAGCTTATTAATTTGTACTAGGTTATTTTATAGACGATTGAAATGAAATGTCATAACATGGACCTGTACCTAAAGTGGACTGACACATTACCATACATTGCCGTAAACCCAGTAGAATGCGAACATGGTGGCTAACTAGGGACTTTTATTTAAAGAGAAAGAGTGAAAAATAGAAGATCTATTTATTTTATTCATTCTTACTTGGTTGACCAGGAGCCAGGACGTTGGTGTAGAGATACATATACAAAATATGCTTCCACTGGTTTAAATCCTCGGGTTTATCTTGTTTCTTTTTTTTTTTTCATAGGTAAGCGCTATTGTTGTATAATTATTCAGCAATCACATTTTTTGTGAAAGTCCAACAACTAATATAACAAGCTAATTTTTAATTGAATTAGAAGTTGATCTAGATGATGGAATACGCTGGCTTTTGTCCGGTTTTACTCAATGGGAGTGCTGCGTGTGTGTGTGGCTTTTCGTTGATTGGTTGGCGAGGTATGTTTTGTAACATTTGAAGTGACTCACCCTGCATGTTACAATAAATTGGCAACAGTGTTCAGGTAATGTTGAGAGTAAATCAGAATCCAGCGTGGGTATACAATGTTCCCGCATGTTCTTGTGTGGAAGTTTTCCGAATGACAGAAACGTCGACCTAATCATCCACATATTTTTTGTGTCGAGAGCAGGAGAAAGAACTCTCGGGTCCATTGTCGACATTTCTTGCGGCCGAAATAACAGAGAGACGAAAATCTTGATGTTATTCCGCGCAAGCAGCAAAATGCCTGCCTGCCTGCGCTCGCATTGCCCGGATTTTTCTCATTGAGAAAAGGAACATTCGGCGTGTGCTGCCCCCATAAGTTATCGAGAATGTTCGTGTCGGGCGAAAGAGAGAGTCAGTCTTTATACATGGAGCGAAATTGGGATATATTTCGGCGTAATATGTTGTGATCGCGCCCGTAATAGCATAAAAACCCGGCAGAGAATTCCTTCCTCCCACATTCATTTCCTCTCCATCGGTTTTTTCCTCTCTCCGGGTGCGCTCTTTGCCCTTCCCGCATATAAAGATGGATGTTAATAGTGGCACTTTTCGGTGACAGGCTCCCCCGACGGAGGCGAGAGTGACAGGAATGCGGGGTCGCTAAACGGTCCCCAGATCCTACCCCAGGCGGGGCCGGGGGGCACCATCGCCACGTCCCCCGATTACGCCCAGACGAACGTGCCGGCGCCCCAGTGGGTCAGTCCTGTGAACGCGGGGCCCCCAGTCGAACCCATGGTAAGTAGTTAGCGGCGTCGGAAATATGCAAGAAATGTGCAGGTTCTTCTTATTAATCCCATAAACAATTTCAAATTTGTTCTAGACACTGTGTCTGTATGGCCTGGTGATATCGTAAACGCTGGGGAATCTCGACATTTCGTCAGTCTCCTCACGTAGTGTCATGACTGATTTTTGATATTTTTCGCATAATCTTATTCAAAGATTCTTACCCTGGGTTGCACCAACGCTCAATTTATATAATACGATATTAGTAAAATTTCTTTTGGTCAGTAACGTGGTGAATGATAGAAATTCTCGTTTCACAGAAGATAATGATCCAATGATTGATTAGCTGAAGATTTTATGCATTTCCCATGGTCAGCCTACTAGAATTGGCCAGATTGAAATCCATTTAATCTCGTACAGCGTGTTTAACAATGATTGTCCTTGCCGCCTTTTCGGAATTTGGCCCGCATTAGACATGCGCCGCTTCAATGAAATCATTTTGGAATATCGTAGTAACGAAGTTGATAGACGTCACGTCACACTGACTGACATCAAATTTGAGGTTAACAGTGACGGCTCTGACTGCTGCCAAATAGTGAACGAGCAACCTGACGGAACGGGAATGGATCAGCCGTCAATGCCGTCACTGTTAATCTCAGATTTTTTATCAGTCACTGTGACGTGACGTCTATCAATTTCGTTACTACGGTATTCCAAAATGATTTAATTGAAGCGGCGCATGTCTAATGCGGGCCAAATTTCGAAAAGGCGGCAAGGACAATCATTGTTGAACACGCTGTATTAGCGGTTATTGGGTATTATTTTTTTGGTGCAACCCAGGGTTAATGCTTAACTGATGATATCTGGCAAACCTAGATCGAAAATGGCTCGTCTTCTTTTTATTTTCGATAACTGTGTATATTCGCCAGATAATGTCGCCAGTTCTACGTGAAGAATCCACGTTTCCCGAAAGGCTTCTGCGCATACCTGTGAAAGTAGGACGTTGCCATATCTATATCACGACATTAAGTTGACAACACTGTAATACGGTGTGCGTGTGTAATGTCACGCAAATTTCAGCTGACAGCGCTTGGAGTCGATTTGACGTTTCGACAGATATCTAACCAAATAACGCTCTTGTTTCGTCGATCGCCTTGCAGCTCGTTGTGTTTCGTATCACCTGAATCTTTTCTGCGTCTTTCTGCCATACGGCACGTAACTTTTCATTCTGAACAATAATTGATGTTGAATGGTTAGGAGGTTATGTTTGTTGTTTGTTTACATTTCGATTATTGATTGACAGTTGCCATTGACAGTGACACTTCGTGCGTCAAAATGGAAATTACCGCGCTCTGCAGGTATGCGTTCTCATGTATGCGCTGAAGTGATGTACGTGATGGTGAACGTGGATTGTCGAGAGAGGAAATGCGAAAAATACCAAAAATCGACGATTTGAATTACAAGTATAGAACCCCATCGCTGAATCAAGTTAGTCCAAATTTAAATTTGTTCAAGAGTGACTTGGTACTGGGTCGACCATTTGCTTCCGATTGACAGGAGTTGCGAGCTTTGTCCCCTGAACCATCAAAGTTGGAAGTTGGTGAGCTTATGTACATGTCAATCACTGCAGGATGGGCGTGAAGACAGGCTTCTTCTTACATAGGTAGTTGAGTTGGAGTACCATTTGTCAAAGTGAAGTTTAAGGCTCTCTGTTGCATGAAAGCCAGATTTCGTCTAACTGATAGAGCCAAAACTTCCCAAACGTGATAACTGTGTCGGTTGGTTTCATCATCTTCTCCAAGACATCCTGCAGTCAGGATTATCTCTCGTCTCCCGTCCATATAATCGAGGTGTTGCATCAGTGGACAGTGCCTCGTTAACAGTCGAACTGAATCCATTTTTGTTCATCCGTATAAATTGTCTAGTCTTCTCCTTGAAAGCGTCACTGATGAACATTCGCTATTACCTCAGTTTCAAAGCTCCTCTGCAATGCCGGAGGTGTTTTTATCTCGAGTATTTTTTTAAGAGCCCTCTATTCTCTTGAAGCGGCTCCGAAAAGGGCATCCAAATCGAAGCAGGTCCTAATGTACTTCTTACTGGCGTTCAAAAAAATTCTTTCATTCTCCATATAAATAGGTGAGAGGAAAAATCTGAAAACAACAGATCACAACCAAAGATCTTCAGAATTTACGCGTGCCTTCCTCTATGACCTTTATTTGACCCTAGAAAAAAAATTTTCTTTCGGGTGGATTCTGCACAGTACTCTACACGACAGGTCTGAATGATTTTTCCACAAAATATCCAGAACCAAAATTATTTAGTTGTGAAAATCAATAAAAAACTGCTTGGAAGTTCGCAGCTTCATATTTTTGGCTAAGTACTTGAATGTTTTATTGGAAAATCATTCGGACCTATCGTGCAGAATACTGTAGAGCTCACCCTGAAAAACGGATTTTGTTTCGTGTCAAATAAGAGCCATAGGATCTCGTAAAATCTGACTATTCGGCTGTGATCGGTTCTACTCGGATTTTTTCCTTTAACCTGTTTTTTTTTGCGGTGGGCGGGTATCCATGTAGCCAGTGGCAGTACCTCCTTAGCGCCGACTTAGTACTCTAAGCGTGGCACCGGGTGATTTCCACACCACCCACCATTTTATGGACGCATCAACAGCGGAGTTCTTAGCACCCTTTTTTCGGTGTCCTTCTCGTTTCACACTTTTTTCCTTGACGTTACTGCACAATAGTACACGCCAAGGTACTAAAGAGCGCATGAAAATTTTCACCTGGTCCGAGCCGGATTCGAACCCACAATCCCTGGAACTGCCTCAAATGACGGAGTCCGCCGCGCTACCGGTCGAGTTTCTAACCATATTTATGGAGATATGAAAAACTTTCTCTTAATGCCAATCAAAAGAAAACCACCGGATTCCATTTAGAGGCCTTTTGGGGTCGGGGCCTCTTTGAGCGTACAGAGGACTCTCAAGGGGTTTCTGATGCCACTGAAAAATTGAATTAGTCGAAATCACTTTTGGTACCAATACCTTTATTTTGAAAATCCGAAATTCAAATCTGGCATGCGACTCCCTTCGAAATACATGTATGTATGAGCAATGCTATTGGATTTTGCAAAATGGAATGGACCTTGCTTTTTTTGTATGAAAGAATTTGGTGGAAATGTTACTGCACCATACTCTTCTGATTAAGAAGGGTGGCCACCAGCGTCAATCGTGCTGGCCGCGCCAACGTATACAAAGTTAACAAGAAGAAAAGAAGTTGAAAGTTTGTATTTTCTCGTACTTACTATACGTACTTACTTGTAATCAAGTATACTCGTCCATAGCAGTTGAAAGGCTAGAGATGATGCACAGTTCTTGCATTTTTCACTTGATTTAAAAAGCTCACCGTTACCCGCTCCCTTATCAATTGAATGAAATTGACCCGTTTTCTTTTTTCTTTCCAGTATCATTTGTATAATAATCCCGTGGCGATGGTGGGCACCTTCCCGAGGGACTCCAGACCGAAAGACCTTCGTCTAGGAAACGGAAACTCGTCGCAGACCCTCCAGAGGACGACGGACATGGAGCTGAACGGCCTCGCCATCAAGGAGAGACTAATGGCCAACAGGCTGCCGGAGAGTTGCGTTTAAAACAAGTGTCTTTTTATGATTTCGTAACAATTTTAATTTGAGGACCGTCCAAAGCGCTACAAGGCTAACCGTGCCCATTGCTGCCTGGGAAACTCGAGGAATCGGCACGCTTCGCCGTACCTACCTTGTCGAATATCTAATTTTTTCTAATAAACGTAAATGTGTCTCTAAAACATAGACTGATCTAGGTAAAATTCAAAATATTGTAAATATGTTTAATAATAAAAACAAAGAAAAACCATCATCAGTGTGCGTGTTTTACATATCTGGTGGACGTAAGTGGACAATCGATAGAATATCAGAGATGAACAAATTTATACCTATTTAGAAGATAAGAAGGGAAACCTGTAAATATCATTGTTGCATATCGTTGGTTGGTTGTTTTTGTATCATAAATACTAAAATGAATAATAATCATTACTTGAATGCTTTTGATAATAAAAATAATGAACGTATTATAATAAGGAGCTAATAATTACAAAGTGATTGTTTTTATTAAATGTACATTCGAATCGAAACCATCATCACCCCATCGTCATATCATAATGATTGTTGTTTTTGATTGTTCATGAGTGCAAGATTAATCGTCATTGTCTTTCTCGCAAGTCTAATTCAAGTGTTCAAAACTTAGTCGGCTTCGTCTTCCACCGCCACCGACAGTTTCAAAATCAAACTTCAAGAAAAAACACAAATGAACAATGAAAACAATAATTTGTAGGTGTGTTCGGTTCTAAATTCCATGTTTTGTGTGCATATCTTTTTACCATATCCCAGCCGGTACATCACAACAGGCGAAAAAAAAAATTAAAACGAAAACTTGTTGGGGTTGTACGCATTCAGTATAGCTATAAAAATGAATATTGTGATATTTTATGTAGGCTAACCCATGTACGTAGAAAGGATCGTAGGAAACAATAAATGTATAAAAATAACCAGTTTGTTTATTTTTCTAAAATGTACATCATTCCAAAAGTGCATTGTTGATTACAAAAGTTGTAGTCAGAACAAGTCAGATATAATCGATTACAAAAGTTGTTGTTAGAACAAGTCAGATATAATCGGTGAAAATTTATCAGTGTTTGAAATCGTCTTATGTCCTGAATTATTATTATTACACCACGACTAATTTTAACAATTTCAACCATTTTATAAGAATACTCCTGATATCCATAACTGCTGGTTTTCTGTTTATTTTTAGGCTTGACGTTCTTCCTGTTTTGAAGAGACAAATTATTCACGACAAAGTTATCAAAAAAGCAATCAAGACCCTAATGAGTGAACAATTTTTTTCAAGGGTTCCAATAATTTTGTAAGCCAAGATTATCATATCAGTCCATGAGCTTTAAAAAATATACATGGAGCCGAGAGGCCGATTATAATGATTCTAGAAACCAGCGGTGTCCTATTATAAAAATAAATAACATAAACACAATTATAACAAAGTTACGCACACATGACCACTTACATAGTCAAAACGTGCGCAATGAGAAAGAATCGCTATGAAGCGATAATAAGGCTTTGAAGCGATGTCAGATATACGGAATCAATTCTGGATCGGGTATGTCTGTTACCAGTGGATATTTTATAGTAAGAGGAATAGTGAAACACACTAACGTATCTTGGCTGTCGCCATACAACTTCCATGATAGTGTTCCTCTCACCTGTAATAAAATGTTTCTATACAGTTTCTTCTTTAGGGGCCAAATTTGATTTCAGTACCGGCAGAAAACGGGACGACCAGTAACTGCATTCGTGCAAATGCGCATCATGCTTACGGATCGCATCACCAAGGAGTCGTGTCTCACTAGGAATAGTTTTTTGCACGTAGGTGGTATCAGGGTCGATTCTTCATAAGTAATGAAAACTTTTTTTTCTTTGAATTTTTCTCCTTTTGGTTTATCGCAGGCGCAGCTTCCATTTACTGAGAAACAACTCTGACTTGGACTTGTGGTTAGGACTCAGGACGCACGAACTACTGTTTACTGGTCGTTCTCTTTTGCCTACCGGTGCCAGTCAGTGTATAAGGGGATAACTTACCGGGATGAATTCTTCATCTGTTGTAATATCAGCAATGTAATTTGTATCATAAATTGAGCGAATCGGGCATTGCAGAATCTCGCATGGATTTTCAGGCGTAACTGTGAATATGTCAAATCTTTGTCCTCTCACTGTGATGTAGACTTCATTTTGCAATCCTGTTGTATTTCGAGCTGCAAAAAATACAAGTAATGCATAATTTTCAAGTACCCATTTGCCACTTATTGTGCACCGCAAAATAAATACATTATTTATTTATCAGTCATCAATCAAATTTTAATCTAGCTGACAAGTTTTGCACAGTGGCGCCTGTTTATGTTTAATCTCGAATTGGTGTCATCACTATTTTTTTCCAAACGGATGGACGCGAGTAAAGCTTGATTATTGCAGGGTCGTATCTACGTCAAGGTAATAAGGAGGACCCATGGCAGTGTGCAAATTACGAGGGAAGCAAACATAAGTCCTTTTTAAATGTGAAATCAATAGATGAAATTAATAAATTATACCGAACATTTAAAACAAATTTAATCCTCCAAAGAGACCCAAAATTGAGGGTATGCCAAGGGCGCCAAGCTCCTTAACTACGACCCTGGATTACTGTAAAATTTTAAATTGGTAAATATTCCACGCGAATAAATGGCAGATAAAAAAAAATTGGAAAATCCTCCTGTTCAACTGACGAGTTCCAAAGGTTACAATAATAAAGCAATAAAGAGGATTCAACGAAAACAAAACAAGACATTTTCAATCTGATCTAGAATATACCTACCTTCCATACTCACCTACTTACAGACAGAAGACGGGTAGGTATTTGATGAAAAAACGTTGTCTAGACTAGTAATAATAATAATAGTAATAACTAATCAATAATGAATGCACTTACATGTACGGAGTGAGATGTTGAGTTGTTTGCTTTCCCCTATATAAAACTCGCATTCTACACCATCTTCGCAGCCTTCGATAGCCATGTAATTTATTGGATAAAGGGAGCCTGGGAAACAAGAAATTACGTTTTGTATTTTGTCTTTAAGCTCTCAGTTATAGTTTTTTTTTTTAAATAACTTGAAAATTGATTAGCGAAGAACCACAACAATCACAAAATGAAAATTGATAGCTTTTTACGAGGCTTTTTAGTTACACGCGATTTGCAAAGAAAAATGAAGCCCTTTAACAACGCCTTCAAGTGGAAGAGTTCGATGGCAAAATGCCGGTAATAGCGGATTTTTTGTAGAAATACTCTCAAAAAACTAGAGTTTGCATGAAGCATAGCATGGCGTGAAATCGAGCGTAAAATGAAGGTAGTTACCCCGAACCAAACTCTTATTTTTGATAACTCTAGAAACTCTAAAATGATTGAATATTTTGAGTCGAGGTCGAGAAAACTTCAGGCTTTCAACACTTTGCTAGCTGTACTCGCTGGAGTCCACGACGCGCGATTAAGATACACTTGTACAGTTGGTGGTAGAGCCGTGCATCGAGAGCTCGACGGAATATTCGCGAATACTTTTCTACAGCTTTCGCTAATACCGGTGGAATACAGTGGCGTAACTAGGTGTTCAAGGGCCCTGAGACAAACTGTTTCGAGGGCCCCCAAAAAAAATTTGATCACGTTATAACAAAACTTTTTTTCAATTTTGTGGCAAAAATTTCAGGGTTATATCGACCTCGGAGGACCCCTTGAGCTCTGGGGCCCTGAGGCACTGCCTCGCTTTTCTCATTGATAGCTACGCCACTGGTGAAAACCATTCCGGGATGGAAAGGACGAAAGCTTTTTCGGAAGTCCGGAATGTTATTTGCAAGAAAGGGATTTGAAACAAATACGATGAAGTTAGAACAACGGGTTTTGAAAGAACGACAATAAAATATTTTGCGGCGCTGATTAGAGTGCTGGAACTCACCATGTCCAGCTAAAGACAAGGACGCAGAAAAGCGGAGACAACCTCTGATTGGTAATCCAGTCAGGCAATCCGCACTGAATCAATCAAAGATGCTTCACACTCTCAGCGCCTTAGAGGTGAACTGCCAAGTATCGGTAAAAAAATTGGCAAGGGAAATGTTTGATAAACTCCGAGACACTACGTCCGGGAGTAAACCCGACGACAACGAGACAAGAACTGGAAGAAGACCGAGCTGCTTCCATTGTGGACGGGTCAGACACCTGCAACGCCACTCCAGGCAACGATTCAATTTAGCGGACCGTTCCAGGCTCAAACGAGGAACTGCCGAGGGAAAACGACAAAATCTAGGAAAATTAATTTCAGCCAGCGTTGATGGGGCGCGTGCTGGCTGGCAATTCCAAATTCCAGTAGGATGTAGGATGTAAACTTGACAGTACGGACCACGGCCACGGTCTATAAATATGAAATATAAACAGACTTGAAGGTTTTCGGGGTGGTAGTACTGCTAACTGGTAGTATAATAGTAGGACTAGTAGCTAGTAGTATTAGTTTAGTCCCTTGATCTTGGATGTAGAACTTGAATCTTGGTCAAGTTTCAAAACATTGATTTTCAACTGTTGAAGTTTTACGGTTACGGAATAAGTTAAAGTTAACAGCCATTATAAACGCTGCTTTACAGCCAGCATTCCAATCTCTGGTCAACTTTAATTCAATATTATTGATTTATTACAACAACCATTGTTTAGCCCAGTAAACGTGTAGGTTTCTGCCGGGAACAAATTTGCCCAAAGCTGATTTTTGGTTCAGTGATCCTTAAGAACATGAGAACTCACCAGTCAATTTTCTCGGAATTTCTCGCGTGTGCTTCATGATCTTTCAGGTCTTCGAATGTTTTGAATCGCTGTAAATTGCTGTTCTTGCCTGGAATTCGCACCACGGTCGCAAAAATTATCCGATTAATTCGTAATTCTACGCATTATATCCCGTTTATATCATTTTAGCACAAAAGTGTCGATCATTATTGAAGGGGGGGTCGTGGTGGGAGCGAAGTTCGCTTAGGTGGTTCTTTTTGTTTTCCTGATCATATAGAACCGATCCCGACAAGTTAGGCATCTTTTCCGGATAAATTTAATCTCCTTAACTTGAAGCCGGTGTGTGAATTTGGATAAAAACAAGTTTGAACACGTTACCTTGAGAAAACTTTTTTTTATGGACAATTTTGAAAAAAAAATTTCAACTGTTGAAGGTGTTTATCTTTGAAAAAGTCCCAGGGGCCATTACATTGGAGTGTATTCTTCACAAGAATCATCCACTGGATCCAGCCCTTTACTACTGACCAGAACATAACAGCGTACACCTTCAAATGAAAGTAGCTCAAACTAATAATAGTATATTATTCAACAAGCGGGTAATGATTGCTTTTTGCTCATGAGGATGCAGTTTGCCGACACGAGCCTTGGCGAGTGTCGTAAGGCATCCGAATGAGTAATAACCATTACCCGCGAGTAGAATACTATGCTTTAACCAGTCTTATTGAAAAATGCAGGCATGTATGCGCGTGATAATGCGTGCATTATTTAGTAGGATTGGATAAAAAATATCAACTCATCTTTAAAAGTTCGAAAATAGGTGCAGAATTGAATTCCCCATAACATGAACAAAATCGCCATGACTCGCACTGCAGAATTCTGAGTTATTTGAGGAGGGAGATATACTGTAGTGTTCTGGCCATTAGTAGAAGCCGCGCCGGGCCGGCTCAGGTTGAAATCGATTTTTCAATTTCGGAAGACAAAACTACATGAGTGGATGATTTTCGTAAAGAATACACTTCAGTATATTAGCCCTTGAAACATTTTCAAAGATGAAGACTTTCAATAGTTAGAATTTTTTTTTTCGAAATTGTCAATAAAAAAACAAGTTTTTTCAAGTCAGTTCGAACTTGTTTTTATCCAGTACCTTCACATCGGATTCGAGTTTAGGAGATTGAATTTATTCGGAAAAGATACCAAACTTGTCGGGATCGGTTCAATGTGGTCAAGAAAACAAAAATAACCACTTAGCCGAGCTTCACCTCCCCCGCCCCCACGACCCCCCTTCAACAATGATCGACACTTTTTGTGCTAAACTGGTATCAACGGGATGTGATGACTGATGCGTAGAATCACGACTTAAGGACGGAGTCATATTGGTGAAATAATAAGCGTTGCGAAATCAATCCGTTTGGGTTTATTCCTTGACGGATTTTTACCATTTTGGTTTCTTTTGAAAGCTACAAAAATGTAGTTTGGTTTGAGCCCATTGGCATTTCCGAAATCCAAAAAAAAATTGATTTTGACATTTGAAAAAATTATTTTTGGATTTTGGAAATGCCAATGGGCTCAAACCAAAGTACATCCTTGTAGCTTTCGAAAGAGACCAAAATGGTGAAAATCCGTCAAGGAATAAACCCAGACTGATTGATTTCGCAACGCTTATTTTACCAACTGAACTCCGTCCTTAATCAGATCATTTTTGCGGCCGTGGTGCGACTTCCAGGCAAGTACCTACTGCAATTTACAGCAACTCAAAACATTCGGGGACACCATGAAGCACACGCGAGAAAGTCCGAGAAAGTTGACTAGTGAGTTCTCATGGTCTAAGGACTCACTGAACCAAAAATCAGCTTTGGGCGAATTTGTTCTTGATATATATTATGATATATCATCTAGATTGAATGGGCTAGTTATGGCATTTAACATTTAACCATAAGTTACCCCTCAGAGTGGGGTTGACCTGGGATGGAAAAACTGGACGTAAGATAGAAAAGTGATTTTATCTCCACATTTTTCTATTTCTTGAAAGGTTCATCTATCATAATGGTTGAAGTCCAAGAATTCCTATCCTTCTTGGAAACCGCTTAAAAATAATTGTCAATAAACATCGCAGCATTTGATTTTTGCACTGATGGATTATCTCTATCATCCAAGTTCCATCTATCCAATTTTAGGATCACTCAAAATTAAAAAAAAGTAGATAGGTACCTACACCTACGTGGAAATTACATAAGGTGCTTAGACTAGTCAAATCGCAATTAACTCTCCTATCATCTCCAAAGACATGATTGAAATTTGTACCTGAATTAAAAAAGAATTCGGGGGGTATTAGAGACAACATAAATCAATCAGGATTCCACAAGGAATTAAGGCCGATAATCTCAAGTGTGTCACCACGTCACCTGTGACAAAAACACAATCTAACTCGAAGGTACGACCTATAGCTAAGAGGTGAGAGTATATGTGTTTCAAGTCAAGATGATATTTCGGTTTTTACAATGCTAACATATTTTTGCCTTATTTTGATAACTTAAAACATAGATCTTATTCACCTACGGGTGTTTTTCAATCGCAGTTAGCCGTGAAACTTGAAAGATATGTGCGCGACTTGATTCAAATGGGGAACTTGCCCAAATTTTTTTATCGGCTTAATAGTAGTATGGTTGAAAATAATGGACCCGTATTTTTTCTTTTTCCTAAATTCCAAAAATTGCGGCCGTAATGCTTGTTTTAAGACATTATTTGTGACATCACAAATATACTAAAATTTAAACAAACAGCACTGTTGGATTGAAAACTCGAGAAACTGTTAGAATGGCGTCACAATATTTGAAAAATACAGACATAAAAACTCTACTGAAGTTTCCCTACTGTAACCAACCTTTAAAAAAAGAATTGAAAAAAATCTTTTTATCCAATCCTATTGAATAATGCACGCATCATCACGCGCATACATGCCTGCATTTTTCAATAAGACTGGATAAAGCGAAGTATTCTACTCGCGAGTAATGGCTATTACTTATTCGGATGCTTTACGGCACTCGCCAAGGCTCGTGTCGGCAAACTGCATCCTCATGAGTAAGAAGCAATCATTACCCGCTTGTTGAATAATATACTATTATTCAATGGTTATATTTTCCGGAAATTTCCAGGAAATACTCCTTATTATTATTACCCTAGTTGATGATTGAAAGTATTTTCAGTCAAATCTGTTTCATTGGCAAGTATCCCATTGCGCTTTTGGCGCGGTCGGTCAGGCAACGCGGGAAGTGAATCAAGTCGCGGACATACTTTTCACTTTTCCACAGATAAGTCCATCTCAGAATTTTAAAAAACACCCCGGTATGTAAAAAATGCGAGAAAATCATATGGACGGTAGGTCTTGGTTTAACTCTGTGATTGTCGAAATAAAAAACACCAATCAAATCAAATGGAAAAGAAATGCCAGAAAAGTGAAAGTAGGTACCGTACGACCAACAAAATTATAATTTTGCATCTGGCTTTGCTGTTATATTTGGTCATTTAACCAATTCAGTCGCACCATTTGATGGGGACTGTGTTTTTAAAGCCACCTCTGATAATTAATATCGTGCACCACACGGGAGTATATTAAACAAATACATTAGTTGTTGTGGTTCATCACTTCGTCATTTACAAGACAAAATTTGAAAATATCAAGGAAAATCAAAACATTTAAACTTACCACAATCTGCAAAATCTATGCTGCTCACACAGACAAAAACTGACACGAACAATACCAAGAACGTCAATAGTTGCAACTTTTCCATCTTCAACTTCTTGTTCAGAACGACTCGCCTCTTTACACTTTGAAAGCTGAACAACAATATGATATGTACCTTGTGCTAATATGATATAAATTTAATCGTCAATCAGGGCTTATCAAGAGATCGAGAGTCAAAAAAAGTATATCAAGTAGCAGAAAACAACTAATGGCATCAGCACTTTCAGCTGTTTTTCAATTTCCTTGGTGTAGATACTGGTTCTGTTGAAACCTACCTATAGGTACATTGTTACATGTATTCATTTTTTGTGGTTCAATAATTTTTTGTTTTGATGTTTTGACTTCCTTGTGAATAATTTTCTTGGTGGTGTTCCTTTTTCACGAAACGTTAACATCAGAAACAATTATTGTTTTTTTTTAATACCTATTAGTCTCTGGCATTGGTAAAAAAAAAACACCATCAAGAAAATAGTTTTTGTATCAAGAAAGTCTAAGAAACCAGTGGTTGGTAGTTTGAGGGCTTGTTCTCCGTTAATAATAAATCCGATAGGAAACCAATGTCCTGAATTAATAGTACGGACGTTAGCGGCACATATTAGGACCAACCTTGCAGTTCATTCCGATGCAAAACGCTTTCGCACGTGAGTAGTAGTAGTAGGGTACCTATAGGTAATTTTTGAGAAGTGGTGCCCCGATGGGACACGCGACTGGCGTGCTCCCTAAGAGGTCGAAGGTCCAAAAAATTACCATTCTTGAAATCGATGCTTTTTTCATAACTTTTTCGCTGGACCATATATTTTCAAGGCCAAGGAACACAAATGCATTAGGTTTTCAGAGAGTGTCATCCACCAGTGGCGTACCAGACTGCTGCAAAGGGCCGAGGTGCGATTTTTCACAAGCCTTGTGGTAAACCGTAACTAACAATTTTTGAAGTGAAACTTCTATTCTCGCGCCTAGATCACAACACACCACTAACGCAGAACCACACATGGGAGTGAAATTGCTTCATAGCATCAGTGGTTGTAACGAACGCCTGTAACGATGTGCTGTAACGTTGTCTTGTCTGACCTTGGGGTGACCAGCGTCGTCCCAGGAAATGAAAGAATAAGCTGTTGCAGCGTTCGCCGCGTTCGGTTCTATTTTTTACTAATCGCCGACACTGGACTGCTCTTCGTGTTGTCGTACTGTTGGCCCGACAAGAATGGCTCTCGACTTGGCTTGAATAGATTCGAGCGGATGTGATTTATCATAGGGATAGGGAGGTATATTCAGGGCCCGGCCTAGCAGGCGTGCAAAGCGTTCCGGCGCGCAGGCGAGTACAACAGGCGGCAAGTCATAGGGGCGGTAATATAATAATATTAATAATTAAGTTGAATTTCGAAGGATTCTTTCCATTCCCGCATTTGGTGGGGTTCTCCACTGCCGAGCGCAGCGAGAAAAGAAATAAAAGAAGTCTAATCGTGAAAAAATCATGTCGAAAGCACTCTGCCCTTTGAGTGACTAATAATAATAATAAGATTGATAATAAGAAAAACAAGATGATACAAACCGTGAGGAAGCGGAGCGGGAGTACGAAAAGAACACCTCTTCGAACGTTGTTTGCTGATTGATTCATATGTATAGAAGTTTCACTTCTTCCGAGGGTGACTATGGTCACGCACTCACGTTTTTTTGACATGTTTAGTATCATTTCTTACCAAATCGCACATTCTGATTTCAAAAATAAGTATGAAATTTTTAAAGGGACGTGTTTAAACAAGTTTCATCAGAAAAAACATGATTTTTCACTCTCAAAATTGATTTTTTGTAATTTTACTTCTACCATTGTTCAATGTTATAATAACTATGATTTTGACTTAGTCAGTTTGGGCTATTTCACACAAAAATATCATGTTTTAAACTTTTTTTGCGGTTTTCACAAAGTCACGGAGTGATTTTGTTTCTTGAGATGTATCATGTCAAAGCTTGATGTGACGAAACGTGCCATTTTTCACAGAAAAAATTAGACTAGGGTCAAAATGTGGCGTTGATTTGGTACTTCATTCATTTTAAGGCATAAAAATAGTTTTCTCTATCAAACAAAATAGAGAAAGCTGAAATCGGAGCCGTATTTCTGTCATGACATCATTCAAAAAACGCGAAGTTTCGACCTATGAATTTGTTGTTTTTGAGCTCTATTCCCATTGTGGTTCAAAACACCGATGATCACAATTTTGACATGGATTGTTCAATTGAACTATTTTATAGATGAATGTAATACACCAGAAGTTTCTATCGATGTTACAAAGTCACAAGGCAGTTTTGTTTCAAAACGAGCATCATGTAGAAATTTAATTTCAAAAGCTCGCAATGTCGGAAGAAAAAGGATGTCATGACCAGAGTACGACTCCGATTTTAGTTTTTCATATTTTGTTTGATAGCGAAAACTATTTGCATGCCTTGAAATGGATAAGGTACTAAATCAACGCTACATTCTGATCCTAGCCTGATTTTTTTTTGTGAAATAGCACGTTTCGTCACATCCAGCTTTGACATGATACATCTCAAGAAACAAAATCATGCTGTGACTTTGTGAAAACGGGAAAAAAGTCTAGCAAATGATATATTTTTGTTGAATAGCCCAAACCAACTGTCTAAGTCAAAATAATAGTTATGATAACATTGGACAGTGATGGAAGAAGAATTACAAAACATCAATTTTAAGGGGGAAAAATCATGTTTTCTATGAAAAAACCGGTTTGAACATGTCTCTATCAAAATTGCATACTTATTTTTGGAATCAAAATGTGCGATTTGGTCAGAAATGATACCAAACATGTCAAAAAAAGTGTTAGTTGAGGTTTACCATAAGACTTGTGAAACATCGCATCTCGGCCCCTTCGCAGCCGTCTGGTACGCCACTGGTGCATGACACTTTCTGGAAACTTATTGCATTGTGCTCCTCGACATTGATATACAGGGTGATTCACCACCAAATGGACATAGCCTAAGGGTAGGTCCAGTTTTTCCTGGCAAACCAGGATCTGGCTTTGAAATTTTTCTAACACTGTTCATTTCAAAGTTACAGGGTAATTCATGTATTTTGTCGAATTTTTTGACAAGCCGTATCTTCAGAACGACCGAATGGATTGGATTGAAATTTTGTGGGTTGATTCTTCCATTGATATCTAACATATTGCCCTATCAAACAGCTTGAAGTTTTCTGGGCCGGCCTTGTTAAAAAAACTTCAAAGCTTTTTTTCGAAAAAAAACATTCTGTATGCATATTTTTCCAAATTCATTTTAAAATTCAGAAACTACATGAAAGATGCTAATAATATCGCAAAATATTTTTTTTGGCACCATTGAGCTGTTAAGAAAATTTTGATAATCGTAATGATTTTTGAGGTAAGGATTTTTTGTAAATCTATATTTCTAAATATTTGCGAATGATCTATTATGGCCCTGAATTTTAGACGTTTCGTCAGAAAAATAAAAATGACATTTGTCTCGTTTTCTCAGTAGTAACAAAAAATTTCATCAGAATTTTCAAAAAATTTTTGTTACGTCCCTCAACTTCAGCTCAATTTGGGAATATTTGAAAATATAAGTTTAAAAAAAATCCTAACCTCAAAAATCATCAGGATTATCAATTTTCTTTTGACAGCTTAATGGTGCCAAGCAATTTTTTTTGCGCTTTCAATAGCATCTTTCATGTCGTTTCTGAACATGAAAATGAATTTTGAATAATATGCATACAGAATTTTTTTTTTTTTTAAAACTTTGAAATTTTTTTTCAAGGCCGGCCCTAGAAATTTTGAACTTTTTGATAGGACGATGTGTCAGATATCAATAGAAGAATCAACCCACAAAATTTCAATCCAATCCATCTGGTCGTTCTGAAGTTATGGCTTGTCAAAAAATTCTACGAAATACATGAGTCAATTACAAAAGTATAAAAAAAGCAAATATTTCAAAAATGGTAATTTTCTGGACCTTCGACCTCTTCGGAAGCACGCCAGTCGCAGGTCCCATCGGGGCACGACTTTTAAAAAATTACCTATAGGTACCTACTTCACACGTGCAAAAGCGTTTTGCATCGGGATGGAATGCAAGGTTGGTCAGGGCCGATTCTGAGTGGTGTGCTGGGTGTGCCCCTGCACAGGGGCGGCCAAAATTCAAGGGCGGCGAAAAGTCGCCAATTTTTTCTAATGAAAAATTGAGTGTCGAAAAAGAAACTAATGTTATGATTTTCGAGACCGACGGCAGCCGCCCTGCGTAAATTGTGATTTTTTAGTGCCGAAAAAATACAACAGGTTGTCAAGAATGGAGGCGAGGCGGCCGTCCTGCGTCAACTATCATAGATATTAGACTTCTTCCTCAGATAAGTATCTGAGAAAGGGCAAGAATTTTCATCTCTTGGTAACATTTCGGTAATCTGTTTGAAATCGGATCGGCGTGAAAAAATGCGGTGTAGTACAAAAAAAAATCACAACTTTCAAAAAAACCGCACTACGATCAAAATTCGAAAGCCGTTTAGAGATATTGATATGTGATTTTCAGAACTGCACTCAGGAAAAATCTGGGATCTTTTTCACAGGAGCGGGGCATTGAGTAATGTGGCCGATTAACCGGTTTTGCACTTCTTCTGTTTTCACCCTGTATAGCTCACTCAATAACGTCGTTGAACCTCTGTACCATCCAAGTATCTTACAGCCAAAAGAACACGCTATCCAGCATGACCACGATTTCCAAAATCGATCCATTTTTACTTAAGATATTCAAATTTGAAGTGAGGCAAAATTTTCTAGTGAATCAGTTCAATTGTTGCCCAGTTTATTTGAACAGCTTTATCTGATTCCATTCAACTACAAAATCAATATACTTACCAATGAATTGGTATAAGTGCCTAAAAACTCATCTATAGGTCGCGGGAACATAACCGTCACCTTGGCACCCGCTATGGCAACGTTGCAAGTATGCCTGACGTGACAACTGCGCAATGCGCATCCTTTTCGTCGTTGAATTGACATAAAACGTTCGCGCAAGCGCAGACAGGGTGCCAAGGTACCGCTGTAGAGACTGGTTTGTCTTTAACATTTCTTAGACAAATCTTGAGCTTAGCACAAATTTTTTTTTTCAATCAAGTGGCAATTGTTCAATAAATCATCTATATAATTTATTACAACTGAAGAAAACGGTATTCACAAGTACTAGTGAAAATAACATTATGCCATATATCCATCTCTAGCACGCGATTTTCGCTCCCGCGACCTATTGGGTGTGCCGAGGGATATGCTGAAGTGAGGTGGCCATAGACGCACCTTGATCCTCAGCGGAAAATAGATTATAATTGTTATAATTTTGTTTAAAATGAGGAGGGCTTTGGCGGTTTTAGGCCCGCAAAAGTGAAAAAAATTGCCTGCGGTGCTATTTCTAGAGAGCCCAGACGCCCCCGCTAGAAAATTGCTGCGGGGTTACAGCTGGCGGGCGGCCAAATATTTTTCGCACAAGGGCAGCCGACGAGCCAGAATCGGCCCTGGTTGGTTCCCCTAACGTCCGTACTAGAAATGCTACATTGAAAAGGGTTGACTTTTGGAAATTGGAATTCTTAGTTGCTGTAACTAACTTTTGAAGCGTTTTACCGATAGCAACCTTTGGAACATGTAATGCTGGATTCAATCATGCAAATTTGACAAGGCAAAATCTTATGTAATTAATAAACAAATTTGATTTTACGTTTGATTAGATATAGATCATGATGTTCTTGTTGTATTTTTCTGTAAGATTATGTTTACGAGATATTTAGTTTTGATGCTTGGAAAACAGGCATGCTTGGAACTAGTAAAAATGGTCGTATATTTCTGAATTTTTCTAAAAAACAAAACTGGTCTTTTAGCTTAGCTTAGCTTTCCAAAAAGACCTAAATGGTAAATTTCTGTCAAGGAATAAGCCCACTGCGATTGATTCCGCAACGCCTTATTTCACTAATTCAATTTTGCAAAAATTTCCAAGGGCATAACAAACAGGGAGGCAGGATCTCTCTGCGCCACTGGATGATTTTCGCAAAAGTCATTATCACCAAGTTATAGCGGAGTATCTCTTTGGGATGTGTACAAAATGTTCAAAATCGGTGAATCGGTAAAGAAGTTGCGGCAAAAAAAAGATTTTAAAAAGTCAAGTTCAGCGTTTATAGTTATATCTTCCGTCTTCATTTCTTATGGGAAGTCAGCCCTTAAAGTTTGAAACAATAGTCACTAACAACTTGTCTAACTGATGGTTTTTTCAACCCGTTATATGGTTGATCGGTCAAAATAAAAATTAAGAACTGGTCTAGATATTGAAGCGAAGAACAGACTAGAGGCATGGTTACCGTGACTGATTCAGAGCGATTCAACTGTGACCATTATTCTGTAGCCAGTGAAAATTCCCTCCTCGCAAGCTCCTTGTGCCCCAAAGCCAGTCGTCTTATTAAGCTCGTATAACAATATGCTATTATTGCGTTCAATTATTTCGTAATAATACTAATTGTTTTTGAACTTTGAGAAAAAGTAAATGTTTTATATCATCATGATACTATTATCATTACCTATGATGGGTAGCTACTCATGCATTATACAAAAGCCTCCGCAAAAAGTATAGAAGGTGATTCAGGTTTCAATAGGAAAATTTTTACAATCGATCGAACTTCAAAAAATACTTAATAGGACTTTCCAAAGAAAACAATGATTATATCACAACCACATAGAGGTAGTAACGCAGTATTCTAGTAAAAATTGTCGTATATTTCTGAATTTTTCTTTTAAAAAAAAACTGGTCTTTTGGGATGTTTTCTAAAACTTTCCAAAAGTCCCGTAACACTGTTTATTTGAAATTTTGCAGAAGAAAACTCTTCCCTAAATCAAATGTTGAATTTGAACATTTAAGGATGGAGTTAAATTGGTGAAATAAGACGTTGCGGAATCAATCGCAGTGGGCTTATTCCTTGACAGAGATTCACCATTCAGATCTTTTTGGAAAGGTACAATATTATCCAAAAATAATTTTTTCCTGGACTCCGCCTTTGACCCCCCAACGCAGATACGGATGTCAGACACATCCACGCCCTATGCTGGTACGTTCCTGGCTTTGTCAGCGTCCTCACGTGCTGTCGGTTTTCCTGTGCACATTGCCGTACCGCCGGTTGCAAGCATGTTATACTCAGGGGGTTCGCCCAGGATCACCCGAGGAGGAGATTCAGCCGGCTTAGAATCAGATGAGACCCGCCAGTGGCTCACCCGCTGAACAAAACTCAACAATACTAAAGGTCGGTTCAGTCAGCCTTGTATGGATTTCAATTTTAGTCGTAAGCGCAGCATCGCCATCATCGCTTATTGGCTCTTGTGCGTATAAGAACCAATGAGCTATGCTACGCTTAGGCGTATGACTAAAACTAAAATTACGGCTGAATAAGGCTTAGCTCACCTTTAGATAATTATTTTTAGTAAATATAATATCAAACTTTCAAATATCCTTGATCAAACCTTTTCGGAGAGAAAAATGAAAAACGGTTTGAAATTGTCATTTTCTGCGTTTTTTTAATTTAGAAACGGAAAAGTGTCATTTAAACAAAATAAAATTCCATCCATTCAAGAGATTTCAACACATAATTGAAACCGTTGAGAAATAAACGCACACTTGTGTGAAAAACCTCTGAAAAATAGAGAAGTGCACACAAGGCTTGAGTCGACTTTTGATATGTAAAAGCTAGCCGGGCCCCTTCATAGCTACTTTGGGGCATTTTCAGTCAGTCATCAATTTGTTCACGTTTCAACTAAAATATGACTCAAAATACCTAGGTTAGTTGTCAAATCGTACAATGTCAAATACATACATACTTAATCCTTGGCTGCTCCAGTGCTGCTCGGCCGCACTCGTCGTCAGGGAACAGCTCGTCCTATTGGAGTTTCTTTGGCAACGAGTGCAGCTGAGCAGCACTGGAGCAGCCAAGTGGATTCGCTATTACGTATGAATCGTGTCTAATGAATTTCGCCAACAGTCCAGCGGCGTAGATAGTGGGAGAGCTCGCATTTATACCCGTACATTTTTCACAATATCAAAGGCATAGATATAGATAGGTACCACTTTCACTAAAGGTGGGTACCTATTTTTACTAACTTCTCAGTAGTAATATACCAAGTGCAATGAAAATTATCGATAATTTTTGGAAAATATGCACGAATGCAAGTATAGTTGGGGAAGAGCACGAGTGCTTTTACCAGTTAAACTTGCGTGAGTGAAGATTTGTCAAAAATTATAGATGAATTTTCATTGCACGAGGTATATTTTGCCAGAAAATTTCATGAATCAAAAAATCGTTCACGCCTATGACATCATGTCAACTGGTCACTCTAGTCATTTTCATCAGGGAGTGACTACGACCAAAGAATTAACACGGGGTCGCAAGGTTTCTTCGGCGCTGAACCCATTACAGAGGAATTTGTGGAGAAATTGGCCTACATTGCCGTTGCACAAACTGACCCAGCACAGGACTCCGTTGTTGTGGTCAAAGGAATTATATTGGCGACATAATTATATTCGCAATTAGTGCTTCCCAAGAAAAGAGTTCATGTCTGCTGTTGGTTTTAGTATAAAAACACACAAAAATTATCGATTTCATGCACTTGTGGCGGCTCTCATGTGGGCATGTGACGAAGGAACTGTTGTCTCCCCCGATAGCTTAGTGGTTAGAGTATCCATCCGGCAAATGGAAGACCCGGGTTCGAGTCCCGGTCTGGGCGGACACTTTTTCTCCGTCATATCGCGCCATACACTAGTGCAATTATCGGATAATTGCACTAGTGCAAAATTATCGCCTAATTCGAATCTGATTGGTTCAAACAACAATAGAAAACTGTCGCTTTCATTGTTAGAATGTCAGATTTGACAGATGAACGAAATTTTCACGCTAATTACCTACATAAATAACATTGAAAATTCAGTAACTTCGATCATTTGATTAACTGTCTTCCTCTTTCTTCACGATAAGCAACAAAAATCATTTTCTATTCGGTATTGTGAAATGCAAAAGTTGGGATTCCTTATTTTCAATAATTAGGTACCTATTGTATTAGATATCATTTACAAGATTATATTAGCGAAAATTATTAGGCAATTTCTATTTCTAGAGCTGTTTTTTCTTATTTTCCACTTGAGTGCAAGTGGATCGATGCTATAAATAGAAACAAGTTCTAAATTATCTACCTACTCGAAAATATTTGAAATTTTGGATGCATTTTACAATGAGCAGTGGGTATCTGTCTACACATATTACAGCTATAGGTATAATACATTATAACAATAAGAATTGTAATAACTTACTTACGTTACAAGAAACGATAATAATACAGATGCACCCAATTTATCGGCGTGTGACTTTTTAAACCAGAAACAACTGGGAACAAATCAAGATAAACACCGCCTAGTTCAAATGAAAGATTTTTCGGTGGGTCGCGTGAATAAAAGGTAGCTTTTTTCCATTCAATTTTCTTAGGAGTTGCTAAGCTCCTTGGCAACTTCTAGTTGAAAGCAAAAGCTATTTTTTATTCACAAGGTCCCTAGGGTTTGATTCGAACAGTAAAAGGTAGAATGGGCTGGATAACCCATTTTGTTCAAAATCTTTTGACATTATTTTCAAGGGCCTAGGTACTTGATATGTTTTTGCAGAATCATGCTACGATTTTGAAGATGATAGTAGGCCAGTTGCCTCACCTATTTATTTCCGCAGTTTTCTGTCAAGAACTACGCCAATGGACAGTAGCAGTTCAGCTGCCGCAATAGATGCTTATACAGTTTAGAGTTCAAGTGAATGATGAACCCCAAATGAAAGTCATACTTCCCTCCCGATACCGTTACATAACTAGGCACCTACTTTATTCCATTTATTAATTATTGTTCCAAGAATATATTGCCCTTCCAAGAATTTCCCATGGATTATCAAGTCTTTATTGATTTACCTAACACCTATCTAGTTTATGTAATTTTTCCAAGAATGACGTTGAATAACTTTTGCTCCACGCATCCTTAAAATTTTATATAATGATTAATGATTGATTAAGTTCCTACGGCTTATAAGGTGAGAGGGTTAAGGCAAGGTAGATTACACCTTATCCGGAGAGAAATCTTCTTCGGTTCCTTTGTGTTCATTCATTTCGGACGTGATTGCAGCTGAGCGGCTGACTCAATTATTAAAAGGTGATACAATAATTCTTTGTATCTATAGAAGAAAAAGCTTCCTTATCGGTGGCGCCAGATTGTTTTTGGAAAAATAAATCAAGTACTCTCTATTTAAATCAATGATGTTTTTTAATTTTTTAAATTCAATTTCAACACTAATTTGTGATTCTAACCGGGATCTCGAAGCAAACCAAGTCACCGTCGGGAGTAGACAGGCCCCAGTGCACGACAGCTTTAACCTGGAAGTAATTTTCTAAAGTCAGTTTTAGTCAGTGGTTGCTATATCTATAAAAAAAACTCTGATTTTCTTGACTCTAGTACCTGCTAACTACGACGATTTATATCCCATGAGTAGTGAAAACAGCAATTATTATTACATCTGAGGCTTGAAGCATAAACACGTACAAGTTATTATACCTGTCTAGTACTAGCAGTATAGTATAATCCTAAAATCACCATGATTCTGCATTTTGTGATACAGCAATGACTCAATGAGACTTGGCAACTTGGCAATGAGGATACTTTGTAGCAATTTGACCCAAAGCAGCAAAAATGTCCCTTTAGGGGCTAGGACCAAGTGGGGGCCCCTTGAATCTGAAGACGCAAGATGTAATGTGAATCTTCGCAGCATTTTTTCTACATCTCTGAACCATTCTTCACCTTGAAAAATTATAATTTCTTCGATCCAGAAAAATCAGTTTTCAATTTTTTGCCCTACGAGAAGCTCTCGTTGACAAACCAATGAAAATTGAATATTTAATTTTTGACATGCTCCAAAGTTTTTTTGAGCATGAAGAACGGCATAAGTAGGTAGGTTGGTAGGTATATCAACAATTATAGTCGATGTTAATCATTACAATAAAGCTGTAAACAAGAATCGTTTGTCGTAGTTTTAGTAATTTCTTAAAGCGTAGGTCGAAAGCTCTCACGTCTTCAAGTTTTTCTTACGTCTTCAAATTCTGGACCATGTCTGAATGTGTTAAAAAATGTGCATAACGTTTTTTCAAGAGTATTAAATTTTCTACGTCTCTCAACAATTAAGAAACAGTTGATATTTTTTCGTTTGTGAAAAAATGCCCCAGCAATGTTTATTTTTCAGTGTTTTAGGGCTATTCGGTTTCTAAAAAAATGTGGGGTAATCCAAACGGAATCAAGGTGAACGAACATTCGATGGAATTCCATCAAAATCTCTATATCTCTTTATCTTTATTTTTCAGGGAAAAATATTGATACCCTGCGAATACAGCCTTAAGGCGACGGTCGCAAAAATCAATAATAATAATAATCAGTGTATCAAGGTGCGTTTATACAGCCTTATTTAACCATAATATTAGCTTCATCAGTCATAAGCGTGGTATCGCTCATTGCCTTTCAGGCGCACGGGAGCCAATAGACGACACTGCGCTTACGACTAAAATTGAAACCACGGCTGAATAGGGCGGACTAAACCCACCTTTACTTGTTGCTTTTTTTACGTTACCTATAAGTGTGCTCTACTTATGTACGATTTTTTTCAAGTTTTTGGAAAAGTATAATGGCTCGATACCATGTTGGGGCTGAGACCGCCGTAAGCATAGATGCCGTAAGTGCGGTTACCATAGCAACGGCGGATACGAACCAATCAGACCGCTGTATTTGGCGAGTTACGCCGTCCCAAACTTTGCGCCTCCAACTTAGTATCGAGCCCTAAGAATAAAAATATCAGGATATTTACCGGATTATTTTCCCAACATCATTATTTTTGCAAAAAAATTTAAAATATCGTCAAATTTAAAGCGTAGTGTAAATAGTGTAATGTACTCTAGTGTACTACACTTGGTACTATTAGGCAGTAGGTACTTGGGCAGTATGCAATACCCTCGGCAATATCTATACAAGACAGTACAGTAGATTAGAAACTAACTTGTGGGTACAATAGGAATAGAAGTACCTACAGAGGAACCTACTTGGGCAGTACCTACTAGACTATTTACTTGACAATAGGTACTTGCACAAAAACGGAGGAGTGGGACACACCTCGATTATGGTTTTTTTTTGTCGTAATAATAAAACTGTTTACCCTTGGATAAATTTCGAGGACTTCAATTTCATTTTTGTACACATATTCCTCTCCGGCTTTCAACGGACATGAAGCTTTAGTGACTCCATCTTTCTTGTAGATATCATTGCAGGCATCTGTTTGATCGACTCCTGGAAATGGGAAAGGTATGTTCAGGATGTACGCTTCGACTGACGTCACTAGTTTTTCAACATCTTTTTCTAGAAAAAAAAAAATCATGTGATAAAATTAGGTACATATAGGTACAATACATAAATACTATACACACACATCATGGAAAAGTCATCTACCTCTAATAATTATTGTAGATAACTGAAAAGATAAATATATTTTGACACTATTTTAATAAATAATTTATGAGCAAGTAGGTATCTAGGTAGGTATGTACATTTGTTTAAAAAGTACTTACATATTAAGAAAAACATAATAGTGTTGCAATTCTGATTTTCCAGAAACGTGTGTTAATGATATAGTACCTACCTATCAGTAATAACTAAAATTGAACAGAACACTTATAATTTTGTTGTCTACTCTCTGTCTTTATGTTAACTCCGGCCGTCAACAACATTGTTTGAAATCATAAAAGTAGCAATTATTTACCTATTAAGAACAGAAAAGTAGAAACATAATGTCATAATTGAACTCTAAAAAAGGGGATATATTTATTGCAGATCAAACTTCTTGAAAACTAAAATTATTTTAAAAAAAATGGTTAAAGCCATTTTCACAGAGAATTGCCACAGCCATTTGATCCATTCTGGATGTCTTGTTACCTTGTCTTGCTAATCACTGTGACGTCTGAAAAAAAATCCAAAAATCAGCACCTAAACTCCCTGTCAATAGCTGTAGGTAGCTGTATACGCGGTTTTTCTGGGTAATGGCCTTACCTATACCATATTATCTAAATTTATTTCCAACAAATTATATCATAAATGTAGGATAAAAAAGGCAAAGATAACAGATATTTTGGATACAGTAAAATGTTAGCAAGACCTACACTATCTACTCACTATCTTTTAGTAGATACATCTACTTGAAAATGACTACCTATAACGTTTATATAGATAACTATTTTTCAATATATGGCACTCACTCGAATACTGGACAAAAAAAACATCTTTTTCTGTTAGTATCGGCTGTATTGTCCGCAAAGGTACTTTTCAACGGTACATCTAAGAACCTACATACTTTATATTTATTAAAAGAATTTTTGCGAATAAGTGAAGCCACTAACCTGGTTTTATATCCAACATAAGTTTCATGGAAGTATTTTTCTTCAGCCGGCATGGAGTTCGTTTGCAGGATAAATGAACTTTTGATTCCAAATCATCTATTGGTTTTTCTGAAAATACAGCAAGCAGTGTCATAAGTCATAACTCTTATGTTTTCTACATACATACTTTAATAAAAAAACATAGTTAAACAAGAAGCATGCTTGTTTCCCGTTCAGCTTTTACCTGCCACAAAGGAGGGCCTGGAGTTGTTGGCATATCAGCTTCAATTGCAGGGTGATCTCAAGAATGCAACCTTTTGGTTTTCCAATAATAACTTTTTTGTTGTTGACCGATTTTGAAAAATGAGGGCTCTTGTTGAATCTTGACGCTCAGGTAAAAAAAATCGAGGATCCGAATTGACTTATTTAGATATAATAGTCCAGTCAAATCAAGTAAAATCGGCCAAAACCCTAAAATAAACTTGGAAGTTGACGAAATTTGGTGGAAGATGAAGAAAGTACTGGCATTTTTTTAGGACCAATCAAAGAGCACTATCCTTGGAAATTTCCGGTTTTCTCTGAACAACTTGTGAGCTGGGCGCCATTATAACAAAAACACATGTGAACAAATGGAGCCCGTTGAACTCCTAAGAGACGATTACCAAGCTCATCATTCTGTTGTTGATACTTGATAGTCTCTGAGATACAGCTTCTGCAGAAACGCTGTGAAAAATGACTCGAAATTTGTTTCCGGATTTCCCCCACAATTTGCCTAGTTTTAATTCAGAGGCTGTAACGTAACAACAAATGGGCGGATTTCGATGTGCTTCACATAAATGACAATCCAATTCAATGCTCGTTTGTTACCTTTTTGTTAAAAGTCCTTAACTTTGAAATGCTGGTTTTCCTCGATCTTTAAAATCGATACTGGCTATTCCGAAGAATCCCCAAAATCCGGTCTTTTTCATCCCTTGTCATTTCCTTGATTTTTCAAGTAGAACAAAACCATGCAAGGGATATATAAAGATATAGAAACTGAAAACATACCATGTCGTTGGCATTGTAGACATTTTGCATCATCAAATCCAAGGTCCCTACAATATTCAGCAGTTAGTGTCTGGACTACCTATTTTTTTCCAAATAGGTCGTTTTAGTCTTTCAAGCCATGTATCTCAGGAACCATCACTAGGAAAAAGATACTCAAACATGGTATGTTTTCAGTTTCTATATCTTTATATATTTCTTTAAAATGCTTGCTTCCTGAAAAAAATCAAGCAAATGACAAGGGAAGAAAAAAATCGGATTTTGGGGACTCTTCGAAACAACCAGTATCGATTTCAAAGGTCGAGAAAAACCAGCGCATTTCAAAGTCAACGACTTGTTGTTACATTACAGACTCTGAACTAAAACTATGCAAATTGTTAGGCGAAACCCGGAAATGAGTTTCGAGTCATTTTTCACTGCGTTTTTGCAGAAGCTGTATCTCAAGACTATCAACCACAGAGTAATAAGCTTGGTATTGGTCTTTTGGGAATTTGACGGGCTCTATTTGTCCACATGTGTTTTTGTTATAATGACGCCAGTTTACAAGTTATTCACAGAAAAATGGAAATTTTCGAGGATGATACTCTTTGATTATTCCTCAAAATTTTTCGAGAATTTCAATATGTTATTTCACATTGAATTCTGCAGCGATCCACCAAATTTCGTCAACTTCCGAATTTATTTCGGGTTAAAATTTATTTTGAATGGACTATAAATTCTGGAAAAAGGATTGAATCAAAAGTGACCCAAATGTAAAGCTTTCTAGAGATCCAGTTTGGGGAAAGTATTGAACAAAAATCACGTTTTCTCCAAACAAGCCGTTTTTCTTGGACATTTAAAGGTATTTCTCGTTTGTATGGGACAGAAATTGTCGACGAGAAACCGTGAAGGACTACTGTAGGTATCTCCCTAACTAAGACCCAGTATTTCAATGGGAGTCAATTTTCGTTTAGTAAAACTTGATTTTATTACTGCGGAGACAAAACCGTTGCAACAATTAAATCTATGGCAAGTAAACCACGTTTTACTAAACGAAAGATTACCTGCAACTGAAATACTGTGCATAAGCATAACTTCGTGGCCTAAGCGTTTCGGAGATACGTTTCTATGGTAAAGTCAGATTCATTTTCAATGGTCTATCCACCCTTAAAATTGACAGGGTTTGAAGTCGGGACACCTGTATATAGAGTTACCTACTCGTCAATTAATCGCCAGCGAGTTTAGAATGCACAAAACATTCAGAAAACATGGTCGCCCCTGGTGGACATTCTAGGTACAGGGTGTTTACGATAAAATTCAACCCCCTCTGGGATATTCCCCTTTGATATATTTTGAAGAACTAAACTTTTTTTTACACGATTTTTCCCAGCGACCTTAAATCGATCCTCTAAAAGTTTCTAATTGGTACAATATATACAGGCTGTGATATGTAACTTTTTTATTTTAAATACAACACCCCATATTTTATTTCGCTATTTGGTGGAGCCTTTTTTCCTGATTACAAATATATATAACACTAATGATTTATTTTGACAAGTAAGATGTCTGAAAAATAATGAAATAGGTGGTCAACTAATTTTGTTTCGTGGTGAGGTGGCTTTGGTTTCTACATTTCACTTTTAAAAAAAGTTATTTTTGCAGAATTTTGTCTGCAGAATTCAACTCTGCATGGATAAATGGTCTAATTCGTTCTTGATGCAAGGTGTCGCGAAATTTTTAATTTTCAGTTTATTTAACTACCTATTTTATTATTTTTTCGACAGATTTCTTATCAAAATGAATCATGAGTGTTATATATCTTTGTAATCAGGAAAAGATACTTCATCAAACGACGTAATAAAATATAGGGTGTTGTATTTGGAATGAAAAAGTTACATGTCACAACCTGTATACGGTACCAATTAGAAACTCCAAACGATCGATTCAAGATCCCTGAGGAAAATCGTTGGGAAAAAATTTTTAGTTTTTCAAAATATCTCAAAGGGAAATCTCCCAGAGGGGGTGAATTTAATCGTGAACACCCTGTACATACTGAATAATAATAATAATAATAATATTTCAGATAAACTCACCAATATTATGACACTGACTAATCTTCATCGCACAGAAACACGAGGAAACCAGAACACTAAAAACTACAGCAACAATCACCGAATTCTTCATTGCACCAAAATTGTACAAAAATCGTCAATTTAGAAAGTAAGACCAGCAATAACTTAGAAAAATGGATAGGTAAGATTTTAAGACAATGTAGAATATGTACTCTATTGAAAGAACGAAGATTTTTGCAACTTAGTTCCTTGGAGAATGATTAACAACAAGTTCAAGTGCAAATGAATTATTATTACAAAACATTTTCCCCACTTAAGCACATCTACGTAAGACTTTACTGGTAATACATAATTCAATTTGAATGACCAAGTTTGACCGTGACAACTTTATAAAATATAGCAAAAAGTCTTCCTTCTTGTAAAAACGAGGTGTCTAAGACTCTACTTAAGGACGGAGTTGAATTGGTAAAATAAGCGTTGCGGAATCAATCTCTGTGGGTTTATTCCTTGATTCCTTATTCCTCACCATTTAGGTCTCTTCCGAAAGCTACAAGGATGCACTTTGGTTTGAGCCCATTGGCATTCACAAAATCCAAAAATCAAAAGAATTTTTTTGGATTTTGGAAATGCCAATGGGCTCAAACGAAAGAACATCCTTGTAGCTGTCGAAAGAGACCTCAATGGTGAAATTCTGTCAAGGAATAAAACCCACAGGGATTGATTCCGCAACGCTTATTTTACCAATATAACTCTGTCCCTAACAGGGCCGGCTTCAGAATGTAAGATCTGCGTAATAACTCCAGTTGATCTCAAGTCAGAGTCTGCTTATATCTGGTAGATTTCGATTTGAGTTCTTCCGCATCCGCTTCATCAAAGGTGAATGCTATGGTATCCCTTGTAATATGTAAAGGTGCGATCTAGCCCCACCCTCCCCCGCTTAAAATTTAAATTTCCCGGAATATGGGCTTGATCTTGCATTTATTTTCGTTTTTTTTTTTCAATAATTTTTCACTACAACTCTCTTTGAGAGTACAGAATCGCATTCTATTTTAATCAGAAGCCTCACTCGCCCCAGAGATAATATATTGAATGTGCTTATACCCACACCTCAACAAAAATGAGCATTCAAGTACATATTTCCAAACAATTAACTTTTGATTTAATTTCAAAACTTAAATTCAGGAGACAGAAAAATCAAGCTAAATTTAAACGAGGTGTTGATGGCGGATATGACGTGAATGGCGCTAAACCAATCGCATTCAACGAAAGGGGAAATGACCGAAGTGACAGCTGTCGGAGGTCTAACCTAAAAAGTTGAGGTTTCACGATTCACGAATCAAAGCTGAAAGTTTCTTTCGTTTGTCGTGTATTCCTGATCCTGACGAGTTCCTGAGTTATAATTTGATCTTTTCATCAGGATTTCTTGTCATAATCAATCATGAAACATCAGATAGTGTTCAGAATGAACCGTAGACGAATGTTGATTTCCATTTAATTCTCCTTCCGACCGGATTTTGGGATCGATATATCCCTACGTCACTTTCAACTTTAAATATAAATTAATTAAGTTTTCTTATCTAAAGCTTCAGCTTCAATACGAGCCCTGAATTTTGGAAGTTGGTCGAGAATGAAAAATGTTATTACCGGAAGTCAACAAAGTAAATTTTTTGATGTCTCATAAAAACCGTTTCGAGATATGAACTTCACCTACATGCCTATGTCGAAATCCGAAGAAAAAATTTTCTTTTTTGAATGGGAGTAAGTAAATGTTTCAGAAATGTTACACTATACTTTCTTCAACACCCTGTAGAAAGGAAGTCAAGTTGACTTTTCTCGATTTTAGAATTGATTCAATGTTCAAGTTTTCAATTGCTCAAACAGAATTTGAATATTTTTTCAGCCAGACAAAGAGTTTTCCTGAATTGAAAAAGAGAAAAAGGGTGAAATTTCATCACCACATCTGTTTCGTTGCGTAGTGTCTTGACTGATTATTGGTATTTTTCGCATGACCTTTTTCAAAATTCATTCATACTTATATCTGGCAAACCTAGATAGAAAATGATGAAAATTGTTAGTCTCCTTATCTTCGATGCACACTTGCCAGATCATGTCACCAGTTTTGCATTAAGAATTTTCGATACAGGACATGCGAGAAATATCAAAAATCAATCACGACTTCCTATAGGTACGCGAGGAGACGGACGAGACGAATAACGTGATGATAAAACGAGGGATACCTAAACCACTGAATCGCTGTGGACCTCGGTTGAAGCTTTATTTATGGAGTTCTAAGGGTTGAGACGTCCTTAAGCTCCTCAAAACAGTCAAGCCTCAATAAGCCTCCCCAAGTAAAGTTGGGAAGAAGTAACGAAGTTAGCTAGCTCAACGTTCTTACTGGACGACCAATCAACGTGAGCTTCGTTTGATGATTATAGACTAAGAATCCAATGTAGTTTTTTAGTTTTGTTAAAATAAAGAAGTACGAAACAACAACGTAGATGGAGATTGCAGCAAAAACTTGACATCTGAAGCCTCCTCAGTCTACCTATTACCCACGTTGCAAATGCAGAACCAAGACTTTTTAGATCAAAAATAAAGCCCTAGTTCCGCATTTGCAACGTGAACGCAATATTGAATTCCTATTTTCTATACAGGATGTGAGTCCGAAACTGAAAAATTATTTTAGTTAAAAAATGCCTCCAAATAACTTGGTTGGTTCCAAGCCGATGAAGAGCAGATGGTCACACGGTTTTCCACCAACAAATTCTGTTGGGATCAAATCTTTAGAATTTTTTTTAAACTCGTCATTACACCCTGTACTGTATTTATGCTAAAATGGGAATCTAGTTCACACCCAGTTAATGATATTTTTTATCCATAATTCTGCCACAAACAGTTAGCTATTTTCTTTTTCAAATAACAAAACTAGAAGGGGTTTGAAGGATCCTTTGACACTGACTCTTCACTCTTCATAGCTTCGAAAATAAAAGTCGAAGGACTTTATCGGTTTTTCATGGGCTCCATGAAAAAATCCATATACCTACCGTAGTAATGTTCCGGTAAGCCACTTTGGAACCAAATCAGGGAATTTCAAAAGTGATTCAGTCTAACCGCGGTCGGAAATTTTGCCACACCTGCTATAACTGTGATTTGGGGAGATCACTCGTTCTCAAAAATTAAAGAAGACCTTGTTGAAACTCTAAAAGTTTCCTCAGATCTCATTATTACGAAGTGTGCTTTTCAATTTAAAAATTGATGTATCCAGAATCTAAATCAACAAATAACACAAGCGCCACCTGTTGAAAACTGACCAAAGTTAACTAGAAACTTTTGTAGTATTCTATTGCGTTGTATTATTGATAATATAGATATTATATTATATCATGATCCATCTATTACATGCATAAATGCCATTCAGGTTGCAAATTCAGAACCAGAATTTTTTAATCAAAAATATAGAGCCAAGCTGGAGCGCTGCCGGGCTACAGTTACGGCTATTGGCGCTGCCGTTACATGCGTCATCAGCCGTAGGGGAGACCAGGGATAGTTGGCACAGTTTTCAGATTCGAGATTCTTTTTTCGCCAAAATATGCTATATTTAGCTCCTATTATGATGTTGTAGTTGAGAGTCATGCTTTGGATAAAAATTGATGGAGTCGAATTCAACATAATTATCTTCTTGCGTCTTGGTTTTATAATTTTTTTTTAACCAATGCAAGCGTGCCAACTGACCCCGATTCAGGGTCAGGTTGGCGTACCTACATGCAGCGGTAAAAATTGACACATGTAAAACATAGTATGAGGAAATGAACGAAATGGAACATGAACATGTACCTTTCAATTACTGAAATACATAGAGTTTAGTTCATATCCCGCTGAACCACATCACAATAATTAAAAAAAAACTAAAACAAACAATACACAATATTTTAGAAATATCAAAACCTCATAAAATACTAATATGGAAGAATACAAAAAATACATACATAATAATAGATAATACGTATTTGTATGGTAATACTGCTAATAGATAATAATATTTATGATAAATTAACAATCATATGGATGATCATATATCATTGTTACGTATTTCGCCTACGGGTTCGAATATAATTGAGACGATCGTTTTAAAACACACACTGTTGATTACTGCGTACTACAATAAATACACGCCAACAATTATTCACTGAGCAATTTCGCTGTGATTACTACTCGCTTTTAATCTGCTCGCTATCACTTCGCATTCAAATTCATAACTGGCCGTAAACCGACGATTGATGCTCTTTATAGGTCCGGCTGATTCATCTTGAATGTTCCATGCGTTCTCCAGCAGTTTCCTCAGTGACCCGGCATACGATTTCTAGACGACTCCCGAATAATTACACAATTTTCGCGTATAATTCTGCCGTGCTCTAGAGCCGGCGCCGCCGCCAAATGAACAGATGTGTCCTGATCGAGCGTTGGAGTCTCCCCATTCTGTTTCACGTACACGCACGCTCTGGAATGCACAAGAACGCACTTGTACACTGCGATCTAACGGGAAGAGTCTAAAGAGATCGCGTGTTATCCAGAATCGCCGCTCGTAACATTATAGTCGAAATACCTACTGAAATACACGTTGTCAACATACAACATCTAAAGTGTCAACTAGCCCCAGAGTGACATTCCAAGTTGAATACTTTTTTTTAGAAAAACTGCTGATAATTATTGAATAGAAAGACTGGAATATCAAACAAGTGAGTATGCCTCCACGTGCGTGAGTTTCAGTAGCGCATTTTCTTGAAGAGGCATACCTATTGTGAATACCGTCCGTTTTTTTTTCTAGGCCCCAGCGCGTAGCGCCTTTAGTATGGGTTCCACACCCAACATATTATATATTTTTGAAATCAGAAGAACAAAATCTTTCAACTGATGGTATGTCAAATTATTTTTGACAGATGTCATTTTTTGACAATTGACAGAATAGTACTTGTGATACATCATTTTGAAGCCCATTAAATTCTGAGGAAAACTGTGTCTTCATTTTTGGAATAGGATGTCTTTCACAGCTTCTAGAGGTCTTCAAATAGGGAAAATTGTTGAAATTCAGAAATACTCAATAAGTACGTAAGTATAGGCGAAACAGGTATTTTTAATAATAACGAATGATAATAATCAATAATCATAATGAAACGAAAAATGTCCTGAAGAAGTTACTCGAAATGACCGTCTCTTTGTTTCTTTAATGAGAGATTCAACGACCGGTGAATTGCAACTGCCAGCCCAACGCGATAGTATCCGAGGTGGCCAGGTATGGCCCCCTCGATTTTTTTTATGAGCCTATTTGAAAGATAAGGTGTTTATAGAGTCCCCCGCTAATTTGGACGATTTGAAATCAGAATATTATCATCAGTTGATATTAAAAATACCTTTTAATTATTGAGTAGGTATTTCTGAATTTTAACAATTTTTCCTATTTAAAGATCTCCAGAAGCTGTAAAAGACATCCTATTCTAGAAATGAAAACACAGTTCTCCTAAGAATTTTATGGACTTTAAAATGGTGTGTCACAAGTACTATTCTGTCAATTGTCAAAAAATGACATCTGTCAAAAATTATTTGACATATCATCAATCGAAAGATTTTGCTCTTCTGATTTCAAAAATATATAATATGTTTGGTGTAAAACCCATAATAAAGGCACTGTAAGCTGGGGCCTAGAAAAAAAAACGGACGGTATAAAGAAATTTGGTTGAAGGAGTAAAACCATTCTTTTTCCACTCTCTTCAAACAAAACTCATTGTGATATTCTGTTATCGGAATAGGGTACTTGACAATGAAATAGATTTGAATGAAAATTCTTTCAATCAACAATATTTTTTGTTTGGGGGCGACAGCCAGGGGCGGCGACTAATCAACGGTAACCTGTTCTTTCCCATTTTTATGTTCGGCTATACATATAGCGAAAGAATGAAATCGTTATGTCTTCGGGTTTATGTTTTTCATTTATCTCTTACTTTGAGGGCGGCAAGGCGTGTGGGACCAGCAGCATTCGGTAAAGTAACTGTTGCACAGTTTAAGTTGGAAGTTTCTGAATGTTTGAGGTAACATTAGCATCCAAATCAGTGACAATTGTTGAAAGTTGCATTTTTTGTTTGTTTGGGAGCGGGAGCTGGAGGCGGTGACTAATCAAAAGTAGCCTATCTTTTCCTATTTTTATTCGGCTATACATATAGCGGAAGAATTAGGATGTTATGTCTTCAGGTTTATGTTTTACATTTATCTCTTACTTTGGGAGCGGCGTGTGGGAGCGGCAGCGTTTGGCAAAGAAACTCTTGCATAGTTTGAGTTGGAAGTTTCTGAATGTTTGAGATGACATTAGCACCCAAATCAGTGAAAATTGTTTAAAGTTGCACTTTTTTTCTTTTGGGAGCGGAATCTGGAGACGGCGCCATATCAAAAGTAGCCTATCCTTTACCATCTTTATTGAGCTATCTATACAGGGTGTCCGTTTTTCGAGGCTAAGCATGGGTATCTCGCTTATCTTTAGAGATACAGAGTCGGTTAAATTAAAAAAAAGTTGCGAATTTTTATGACGATCAATGATCCAAAAAGGTATTTGACTTATCAGTTTTAGATTTCGAGATATCGAGGAAAAACAGAAATTTATAATTTTTGTTTCAATTTTTTATTTGAAAAACGGTTGAAGATAGCTTTTTCTAGCTAAGACATTGTGGAGGCACTTTTCCAAGGGGAATTCAATGTTGCCAAAATCTTCATTCTAGCTTCCAAAACAACCGAGATATGACATTCAACTTTTTTTTCTCTTATGGGCGCCATATTGGATTTTGACATTTTCAAATACGATATTTTTTTCTGGTTACAACGATGTGTCACATGCTACTGTTGAATTCATGCCTTTGAGAAAAAAAAATTATTTTTCAAAGAGTGCTTTGGAAACAAAATCAGCACCGACAATAAAAAAAAACCTGACCGTGGGATCCACAAAACAGATAATACGAGATTAGTTGATTCACGATTTTTGTTTGTCAATTTGTAGCTGACTGATCAATGGAAATGCTGGTTTATCCCTCAATAATGAAAAGATGATGGGTCTAGTACAGATTTCAGGCATTTTTTGTGCGTAATCGTCTAGGATTCAGCAGAAAAAAGTTCGGTTAATCTGCAATCAGCCTTGATCGCCGATCATCTTTTTTGTGGAACTGACGGTAAATGTTGGATATTTATTCAACAGCGACATGTGGCAGATCGTTGTAACCAGAAAAGAATACCGTATTCAAAAATATCAAAATCCAATATGGCGCTCATTGGAGAAAAAGTTGAATGTCGTATCTCGGTTGCTTTGAAAGCTAGAATAAAGATTTTGGCAGCTTTAAATTCTTCTTGAAAAAGTGCCCTGGCAATGTCTAGATTAGAAAAGGCCATCTTCAACCGTTCTTTGAATAAAAAATTAAAACAAAAATTCAAATTCCTGTTTTTTCAAGATATCTCAAAAACTAAAATCGATACGTCAAATTTCTATTTGGATCATTGATCGTCATGAAAATGCGCAACTTTTTCCTAATTTAACCGACTTTGTATCTCTCAAGATAAGCGAGATACCCATGCTTAGCCTCGAAAAACGGACACCCTGTATAGCCAGAGACTTAGATCGCTATGTCCTCGGGTTTAGGTATGTTTTTTTATTTATCTCGAGATTTATCTCTTACTTTGGGGGCGGCGCGGCGCGTGGGAGCGGCAGCGTTCGGCTAAGCAAATGTTGCACAGTTTGAGTTGGCAGTTTCCAAATGTTTGAGAAAACATTTCAATCAGTAACAATTGTGAAAGTTGCCCTTTTCGTCGTTTGGGGGCGGAATCTAGAGGCGGCGACTAACCAAAAGTACCCTTTCCCACTTTTAGTCATGGTAAAATTATTGTTACGATATTTCGCGTACGGGTTCGAATATAATTGAGAGAATCGTTTTAAACACACACTGTTTATTACTGCGTACTACTACAATAACTATATGCCAACAATTATCCACTTGGAATTATATCGCAGGTACTTCGCTTGTTTTGCTCGCGTTACCACTTCGCATTCGAATTCAATACTGGCACGAGCTCCCGGCTGACGCCTTATATAAGGCCTCCGAATAGCGTTCTCATGCTTCCTGTCTACTTCTAGAAATTTCCATAGCCCCGGTATATGCGGTTTCTAGACCATTCCTGAATAATCACACACACCTTTCGCATGTTTTCCATGTGTTCTGGAATCTGCACCTCCGCCAAAGTGGACAGATGTGCATTGATCGAACGTTGAAGTCTCCATGCATTTCAATGCCTCCTCGCACACTCTAGAAATGTCCAGAGCTCCACGCATTTGTACACTGCGGCCGTGGATGGAAGAATCCAGAAATATCGCGTGTTTACCAATATGCACGGGAAAGCCGCTCGACCGCTCGTAACATTATGTTATGTTTTATGTTTTCCATTTTAAAGTAATTGGGGGCAGTTTTTAGCAATTTTTCCATGTTGGCGGCGCATATTGAAGATGGAATGTTTCTGGGTTTACGTTTATAAGTAGCAACTATGTATTATTCATGAAATGAGAACACCAGAGCATTAGGTCTGGGAGAAACTGCAACATCATGTTATTTCAAGTTGATCGGGGGCGGTTCTCTCTATGTGGCGCGATATAGACATTCATTATAGCCTAGCCACGCTTTGGGGGTAGCAGCTATGTAACAGCGAAAAAATCAGAAAGCTAAAGCGTCTAGTTTGCGAGGAGTTCGAGGAACGGACGGACGTACGGACGGAAGGACGGACAAAGCTGCTGCAATAGCAATTTTCGTCAAGATGGAAAATGCGCTAAAAACAAATAGGCATGCATTATGTGGAACAAAAAAAAATTGAAATCAGGATATGCTTTTTACGAGAAAAACGTGAAATTACAGATAAGTTTAAAATTTACTCACTTGGCGCAAAAATGTAAAATTGTCAATGGTTTCAAATTGACAGATGCCATAACGATTTAACTCTCGCACATTATTCCAGTAGATGACAACACACTCCACTTCTAATTTGATAAGAGTTCTGGCGGTATTTTTTTTTAAATTAGACCCTGTGTCAATAACCTATCCCTGGTATAAACTCGCCCCGGTCTCCCCTACACGTAGCTCCCCAACTTGCCATTTTTGCTTCAAAAAGTCCTATAGTTCTGAACTTGAAAGATGAATCGGACATATGTAGGTACTATATTAGCCAATTTCTTCTTCATTGCCTACTTTGCCCACTTTGATGATCGGTTGTTTTCACCATTGCAAATTTTTCATCACCTACTAAAATGCACAGATTCTTAATTTTGGTGTTGGTGTTGCAATCCATCCACTCGGAATCTAAAGCTGACATTTAACTTTTTAATTTTTTATTAATTCTAAGTTGTAACGTATACACAATCAATTGGTTATTCTAGCTGTGACTTCAAAACAGGTGAGATATCCATCAGGTCCTACCACACCCCAATGCACCACAGTTTTTATCTAAAAAAAATAATATTGTTCAACCTACCATATCATTTTCTCTGAATATTGTTTCGTGAACTTACCCTAGGATAGATTTGAAGAACTTCAATGGGATTCCTGTAGAGATATTCCTGTCCGGCTTTCAGGGGACATCCAACTTTCGTTTTTCCGTCTGGCGTGTACATAAATTGACAGGCATCTGTGCCGTCAACTCCCGGGAATGGAAACGGTACTCCCACGATGTACGCCAGAATGTTGTTGGTCAGTTTGTCAACATCTTTCTCTGTAAATTCCATCACCGATTTGTTTTTTTGTATTTGTTCAAAGAAGTCATTGTCATCAGAAGGTACGGCTGGCGCCGATGAGAAGTGAACGGTATAACCTGGGTTCCCAGATGCGAATATTCGGACAGAAAGTGCGATTTTATATGTCAAATTTTGAATTCGAGAGCTCTGATTGGCTAATATGACGACTTTGACATAGCACTTAGCATTTTCTGTCCGAATATTCGCATCTAGGATCCAGCTTTAGACATGTGTCTAGTAAAACTTCAACTCCCAAGTCTGAGTATAACATCTGATGATGTTCGACATTCTGCACATCGGACGTTTTGATTGGTTCGTTTGCAGCGGGGAAGAATGAAAGATGGCGTAAACAGTCAACTGATGCACAAGAAACATCGTTCACATTTCGATGACACCAATTGTACCTCTGTACTAGTGATCGCCGTGAATCAAACCGCAAAAAACTCGTTTCAAGGTCCCAAAATGTTCCCAACGCGACCCAAAGAAACATCATTAGCCCCAACCTCGGGCGTTAATTAATTAGGCGCTAATGGGTTATTACGCAACTAATTCAGAGAATACATTTTAAACTGTTATCTAATTCAGCAAAATATAATAATAATTGATAAATAAAAATATCTCACCTGGCTTTACTTTCAATTCAACCTTGACTACACTATTTTTACGTAGTCGACACGGAGGTTTCTTGCAAGTGCCAACTTTAACCCTTTCTGTAAGATTTGCTATGGGATTTTCTGCAAAAAAAAATTGTATTAGAAAGATTTCGAAAACACAGTGCTTCCACCAAAGCCTCCTCCTTGTATTTTGTACGGCATTTTGTCCAAACCTCAATTATAAATTGTAAAAATAATTATTAAATTCAACATGCATCTCATCTGGTGATGTGGGAAATCAATTTGAATACAATGAATGTGAGCGTAATTACATTAAAATTGAAAGTGAATCTTGATGCGTGTATTTAATTGATTTAGCACGATTCTTCGAATGAATTCAAGGACTGATTTGATCTCACACTTCTCATTCCAATTTTCGAAAAAAAATACAATCCAAAATACAGAAAGAAGATTGCGGACGGTACCTAGGTATTAATTCAACTACTGAAATGATAAAAGGAAAAATAATGAGCAGATGAATGGTTAATTTTCTGCACAATCATACCTTCAAAGAGATTGTATACCTAGAAGTAGTAGGTGTGTAATTTTAAATTTCTTTCACTACTCGTACTCGTATGATCGTTCCAAGAGGTCATAATGTCTCCACACAGCTACCTTAAGCAATAACCGGCCACAATCAGTAATTTTAATTCATGCTAATGGGAAAAGCTAATAGCTGTTATCTGAGCTATAACGTGTGGAATACCTTCAAGCAAGACAATGGCCAAAAATATTTTTTTTGAGATTTGGAAATAGTGGTGAAGCAAGATGGGATATATAAAATGATTCGACCAAAAAATACAACACTTTATGGGAAGTGGAATTTTTCAAGGCAGGATCGAAAAGGTACTAAACACATTACACAACCCAGAAATTGCATTTTGTGCTTTTCAGGATCGAGGAAGCATTCGACAACTCATTGTTTGAATCAAGGTTTGTTTCCATCTAAAATCTGACGAGAAGTATTGAATCTGTGACGCGGTCAGTCACAAGGGGTAAGATAGCTCGACTTAGCAGAAGCATCTTCAAAGGATGCTCACTGAGTGGCGACCTGTAGGATCCGAGGTAGGACTTGATAGTTATCGGTTGGTTCACGATAGTAAACAATTCGTCAGTAACTATCCACATCTACTCGTACGTCTTCTAGTTCCAAACACCAACAAGTATTGTCGTTCTTTAAAACGCTGGCTGATGGAAAATTTGCACACAACATAAAGCTTCGGAAAAAAAAACAAAAGGAAGCAATAAATGTGAATCACAAACAAATTATTCCGTAAAGTTTTATCGTAAAGGTAAATAAATAACGAACTACTGTCTACTCAACATGGGTAACACAAATAATAAGTGCGAAAACCAAATAAATAAATTATTTGACTTTGATCTTTGCTTAATATTAGAAAACCGGTAATAACCCATCAGGATTTTATTGCAATTTTAAGCACTACCTATCTAAGTGTCGAGTAAGGTACCTCGTCCTACCTACATGCCACACTTTGTTTAATCCACAGCTAAAACAGTAGTATCGGTACCTATCATACTAGATGCCAATGATCAATAAATTAAAAAATTCAAAAGGATATGAAGAAACATAAACAGGCAGACTTTTGATACAAATGTTTTCAAGTGCGAATAAAACCTGTTGGAAAATAAGAAGGCTTGCTGGCCGTGACTTTATTTTAACTCAACTTGTTGGTGGAACATTGTACATTGAGCCCTCTGTTTAGCACAATTTCCAATTATATATTTCGAAAGTTTATTGGGGTGATAGGTAGGTATTCAACAAAGTTTGACTTTTTGTCGGGTTTTACCCTGAGTTTTAGTTCAACGCCAAATTTCACCCTCCTTCTCATTATTTGTGGTATTGAATGAAGATAAAACAGAAATGCATATGCACAAAAAAAAGCAAGAAAAAGTGAACAAAAATTTGTTTTTTTTTTAAATTTCACTATTTTCACCTTTTTCAAGTCAAAAAGAAATGTGCATGTGTTTATACACTGAGGTAAAGTGGATACATATATGTAAACACAGCGTCCACTTACGTAACTTGATGGTTAGTTAAACCACTAGGTACTACCTACTTTCACACAGCTTCTTCAATTTCTTCACTATTTTCATTATGTTTTTTGAACAGCAAAAGCAAAACGCAATAAATATTTCAATTTGATCTAGAACACCATTTCGGTTGCTCAAAAATTAATTGCAGGTAGGTATATATGATAGAAAACGATGAAAAACAATACTCACCACCAATATCATGGCATTGAGACACATTTAGGGCACAACTGCATGTGGCCAAACACAAAACAAATACACCCAAAACAAATTTGAATTCCATTTTTTTTTTACTTGAAAACCTCCAAAACAACACTGCTCACAGGCAGTACCACTAACCCAGACTCTAGGTATAACACACCTGTTCTCTCCTTAAGAAACAATCCCCACCCTCGCAAATTTAGCAATTGTCGTGTCTTGATGTGTTGATCTAGCGAGCATCTTTCTCGACTTCCTCATCTTCAATTAGCATAACTTTTTATTCAGTTCATGTATACACCATTGCAAACATATTCTCAATTATTCAAATAACATTTTTTCAGGACACACCAGTAGAATGACAATGCTTTTCTTGTTTGTGTACATACACAAAGATCAATATGATCAAAATTCATACTGCAAACTTTGACTTGAAACGAGACAATTCCATGAGTCAATAACAGTCCACTTTTTTTGGAAAGTCAGAATCCATCAATTTACACCAGAATCCGGCTACTGGCTCCAGTCTATTATGCCTTCACCCAACACCGGATCCCTGTTGAGGAAAGCACGTGCACGTCTCTAGAGACTGCTGCAGCTCTTCGTTTTAAGTTGTGATATTTTTGTCAATCTCATACATGAATCATGAATCTGTGGTTTCCCTGTGGACTCTAGTCCATCACGGATTGAGCGGCTATAAAAACGCTGGTAGATTTTCTCGACACCATGATGAACAAGATGCTGGACGACAAAATAAAGAGAGCTTTGAATTCTTTTCAATGCCTTGCCTACGTGAGCCTACTGTTCTTTTTAGCGATGGAGAAATACCGATTCACAAAAAGGAAGACGGGGCAGTTTCAGTTTCCAAGAATTACCAGGACATCTACCTGCTATGTGTGGCATACATGTATACCTACGAAAGAAGATGACAGAATATCGTATAAAATCAAAAACTGAACCGAAGCTACTGAATACACAGTCAGGTTTCAGAGCAGATAGATTCCTGCAGGGTTGGGTGTTTGTAATCAGACAAATAGAGGAAAAATAGCAAGGTCAAATAGAAACGTCTACATTATTATGCAATAGACCTGAAAAAAGCATTCGACAGTGTTCACACACAAAACACCATGTATCTTCGTGATCAATGAAGAAAACACAATTTCTTCTGTGGATTCTGACTCGCCTCGAAGTCCTCTATCTACCATTAGCCTATGTAAGGTCACTCATGAATCACCCTGTATAGTAGATTTGGTAGTTGACCATTTACCACATTCACCTACTTGAAAATGAGCTGATACAGAAAACCAGTTACATAAAATATACTGCCCGCCAAAAAAGGTGCAACAGCTTTGCTCTCTAAGAAGGCGCCCTATTCGCCTACTATCGTCAAAAGCATCAAAACAAAAGTGAAATTCGTCCCTGAAAACATCCTTCTATTATTCTTCAGCTCCATTGATTTGCTTATCGCACCATGAAGGTCTTCGGCATGTCGTCCTCTTGCAGTCAAAAGAGGGCGAGAGAAATTAGGTCCAGAAGACGGAATTCGTCTAAAATTGGTATTCGCCGAAATCAGGTTCCTAACATCTTATAGCAGCCACTCGAAAACAATCATTTTCACGAAGAACCAAAACTGGTGGAGGATCAGACTTTTTTTGAACCATTGGTTGATTCGAGTCTTTAAAACACATTTTCTGTGAATATTTGATCAAAATATGGCTCACGAAATTTTGGTGTTGCCCTTTTTTTGGCAGGCAGTATACAAAAATATTAAATATGTACAATAATAGACTTGGCAGGGACCAGTGAAAGAGAAATCAATAACAGAATAGAAAGCACTCCCAAGATCTACATATAGAGCTTGAGTAGATATATATACAATAGAGAAGAAAAAACTAAGCAGAATTAAAAAAGTGAAAATTTTCGAAACAGTGCTCGTCCCAACCCTTTTTGCTGATGGCTGTGAATCTTGGACCCTCACCAATAAACTCAAGAGCAAAATCCAGGCTTATAAAATGAAAATGTTGAAGAAACACAAGCTGTGACTGAACGTGAACTAGTGAACTGGCGGGAGTGCTGGAATTTCACTAGGACAGGTCCTTCTTTACGCATCTTTGAAGGGTGATCACTCATTATCTAGGTAGGTATCTTCTGTGAGTACCTACTGGCCGACAGATTTCAAAGGAATAATATGCGTTCAAGCAAGCATGTAAAAACAAGACAGATACCCGGAGAGAAAATAGGCAGGATCTTGCACTGTACCGGGTGGGCCAAAAAAAATTGCACTAAAATTATTCCCTTGTAAAATTTTTATTTTTTTTCCGATTTCGACGATCTTAGTATCAATAGATAGCCAAAAGAATAGGCTTCAAACTCCAAAAATCAAAATGGCCGCATCTCTAGAATCCAAAATGGCGGACGCAGTTAAAAATAGGTCAACTGTAGAGCTCGATTTTTTTTTATTGAGAATTGTGACAATAAGAAAGCCGATAGTACATACCAATAGAATGGGCTATTGGCAACATTTCAAGACCAAAATAAAAGAAATCGACCGACGGGTTGCAAAGAAATAGCAAATTTAAAAAAGGCCTGATTGGCGTTTTCAAAGCGGGAGCAGTGAGAACATAATTTCGGTATTTGCACTGCTAGATTTCTGTTTTTAGTCCGATATTATGGTATTGGATGTCACTGGATGGGCAATGAAATGGAGTTCAAACGCCAAGATCCAAAATGGCCGCATTTCTAGAATCCAAGATGGCGGACGCAGTTAAAAATAGGTCAACAGTAGAGCTCGTTTTTTTTTTAATGGGAATTTTGAAAATAAGAAAACCTATGGTACATACCAATAAAATAGGCTATTGGCAACATTTTAAGACCAAAATAAAAAAAATCGACCCACGGGTTGCAAAGAAATAGCAAAATGAAAAACGGCCTGCTTGGCAATTTTGTTATTCTCCGTACCGATGATCGAGAGATGCCTGGATAAAATATTTTTATTGTGAATATTCAAATACTTGATATGACTGATGAGTAAGTTGATTTCTCCCTATCAATCTGCTGGAAAATCAGGTACGTACCTGTGATATTTGCCACTTGCCTTGTGGTCTTACTGGTTCCAGGCCTATTTTCCGGACTACGAATTAGTTCTCTTTCTCTTCAGCGTTTTTCTTGGGAACAATTACATCAAAATGTTTCCAGAGCCCACTTGCAACTTGAACGTTATTGTTTCCAAGGAAAACTCTGAATAGGTCTTGGAACTAATTTCCAAAATAAGTCAAAAAAATAGACCTGGAACCAGTAAGACCACAAGGCAGGTGGCAAATATCGCTGGTACGTACTTGGTACTTGATCAATTTTCGTATAAGAACATTCAAGATTTAGATGTTTCGATAGTTCTGCGTCAGCTTGGCTTGCGTATGGTAGGAAATATGTTCCTGATTTGGACAGAATAACTCACCAACCAGTGTATCCCTTTAGGATGGTGCACCTGCCCATACAGCAGCTACAACTGTTGACTACCTGAGAAATGGTGGCACAAATTTCACTGAGTCAAAAAGCTAGCCACCTTGTAGCCCGGAACTTATTCCCTCAAATTACTTCATGTGGTTATATTTTATTCAACGCTTACATAACAATAAACGTAATCAGTTCAGAGACATTGAGGAGCTGCGAGAATAAGGCCCGTATTCATATCCCACTTTTAAGCCACATTTAGCATGCCTCTAACAAAAAGCGCTCGGCTACCTGATAAAAGCGGTCGTATTCATATGCCACCTTTTACGTCCTGTTAGGGCCCATCTAACTAAAGGGGGTGTTGATTTGGCAACGTTGTGAAATGTACTCAAAACTACCTACCCGAAGGTGGACGCAGGTAGGCAAGAAGCCCAAGCGGCTTTCGTTTTGTGCCGGAAGCCGCTCCGGGTAGATCACTAGATCGAGAAAGTAGATACATACACCAATCACGGCCCAGCTGGATCTGTTTTCTTTGTCTAGTGATTTACCCCGAGCAGCTCCGCCTGGCAAAACGGAAGTGCTGGCAACTCTTGCTACATTGATGTACTGCGGATTGCATAAAACCTCGCAAAAAACTTTCAGGGAGTTTCTTCCACATTTTCAAGAATAGCGGCCTGGATCTGTTAACAAGTGAACACCTGTTTCGACTGTTTTGTGCAAGTCGTCCCCGCCTTGAGTACAGTAAATAGTAAAGGAGTATGACCGAAAGGGACATCCAGAACATTGCGCACTTCCTGCATTTCGGCGGCATGCTTCATTAATTCAATTAAATCAATATTTTAGAAAGAAAATGTGATTTTCGTCACACTTCCCAAGAACACACGGCACAGCTTGTAGGTTAAATGGACTCTAAACACGCCTGTTGGCACATTTGGATCCCATCTAACTTGACGCATGCGTGAGACCATCCAAAATCGCTTAAAGACACGTAAAAGAGACATATGAATAGACGCGTCTCTAAACATCCCCTTTTAAGACGACTTTAGAGACGCCTGTTTAAAGTGATGATAGAGGCGCGCTAAAACCACGTATGAATACGGAAATGTTAGAGGCGCATCTTTAAAACCGCTTCTAACGCTAAAAGGGGGATATGAATACGGGCCTAAGTATTCCAGTATTGAGAAGAATTTCCCCGAATTCCAATTTTGAGTGGTGGTTCTAATTCTCCATTCCTTTGCAACCCGTCAGCCGATTTTTTCATTTTTGTCTTAAAATGTTGCCAAGAGCCTATTCTATCGAGATGTATCATTGGATTTCTTATTTTTACAATCCCCAATTAAAAAAAAACGAGCTCTTCAGCTGACCCATTTTCAACTGCATCCACTATCTTGGTTTTTCGAATAGCGGTCATTTTGAACTCCGGTGTTTGAAGCCTATTTCAATGGCTATCCAGTGACATCCAACACGATAATATTGGACTCGAAACAGAAATCCAGCAGTACAAATACCGAAATGATGTTCTCACTGCTCCTGCTTTAAAAAGGCCAATCAGGCTTTTTTTTTAATTTGCTATTTCTTTGCAACCCGTCGGCCGATTTCTTTCATTTTGGTCTTGAAATGTTGCCAATAGCCTATTTTAGTGACATGTACCATTGGCTTTCTTGTTTTTACAATTCTTAATAATAAAACACGAGCTCTTCAGTTTACTTATTTTAAACTACATCCGCCATCTTGGATTTTGGCATAGCGGCCATTTTGGATATTGGCGTTTGAAGCCCATTTCATTGGCCATCCAGTGACATCCGATACCATAATATCGGACTATAAACAAAAATCTAGCAGTGTGAATACCGAAATGATGTTCTCACTGCTCGCGCTTTGAAAACGCCAAGCAGGCCGTTTTTCAATTCGCAATTTCTTTGCATCCCGTCGGCCGATTTTTTCATTTTAGTCTTAAAATGTTGCCAATAGCATTGATGTGTACTATCGGCTTTCTTATTGTCACAATTCCAAATGAAAAAAGCGAGCTCTACAGTTGACCTATTTTTAACTGCGTCCGCCATCTCGGATTCTGGAGATACGGCCATTTTTATTTTTGGAGTTTGAAGCCTATTCTTCTGGCTATCCATTGATACTAAGATCGTTGAAATCGGAAAAGAATAAAAAATTTTACAAGGGAATAATTCTAGTGCTTTTTTTTTTGGCCCACCCGGTATAGATGTAAGATTATTTTGCGAAAAAAACAAAACTACAACTTTGAAAAGAAATCCGTAATAAAATATACAATATCACATAAATAGCTACCGGGTGTTTTTAAAAATTGTGGATTTCAGTGACCTATGAATGTAGAAACGTATGTCCGCGACTTGATTCAAATTGCACTTTTGAGGATTTCGGTCAGGTAACGCAGGAAGATGAATCAAGTCGCGGTCAAACGTTCCCACTTCCACAGCTAACTCTGATTCATTGATTGAAGAACACTCTGTATAAAGTCTAGTGTCCAATTATAATGGGTCCCTCCAGGGTCCCTTATATCCGATTATAAGGGTCTGGAATCGGCTGATGATAGGCTCAATTTCAACGGAATTCAAATTTCAATATATGTACTTTCATTTTTTTTTCATCTTCAAATTCCACCATTCATACAGAAGTGCCCCTACCGAGGCCCCTACCTTATGTATGATCTCCGTTTGCAGGTTCGACTGGCAAATTTTATAACTTGTTTTTTTTGCAACTTTGAATAAAAATGATGAAAAGCCAAAGTTTATGATGAACCTGCGATTGATTAAAATGCGTAAGCAAATCCCGAGGTAGCAAGTATTTATGCCTTACCTTATTAGTTCAAATATTAGCAATAACAATTTAAGAGTGTGGTTTCTTGAACATGATCGCCCGGTCCAAAAATTATTCATAAAAACTTGTAAACGGTTCATTTCGAAAGAAGAAGGAACTGTGATAATAAAATTAACCAAATACCATCAATAGTTTAATTTAGGCATATAAAAATTCAAATCAAGAGAGATTAAAAACTTTACTCGCTGCTCACATAATTCGGAGGTTATCCTCGATAAAATACCTTACAAAAAAATAACAGCCAACCCATCAGGCACGTAAGATTTTCATGTTTGCTCAAAAAATTTTAATTAATAATTTATAGCCAAAAAGTCGAGCAAAAAGTTATCTGTATAAACATATTCAAGCATGAACAAACAAAATCGGTAAATGCGCAATTCGGTACCTAGATTTCAAAAATTTAAAATAAATCCAAGTCTCACGAATTAAAATCTTTCCATGGTCAGCTCTGCGTCTGAGAAAACCTAGAGTTTTCTCACAGTTCTATTAACAATACAAAAGGACAACGACTTCGCTTGACGGAGTCAAGATCGAAACACTAGTAACGGAAAACATTGAAATAAATCACCTACTTATTCTGCATGCACGTTTGTAAGGGAAGTGAGTACTTTTTTAAATCAGAAGGTGAGACGAATAGGATTTTCGTAAAAAAACTTTGTTTTATAAACTGCTTGACAATTGAACTGCAACACCTAAAAATTAGGTGCGTTTTCAAATTGAGATAGCTCAAAAAATATCTGACGAATTCTAGAAATTCAGGCATGTGAGGAAAGATCATTTCTTTGACTATCGAGTGCTCGTATTGATGATAAGTTTAATTGCACAATTTGTCATATACAGGGTGCCAACGGAGAGCATGCAGATATGGGCAATCTTTCAACTTGTGCAACTTTCGAAAAAAAAGTCCGAAATTTTTTCTATCGCGTGCTTTAGAAAGGTTGACTCATTATGCCCAAACGGTTTTGGAATTTTGACCCTAACTTTTTTTTTCAAAAAATTGTGCTCAATTTTCTGAAATATGCACTTTCTGATTAAGAAAAAGAAATAGAGACATTGTTTGTTTTTAAACGGCGTCCATATTGAATTTACTTACGAAGATTTTCATTCGAGCCTTCACATCCCCTAGAAACTACCCCTTCTGGGACACCGTCTCACAACAAGATATGCAATGCTTCATTTAAAAGGCCTAAGAAAAGTACTCAGTACTCAAAGTACAAAAATAATTGGATTAAAATAAGTATACTACGATGACCCCACACATACAGCTCCCTAAAAACCACCCCTTGGCTTCAAGGGACAGGGTTGGTATGATAAAACATGTAATACATGAAAATTCCAAAAAACGTCTTTTTCAACTGTTCCACTAAAAAAGTGATGCTACACGATGACCTTTTACGTAGGTCATTCCAACAGTAGCTACCCTCTCGAAAAAAGAACTTCCCTTTGAAAAACCAGTACTTCCGCAATACCTCATTTGTTAGGATTTTTTTAAAATCTGTTGCAATAGTTTGCCGCTACGATGATTTCATTCACATATCTATCCGAAACTACCCCTTCAACCACCCCTTCAATATCGCATAGCCTCCACCTTGATGCGTTATTTACGAGTTGAAAGAACTTTTGCCTACTAACCGTTTCATTGAAATGATGGTGTTTTCTACGATGATAGTACAAAACCTTTCCTGAAACTACCCCTAGAAATCGCCCCTTTAGTAAAAGGTATGCAATACCTCATTTGAAAGCTCAGAGAAGGTGCGATTGGATAAGTTCAAAATGATTACGCGATGACCTTACACGCATCAAGGTCAAGGATATGCGATATTGAAGGGGTAGTTGAAGGGGTAGTTTCCGGTAGATATGTGAATGAAATCATCGTAGCGGCAAAGTATTGCGACAGATTTTGAAAAAATTCCAACAAATAAGGCATTGCGGAAGTACTGGTTATTTAAAGGGTAGTTCTTTTTCCGAGAGGGTAGCTACTGTTGGGATGACCTACGCAGAGGGTCATCGTGTTGCATCACTTTTTAGTGGAACAGTTGAAAAAGACGTTTTTTTGGAATTTTCATGTACATATTGCATGTCTTATCATACCAACCCTATCCCTTGAAGTCAAGGGGTGGTTTTTAGGGAGCTGTACGTGTGGGGTCATCGCAGTATCCTTATTTCAATCCAATTATTGATGAGTAATTTCCTTATGCCTTTTAAATGAAGAATTGCATATCTTGTTGTGAGACGGTGTCCCAAAAGGGGTAGTTTCTAGGGTATGTGGAGGCTCAAATGAAAATCTTCGTGAGCAAATTCAATATGAACGCCGTTTGAAAACAGACAATGTCTCTATTTCTTTTTCTTAATCAGAAAGTGCATATTTCAGAAAATTGAGCACAATTTTTTGAAAAAAAAAGTTAGGGTCAAAATTTCAAAACCGTTTCGGCATAATGATTCAACCTTCCAAAAGCAGGTGATAGAAAAAATCTCGGATTTTTTTTTCGAAAGTTGTACAAGGGGAAAGATTGCCCATATCTGCACGCTCTTTGTTGGCACCCTGTATATGACAAATTGTGCAATCAAACTTATCATCAATACCAGCACTCGATAGTCAAAGGAATGACCTTTCCTCACATGCCTGAATTTCTGGAATCCGTCAAATATTTTTCAAGCTATTTCAATTTGAAAACGCACCTAATTTTTAGGTGTTGCAGTTCAATTGTCAAGCAGTTTATTTTATGTTTAGCAAAATACACCCGTTTACCTAGCTTACTTATTTGCAAGGTCGAAGCATTGCCCGTTTTAATCGGCTAGTAAATAAGAGTAATGATAAATAATGACCGACTATTCAGGTTCAATTATCGCAAAACTTGTAAGTGTGCTTCAATGAACTTCAAGTAGGTACGACACCCGACACCGGCGGGACACACACACACACGGCTTGCGAAACAACCTGTCTCACTGTCCTTCATCCTTTGTTTTTTTCAATCTGTGGTTGTATTGTTAGTTGTATAAGCTAGGACTCCGTCTTGATGAGATTTTGCAGAGGGTTTCCTATTTGTGGCGCATTTTCGAATCTGTTGTCACCGGCACTTTGACGTGCGTCGTCCAGCCTGTTTCTCCGAGGTCTCTTCCTGTTTAAGACCTCCTAGATCACAGACCACACTAGCGCCCTGTAGGTACCTATCAATTACTTCAAAAAGTGCCATAGACAGGTACTTACGGTTGCGAGCATAGAAATGGAGACACCCTGTTAAGTCTCTCAGTTTTTGAATTTATATTACGACAACATTATTATAATGTGCAAAGATAATTTGCTGCATAAAAATTCAGGAGGCATCTTCAAAACTGTAAAAGCAAATACCGGGTGTTTCTTTTTAAATTGTGGATTAGGGCAGGGTGTGCTTCGGTTGAATGCAGGGTAATGAGGCTGTTTTCAGCTGGAGCACAGTCTGTCCTAATTCATAATCCTAATGAAAGAAGAAACTAGTTTTCTTTAATTACGGGGTCACAGAATAGCTAACATATGCAACAAAATTGTTAACTATTCTGTGGCAGAGAATTATTCATCAAGTTAAAACGGGTAGAACACCACAACTGACGGTGGCGGGACATTTCGCCTTCCTTTTACACTCAACTCGCCTATTCAGGAAAGTCTATTTTACTAACCAACTGACTGACTGACTATTGACCGTTCAGTAAAATTCCGGTATTTTACCGACCAACTGACTACTGTCTGACAGTAGAATGTCTTCTTTACTGACCAAGTGAGTGACTGACAAGGTGACCGGTCAGTTAGATGTACCTACCTATATTTTACTGTCCAACTGACTGACTGCCCACTGACCGGTCAAATAAAATGTGGTCATTTTACTGACCAACTGCGTCCTGATCGGCCATCGTCAGTAAGATGTGCCAATTTTACTGGCCGAAGCAGGGATTTTACCGTCGAAAGCATGTATACTATATTCTACTCACAACCATGTAGGTACCTACCTACCTTATATACCCTGGACACACTAGAAAGCTTAATGATCATGACGATGGATCGTCATTCAACTTCCCTTGCTGTCTTGGCGACAGCAAGGAGAAAAACAATGACTTATTTGGTTAATGATCATTAAGCACGAACGTAAATTACGTTTCCCTTGCTGTCACCGATCTATCGTCAATGATCATCAAGCTTTCTATAGTGTGTCCAGGGTATTTACAGTTCATGCAAAAGTTGAAATTTGCAAGTCAACTTTTCGTCATCACTTCCAGCCACCACTTCCAATTTTGCTGAAACTTGGTTCAGGTAATACTGACTGATTCAGCCACTCATTGTTTGGTTGGATGCATTATTTGAAATGTTTTTTCCAAGACTACCATTGCTTCATTTTCCCGCAGAGTATGTAATGAGTCACTTCCCGCCCTCTTTCATGTAGAGTACTCGGAATACCAGAGGGACCTGTGGGCGGAGCCTACCTGCGCGAACTGAGTTCATCTAGTGGTGCACCTAGATTTGCAGTGGGACTTTAAGTTCACCTGTGACCTGGTAATGGTCCACCACTCCAACTTACGGTGTTGCTTCCCTTATTTTGACACACGGACTCGTCCTAAACAATTTTTGTTTTTCTGTTCAGCCCCGCCCACAGGTCCCTGTGGTGTGCCGTCAACTCTAAGGTATGTAATTAATCAATTAGAATAGTGGTTGTGAGTGAAACATCTGGAACTTCAAATGTCTGCACAATTATTTAGACAAAGTAGATAAAATAGTAATTGAAACAATATATCACCTACACTCGTTTATTAAGGACGGAGTTGAATTGGTAAAATAAGCGTTGCGAAATCAATCCCTTGTACATCCTTGTAGCTTTCGAAAGAGGCCCAAATGGTAAGAATCCGTCAAGGAATAAACCCACAGGGATTGATTTCGCAACGCTTATTTTACCAATTCAACTCCGTTCTTAAGACGTGAGTATTGAAAACTCCTTCCTTTTGAACACTCCTCGCAAGTTTGTCGTACCCCAAAGCCAGTCGTGTAACAATATTACTACTTCATATGAAACTTGTATCATAAAAAATACCTACTATTCCATAATCACAAATATTTTATTTATCATTCAAAACAATCCCATCATGTAGGGTATAATCAATAAACATGACTGTACCTACCCCATGGAGTATCTTGAAAACGAAAATAACTCCTTGTAAATTGTTTTACAAGATGGATCTGAAACTCGACTATTGGACAAAATATAGCATCTCAAACCTCGTCTCAAACTACGCAATGTGAGATAACCAGACCAACAACTCCACATAGATATGATATGGTGGCCAAAAGTTTGGAAATATTTGTCAGACGTACCAGCGAGCTTACCAGTTATTTACTCGATCGGGTGCTACGAGCTTTCGAAGTTATGTGCTTCCTGAAAATGCTTTATTCCTGACCGAAATCACTAGGAACGGCTGGAAGGGCCGTATCTATAGGTTTAGGATGATTCAAAAGTGTCGGTCCATAACTATGATAGTAGGTACCTAGTTATGGAATTTTTTAGAAAGCCCACCAACAAAAACAAAAATTCTCTACTTTGAGACTTTAATTTTCGAAGTTATGAAGGGTGAAAGAGTGGTCGTTCGAATCCTTCTACGAGTAGGTTTGTTACTTCAAAAGGTTGTGGTAAACTGTTAATGGCATGCATATTTTAAAAATCAACCACTGTGTGAGAACAAGATTTCTAATAACTATATACAGGGTGAATCATAAAATTGAAAAAAAACATTTCTTCTTAAAAGCAGGTCCTCCAAAAATAATTTCTTGCAACCGAAGGCTTCGGAGCCATTTTTGATAAAAAATAACTTTCCAGGGTTTCCATCAGGTTTCTGACTCACCCTGAATAGAAAATAGAATAGTGGTTGATATTTCTTTTTCGTACCGTAAAACCATACAACATTGAACACTTTTTATCCATAACGCGATAACCAGAAGAGATATTCTAAAAACAAGAATTGCATTATGGGGGCTTGCCTCTACCGAATCGATTGTATGTATTACAAAACTGATGTTTCTTTGATAAAATATAAAAAAAAATAAAAACATGGTGTTCAAAGTTGTCGTCATAAAACGGCAACTTTGAACAAGGGTGTTCCTGGCTCTTTTTCAAAGTTGTTTCTCCATATCTGCAACATTGAACACCATAGGTTTAAAAAAAAAATTACGCCGATATTCCAATTCTCACCAAATCTACGCGGGTTTTTACTAAATTACGAGAGTAAAACATTATGAAACATTTAGATGGTGTCAATAAATTTTAATGAACTTTATTGTAATATTTTTAAACATAGAATATGTAAACTTCAAATTAAAAAAAAAATTGGCCCAATTCTGCCATTTCTAGGAAAAATAAGAAAATTAGGGCAGAAGGACCTCGGTCGAAAGCCTTTTGAACAACATAACTGTTCAATAAATATCATTTATTATTATTATTATTATTAAGAAAATTATTACATCGTTTTAAGGTAAGGTTTTTTAGGTTTTAAAATAATAACTCAACTTGGTTAAAAGATATTGACTTGGAACAAATTTCACAATAGTCGGTACATGTGAATGTATCACATGTTGAAGATTTATAGCCATAAAGTGCTTTTTTACTTACTTTCCAACTAGAAGTTGACGCACTGCTCTTGGCAATCGTTTTGCCAAAAAAATACTAAATGGGCGCCAATCTGTGATAGATGTTGAGACGACAGGCAGAGTTGCCACTAATATAAAGTTAAATGTCCCTGCTTTCAAATGCGCTTTACAGTTTCATGATATTTTCAAATATAGATGCGCTACAACAACGCAAAACGAAATTTAGAAAATGTTCAAAGTTGCTGTCGCTGTTCAAAGTTATGTGGTTTTACGGTATATAGTTCTACCACCAACAGTTCAAAAAATTCTCTAACAAATACATAAAAATCAGTGGAGAATTCTCCAATTCCGACAACTTCGAAAATGATAGCATCTTGTACCTAGGTATCCCAGTTCTTGGAATCTTGGATGTTTGACACTCTGTGTTTGACCCCCAGTTTGACCTGATCCAGGAAAAAAGCCATAGATTGGAAACATGATGGGGACTTCTAGTATGTTATCCCCATCTAATTCTGAACTATAAAGTCTTAAAAAAAATTAGGCTTTCCCAGAATTTATTAGTTACAGTTTAACCTGTTTTTCCTGGGCTAGAAAAAGCAGGAGAGGGTCGAGAGAGGGATCGAGCCATTTGCAGCCTCGTCACCGTTCACGCCTCGTTCCTCGTTGATAATCACTGACGTCCGTGCTCCGTGTCGTGTGTGGGTGTGTGGGTAGGTAAATGGTGGATTTGAGAGTTGTGCTGTGCTGTGACTAACTTGTAACTTGTAACCTCAAAGTTGAGTTGTGTTGTGACTTGTGAATTGTAATGGATCACCAGGATCATCCGTCATCCGCGGTCTGCGAAATAATGAGGAAGTACAAGTTTTCGATCTAAAATAATGTAAGTTTAGGTCTCGGTTTTGGTGCACTGGACACTGGTGCAGGTAGCCCAGGCCCTCGGCTAGACGCTGGAGTGCTGGACCGAAAAAAAAGAAGTAGATTACCTCTACTTACCTCCCGATCTGATGTACGTATATCTGACGTTCTGATGAACAGGATGAACTGAACCACAGAGCAACTGAACTCCAAAGAAGTCACAGGACTTAGGGTTGCTAGATAATCGACAGCTTTGGCTGTACAAGGGTTACGCAATCATCCGTTGCTAAGGGCCGATGGGAGGGGCTAAAATTCAGCTATGTGTCAAAATTTATCATGAGCGGAGAGAAAAGGAAATTTGCGGGGTCCGGTGCTGTTGCTTGATGTCCGCAACCGAACATACATGAAAATTTCATTCATATAGCGGCATAAAAGACGTGTTTTGAAACTCATCGGGCAAGTCATATCCACCCCTCACACGAATTTGTACACCTAAATCCATAATAAACACGCTCTTGACAGCTAGAGCCCGTTGAGACGGACGCCTATGGCCTTCCGTGAGGCCGACAGACGTCAGTCCCTAACTCCGTGAGGCCGACAGACGTCAGTCCCTAACTCCGTGAGGCCGATCGGTAAACAAACGCTCGGCCAGAATGCGGTAGGTACCCTTACGCCGGCCGACCGGTCGCGTGATAATCAGGTTCCCTAACAGGACTTGGTCCATACCGACATCTATGATACCGACTGTAAACAACACCTTGAAAGTTTGAAAGCGAATAAAAAGCTCGCGATCTCGCGAACACAACACTTTCTCACTTTCAGCAGTTTCAGTTTTCAATTCAAATTCAAACACGTTTCCTGTTTTGCAAACACTTCAACAGATTCCTTGAAACACACCGAGTTAGATAAAGATAATATTCAAATCAAACGGATTTCTTTTTTTTTTGTTTATTTTTATCAAAATAATTATTTACTAGCAACTGGAACACTGATAGAGTTTTAATAAATTCAATAACAAAGGGAAATGACCTCAGCTCAATTATTGTAATGTCCTGTAACTTGGCGGTTATGTTGATTTTCCTGGGCCCTGGATGCTGGATGACCTTGACCTTGGATACTTTTCACCACTTAGTTGTTTTGTGAACCCAAATTGTGTTAGCACGTCACTTTGAAAAGGTGTGTTGCATGCATTCCAGTTTTTCACAAATTTGATCCTATATGTTTCCCTTGAAAATTCCATATTTTGGAAAATACGCGTCCTAGAGAAAGGAACTGCGGACCAAAATGTTCCTTTGTGTCAATAGAATCTGTGTACCAAATTTCATACTTGTATATAGGAATGCCGTTTTTTTCTGATAATCCTGGTGTACCGCTTGGACTATTACGGGAGGCAGGACTGGCGGGAGTGGACTGTAACTTTTATACTTATGCAACCCATAATTATCAAATGTTTTATACCTGCCTAGGCCTAGGTAGGTAGGTACTTACTTAACTATATCATGAACCCTTCAATCGTTGAATGTACAATGTAGCATCGCAGGTACATACATAATTACATACCTACGTACATACCTACCTACCTCATTTTCAGGGTCGGACAGAGGAGGCAGGTCGGTACCATTCTTCCAGGTGCCAACAGCCAAAGGGCGCCAAGAGCCCTGAAAAAACAGGGAAATCAGGGAATAATATGAAGAAAACCAAACATTCTCCAGTCATTGCATAGATGATATAAAAAATAGCAATTAATAAACTGCTCAACATTTGAAATGTCGGTATCGAAAATTTTGCCCTTTTTCAAAATTGTACCTATAACTTTGGATTGTCTCAACCGATTCCGATTGTGTTTTCACGGTTGTTTAGATACACTTTCAGTCAATCTACTAAGCTGGCGACAATTTTCATTTTATTCTAATTACATTCGTTACAGGGTGGAATATGTAGAGCATTGCAAAATTGTGCTTAGTTCAATACATCCCCGTTTTTGTGAACTTTTTTTTTTCAAATTCTCACAATGTAAACATTAAGCCTGATGTCTTGTCTCGAAACGGTTTTTGAATTTTCCAGATCAGAAGTCTAACAATGATGATATGATTTTTTTTCGTAAAAGTTGCATTTTCATGCATCTTTAAAAATTTAGAAATTGAGATTATATTTTTGAAACATATTCAAACTAAAATTTTGGAGTGTGTTTCTGAACCAACAAAACATCTACATAATTCAATTTGAGGTCCGTAAGTCAAAAATTTCGATATTGATACGATGCAATGAGTGCGCTCTCTAGTACCTAGCGGATTTCAATCAAAATCACCTAAGTTCATTGGACGCCTAAACCAGAGTTATCATGGTCAATTACACAGAGTTAGACACACAGGCAGACAGACCGACTTTTTTCATTCGAGAACGCGAATCGAAAAATAAAAACGGAGGTTTCTGCGGGCGCAGCAGTTTTTAACAGTTCAAACAACAAGCATGCAAAATTACAGGTTCTTATCTTCAAAGATGCGATTTTGTTGCCAACCGAAACGACTAAAATGCAACTTGTACGAAAAAAAATCATGTCATCATTGTTTGACTTCTGATCTGGGAAATTCAAAAACAGTTTCGAGATAGGACATCAGGCTTCATGATTATATCGTTAGAATTTGAAAAAAAATTGTTCACAAAAATGGGGATCTATTGAACTAAGCACAATTTTGCAATGCTTTACATTCCACCCTGTAACGAATGTAATTGAATTTTATCAAAAAATCTCGCCAGCCAAGTAGATTGCTGGAAGATGTATCTAAACAACTGTGAAAACAAAACTGAAATCGGTTGATACACTCCAAAGTTATACCGTTTTGAAAAAGGACAAAATTTCAGATACCGACATTTCAAATGTTGGGCAGTTTAGGTTTAAACATTTTTTTCTCAAAATCAACAGATAACTTATCACTCTCTCAGACTCAGGCGCCCCATTTGTTAATTATGGAAAAACTCCCTCTGCAGTACCTAAGTAAGCTACAGTACCTATCTGTGCAGCAAATAATAGCTATGGTCAGGTACAGTGACGTAGCCAAGAAGGGGTTCAGAAATCCGGAATCCCCAAATCCCATAGCCACGCCCCCTTTTCGAAAAATTATCTGTCTACGGCACTATTTTGCTCGCTTCGCTCGCACTTCTTTGCCATCCCCTTGGGTTGGACCCTTTCCCCCAAATAAAAATCCTGGTGTAATCATTATTCTTCTAATCTAATTCCAAAAGTTTGGTCGCCTCTGGTCCCTTGTTAGTGCACATACTTAAGATGCGTTCAGTCAGCTTATTTAGCCGCAAGTTTCAATTTTAGTCGTAAGCGCAGCGATGCTCATTGGCTGTCATGAACCAGCCTCCTCAGATCAGCCAATAAGCAATGCTGCGCTCACGACTAAAATTAAAACTTGCGGTTAGGTACCTCTTCCGTCATAACACAAACACACATAATGGACTACGAGTATAATGTAGGTAGATAGAAAGGCTCGTAGAAAGGACTACAATATAGGTACCTACTGTTATGATGTGAATCAAGAAACAACTGGTATTTTTTCGGGGCTCAAAGTCAAAATGCCAGAATCCGAAATTCGCTTGCGACCTGCGATGGCGGCGCCGCGAGAAGTAGGAGTGGGTATATTTTGTCTGTATGGCACTTTTGCCACGCCAGGCACGCCAGTTTTACAGGGGGGCCTCGACGAAACTTGCTCCATGCTCCCCCTAAGAAATTTTCGCCCCACCTCTTCATAGAACAAAACTTGAAGCTCCTAGCTTAAGTTTCACTAGGAACTAATGACATATTAAGTCAAATACTTTGGATGGGAACTCCTCACGAATCCAAGGCCAAGAGCACAAAAAAAAACTTCTCACGAAATCAGGTTATTGGATTTTGCGGACCCCGCCCCGTCCTGTACAACATGTAGGAATGGTAGAAACAAAAAAGTTTTCAAATCTGACCTCGAATCTGACTTAGGTACATAGGAAAATCTGTTGAGAAAAATTTCTTTCGTTTCCAGATATTTCCAACGGGAAAATTTCTAGCAGGGGAGGATCTTGCCGAATCCCCTTGTACTGTAAGACATATGTCTCTGGGGTAGATGATAATTATGCGAAAACTCATATTAGAGATCCTTTGAAATAATCAGTATAATTATTATCCTTCAGCCCTTACCACGCACGTCCCGAAACGTCCGTTATAACCTAGGGTTATAACTTATTTATATATTTTTTGACACTCTAAAAGAATTTGGTCACCGCAATTTTTGATGTCCGACTACTAAAAAACGAACAACAACGAGTTAAAGCCACCATAGTAATGATTTTTTGTCCTGGAATAATGCTCTGTAACGATCCCAGAAAAGAAAATTGGGATAACTACAACAGTTTCCTGAGATAAGAGGTAGAGCCAGACTCTGGACCAAAAAAAAAAAACAGATAAAATAAATGGAGTTTTCTTTAATTGGCATGCAAGGAAAGACTTATCCGAGAACTAAACTATCGAAATATCAGCACACGATCTGAAGGTTTCTTGATCTCCACATCCCACCCTCTGGGACCCATCCCCGCACACACCCCAGGAATTGCCGGTGCTGTAGTGCCACCTCAAGACGCAACGTTCGCAAGTCACACCTTCAGGAAGCTGGACCTGGTTCTTAACCGTGTAATCCAACTTTTCGACATGGTACTGGGTGGAACCGTCGGCCAATTTCAAGTTCCTGAAGCAGTTCTCGGGTTCCGGTTGTGAGGGATCACTCAACACGCACAAGCTGTAAGGAATAAAGGTGGCATGTAATTGATAAATCAACTATATCCCGTTCACTTTTTATTTTCAGTAGAACGACTTTTTTAGGCAGAAATAAAGTGACAACTGGAGCGCTGGGAGTACGGCTGATGGCCGCTGATAGTTTCGCTCTGAAACTTTGCAGAGTGCCATCAGCCGTGGCCGTAGCCCTAGCCCCCCAGCTTATCACTTTACTTTTGCTCCAAATAGTCATTCTACTGAATTCAAAACGTGAACGGCGTATAGGTAGGTACCTCTTATCTTCAAAGCTTCAATAAAAGTAAAGCACCAGTGAAGTCCAAGTTGATTATGATTCAAGTGAGCTGGGAGTCACGCCACGCGACGCCATTGGAAAGAAGAATTTGGGGAAATGAAATCATGAAGCTCACTCGAACCAACTCAAGTTGGACGTATGTACTATTATTTATAATAGTAGGTGTTATTGGTCTACCACATTTAACCGATCAAATTTCAGAAGAAAAAATACCCTGGTCCTTTATTCTGATTCAGAAAAGTATGATTACTCGCTTGCTAACGTCGGGTTGTTCCTCGGGTTGATCACTTCGAGTTCAACTTTAAGCCCGGTTTGGTTACAATGGAAATAATTGTTGCAACAATTAAATCTATGGCAACTAAACGAAGTTTAGAGCTGAACTAGAGGTGAGCAACTGGGCCTAAGAAAGATACAGGGTGTCAAAGTTCCCCAAAAACATTTTTGGTCTATAGTTACGTTAACTTCATTCTTTCTAGACTTTTGTTGGTAACAAAATACATCACATCCTCATAGAGGCAAACGTTGTACAGTTGTACACCCGCACTGCGGCACTATAAAGTTAGGTATCGTGAAGACAAGAAGCATAACCGATTCTTTTTACAATATTGGAAATACGTGAATGTCAAAAAGTGATATCTGAAAGAAGCCTGGAAAGTTTGACATCTGGTTTGAGATCACCCTTCCGGTGTCAAGCTTGGGCCCTCCTCCCTCATTTTACGCATCACTCGATCTCTTTCAAGTTTTCTTCCACGTATGTAGGTTGAAGCTTTCCTTCCAGTGAAAGTTTAAAGTGATAGTTAGGGTAAGGTACACTATTACATTACAAGTTAATAGAGACAGACCTGTACGTAAAAGTTCCTAAATGGTTGGCTGTGAGCGTAACTGATGTATCTATGACACTCCCGGCGGTGTAGGTCCTTGTAACGGTTCCGTCACCGAAAGTTCCTGTGTTCTCGTTGGACCTCGGGCGTGGATCTGCGTAATTATCTCCGCAGACTCCGCATCTTCCCCCGTTCTGGTCATATTGGACCTGAAATATTCAAAAGTGCAATCACCACTCAAACATGCAATCCATTTTGATAATCAATTTTATGCAATTTATTAGCGATAAAAAATAATCTGTTGGCCATTGAACTTGCTGCTTCTCTGGCTGTAGCCAGTAAGCTACTGATTTCCTGATTAGCGGGGTAGGTAATTCCTTATTGTAAAAGTTGAGTACCACCTACAACAATCTCCTAAATTAACCCGGTCGGTAGCACGGTGAGCTCAGCCCCGCTTTCAAAAGTAAGGGTCCCGGCTGCAAATCTGCACCGGACCCTCTTATTTTTTTTCTGAGATGAAACTATTGTGGATAAAGTAATTAATAATAACAATAATTTGTCATACCGCTCGTCCTCCGCAGAAAAACTGATTGTCTTCGTAATTGGCCGGTCGAGTCCAATCATTCCTCCAGAGTGAAGCTCGATTCAAGGGTTCCAGCATCATGCCATGGCCTAAAGCGACTTTCAGGCAAGCAGCACTTGCTGCCACCAACAAAAGAACCTTTACTGCCATTTTGCACCTAGCGCTTCGGAAGACAAACTCTTCTGTTCGATAAACAGAACTAAAGTTACAATTTGGACGCTAATATCCGCTTTATATATTTTTTGCATTATATTCCTATAGTTGATTAGATAACGCAGCTTTACGATTTGCTTTACGCTCAAAGAGATTAGCTACAGCAATCATTCAAATACCTAAATCCATCAAAAAGGCCGCTACATTGTTATTATTTTTTATTTACAAAACAGCCAGTTGCAAATAGTAAGAGCTTTATTGAAGGAATTTATTGGTACAATTCACGAGGTAAATTGGCAAAAACTTCTGTTGGTAAAGCCCATTTTTTCGAATTTTGGATTTTTCAAAATTGTAAAGTAGAGGTAGTAATTTATTACCACTTACGAACAATCCAAGCCAAGAAATAATTCAAAAGTTGGTTGCTAATCCTCGCAGTAAGTAACTGATTTGGGGCATTTTTGCCTAGCTTTTGTTCTAATTATCTTTCAATGGTTCCAAAAAAATCAACACGTATTGAAAAAATATAAAATGTTCTACTGAGGATTTTTCAAGATCGATATAGGGTAGATTTATGTGATCGGAAATAAGTACTTTAAAATAAATAAACCATTTCGGATGTATGTGAGTGGAAAATTAGCGCCGGAAATATAAAAATAAAAAAAAAATCACCGAATCATTTCGTTCTAATCCTTTTATACCTATCATAAAAAAAAACTTCTCAGATCCATCTCAGAAGTAAGATGTTATATAAAGATTTGTTCTATTCGCTTTGTTCCTCTACTTGGTTTTTAAGTGGAATTATGTGTTTACGTAAAATAGTAGAAATTTTTTTAACAATTGAATCTCATTACCGAGCTCATCACCCACGCATATTATTTACGCGGAATATTCGGTTTAATGGTACTTTATTTTTGAATATATTTCCCAGTTCAAAGGACTGAGCTTTTCCTTCATTGTAACAGTGTTTACTCAAGTTATACAATAATTATTATGTACAATATTAAACCCTTGATTAAACCATATTACGCAAGGTATGATTTTAATTTAAAATAATTAAAATCTCTTCGCAAGAAACATGGCAACGATCATTTGATTAATGTGAGACAATTTTTGTGATCTCGATGCAGCTCGAGTTGGCCAGGTTGTCATGACATCCAAAATCTGCTATCAAAATATCTTACAACAAAAAAGTTCCCGTCTCATACGGCCTAAAGTTGGGTAATTTTTGTAATAAAGTACGTTAAACCCTATCATGTGATTCGAGTTACCTAGAAGTCTCGCCAAGCGACGCCATTGGAAAGGAGAAATTCAGGAAATCATAGCTCACTCGAATCACACTAGGGTTGAACGTACTCTAGCTGTGATTGATTTTTGTTTGAAATGGTGGAATTATACAGCTTAGAAGACACTCGAGAAAATTTCTTAGGAACTTTCCATTATGTAGGTACCTAATAACTTCTCCTACCTTAGATCGTTTAGAAATGACAGCATAGAAGTATTATCGTGAGTATGATTATCAACGTCTAAAACTTTGCAAAAGTACAAATTATGCGTCCATTGTTTCACTTTGACTACTTTGACTTTAACTAATTGAGGAGTGATCATGCAAAACTGAACATGTCCATATTTTATGAAAATTCTGTTTAAAATGGTTTTGGGTTCTCTTTGTTGAATTACATCTGCTCCTGCATTAAAAATTGGTCAAAAATGAACAAATCCTATTTGAATCGCCATCCAAAGTCAGGGTTTTCGAGCAAAACTAGACATATCCGTTGCAGAAAAACTCAAATAATTTTCCGTTCAAAACTAAACATATCCTAAGGTATTTGCTATGTTGATTTTTTGATCCATAGCAAAACTAGACATCTCACACCATAGCATGACAGAAGAAAATATTGATTCGTTAGACAATAATTCAGTCAACGTTTTTGCCGGCAGTCTTCCAACCTCCAAATAACTGCACATCGAGCTGTCATAGTTTGGTTCTGAACTCGAGATTCTTGTGGTGTGGGCGGCAATAATCTTTTTTATTTTCAAGCAAAACAAGACATATCCAAACTACTTTCTTGATTTTTGTCGTTGAAAAAAAATTTCTTCTTTCGCGATGTGATCACTTCAAATCAGTAATTGAAACTCCACTCAATAGTCAAAAGCGGTTTCCATTTCTCCCAACGGCTCCCGAGTAAACAGTTTTTGGCCTTTTTCTCAGTTTCAGTTTATTTGGACATGTTCAGTTTTGCATGATCACTCCTCAATTATAGAAAAATAGGTCAGGATCAAAAAATATCCAATACAAACGCATAAACAGTTTGGTTACTTACTTCTTTATTAGTTAATGAATGACAATAATTAACCATTTTTCAAAATGTAATTGACCATATTAATTATTCAGAGCGCAGTCGCAGATCGGGGAGAGAGACAACCACATGTGCTGGGTTGAAACTCCCATAAGAATATGCATGTTGAATGACTTTGTAAAATGATCAATTCAAGGTGCAAATTGACAATTTCAACGAATGTATAACATAGCAAGTGTGTAAAAAGAAATACCTGATCTACTTTTTACCATAATGAAATGGAAAATCTTGCTGTGAAGTTTATGCGAAGCAATTTAGAATGGGGTTTTTGAATCCAAAACAATTTCAAATTACCCGCCATATTTTATTGCACAACTTCCGCTAACGAGAATATTGACAACGCTTGAAAGCGAACCGAGCGTCAGCCGTCACGTAAAAGTATGGTTAAAAAGGTTAAAACGTCCCAAGAATCAAGAAAACACGTTGAAATCGTAAATTCTGACAACGACAGCAAAGTTCCGTTTTCTATGCATGCTGTGGCGCGCGAGATCTTATAGCGTTTTCCACTGGGAGTTTTAGTTCGCACTTTTTGCACCGAGGCAGTGGAATCGTTTTCCACTGGCGAAAGTGCATCGTACCAAATTGAAAGTGTACGTTCCACTGGAAAGATGAACTTGCATTAAATGCGCATTTTTCACACGACCTCTGGGAGCTCGTGCGTCCAGTGCAGTGCAATGCAATATGGCGTCAATTCGAAATAAACAGAGTAAACTGAAGTTTAAATTAGCAATTGATCAATTTCTTAGGGAATTTGTAGAGTCCAGCGATTGTTCGGACTCGGACATAGAAATTATTGCACCGATGAAGAAAAACAAAAGAGTAAAACCCAAAATATACAACTTTATTGAACACGTTGTTCATAAATTTTCGGATTTAGTGTAATGTTTCGGTTTGGTTTTATTTTTTATTGTAAGGAAATTACTTCATCTTCCAGTTTAAAGCGAATTTTCGAGTGGGAAAAGGCACTTGCGCCAAATTGTCGCAAGTGCACGCTGCATCACATTCCACTGGATTTTAACGCATCGCGCACTCCGGCGCATGAGGGTGGTTCTAATGCAAAGCTCGTGGAGTGCGTGACGTCATTGCACTTCCACGATTTGCACAAAAGTGCAAGCCAGTGGAAAACGCTATTATACTGCAGTGCGCATGGTCACAGGCACATACCTAACTTACAAATGACTAGTGGAAGGGGAAAGTGAGAATAAATAATATGGTCTATTGCTTCTTCAAAAACATCAAGATTCAATAATTGAAGGAATATTCACGCTGCGTAAACATAGTGCTGCTGACGCAGTAGAATAAAATAATAGAGGTATAGGGTGAAAATGAAATGACCGTAACGTCCAATTAAACAATTTTAGATACGTTACGGAAGGATGATACTGAGTATCGACTCAATACTTAACACGAACACTTTCAATGTTTCTCAATTGGAGTGTGTGAATACAAGGTGTGGGCCAGCCAATGGGTCACTGAATACAAAACAGACGTGTTTTTGGGTATTTAACAATTAACCTATGTAATTTCTCCGTATACTGCTGTTTGTTTGCCGTTATGGGCCCATCAACTCCGTGCCAGGCTTCTAGAATGGGTTCAACCCTCTCAAAACTCTTGAAATGGGAATTAAAGAAAATATATATCCAGAAGTGCTGATACAATTTTGTTTTGCAAAATCTGGGCCCCGATACAGGCATGAAACCGATTAGGGGCTCTGATTTTTTTTTGTAAAAGTTTATGAAATTGTGATTACAAAAAAAAAAAACTTATATCGGAAAACAGTTAATACTGTAAAAATAAATGGGAAATCTGTGAAATGAGGTATCACTGAGCCTAGGGTTCATTTACATAGACGTTAACCGTGATCGTAATAGTAACAGCAACGCTAACCTTAGTGTAGAGGAAAATTCTCTACACTAGTTTTCCGAGAGTTTTCTACTTTGAAATGAGTAACCGGCCTGGCTTATCGAGACCGGACTTGAATGATGAAGCCCCTTGTAAAGCCCTTATCAGAGAAAATATCTCAATTCTCAATTTTTTTTTCTCAAATTCTATTTTCAGACCCGAAGGCACGTGTCTCATAATAAAATTTCCATCCGTTCCTTGCTACTCGTCAGGAAAGTTTTGGGGTGACACAACCGATTTTTTTTCTAAATTTCCAAAAATCCCAAAATTTGTGACGTCACAAATATACTAAAAACTAAACAAACAGCATTGTTGGACTGAAAACTCAAAAAACTGTTACAGTATCACCATACTATATTTGAAAAATACAGACTCAGACATAAAAACCTCACTGAAGTTCCCCTACTGTTACCGACCATTTGAAAAAAAAACGAAAAAAATTCTAACTATTGTATATACATATATTTTCTGGAAATATTCCTTATTAGATGATTAAAAATATTTTCAGTCAAATCTAGTTATTTCATTGGCAAGTACCCCATTGTATTGATCATCCCTTGCCATTATGTTTGGTCAACAAATTCGACTGCTCGATTCAGAGGGGCAATTTTAAAGTCCGTCTGTGTACTTACCAAACATTTTGCAATCGCCTGTAGGTACCCTATGATCAAAAACTTTCCTCCTCTAGGCAGGCTGTGGTCTGGTCATTGGCAGGCATACGAGGCTGATTTTGGCCAGGCCACAGCCTGCCTCAAGGGGAGAAGTTTTTGATCATACGGTACCTAAATAAGTACCTATCAATTTTCCTGTGTCCCTTGATTTTTCAAGGAATAACGCCGAAACGGTGGCTCTGGACTTCTGGATCAGATTAATTACTTTGATGTGCCCAGAAGTGATACCTAGGTACTCTGGACTCTTCTTTGGACTCAAACTCAAACGTATCAGTCAGAGACTTTTGAAGTTATACCTATTTTTTCTTCAATTCCTGAGTCTTATCTGTCTTCGTATGGTAGTTATGTAGTTGGGCATATTGGTGTCTCTTATCAAAATAATATTTTTCATAATCTACATATAAAATCTGAGATTGAAGTTTGACGGACTTTGGAGGCCCTTTCTGCTGGTGATGAACAGGTGTCATTATTTCTGGAATTCTCAAAACTTTGCACTCTTTTTTTTTCACGATCTAGACTAGAGATAATTAATTAATTATTGTACAAATCAGTGAGTGGTAGTGGCATTTCGAGATTTGGAATACTATCAATTTATACTGATACGTAGAGGTATAATAACACTGATCACTGAGTACCTACCACTTGTAGTAATCTACTGGTCATGACTCATGACGTCAATCATGTTATTTTTGTGAACCTAAATCATCATAACAAACACGAGGTGTAGGTGAAGATACTCTGATACCAGATGATACTCATATGAAGGGTGCTGTCGGTACTCAGCCCTATTTTGTTCGTATATTGTTATACTTATGACAATCTCGCTGAGGAACATGTTGCCATGGAAAACGGCCTTTCATTGGTTGTCGTCACAGCAAATGGCTCATCAGCGAGATTGCTAGTTAACAATTTGTTAACAAAATCGGACTGAAGTGGAAGCAGAATATAAATTCATCCTGTACATCAAGTCAGAACGACAGTAGAAACTCTTAAAATTATTATCTGAATTAATTTCACCTAGAAAAAAAATGAAACAGATAAAGTATGTTCCACCTTTAGGTTGTGTTTTGGGACTCGAAGAATGTGACATTTTTATATGTTGGATGAGACATTATACTGGGTTATTCAAAAGTCCGGAAGAAAAATCATAATTTTGTACAATATTTTTTTCGAAGCAAACACTCGAACGGTCGATTTCTCAAAAGAGACAAGCCTTTTTTTCTAAAAAGGACAAGCCGTTTTTCTATGACACGTCTCATGATCTACCGTCAACCCCTTGCCCCTATAACCACCCTTAGTTTTTTTTTAAAATGGCATCCTATATGGCTTGGCGGGGAGGGCTCGTTGGAAAGCTTGTCAAAAACTGTATTCAGATCTACCCTCGGATCTACCATTGAAAATTAGATCGAACGCTTCACGATGAAATTTCGAGGAACCCCAGGGTTGCTCAAAAGTCCGGAACAAAATCATAAATTTCTAACCATATTTTTTCCGAAGAAAACGTTCGAACAGGTCGATTTTTGAAAACGGTAAGTCGTTTTTCCATGATACGTGTCATGATCTACTATCAACCTCTTAACCCCCAGCCACCATTAGTATTTTTTTTTAATCGCAACCTATGGCTCATGGGGGCTCGTTGGAATAGCGTCCAACCATTTTCACTGGTAGATCTGGATACAGTTTTTGACAAGCTTTCCAACCAGCCCCTACAAGCCTTAGAGTGCTATTCAAAAATGAATACTAAGGGTGGCTGGAGGTCAAGGGGTTAACGGTAGATCATGGCAAGTGTCATTGAAAAACGTCTTGCCTTTTTTAGAAATCGACCTGTTCGAGCGTTTTTTCCGAAAAAAATATGGTACAAAATTAAGAATCTTATTCCGGACTTTTGAATAACCCTGTATAGGCTTGTAACAGAGCTGATGGGTATGGTTTTTGTTTGGATTGATTCGATGGAAATAGAAAACATTGAAAATTGGTTTCACCCTGTACGTATCTTGGAGAGCTACTTTCTTCAAGCAAGAGATATTCTTTTGACTATTTCAAGTAGGTACACTATTGCATATTGGGGTAAAATCAACGTGACATGATATTTGATTTGGCCTCGAATTCTGAAAAAGTTGTGCATTTAAAGATTTATCTCGCGATGCGCCATCGTCAGCAGTTACCTAGAAACATGTTGTACCCATGTACTTTAGTGAGGTTAAATTTTCTAATCACTACATAAGCACAGCTGAATAAAACTTAATGAATAATAACAAAAAAGTGGTTTATTACACAGTAATAGTATAATAGTATATTATTCAACAAGCGGGTAATGATTGCTTTTTACTCATGAGGATGCAGTTTGCCGACACGAGCCTTGGCGAGTGTCGTAAAGCATCCGAATCAGTAATAGCCATTACCCGCGAGTAATACTATGCTTTATCCAGTCTTATTGAAAAATGCAGGCATGTTTGCGCGTGATAATGCGTGCATTATTGAATGAGATTGGATACTAATATTTCTATTACAAGATGAAATTTTAAAAATTCCTGTTTATTCAGTCAGTTTAGGAACTCTTTAAGACTACTGAGTCATCTAGAAGTTGACTGAGGGTAGAAGAAGGGGAAGGTCTTAGGGAGAATATCACAAAAGTCGTTATTAGAAATTAATTGGGTCATGGTGACAGGAAGTTTCTTAATAAATAGAAATATCTGCACACGACCGGAAAGTCTCCTGCGGTCCACAACCGTCCGCTCCGGTGCCATTTCCACAGTCTCCCCACGAATTGCCTACGAGAAAAATTACAAATGAAATCACATTGAACGAACGTTGGTTTTTCTCGTCCTACCTGCAGTATAATGCCATCGCAGGACACATCTTTCACATTTAAAGTTGTACGGTAGTCTGATAGTGTTGTTCACGGAAACATCTTCGGGCGAAACATCGTACTGAGTAGATCCATCGACGAATAAGAGTTGATGGAAGCAGTCTTCGCCAGATTCAGGTGCGTTAGGGTCATCCAGTTTACATAAACTGCAATACGATTTTGGCGATTAAAATATCCCAGCAGAAGGATTCATGATACTTACTGGTATTTGAAGTTACCCACATGGTTGCTGGTGAGTTCAATATTGATTTCCACAGCACTACCTGCTTCGTAAGAACGTGCTATTATTCCTTCGCCGTAAAGCCCAGTATTTTCGTTTGCTTGAGGATGAGGATCGTCGAATTGGTCTCCGCAAACTCCACATTTACCGCCAAACAACTCCCATTGAACCTTCGGACAAATTAAACGTATACTTAGGTAATAGGTACGGTTCTGAAAGAATAATTTTTCGGACTTACAGCTCTGCCTCCACAAAAGTTTTGGTTGTCATCATAGTTGATCGGAGAGTCGTTATAAAACCTCCACATGGAACTTCTGTTTAGTGGCTCTAACATCATGCCGTGTCCCGTGATATGCCTGACACACACGTAAACCAAGCACACAATCAAGAGTTCGCGAATCATCTTGTAATAATAATAATACCCGAAAGAATAGTTCAAGATAATCTTGAAGCATTAGTGGTATAAATCCTGTGCGTCCGAGTCGGTTTTATACTCTTGGAATAGTCCTAGATAAGATTAAATTGAGCAGATTCAAATCACTTCGACAGGATACATAATAATTAAAGTGGTTAAAAAAGATTAGAGCGGTTAGTAGGTGAAAATTCCAAAAAAGTTTCTGTATGTAATAACAATAATTGACTGTTATGATAAGTTTGTTTATTGTTTCAAGTATAGGTACACGCGGAAGTAAACAATAATTTAGTCTAAGGCTATATCTGCACAAGACCGGAAAGTTTCTTGAGCTCCGCAGCCTGGTCCCCACTGTCCAGTGGCTTCGCAAATGCCCCAGTTGTTTCCTATTGGAAACAACAAAATCAAATCTCAAATTTCGAAAATAACAAAATATTTACCAGTTCGATAGTGCCATCTGAGAACGCATCGCTCGCATTTAATTTCTGGAAGTTGAAGTTGAAGATTAACTTCCACTTGTTCTTCTGTGACTATGTGGGCATATGAACCATCCGCCAGCTGCACTGGTTTGAAACATTCGTCTCCTGATTCAGGAGCGTTTGGATCCGTCAATTCACACAAGCTACAAAAAATCTAATTTTCAAAAGTTCCACCATAAAAAATGTTAGAAGTATAAATATGTTCAGTAATGAATATACCTGAAGTGGAAACTTCCCAAATGATTTTTGGTCAAGTTTACCATGACGTCAGCGATGGCACCGGATTGGTACCTCCGAGCGATTATCCCTTGTCCGTAAGTTCCGCCGTTTTCGTTATCTTGAGGATGAGGTTGGCTCCAGTCATCTCCGCAAACGCCGCATTTTCCGCCATTCAAGTCGTACTGAACCTACATGAGACAGCGATTTTAATCTCATTTGTAGTGAAGATTCAAGAAACAACTTACGTAATAACCCCCGCAGAACACTTGGTTGTCGTTGTAGTTTCTGGGAGCATTTGGAATGGTCTTCCACAGCGAACTTCTGCCCGCCGGTTCTAGCATCATGCCATGGGCGTCGATTTGGCTCACGGCCAGGCAAAGTGGTACCAAATACTTGGCCAACATTTCTGTGACCAACGGTAACTATTGCAATTCAGAATGAACATTATGGGCTTTATATACCTGGTTGATAAGATAATTTCCCTGAAATCGAAATTATAAGCTGTGCTTATAAAGCGTAAGAAATTAAAAAGTTATCTCTGCCGGTTCTGTATTTAATCCTTACAACCTTTGGTGTCGTTCGAACTTTTTTTATGATGCTCTGGGTAACTAACGCACAATCAATACATTGATCCGCATGCAATAAATAGCATTGCTGGTTACTAGAGTGATAGAAAAATCAAGATAATTTTTTATGCATAGCTCTAGTTACATCAAACCAAGCACTTCTCATTTCATATCCGGCGGATTTGAAATTTATGGTTAATGGAGGATCGGTGGCTTCGCCATGTAGGAAAAGTTACAGTCATTTGGTGGCTACTATGATCAAAAGCACTTCACCCTTCTCCCATCACCAAACTCTTCAGTTACCACGAGTTCAAGTGTCCTTGATCCTCGTCCTCTTTCTTTCTCTGACATGATTGCCTGGTTATACTCTTCCAAATATTTATTCTTCGATATGAGTGGGGAATTGGCCAAGTGAAACCTACTGCTACAGCTGGTTGCTAGTCTATTGCAATCCACTAGAGATCTAGAAAACTCTAATGACTTCGCAAATTTTCATGCACGGCTCCTCCGCCAATTTTACAGGTGTGTTTTATCCACGCGTCCTGGTCTTCAACGAGTTTCGTGACAAAAGATTATGCATGATTATTATTATTATGGTCACCACAAAGAAGGTTAGTCTATATGACTTCAACGCTTCAACCTTTAAGTTCCAATAGGTACGATGTATAGGTACTTCCTACCTAATGTTATTTTGGTTTCATTAAAATAGGAAATCAATTATCTATACTTGAAATACAATTGAACCGGACGTGAAAAACCCCGGAGAAAGAAAAATTATATGTACTTACTGATATTATCGATTGATATTGAATTCAAATAAACTCTTGTTTTGAATCTCGTTGTTTTAGCAGCTCATTGGAAATTCCCGTACCTCTTAAAAGGAAGGGTAGAAGAGGCACGACGATAGAAAAATCTGTTGTGGCACTACTTACAGTATTTTCCCAACTATAGTATCCATAAACCTATGGGAATTTTTGTTCGAGGCGTCCGTTCAGGTGGAAAGTTGGAATTTGGTTGAACATTCAAAAATGTTTGCAATCCTCATACCTACTTGGTTAAAAACTCGGTGGTGTCACCCCATCAAAACTTTTCCTCTTCAGTTCTGAGTTGTAAAATCTTAAACTTTGATATTTTCCAAAATTGGCCGTCAACGTCTGTTTTTGACGCTCACTTTGACTCATTCTTTATTCAATTTGGGACTTTCCAATATGTGGGACATAATAATTATGAAGGAGAGGTACATCAGTTGTGATATAATTTATTGGGACGGCTGCAATTATCGAATCGGCGATTTCTGGACATTTCAGGCCGCTTTCATGTCCCGATGACTTGACATCGCCAATTTGATAATTGCAGCCGTGCCAATAAATTATATTACAACTGTACTTAGTTTGTGAAATTGAAATACGTTTTGTAGGGCAATAATTCTGTTCTACATAGTCGTTTTTTTTCTTGAGTCCATTGTGGTGCAAATGGCACACACCTTTGCATTTACCGTCAATGTAAAGGTGTTTGTCATTTGCTCCACAATGGAAAAAAAAAACATTGACTGTACCTCTTCAACCGCACAGAATTATTTAAAAAAAGGGTCAAAGAAAGACATCGCGACGCTCAAAATGTTTTGCTTATGTCAAGGACTCAAGGCTTATGATGACAGATCATTATCTAGGCAGGTACTCGTGGGAAGATATGTATTTTGGAATTGGTGAATTAATAATACTAAACATACAGGGAGCCCCAAAAGTATCTACCCTATAAAATGTTTGGGGCACAATCTGCTTGAAACGTGTAAGGGAGTGCAAAAAAAATTTAAAATAAAAAACTGAGATATGGGAAAAACGATCAGCTTCACATCCTAAAATGATCATATGGTTTGAAAATTACTTTAAACATAACTCAGGGCTTCAATATGGGACTTTGAAGCCCTATATTTTTTAAAGTAGAACAGCTAGATTTTTGGCATTCCTTCAGCCCTCTCTGACGCCCTCAGATAGTGCTGTTTAAATTTAATACGGTACTTTTAGGACATCCCGTGTTTATATCAAGATACTTGGATATAATCATACACCGCCTTTCCCGATACCTAATCTGATACCTAGGCACCTACTCATTGTAACAAAAGAAGCCTAGACTATACTATAACTAACAGCCATTCCATGATAACGGACGGGACAAAATTTTCATGTTTTCTTCTACTTTTAACACTATATCTTTATTATGGCCTGAAATATATTTATGAACAATATACCACGTTGTTCAAAAAGAGTCAGTTTATGCAAATTATAGGTAGTTTTTGATGTGAATCTGTAGAGGGGTTGCGAAACAAATAACGAATCAAACAACATTACAAATTCTCACTTTCCCAACCCACCAACCAGAGGAGGGGAATTATTGTGAACGCGCTAAAAAACTTTTTCGAGACAAAGACAGAAATTTAGATTTACCAAACCGTTGATCCTATCGACTTAGGACTTGAAATTTGGTACGCTGACATAGTTTTCCTGTCAAATGAGCTCATTAGTTTTTGGCTCTCGTCTGTCGACCAAAAGTGTCACTATCCAAAAATGACAGAAGCTATATATTTCACAAACGAGGAGGCATAGCGTGTAGTACACCGCGTCGGGTAATAGAAAGTTATTGCAGAATGCCATTTTACTGCACGGCACTATTCAAGGAGGCGTTATTAAAATACTGCTTACCTTATTTTTGGTTGTTGAATAAGAGTTATTGCAGATCGCAAATTCCCTCACTTGCCCCGTCATTCCCAATTCCTAACCTAAATTTTTGGTATCAATTTAAAGCTAGAGTGCAAATTGCATGCGGGACACAAGGACCCCTCTGACGGGCCTGATTTCTTGCACACGTGTACTGCAAAACCTGAAGAGTCTATCTGCAAAAAATTAGCCCCCTATTTAATAACGTAAGGGAAGTTTGATCAAAATTGGACGAATATAGGCAACCAACAATACACTAAGTACAGGGCCATTTTTGGGGCTTGTCAAAATAAAGTATGAATAGGGTCGACCTAAACAGTGCACAAATAAAGGCATGCACTATCCTTATTAAGGGAAATTTAACGTCGCACTAATCTGCGCAAGCGTAGGTGCCAAAATAGTGCCGCTTTTAATACTGCTTGCCCTTATTTCATCTGCAATAACTCCCTAATATCTCGACTGCAGTATCGCTGAGTGGGTCCGTAACATGGAGGCTGATGAGGTCAGGAACGTACCAGCCCAGGGCGTGAGGTATGTTAATCACAACCGCACCTGCGTTCGGGGCTCGAGAGTCGAAGACGGAGTCTGGGTCAACCGAGGGGTCAACCGTACGCTTGTCAGCCCCAGTGCTTGATGGACCGACCATAAAACAACCAGACACCACATTGCGACTCGGTGAGTCCGGCTCATCTGAGAGGGGGAACAATGGGCTCAATAGCCTACGTGTCAGGTGGAACTACGAGTATGTTCGATCGGTCCCCCAGAATCCAAAATTCCACGGAACTTGACTTGCTGTATGTCATCTGAAAGCCCTTGAAATTCTGGAAAAGGTATCATTTTTTGCACAATTATTATGAAGATGATTCAAAGTTGTTTAAATCTTTCCCTCAAATCTGAACTTTCCCCCCGAAGGGACGTCTCCGCTCCAACAAGAATTTCTATCGGTTCGTTTTTACTTGCCGGGAAAGTTTTGGCATAACAAAACCGGTTTTTTTCCACTTCAGTTCGCCACGTTTCTCGATTTTGTCACTCGGGAATGTATGCTGGAAAATTACCCTCCTAACTTTTTTAGGTGACCTAGAATTATCATTACAACAATACGGAACACTACAAGGTTAGGAATAAACTATTTTGAATTTGATCATGTTGATCCTTGACGTTGGTGTACTTTTCGGTTGTACACCTGTCCAACCGAAGCAGAAACCAGGAACAAGCTATATGCTTCACTGATGGTGACAATAGGTACGTTCAGCAGGCTACCGACACACGACCGGTAGATATGTGAGCTGCTGAACGGCTTGTCGAATCGCCCTCTATTTTCCCACTTATTTCCACCGAAAAACTGACATAAACAGCTTACCATTCCACTGCTACCACCAATGAATTGTGGTAGAAAAAATGGCGACTGGTAGCTGCTACCACTCGATAACGCGCATGCGTCATCCACCGGTAGCACTCACCAGAGAGCCTGCTGATGAACGCGCCCAATGACAATTCAACCAATAACGCCGCCAGAAAATAGAAACGTCACTTGATCGAAAAAATCCTCAGTGCTAACGTGGACGTTGCAACGTCTTGGTCTTGGTGCCAGTCCTGGAGTTCTTTTCATTGAATTCAAATCAAACATGAAACAGTTGGTCTCCGTTTTTATTTATTTGGTCATGATAGTACCCAGTTAAGAGCACCAAATTTCGTACACCTGTAATTTATGTCATTCACAAAATCCAAGATTTATTGCTATTTCGAAGACCCAGTGGGAAGTTGATTTATCATCAGACGAAGCCATTTATGACGGATAACCTTCCCATTATGCCCTTGCTTTTCAACATTTGCAGCCGCCGCCCCCACAGCTTAGGTGGTCCAAGCCGGATATCAGAAATGCGCTACTGAGACTCACGCCCGTGAGTACCTACTTTGCTACTCGTTGTGTTCCACCGACCGCAGTAGTTTTTATGGGGGTTCACTTTTGGTGTTTCTGAGATAATTCAAAATTCATCCTCTCGAGCACAGATTGCAGATTGCTCTTCAGTTAAGATTACTTGAGAAAAGTATGACGTTATCTTCATTGTTATTGATTTAAGATATACAAACAAAGTTGCTATGTAATATTTATCTTTAAACTCTTTACTTGGTGAAATTCAGACTAAGGTACAAAACATTCCACACACAAAAAAAAAACTATTTATACTCGTATAGGTAGCTACATAATCATAATATCTACTCAAATATTTTTTTCAATCTTGATTAGGTTCTTACCCAAGTGGATGTACGTGTTCATCTTTTGGTCGTAGTAGGTACTAGAACAGTACGTAGTAATTTAATTTTTGAAGCCGTTGTCGTCTCCAGCATACACATTACGTTGGCATTTGGAATAAATGTAGTAATAAAAATCCGAGTAAAAACCAATTGTACCCACCTATTATCACCTACCCACCTTGGTCTCAACCCTTGCTAGTACCACACCACAGACCACTGACGTCCACAGACCTATTATCTACTGTAGTCCGGTGGATTAGCTCCAAAAAATGCCTAAACTATGCACTTTGTGATAAAGCAAAGGGCTTCTGGATTTGCGTCCTTGAGATTCAACTTGACAATTCCAGAATTGGCGCCAACGAGTTTAGTGTGGCAGGCGACCTCAGGGGCCACCCGAAGGATGGAAGAACAAAAATTTCGTTGCCGTCATTTAAAAGCTCGAAAACGATCACAAATTAATTATTTGTATCGTGTTGCAGCCTTTCTTGATGGAAGCAGTCCTATTTGTGTTGCTTGTGGAGTTAGTATAGAAATCAAGCATGTTGGTGGCCTGTTCTTGAGGAAGCATTGATTTTTCTTTTAGTTTGATAAAGCAGTGAGCATTTTACACATTCCGCGAGACTTTTATTTTGATTCTGTTCTTGTTCATTTGCAATCATCAATTTCATGATATACAGGCTGTTCCGCGACCTTACAACCCTTTTCTTGAGGTATTTCTCTTCGCAATGATCTCAAAAAAACTTTCCATTGTCGATTTTCATGAATATTCTAAAATATTAGTTACCTATCTATAATTTTCTGCCTCTTTTCATGTACAGGGTGTTACAGATTGTTCACAGCCTGTAGGTTACAGGGTGTTACAGATTGTTCACAGCCTCCAGGTAGGCTATTACATATACCTGATGCCTTCGGGGTGCTATTTGATGTGGATGTGATGATGACTCATGTGCACTATGAGGACGTGCTCAACGTATCCATGTGCACCATGGGGATGTGCTCAATGTATTCATGGGGATGTGACTATGGTTGGTGCATATGAGCACGTTCGGCAGATCTTCCTGTATTTTGAGCACATCCTCATGATGCACATGGGAACGTTGAGCACATCCTCATGGTGCACATGGGTACATTGGGCACATCCCCATGGTAAGCAATGCCATGGTGCACATATGTGTTCCAAAATGTGTCCATGGGCACTTTTATACCAAGGAATTAGACTAACGGAATGTGATTTGGTTGATTACTCAATAGAACATCATGAATTTATCGTTTCCTTGTCAAGAAAAAAAGACAGGTTTCTAGACCTCAACAAAAGAATGTTTTTTTTTCAAGTTTGGAGAATGGAACGAATACGGTGACAATTGCTTCCAACATTTCTAATAGACTCATAAGCTTCCTTCATGACACATGACGATACTCAATGGTCGTTTTGTGAAAGTTCTTCTATCTTCAAAGTTCGAAGGCCCCCCCCCCCATTCGCCTCCTTATTGATAAAATTTCAAGTGCTGCGGGTCAAATCATGTCTATTGGTATAAGGTTCGCACATGGAAAAATTCGTTGCCTCAACCTAAAATGCAGTATCGATGTGTCCTTGGATCGCATTACTCAGTATTTTGATTTGGAAAAAAAATCATGGAAAATATCAAAGTTTTTACTGCAGGTTTATTAATTTTCAAAGATATCTGGAATCGAAATTGTTATATATTGTATCAACCACAGGTCTCTTAATGATGAAAAACATACACTGGATATGTCTTTTGTTTTTAGTAGATGATTAGAAGGATTTGTTCCGAAAGCTATTTTATGTCAACTTTGAACACTGTAATTGACGCACCTTTACACGAAAAGTCATATTGTGCCTGCGATACAGCTCCGATATCATGTTCGTTGCTTTTACAAGGAGGAACAATTCTTCCTCTGCAAGACAAAGTTGAAAACCGTACAATAGAGCCTTTATTTATGAGGCAACACGTTTTTAAAGTGAAGCATGCGTCACTTATCATGTGCCGTGTTGACGCAAAACCGCCCTCGCGACCAGACACTTCTTTGAGCTTGTAAAGATGAGAAGCATATCTAATGCATCTTTTTCAATCGAAGAAAAGTTGAAAGTAACTGAATATGCAAGAATAAATGGAATGCCTGTGGTGAGGAGTGAAAACCATGGGGTAAAAGTTGAATATCAAAAAAGCGTGTTTTTTCAGACAAACTTGTTTAAACATGTTTCTAACGTAATTTGAACCTCATATTCGAACTCAGAACGTCGATTTTAGTCGAAAATGATACCAAACTTCTTCATATTCATTCAGGATCGATGAAAACCATAAATCGCCTTCAAAGACAAAAATGCCTCCTCCTCAGCCCCCTTACGCGATTAGCATCGCCATATTTTGTCAATTTCTTCCCATGGGGTATCAGCGCATCGAAGTATGATGTATTTGGGTGCCTTCGAGGAACATGGAAGATTTTGGTTTTTTTTCAGCTCTGGATGGCTCCTGAGGTCCCCTGCCACACCAAACTCGTTGGCGCCATTTCTGGAATTGTCAAGTTTAGTCTCAAGAATGTAAATCCAGAAGCCCTTTGCTTTATCACAAAATGCATAGTTTAGGCGCTAATCCACCGGACTACTGACCAATTTTTGATGAAATTTTCACAGAAAATGTGTTTTAGCGACTGATATCAACTAATAGATCGAGAACGCAAATCATAGTCGACAAAAAAGGTCTGGTCCTCTACCACTTTTTGATTTTCGTCTTCGAGTGGCTGTTATAAGTTGATGTTAAATTGAGGATAAATGGTGGGTAACATATAGGTGGGTACGATCGGAGATGATTGCACGACAAGCCCTAGAATGTCTGATCTTAGCAAAAACCATTTTTAGACGAATTCGGTCTTTTGGACCTAATTCCTGTCGTCTTATTTTGACTCCACTTGCCGACTATATTACATGCCAAAGATTTAAATAGTGCGACGAACAGAGCTACTGAAGCTCAAGAATAATGGAATGATGTTTTCATGGACGAATTCCACTTTTGGTATTTTCCGATCTTTAGTGCGTAGAATGGGGCACCTTCAGGTAGATTAGGTAGGTACTCACTTCTGTAGGTAAGTACTTAATTGAAATACTGGAAGAGACAGATAATTCAGCTTGTACTTCAGTTGTTTTGATTTGTTATCTGAATCTTATCCAAAGACTTATCCAAAAGTTATTTGCAGGCCTACCTACCCAAGCACTTTGTCTAGCCTATCTCAGTGTTGGGTCAGTATATAGGTATGTATAGGTAAGTATAGATAGGGGAAGAGGCAATACGGATTAAGTCGAGGGGTAGGTATATCCCAAACACTTTCTATTTTCAGTGGAACGACTTTTAAGAGCATAAATAAAGTGACAAGCTAGAGCGCTGAGAGAATACGGCCGATGGCCGCTGATGGTTTCGCTCCAAAACTTTGCAGATGCCATCAGCCGTAGCCGTAACCCCCAGCTTGTTGCTTTATTTTTGCTCCAAAAAGTCATTCCACTGAAAATAGAGAGTGTATGGGATATATGATATATGCTCAATAGACCGTGGGACAAACAGACAAACCGATAGATGCAATTTCTTCGGAAATGCGCTAAAAGCGAGAAGCCAAAATTTGCATAATGTTTGGAAATGTAAACTGAATTTAGTTCCAGTAGTGACAGAGTACCTAGTTTAAAGGATTATGGTGAGGTAAGAGATGATGAAAATTTCTTCTAAAAGCAGCGTTTTTATAAATAAATTCTACAACAAATTATTTAAGAAATGGCGATGTCAGAACAAGATCGGAAAGTCTCTTGGGGACCGCATCCATCACCGTAAGTGCCATCTCCACAGTCTCCCCAGTTGTTGCCTAGAAGTAAAAATAAATAATTTAAGTTAGATAATTCAGGGGATAGCTATTATAATAGGTATGTAGAGATAGGTAGCATTGACATGGTAGGTATAATAGGTGCTTATTGGGTAGGTAGGTTCCCTGATTATACCGCTGTAAGTACGATCGGTTTTTTCCTATACCCTGATATCTACCGGACTTGATGGTCGCCATGAACACGAAAACAAGCGATCAGCCCTTCCTGATCAACATTTACCCCTTGATTTACCCTTTCCTCACTACTTCAGTTGAAGTTGCTATCTGGGTATCCGTATTTTTTAAACCGGCGAGATGAATTCACATGGATTGGATTACCTAGGTACTAAGGCAACTCTTTGTTCCCACTCCTGCGATTGGCTGGTGCCATAGTAACCGCACCATTTTCACATGGGAAATGAATTCACACGTTTCAAAAAAATGGGCCCTGTGCATTGGAACAACAAATTTGGCTGCAAAAGTGTCTCTCTGACATGAGGCGGTTGAATTATGTGGAACAATGGTTAATGTAATTAGGGCTTGGCAGTGGTTGCCATACATTTCCGATGGGCGCGCATTCGAACGGCTGTCAAATTGTCAACTCAACAGTGATTCAAAAAATGTTCTTCGTTTTTCTCTTCCATCTGCAGTGATTCAATTCTGTTACATGTCCGTGATGTAAGGCTTTTGTATTTGTGAAGGTCTCTGGCTCATTGGAAGCTACAAAATTAATTTTAACATTGAAAATGTTCGATTTCAACACGAACCTAAAAATGTGTACTAATTTTCCTTTTGCTGCTAGTAGGCTGTGAGACCGTGCTACCCCATTCAGGGTGGATTAAGAACTGAGAATTCGGTATAAACTAACAGGGTACAAACACACAGATCTGGGAGACTTCCAAAGCACTTAACACATGATTCTCATACCGGCTGTCACTTCTGACAATTTTATTTTGACCTGTCAGAGTGTCAGCTCTAAATCGGAAATGTGCCGTCTACATGGACGAACCCTTAGAGGGAAAATTGGGAAGGTCTATTCCATCAAACATAGTCAACCGCTTCGATTCAAAGAAAATGAGGAACTGGTACGCCAGAAAGCGAATTCACTGCCAATATTTTTTACCTGCCACCACATCAGTAAGCTACTTACTAACTCGAGTAGGTACTCCTAGCTCCATTTTGAGTAGAATTGGCAGATCTTTGATTTATAAGCTCAACTTACCAGCGCGGTAATTCCAACGCAAAACGCATCTATCACAAGTGAATCCTTCGGGTAATTTGACAGTGGTCTTGATTTCCTCCTCTTGAGGATCAACGTTGTATTGGTCGGAACCATCACCCAATTTCAAGGGCTTGAAGCAATCTTCTCCGGATTCCGGCGCATTAGGATCTTCCAGCTCGCACAAACTAGGTAAACAAGGCAAGATAGATCATGATTATCGTATAGGTACTAAGATGATGTCTGAAACTGAATATTGTTCAACTAACCTGAAATTGAAGTAACCTTTATGATTGGTGGTCAAAACGATGGTGATATCAATGACACTTCCGGATTCGTAAGTGGCCACAACTTTTCCTTGGCCGTATGTTCCTGTGTTTTCGTTGGCTTGAGGATGAGCATCGTCGTATTGATCCCCGCAAACGCCACATTTGCCTCCAAATACGTCCCACTGAACCTGAAAGTCGTTGTTTTTTTAATGAAGAAGCAAAGCAAGTACTATTATGCATAGATATTGTTTACATAATTATGTAAGGGTGTCATGCAAGTATGCTTTTAGGATGTGGAGTGGAAGTGACAAACTTACAGTCAATCCACCGCAGAAGAGTCCATCGTCGTCGTAATTTGGAGGAGCGCTGGGATCAAACCTCCACAGGGAACTCCGGTTTGGGGGATCCATCATCATGCCATGGCCCAGCACTTGTCCTGTTAAAAGGACAGACACTGCAACTGCGAGAGTAAGAGCTGCTTTGTTGAACATTTTGCGCGAGTTTTGGGGAAGAATACAAAAAAATCACGTTTTATATAGGTCGATTTTGGTGATAAGATTAAGGGGTTCTAGGCCGAAGTAAAGCAATAAGTTTAACATAACAAAATCGAGTGTTTGTTTCAAAGAGTCAAAATAGTGCGGATTTAATCTCAAGTGGTGCCAAACTTTACTGCTCTCCACACCTTGGATTCTAAGAACATGTTTACGTGCACTTGAAATAGGTGTCATTGTTGGAAGTTTCCACCACAAGACCACCACACGACACTGTCGACGGCTCTTGGATCGTGATCTTTACTTATTGTGGTCTTACACTGGTAGGCACATACAGGGTGATTTTTTGAATAGGACCTACTCCAGATTTCTCGCGACCAAAATTTCAGGAAAACGCCAGAACAGGTCGATTTTTAGTTTGAAGGGTACATCTAGGACACCATTGTCGAATTTTCATCTTCAACCCCTTCACTTCCACCCTAACCTACTTTAGAATTTCAAATAGCACTACCAATGTTGTGATACATCAAATTGAAGGTAAATGAAATTCATTTTCTGTCAAACATATTTTAATTTTTCAAGTTACCCCTCAACCCTTCTCCAAATTCTTTCATCAATAATTAAAGGAAAGCTTTTCCCCTATCAACTCCCGATTCTCGAAAAATAGATTTTCCAGTGGAAACAGGTCGATTCTTACTTCGAAGGAGACATCTAAACACGTATCGCCAAATTTGTATCTTTAATCCCTTTGCCTCCACCCTACCCCACTTCAAAATTTCAAATAGCAATAGGTATCTACGTTTTGATACATCAGACTGAAGGCAATAAAATTCTCTTTCTGTAAAAAATAATTTCAAAGTTTTTTATACCACCCTCTAACCTGGTTCAAAAATTCTCTTAGTTGGTAGGCGAAGGGGTTGAAGATGAAAATTCGGCAATACGTGTCTCAGATGTTCCTTCGCAATGAAAATCGACCTGTTTTTGCAGGAAAATCTATTGCTCAAAGATCGGCAAGTAATAGGGGAAGAACTTCGCTTTAATGACTGGTCCTATCGAGGGTCCTATGGTCCTCTCGATGGTCCTATTTCAGGAACTGCAGTTAGATGCTGTTTTTAGTGTTTTTTGTTGGATTTTGTCACTAGAAAAAATCTGATCACGACATCTCCATATTATTTTATTACGCACGCCTGTGGAAGCCTATAATGATTATCTATATTATATCAGTTGATATCGGTAAATAAGCACCAAAGCACATTAAATTTTAATTGACTTCTCATGTTTGAGAAGGTGTAACTTACTTAACATCTAGAACGATTATTGCTTCTCGAGGTTTACCTTTGATGCTCTGCAGTAGGTACACTTGGCCATATTGTAATAATTTACGATTCAGATACATTACAAATCAAAGGTGGAGAAGTTGGGGTTAAACAGCCAAGGACAGCACTGACTGATGATCAGTTTACCTACTCTCAAAGTTTAGGACTTATCTCATATTTGTCCATAGGTATATGCTTATGAATCCCACTAAGTTTTGCGTCATTGTATTTGTAATTGTAATTGTGTTTGTTTTTTCAATACATTTGTATTAAAAACAAAGTTTTTCGTCATTGAAAATCATTAATGAGAAGTATTCCGTATACGCATAATTCATGGAATCGTTACCGAAACTCATACTAGGTATACTACCTACTACTTACTAATTGTTAGACAGAAACCACATTGAACACCATATCAATTCTACGAATGAGACGACAGAACCATCATAATACAAGACAAAATGTGTTGGTACATTTTGATACCACACATCACCACCACCACCACCACCACCGTTGGTGGTGTTTTTCACTGAGAAAAAATATGCGCAATCGACGGCGCTGACGGTGAGCAGAGATCAAGATCAGTAAGGCTTCCGGGCATAACGCTTTTCACGCTTCCCTTTGGCACACAACCCTAGTGGAAATGTGCCCATATGGGCATATTTCGGACGCCCAATGTGCCCATGTGCACCATAGGGATATGCCCAATGTACCCGTGTGCACCATGGGGATGTGACTATAGTTGGTGCACATGAGTGCGCTGGGAACATCCCCATGGTGCACATGGGTACATTGGGCGTCCGAAATAAGCCCATATGGGCACTTTTTCACCAGGGAATTATACACTTAAACACTTATACTTATTACGGACCATCTTGAAAGTACGTGATATAGGGGTGTAGTAGAGTGCTGGGAAGTTGTTAAAAAAAATCTGTGTATATTAATTTTGAAGTATGGATAAATAAAAATTAGTTTTTCGATCGCTTCTATTTTCGTTTTTAAAGATTTTGGTAAACTGTTCATGGAAAAAGAATGAGCACAAAAAATCAACCTCTGAATCTGTTATCTATCTGATTACAGATTAATCAGGCAGATTGACAATTAATCTGTAATTAATTGTACACAAATAATTTCTGTTTTGTGTACAGGTGTGGCATGAATTCTGAAAAATTATTTTTCAAGGTGGTCCGAGACTTTCGAATCACTCTGTATATTATGCGTGAAATGTGGGGCCTTATTTTTGAAACAGGGAACAAAAAGTTCCCATGCGGTGTTGCTATGCAAGGAGAGCTATGATTGGCCCTTGCCTAGCAACTATACACACGTGGACTCTGTTCCCCGTTTCAAGAATAGGGCCCCTGATGGTGGATAAAATGGCGTTCGCAATTTTTTTTAGAGCTATATACCCAGGGCCGGACCGAAACCGATTTGCTTGGGGGGGTGTGAAAGATCCTAAAATGCCGACTAGATATTATTATAGTGGTGACCAGTGACGTAACCAGACTCATTGACGGGGAAGGAGGGGGGGAAGGCGAGGAGCAGCTCTAGTGCATGTTTCAGAAGTCTGAACTGAATAGATAACTTGTAAAAAAAAAAACAGCGTCCATCGCAGACGAAAACTTCCTGACATAATGATAATAATAAGCACACAAGAGGAACCTTCTTTATTCATTACTTGTTTTTTTTTCGTTTATTCACTGTCGGCCTATTTCTGCAACGAGGCTTAACACCGACGCCAGTGATGCTTTCTTTCACCATACCGAGAATTTTGCCGAACTCTTGTGTGTTTCAACACAAGGTAAGGATTTTTAACGACCAACAACATCGCATGGGGTCGGCACCATCGTTCACATTTCATGTGCTATGCGGCACACAAATCAAGAAGCTTGTTTTGGAGACAAAAATCCGACCGCCCTCGGTGGGAATCGAGCTTTTGACTCCTGGCATAACACAAAAAAAAGCAGAAATATTCGTAAAATAGAACATAAATTATATCAAGTAGGTATCATAATAATAAACATGATCGATCGAAAAATGATATATTATCGAGCCGCCTTAGAGCCTTGGCCAGCTCTTCAAAAATTTCGTCTGGATGAGTGTCTACCTATATCACTAGATATCCCACAGAGAAATTCTACAATTTTTGGAATAATCTAAATTGAATATTTATTTTATCTTATAGTTACGGTGTTTTCGTGTTGATGCAAAATTCAAAAAACCTTCGAACTCCAAACATTGATCACAATTTGCTGACAGTGTTTGAGAGTTATTTGAAATTATTTTATCCACAACCAATGAGCCGTGGATTACACGACAAAGATTTATGAAAACGAGCATGTTGAAAACCTGCTTTGTTAGCACAATGACTAAGTATATTTCCGCAAATCAGACTTCTAAACTTCAATTCTGACTTCATGTTAGTAGTTCGACTTTGATTAATACAACACAATGAACACAAACTTTGCTACTAACAAAGTTCTTGTTGCATTATGCGTGATAGTTGGACACCTTTTTTTTTCAAATAGTTTTACGAACAATATTCCATTTCATCTCGATTTTGCCGACTGAGCTTGATTTTGCCGACTGGATCCTCGCGACTGGGGGGGTGTTACACCCCCCACACCCCCCCTTCGGACCGGCCCTGTATAGGGGAGGTACGGACAAAACGATCCCGCGCGCAAAATGATCCTTTCCAAGTTTCCACGCTATTACATAGATGTCAGCATGAAGGATGAAATTACCTTAAAGAGCTTGATATTCCACGACGCTGATGTATGATTGGCAGTATTTTTCGTCTACTGGTTTTCTGCAATCAAGCAAAGTTCGTGTGGTGCGTTGCTGCTCTAAGAAGGATTCTGTGGGAATTTCATGTTTAGCACCAGGTAAATGCAAATTTGGAAAGTAGTTGCATCTTACGATAAAATACACCTCTTTATATACCTCCTACAGTACTTGTTTCTCTTTGGTTGGAATATTTACAGTTTTGAGGTTACAATATTTGTAATTATTCGCCTTTGGACAAAATGATCCCAAATCAAATTTACAAAATGATCCCGGGATCATTTTGCAAATAATTGAGGGGATCGTTTTGTGCTAATGCACTTTCCTTTGCGCCCATTTCATTGAGTGAAAAACAGTTCCAGAATGTCGGAGTACAAGCGAAAAACTTGTACTTCGACAACTACTTGTTTTTTTTCAACTATTCCTTCTACGTTTATTGAAAATTCTCATATCAAGAATGGAATGTTCATGTTTTTTGCTTACTCCAGAATCTTATATTGATGTTGAATGTTTTGTGTTATTGTTTTTTGGAAAATTAAAAATTAAAAAAATAATTTGCTAAGAATAATATTCAGGGATCATTTTGCCGACACCACTGGGATCATTTTAGACATTCCTGTTGACAAAATGATCCTTTTCGGCAATTTCACGTTTTCCATTATATTTTGCTCATATTGAATTTTTAGTAATTCAGCTGTATGTATGTTATAAATAAGTATGCGAATAGTGACTTACACGCAAGAAACGGTGAAAAATGTCTACATTTGAGTTCAAAACCGGTGAGTTTGCTTAGGGGGATCATTTTGTCCGTACTTCCCCTATACCATTTAGAAAACGCACCAGTATTTCAAGTGGAATAACGTTTCAGCTGTCCGCCTGTTTAGATCAATTGTCTGATATCCTCTAATAGTCAGTTACTACAAACCACAACATACCTGGATATCAGATTATTATATACGCACTTCATCAAATACACCGAGAAGCAATCCACGTTAAAGTTTGAACTTCGAGTTCTTGAGCGGTATTCCTTACAATTTACAAAACAAAAGAAATAACTAATTACATGTTTTTTGCATTTTTGCAAATTGAACTGAAGGGTCGTTATCTTGAGATCATCAGTTAACGATAATCAGTAAGATTTTGACGCGACCGATACCCAGATTGGTGGACTGCCTTATGGACCCGATGATAGTAGGTTCAAGACTCGGTCGGTCGGGAATTTGGAAATGTAGGAGTTTTTCCCATAAGTGGGTAACTTTGTCACTTTCGTTTGCCCATAGGTAGAGAGAGAAGTACTGTAAACTCTAACTCAAGGACGGCATTTCCTAGTGTTTTTTTTTTAAACGGGAGTTTCATGGGAACCAATGGAGTAAGAGACTTGGAAAAAAAGAAAAGTAATCTATAATCTAGAATGAAAATAATTGAACATTTAAAAATTTCAAAATTCGAAAAACTTGATTTTTTTTCCAAAATTTCTACATTTTTTCCAAAAAAAGTCCCTCATTTCCTTGCCAGCCCAGATTTGAACAACTAATTTTTTTGTTACATTTTTAGCTGCTCAGATTTGACAAAAACTCACGCCTTAAGAATCTATCTGTTTCTCTTTCGCTCTGCAGCTAATCCGCAGTCTGTTTCAGCAATTTTTTATGCTAGGAAATGCCGTCCTTAAGGCCGATTCAGGCAACTCCTTGCTCACGCTCACACAAAACTACGGGAGCTGCATGATAATTCCCAGAAAGATCAGACTTTTAAGATTAGCCGCCCTCTTGGCCGCCGTTACGTTATACCCTCGGTGTTACCATAGAATAATCTTATTCCAACAGGGGTAGGTTACTTATACATACTTGCTAGAAGTAGAAAGTCTAAAAGAATTACGAATACGATTCATTCCGTCATTAAATAAGAATAATGTATGGTCAGGGAGTGATTATGGCGAGGATTATGGCGACATTACTTAACTCCATTTAGTTAGTTAAGGCCACTCCCTCTCTTGGGCCTATTCTCTCTCTTGACCGACGAATAATGTTATATCAGTCGAATAGTAATTAAATAAAGACATATTTATTTACCAGTTCACAAAAAAACACAGTTTGACAACACAATTTAAGAAATTGCTATATCAGAGCATGACCGAAAAGTCTCTTGAGGACCGCATCCTTCGGCTGAAGTTCCATCTCCGCAGTCTCCCCACGTATTGCCTGAAAGCAGATAACAGTAATAATAGTAATCATGTAATACATTATAAATCAATATTTAGTTGAATACAAAAATAATTATTGCTTATAAAAGATTTAACTTTCATTTGTCATAGTGATTTTTTTCTTTGTTTTAACTCACCGGCATTATAGTGCCAACGTAAGACGCATCTCTCACACGTATATCCTTCAGTTAATTGAACGGAGGTGTAGATAATTTTTTCATGTGACTCAACATTGTATCTATCAGTCCCATCGCCCAGCTTCAATGGTTTGAAACAATCTTCGCCAGATTCGGGTGCGTTCGGGTCTTCTAATTTGCACAGACTGAAACGTTTTTAATAATGAAGCTGTTGTCTTGCTATATAGCATGATGGATGTTTAACTAGGTACATATAAGTGATTGTAGTAAGGAGTATCCCACGGTAGCTTTTCAGAACAGGTTCACTTTGGGAGGCTTGCCCCCAAAACCTTGCCGAAGAAAACCAGCACGGTCTACGCTCTGAAGAGGTTCCGACGTCATGCGCCAGCCACCCATCCGAAAATAAACCTCGGGATCTCGCTTGGAATAAACCCTGTTTCGATATTTCTCGAATCAAGCGATGATCAGTACCTCACTCACCTGAAGTTGAAGTAACCAACATGATTGGTTGTTAAGTTGATAGTGACATCAATCACGCTTCCTGCCGCATAACTTGCTACAACTTTTCCTTGACCATACGTCCCTGTGTTTTCATTGTCTTGGGGATGGACATCGTCGAATTTGTCACCACAAACGCCACACTTGCCTCCAAATGTGCTCCATTGTACCTTAATTCAATTTTTGTTTCAACAATAATACAGGGTGAAACCTAACTATAGTAAATAGGTTTGGAGGACTTACTGAAAATCCACCGCAAAAGTTTTGGTTGTCGTTGTAATTTGGAGGAGCGCTGGGATCGAACCTCCACAAGGAACTGCGATTCGGAGGGTCCATCATCATTCCATGACTTGACACTTCTTGTCCCACTAGGACCAACGCCAAAGCAACCAGAAGAAAAGATGTTTTATCGTTTAACATTTTGCTTGCGTTTTAATTGACATGTGTACACAGATCACACGTTTTTATACAGATTTTCGGTGTGATGAACTATGAAATATGATAAGATTAAATTGCTTTACGCTGAAGTCAATCCAGTAGTAAAGTGTTTGTTTCAAAATAAAAGACAATCATAATAGTGAGTAGATTATAATCTCGAGTGCGGATGAAGTGTTCCTCCATGTGTATTCTTTCCAGATGACATGTTTTTACTTCAGACCAATAAAAAATGTGCCGCTGGTTTGAGTGATGCTATTTGATTTTAGCTGAAGATACGGTTTTGATCTGTTCCGAACATTTGTTTCAAAGGTTGTTCTACACCTATTACTATACTGAAACAAGCATCCGAACAATGTCATGTGATAATTTCTTTATTTGGCTCAAAAGTCGCTAGGTATATACAATTGAAATAATGGGATGGCAACAGCTTTGAATTCTTGAGGTGAAGTTGGATTGATCGAAAGTTTTCTAAAGGATCCGGATGTCGGAACAGGATCTGAAGGTTTCTTGCGGGCCACATCCTAGTCCAGAACTTCCATTTTGGCAGAATCCCCAATTGTTTCCTAGAACAATGAATAATTTAAGAAGTGATGATAGATGCTTAAAATGATCAATTCTACACACCTGCAGTGTAATGCCATCTCAGGACACATCGATCGCATTTAATTTTGTCTGGAAGCACAACCCGGTTTTTCACGAGATGATCGGTAATCTTCACGTTGAATTTCGTAGTTCCATCTTCCAGTTTCAGGTTTTGGAAGCAGTCTTCTCCTTGCTCGGGTTGATTGGCGTCTTTCAAAACGCACAAGCTAAAATTGGATGATGTAAAAACCCAAATTCATTAAAAAACTGTTGACTCACCTGTATGTGAAAAATCCTTTGTGGTTAGCAGTCAACAGAATTTGGGTGTCTATGGTACTTCCTGATTTGTATTCGCGAACAACAATGCCTTGCCCATATTTGCCCGTATTTTCATTTTTCTGAGGATGAGGATCGTCGTATCTATCACCGCAGACGCCGCATTTGCCACCGAATGTTTCATATTGGGTCTGTTGTCAAAAATCGATATTGAATTTTCATTTGGAATAAAAAATTGAAAAAAATTACTTACACTAAATCCGCCGCAGAAATTCTGATTGTCGTTGTAGTTGATCGGCGAACTTTTATTGTATCTCCATAACGAGCTTCTGTTAGGTGGATCCAACATCATCCCGTGCCCTTCGAGCTCTCCCACTAAGAAAATGGACAAGAACAAAGCACAGTTGAGAACGAGTGAAAACATTTTTCTGTTTGGCTTTTTTCAGTTGGAATCAAAACGTTGGATGCAAGAAAGTTCTCCTGCCTGGTCATATTTATATTTCAACTGTCTTTTAAAACATGGTAAGATTAGATAAAATTAGGAAAATCTCAATTCTGGATAGTGTTAGTAAGACAATACACATTATGAAGTCCTTATTGATTCAATGCATGTAAAAAAAAAGTAGATTACGCCTCGATTGCGGGCTACGATGAACCAATCGAATTCGTTCTTTCGCACACGCGAGAAAACAGGCAAGGCCTCAAACATTTTTGTTTGTAAAGGTGCGTACAGACCTGAGCACTTTTTCGCGGACGAACAGTGCTCGCGGACACGTGCGTGCGTGTGGACGGGACACACGCACGCATGATGTTCGCAGACGCACAGTTTCAACGCACAGAGCCCGTTCCGAGGCCCGGATTCGTGTTCGCGACCCCTGTTCGCGACGCACAAAGCCGTCCGCACATGAAAAACGCTCAAAATTCATGATGGACTAGGAAACCCAAAACATACTCATTCGATAGGTATTCAAAATGAGCTTGTACCATCTTCTTATCTTTCACTCACCTCACGGATTTCCGTTGGAATTACCGTTTTTAGGTTCTTCTAGAAAATATCACGAAATCCCGTGAATTGGAACTAAACTCGTCGAATCTCAAGAGCTAAAAGCAATATCAGAAAAATTCCTTCGCTGGCGCTTAGAGCCAAGTTCTGCGGTGCTCACGTTGAGAATATTTTCAGGTTCACGTAATTAGGTGGCCCCACAAAAATTGGAAATCAAAGAATTGCACAGCCAAATAATGAAAAAGACGCGAAATCTTCGACCAGCGATGGACTATGTTAAATTTTCAAAATAGAAGGGTATATATGCGACGTTATATTTGAAGAAGACATTGAAAAAGTTTTATCCTCGAAGAAAATGACAATTTGGTGTGTCCTCTGAAAGGTACTGATTTTCAAAGGTAGATCTCGGATGCGTAATTTTAGGTTTTGAAATATTCCTTGTTTTTTGGATCAATATTCAAAGTAGTTTACACCTAAAGATGCCAACACGTTTTCTGAAGAATAGAATAAATGGGGAAATAAGTGAGCAGTGGTTCTCTGATCCAAAGATGGCTGGTGGCGTATGTCTTCATGTTAAATAGTTCTTCAATAAAGAGTTAATCCTTCCGCCAAAGTTAGAATGATGAGCAATTTTTTTCCAATGCCCAAAGTGTTATTGCCTACAGACCTGAAACGTCCATTGTCCCTCAGGCTCTTTTGTATTTTCTTGTGTCATTATTAGTGTTATCAATATTTTGTGCTTTTGCGTTCCATTTTGCTTTCCTAAATTTCTTTCGAATACATGTTTATGCAGTGGAGACATAATTATTGGAACTTGACTGCTGAATCATTATCATAAGTATCAAGGCTGACTCTTTGTCAAATGGACTTGGCAGAGTCCTGAAAAATTTCAACACTAAAATTGAACCAAAAGGTCATCGATGGTATTTCATTGTACAAGCTAAGCGCCACAAATTTTCGGTCAAGCACAAATTTTGGTCATTACTCGTTACTGAAACGATTTTGATCTGCTTGAATTGCCTCTGTGCAGTGTTAGACAATGTGGTGTATTTGAATTTTAGAACAAATGAGGTTACGTGAAATTGTTTCGAAATAAGACAATGCAACTTTTAATCAAAAACACCATGCGATACAGGCCCTACTAAGGATGGTTTGCAAATATTAGGCCTCATACATCACATAGCTTCGATAGAATATATTATTATATAGAAAAAAGCTTCTTGAGTACAAAAATGTAAGTAAAAAGTCTTCATTCAGTGCCGCAAATGAGTACTGACGCTGTAATCAAATTGTTCACGGAGAAATGGGCGGCTCTGCACCAGATCAAGCAAATAATGTTATTGGATGTTATTGTGTCGGTCCTTCTCTCAGGTATTATGTTGTGAAGGAAGGTGAAGGATTAAGGCTCTTTCGCAAGGAACACTGAGCATGAGTCCCATGAAAATACGCAAGAGGCAAAAAAAAAAGAATTATTGCCATAATTTTTGAGTTTGTGAGAGAATCTTTCATATATAAACTTTGAAGGGAGCTGGGGCATAAGTTAATCCTTCATCATACAACTTAAACGACCTAGAAAACTTATTCCAGTTGAGGAATCATGAGTTTTCTTGGATTTTAATTGTTAGGTATTTGAAAGTCGCGATTTCGAGGCATTTTCCAAAGTTTCAAACCCAAATATCTCGGAAATGAAGCCTCTATTCAACATTTTACAAGAGTTACTTTTTCTTCTAAATTGAACAAGGAATCCAAAAAAAGAAAGTATAATTTCTCAAAAATATCCAGTGGCATAGAAAATGAGGTGGGAGAAGTTGAACGATTCCTCCGTATCTACGCCACTGGACAGTTTTGACAAAAGTTATCCACGTCAAGTGATAAATATCTATTCTGTGATCATTTGTACCAAATTTGGTTGAAATCGCTCAAATGACTTGAGAGTTATTGTAAAAAAAAGATTTTAAAAACAGAACTTTGAAGGGCTCTATCTTCCTTAGGACGCGTTTTGGAGCAAAATTAAATTATGCATGTCGACCTAGTTTTCGACGGACCATCGAATGGTGAATTATTGCTACTATAACCTGGACCGCCCTGTATAGCGTCTTGTAATCGAGAATATTCCAGCTTTACTCAGAAAAGCCGCCAAGGTTCTCGTCGCTCCCAATGTCGTTGCTGTGTTCTTCAGCATTAAGCGGCAATCCATTCGCAATAGCCCTGGAAAAGTCGATCGGCTTCGCGAATATTCTGGCAAGTTTCAGATGCACGGCTGCTTCGCCATTTATAATTGTTTAGGTACGTGTCTTATTCGCGCGTCGTGGTCTCCAACAAGTTCCGTATCAATATTAACATTGTTGTCATGTCCGCTTGTCTTCGGATGATCTTCAACTACCTACTTTTGAATGACATTTCCTATTTCCATAACCATAATATCGATTCATGGCCGTTTGGGAAGAGGTGATCAAAAACCTTATCTTTTTTTCTACAGACCCGTTGGTTGGCGTCTTTGAGTAGTCGAAATAATTGCCAATGACTTATTATTGGTCTATTAGGAGATCACAAAATATTGTTTCTCAAGGTACTTATTCTTCAGATGGTCTAGGAGGATACTAAATACCGTTTCTGATGTTCTTCTTCAGATGGTCTTTCAATCATTTGAAATTTTTGGGAACATAGTTTTCTGAGCCATTGGGTGTTCTTGACAAGTTTAACCACTCGCTGATAACTGACTTGCAAGTCCATTTCATGGCTCCGCAACCGCATTGCGTTCCACCGCCATCATATGATTTACTGGAGATGTCCAAAATTAAATTTTCAGGGCCGTTGGTGTCTTCCGATGCCCAGTCATTTTACCTCCAATAGCCTTCTTCAGATGGTCATTCTCTCCATTGACAACTTCTCCATCTTCTCCAGGATCGCTAGTTTTTTGGACGGCATCGGCACTCGTGTAATATTTTCAAGTAAGGTACATACGCGTCGAACACCCAATTTTAAGTTCTGCATGTCCCATTTCTTCGGTCTTCCGCAGATGGCTTTTTTATGGTTACTTTTTCTTCTTCACAGCCATTGGCTTTTTCGAAAGGTTCAATTATTGGTGAAACCACTCTGGTTCTTGTGCTTTCCTTTGTTACATACACTGACTCGTTGAAAATCTGAATGACGCCAAGTATCAAGTATCACTCCACATGACCTTAGCTCTGCCTTCTCTTATTTTGTAAGCTTCATTTTTTTCTCTTCAGTAAGGTTTTGAACTTTTCAAGAAAATTATCATGCGCTCAATATATCGAGAAAAGCCTCGCACTGAACCTATTGGGCATCTTCATTGAGGCAACGGAATCAATATTAAGACCCATCAATAACACCAGACCTCTCACAGTTGAGTTGAATCGAAATAATTACTGAAATTCGGCATCAATTTTTGCACGCACATAACAGCGTTCGCACGCACTCAAAATGTGTGTTTGTTGTTTCCACTCCACGGAATGTCCGCCGCGAACAGTGTTCGTGCGCGTTGAAATTCCGTATTTACACGTCCAGACCTGAGCATTTGTGCGCGCACGAACACTGTTCGCACGGACGTTCGTCCGCGAAAAAGTGCTCAGGTCTGTACGCACCTTAACACTCATTTATTGTTTTGGGGACATAATAAACATGTTATCAAAACTAAGGAATGTTGGAATCTCCCCTAGTAGTTCCTCGAACGGTACCATAACAAAAAAAAAAATATTGAAAACCAACATCCTGCTAACACATCAATAGATTGTGACAACAAAAATGAGTTATTGGCCTTATCAATGTTACATTGTTAGATAGAGGCGAGGATAGAGGTACAATAGGTACATGCATTGCTTTTCAAGATCACAAACCAAAAGAATAAGAGCCTATTAGAGGTAAGCAACTAATAGGAGTAATAGCATAGGTATCTATAAGTAAATGGAGTTTATTTGGAAGCTTTTAGGGGGCCGGCAAAGGTAATGTTGAAAAAAGGTCCCTTCCAAAAGTTTAGTGTAGCTATAACTCCAGAAACTTATCACGGCTTTGGATTCCATTTTCCATTTTGGGTAATTCATAAGTGTCGGACCATCATAAAGGTGCGTAATATGAAGGTGTAGTAGAGTGCTGAAAAGTTTCTATTTTCTTCATTTCAAACGATGTTAGTGAACTGTTTATGGAAAAACAATAAGTACAAAAAATCAACCTCTGAATCTGTAATGAATTCCTGTTTTGTAAACAGGGTAAGTCATGGATCCTGAAATTTATTTTTTTCTAAAAGCGCCTGCAAAGAGTATGGTCCCATAACCTATGCAGGGCACAATAAAACACAGTTCATTCAGATAGAATTCTTTTGCTCCTGTTTTTTTAGGAAAACTAAATTTTTGTAGTTCATGGCTCACCCTGTACAGAAAACAGAAATTCGATACAGATTCAGAAGTTGATTTTTTGTGCTTCAAAATTAATGGACATGGAATTTTTTCGACAACTTTTTAGCACTCTACTACACCCCCATATTACACACCTTCAAGGTGGTCCGGCACTTTTGAATCACCCTGTATATATAACGATTCTAAAAAAAAATGTTTTTTGATAAATTGTAAATTTCTGGAGCATGTGAACCACATTAACACTTTATTTATTTATTATTTATTTATTTTATTTACATTTTATTCATTTAATTATTTGCTTGATTGCTTGGCTTCTGCGACCTTTCATGGTCCATAGAGCTTCCTCCAGAGCTTCATAGAGTTCAATAATCCGTTTTTTCTTTTATGAATTCTTTGGTTTGAATAGCTTGCAACAATCAACAATTTAAATAATATTGATACATTTTGGTAGTTGACTCTACTAACCATCAAGTTTCATGGTACAAACTTGTGGTGGTGGTGGTTTTGTACCACTTCCACCACCAAAACGAAAGAGTCTGCAGAAAGTCCGAAACCAGCGTTAACAAAATTGCAATTTTTCTTGCTGAAGAAACCATTAACCTAACTTGATAGAATACTTTTCGTAATGAAATTATGTAACGCTAAAATTCTCACAGGCATCCGTCGTTTTTCGACTACTGCACCCAATACTGAACACTGCATCAAAAAGAAGTTCAAGATGGCTTTCCTACGATAGTAGTAATATGCTCTACCTTCAAGCTGCACACGGGATACCATAAGCAAACCTACTAAAAACCGGACTAGATTTCAAAATAAAGACTGAACACATTAGAACAAAATTTCTTATTACAACCAATAACAGCTTTAGGCTCGTTCAAAATCAAGTTTGATCCCTCGTTTGATCCACTCGAATGGTTCAAATATCTCCCAGGTACCTACCTATGGAATCTTCAGTTGACTTTTGTTAACCGACGCGACGTCCAAAGAACAGGAACCAAAGTTAGAGCCTGATTTTCAATTGATTTCACATTGGGTTCGTCTCTTTCTTTTCAAGTTGAATTTGACCCAAATAATTTGCTTCAACCTTGTTATCTTGTTCATCATTGTTGTAACTTTTCAGGTAATATGTCACTATTTTTATCACCTGATGTCCAATGGCTCAAGCTTTGTCAGAGCCTTGTCATGGCCTGACAAATCCCATTTTAGAGCAAATCAAAATTTAACGTGTTTTTGAATGGAAAATAATGAGTCAAAAAGCATGCTGCTGTAACTATTCTACAAAAAAAGGCAACGAAAAAGACACAATTGTCATCACAATAGAAACGTGCGATAAGAGAAATGCCCAAGAAACCAGCGACGCTACAACAACGTCCAGATGCCCAAGCACTGTAACGTGCAAACGTAAATACGATTTTCATATTCCAAGTTTCTGTTCGAAGTTTTCCTATCGAATTCCTCAAAATTTTACGTCTTTTTGCAGCGAGCTGCCCGGCTCTTATTACTCTCAAAAATAAGCCTTCAACAAGGTCATGTTGCGTTGCAACTCGTCCTTCAGCAGGCAATAATGAGGCTTCGGCGAGGCGACTTTTCACTCTCCCTATAATACCGCCCAGGCACCATGGGCCTGGTTGTGCAATGGAAATCAGCATCATCGAAAAACACGACCACACCTGCCAGTTCAAAAAAGAAGAAAACCCAAACAGAAACGATCTAGACGACAAGGTTGGCAGTTACGAATGCATCGGCAGAATGGTATTCAGGTTAGTACCAGCTGGTATACCTATAATTTTGAAAATTTCCACGGCATCAGCGACTGGTAGCACTAATTTTGGGGGACTTTCGATTCTTCCATCTTCTTTGGGAGCGTCCTGCCCATGTTCGATTGCATAGGCAACTCGGAATTGGGGCGTCAAGGAACTCACCAAGGATCAAGATTTCAGAATCAACTAACTTATTATATCCATGCTTATTATTCAAGTGCTGAGTGCACTTGTTACATTTCGAACCTTTCATCGTCGTGCCTACGTACTTGGGTATTCCTACACTGATGCGTTTCAACAAGGATGGAACTTGCCTGTGGGATTCCTAAGGTCTGTTGATCCGGTAGCAAAAGATTCGAAATTACTGTGAACCGAGAATTTTCGTTGAACATTTTTGCATTCAACAATTGTATACAGGTGTCTCGTCGATATAACGAATGTCTAGTGGCAATGGGATTAGACCATCCATGGATTAGACGTACCTACTAAATACTATATGTTTGAACGTTTTGTCTATCCTAGAACTTGTAATGGTGGTGCCGATGGTGCAGGATCTTCGTCTTTTCCACCGTGTGCTCAACCGCCGTGCGGCAATCGACCGCCATGTGGTCCTAACCCACCGTGTGCTCCGGTGCAACCATGTGCCACCGTCGGGTGCCAAGCGAAATGCGCCCAAATGGCACCGGGAGGTTCCAATGCCAAACGTAAGTGCGTCCCTGGATGTCCAGCGCGCTGTTCACAGGGCACTCAGGGCAGCCAAGCTGTTTTCCGTCTATTGGCACAATCAATACTCGATCCTTCGTTCAAATGGAACCAGGATTTGTCGAAGTACTCTTTCTTGACGCAACCGCAGCCTTTGGATTCAATAAATTTCCAGAAAGATCACTGTGAAAGCTTCGATCACACGTCATTTTTGGACGCGGACAGGTATAAAAATTAAGCGCAATCTCTAGTAGCCGCAGAACGCAAGACGTTGATGACCAGTCAGACATCAGTAAAGTGCAAAAGGAGGTAGCTCACGTTCTGCGACCATTGGAGATGGCGTACAATAAAAATTATAAGACCCACTTTCGCAACTATTTACCTGAATCTTCTAAGGAAGAATTACGGATGAGGATTATGTTAATATTTCTCAAACCATACAGGTGTCGCTTCACTTTTTTTTAGAACCGATTTAATCCATTCTCAAATTATTCAGGTCCACAGATGTGAATCTGGAGCTTGAATTCAAAAGTAATGCATATCTTTCTATCTAGAGAGAAGCTGAGTCACATAGAGAATGCAATAAAATTACGCCAGGAAATAGAAATGCTGGTGACTTCTTTGAGAACGTTTGCTACAAGACGCGTGGATGTGGGCAACCAAGTGCCGTCGCATATTACCACCAGTGCTGGGGTTTCGTATCCCACGCTGACGAGCTGCAAAAGTTTCGACAATTTCAAATGCAAAGGGAGCATACAGACTTCACAGGAGACGATAATTTCACTAGGCACTTCGCATGACATCAAACTGAGCAAAACTGAGTCGATATCCAGCATTAGCAGACTAAAGGCATTTTTCAAATGCAGCAAGCATAAGGATAAAAACGAGACGAAGAAAACAACGCGCAAAGAAAAGAACAAAGGCAGCGAAAACCAGATCATGGATAAAACTGAGAATGCTGGTGACGAGCACGATGATGACAAAAGTGAAAATGAAAACAAAAGTGATACAAAACAAGCTGGCAAAGCGCCTGTGGATAAGAAGAAAAACAAGAATTCTAAAAAATGCAAGGAAGAAAAAATCAAGCGCTAGCATTCTAGTGACACTACCTACCTGTGTCATAGAAATTTTGGATTCGACTTGGTGCCTACGGCATCCGTGAATTTTAATGTTTGAATAATCATTTTGGTCGTACCTAATAAGCGGAATGTTTTATTCAAGACTTATTATTTAAATCGATGATAGTTTAGACCACATTCAATGATAATGCAATAAACAAGGAAAATGAGTCACGCGTTTCTGATTGTAAGGATAAGATCAACGCCAGGATTTGCAGGTAGAAATTAGAAGTTGGAATCAACAGATTGGGCACATTCTAGCGTCATTTCCATGATATCGTGGACGTTACTCGTCTTCTGAATACAGCTTTATACGACCGTGCGATCAAGGGTTGTCCTTGGTGGCAAAAAATCCGTCAGCCAATCCAGACGTTTTAATCGTGAATATTCTGTTTCCTAAGCCAGCCCCGGATGGTTATTTTGTTGATCGCCCACTAGGTACTGCTTTTGATACGACACTGCTTTGGCCGACAAATTTCAAGACAATAAAAACAACTATCAGTTGACAGTGCTTGTGTCAAGAGTAAGTCGCACGTGACCGCAGCAATTATTGCTCTTGAGTATGGTACATCAAGCTGCGGTAATTCGAGTGACCTGGGCAAATTTTCCAGTTTAGCATTCTAGGCCTGCCGCCTTCTTCCCTGGTGTGAAACTGGCTTGCCCGAAAAGTTGAGCTATGCTGCCTGTCAAACTGACATCAAAATGTTGAAATATTTGAGAAATTGACCGTGTCATGCGTAAAAATGCGACTCAGGGGCAACAGAGACGTTTTCCACCAAAACCACACGAACCCCCTTCGAATTTCATGGCACTCGGGATGCGTCTAAACGGCCAGGCAGCGGCGGCGCCGACACAAACGCTGCTTGCGCGGGCCCCGAAACGGAGGCAAACGGCAAATTGAAGGTCCCATAATCACGTTATTTCGATCCAGCACGCAACTTTGAACGGTTGAATTTTTTTAAATTTGGATTATTAAACTTTTCACACGTAAATCTTGTTGCAAGCGTTGAACCGCGGACGAGCCAGGGCATTCCATTGTTTCTGTCAATACAGGGTGGCCCAACGAAAACAACAGAGGGGCTTTTGGGCATTTCATTTTTTTTTTTAAAGCACGGATAGGTCGATTTTTATACCGAGAGGGACATCTGAACATACACTGGCGAGTCTCTATCTCCAGCCCTATCACACCCACTCACTTGCGATACACCAAATCAAAGAGAATCAGATTCTCTTTCTGAAACAATGGTTTAAATTTTTAATCCCACCCCCTATTTTCCTAAAATTCTTTGAGTGTCCAATTCAATATTCTTGACCTCTCAGTTTTCTTCATTGCAGTCAACGTCATCTTACACAGCATCGAGGAAGAAAATTTTCTGTGGAAAAAGTGCCACCCAAATTCACCTCTTTGCTCCCCCTACTACAACTTCTAAATAAAAAATGACACTACCTACTTTGTGATACATCAAAGTGAAGGTAATTGAATTTTCTTTCTGAACAAAATTTTTTCAGAATTTTCAAAAACCCCCCTCCTCCTCTTAAAATACTTTGAATGTTCAATTAATTGGGAGAGGGGTTAAAAATTGAAAAATAGTTTTCGGAAAAAGAATTTTATTTCAGAGAAGAGGTGACCTCTTCGGTACACTTTTTTCAACAGCATTTTTTTCAATGTTCCTAGTGGATAAGACTGTCAATTTTCGCAGATATGAGAAGCTTGAACTCTTTTCAGTTTTCTTAGTAATTTCCATGCAACATGGCTTCAAAACACACGCACAAGAGAGCCCTAAAAAAATTATTCTGCTGGGCCGTCAAATTTTTGGCATGTTGATTTTGTAGTAGGGGAGACGCGCAAATAAATAAGATCTAGTCTAGGCGAATAAGTTCTACCGGAAACTATACCTACTTACACCTAACGACTCTGCGTTTTGTTGTACTGCAATAAAACACGGCATGGAAGAATATTTTCTGTTGAAACCAAATCGTCTGCGCCCGCAGCCTGGATTGAATACTGGTCCGCGTCTCTCCTACTATAAAATCAAAATATCGTAAGTTGGACGGCCCAGCAGAAGGATTTTTTTCTTGGGCTCCCTTGGGCGTTTTAGAGTCATGTTGCTTCGCAACTACCAGGAAAAGAGTTCGAGGTCTCCATTCCTGCAAAAATTACGAGTGATATCCAGTGGGGACATAAAAAGAAATGCTCTCGGAAAAGAGGTACTGAAGAGGCACCAATTCTTTTAAAAATACCATTACAAGAAAAGATTCTTCATAATTAGGTTAAGGGAATGCGATTTAGTTGGGAACGCAACAGAACATATGAGTTTATCGTCTCCTTGCATAGAAGAAAAAATAAAAACAGTTTTTTTGACCTCTGCCAAAGAATTTTTTTTTCAAGTGTGAAGAATGAATCGGAGACGACGACAATTGATGAAAACATTTTCAATAGACCCGTAAGCTTCACTTATGACATACATGACGATACTCAATGATCGTCACGTGAAAGTTCTTGCATCTTGAAAATTTGGAGGGCCCCCATTGGCCACCTAAGGGACAAAATATCGAGTGCTGCGGGTCAAATTTCTTGTCTTGGTATAAAGTATGCCCATACAAAATCTCGTTACTGCACTCCAAAGTGCAGTATCGATGTGTTTTTAGGTGTGTACCGCTTGCACTATTACGATCGACCAATGAAATTCAAGATAATATCAAGATTAGCGAATATGAACACAGTAGGTTTCTTGATTAGCAGTGTTGTTAGTGGATTTTCTGGGGACTTTTAGCGACAAGCTGACGGGTGAGCAGTGGCGCAACTACGGGGAGGTCAGCCGGGTACCCGCACCCACCTGTACAAATATTTGACCGCAACGGTGCCTTTTGACCGTTTACAATTCACACGAACATACATTGATTATGCTCATTTTCCCGAAAAATGTACACTTGCGGTGCTTTCTTGGTCTGTATAGGTGCCTGTTTGTTCAAATGGGCTAGTTACGCCACTGCACTGCACCCTAGGTTTCCTCCCTCCATCAGCCTTGCTTCCGATCGATGCGATCGTTGCGATCGAGTTATAAATACAGGTTTCCTAAATTGAGCGTCTCTTTCTGGCCCGTGACGTCACGTTCGATTGCACAGTAAATCGTCGCAGTCATAGTGTGCCAACATTGCCCCGACTCCGTAAGCCGAACGTGTGTTTTGATCATTTGATGGTGTTATTATTGGTATTTATACAGTTTTTACAAGTAGTTATGGTAAATAAATGTTGTGTGCCACTATGCAAGTCCACAAGTTATACAGTGATGGCCATAATACCTACACCATTAAAAGTATTAAAACTGAGACTTGGAACACGCACTTACCTGTGCTTTCTGGGCACGTCCATATATCGTTGATATATCCATTACAAAAATAGTTGTATCCGCGCATCAAATGCCTCTCTGGCAAATTCTTCTATGCGAAATATTTATTTGCAATATTCATTGAGAAGTTCGTCATATTTTTAGCGACTTTCCCAGCATGGTTGGCTTCGAAATTCAAAAAATAAAACGCAACTTTTACACGGCGGAGCAATGTAAATACAAATGGCGCGATCACTCATGGCACACTGTGCCCAGAACGTGCCGAAAACAGCTGCGCGGAACCGCGGATTCTCCATCTCTCTTTTGAGGAAACCTGTATTGGTATAAATTGGCGAGGTGAATATGTTTACGATCGATCCGACTAAAATTGCGATTAAAATTGCGACTAAAATTAAAATCGAGTTATAAATCGCACTTTAGTTTCAGATGTCCCCCTCGATATAAAAATCGACCTGTCCGAGCTTTTTTCAAAAGAGTGAGGTGAAATGCCCAAAAGTGCCTCTGTTGTGTTTTCGTTGGGCCACCCTGTATATTGTTACGAGCGGCGATCCCGTACATATTGGTAAACACTCGATCTTTCTGGATTCTTCCATCCATTAGATCGCAGTGTAGAAGTATGGAGCGATCTGGTGCATTCCAGAGCGTTCGTGTACGTGAAACTGAATGGAGACTCCCAATGCCTGATCAGGGCACATCTGTCCATTTTGGCCGAGGCGCCGTTCCAGAATCCGGCAGAATTATACGGGTAATGTGTGTGATTATTCAGGAATGGTCTAGAAACCGCATATGCCGGGCCACTATGGAATTTGCTGGAAGTAGACAGAAAGTTCGGGAACACTATTCGGAGGCCGTATATAAGGCATCAGCCGGCAGCTCAGGGCAGTATTGAATTGGAAGAGACAGCGAGCGGATAAGCGAGCGATAATCACAGCGATTATTCCAAGTAGATATTTGTTGGCGTGTATTGATTGTAGTACGCAGAAATAAACAGTGTGTGTTTTAGAACGATCGTCTCAATTATATTCGAACCCGTACGCGAGATATCGTAACAATATTCTCAGGGGGTTTGAGCGTTTTCTCGCTGGAGCAGGCTAGAGGGTCGATGCTTTCATAACTTTTTTTTCAAGACGGCATTGCATTGTTGTTTGATGATAAAAACTAAGAACACGACGGGAAATTACACCAATCTCAAATACCGGGTGTTTATAAACGTCTGTGATCGCATCGCCTTTGGAATCCGCTTTCGATCACTACAATTGCGCCTGTTGCTGCGTTTTTCGGCCTGACCCATGCCTGCCGCGATCACAGTTTCTTATAAACACCCCGTACAACAGAGAAAAGCGTCAGACGTCATGTCACGTCCCGTAAAAAAATCCGTTTATCTGTAGTGGAAATGTGCGAAAAACGCGTTTCAAAAGTGGACGGGACGACATTTTTAACGAATTTCGCCAGTGTAACCTCGGCAAGTTTTTGGGGATTTTCCAAAGTTCAGATTTGGAAACAAAATCTCTCAGGTCACTTGAATCGCAGTTTAGCTGGACGTACTTACTTTACCGACCAATGGTGATTCACCCCATTTACGTCAGTCATCATACGTTATCAGCGGAAATTCAGTTTGAATAAGTACTGGCAGGAGCATACATATAGTCAGTATTTCAAACATCTTTTTTTTTGTAATTCCAAAAAAAGTTACATAGCCATGAAGAAGTTCTTATGTAGTACATTGATCAGGGAATCAGCAACCAAGTCTTTGATTCTATCAGGTTATAATTACAGTAAAGCAAGATTTTGTAGCTTTTTTTCAAATGACAAAGATGTTGATGTATGTAATGGCGTTTTCGACTTACTAGAACCGAGCTAGTTCAGCTCGAAAATCGCTATCGCTAATTGACTAGGAATTTTCGAGAGCCAATCGAATCCCCTGATTTTAGAGCTGTACTGGTTCTGTTCAAGTGACTCGTAAACGCTATAAGTAACATTGTGCGTCTGACGGTACATATAAATATTGAATAAGTAAATGATTAAATTTATAATTTTGGTACTGAAATTGGAAACGAAGAAACAATAGTAAAAAAGAGAGCTAAAAAAGGAAAAAGTGAAGAAGTTTCACAGCATGGATGAATAGATTTTGATAGAGGGTGCCACAAAGAACACAAAAAAATGCCATTTAATCATGCTAAGAATTATTCAAGGCGAATACTTTTAAAATGAGCACAGCAGTGTATGTTTATGTGTTTTGATATTTTTTTGTAAGTACCAAAAGTACCTACTCTGACTTGAAATTTGCTCAATTATTGAGTACCTACCTGCCTAACTTTTTCGGACTTGTAAATTTTTTCTTTGAAAAATGGGTATTTACATTGAAGTAGGACGTTTTGTTTTAGCAGGCCAGTATTGCCATAAAAGCGATACACTGTTGGAAGAAATCTCAAGATCATAAATTCCTTTGAAAGTTATGAGCCATCTTACGATTTATTTCATGTGGATTGATTTTTCTTTCCAACTGCTGAGAGTGCTGAGTGCATTACAGGCAATTATAGGTTCGCAAGGTGCGTTGTAGTATAATATAATCTACTGTAAAATTAATAATACGAAATAATTTTTGATTTTTGAAACATTTATTTTAAAAGAACTTGAACTTATGACTATTAATTAAGTTGTTTCGACATCACAATAAAAACCCTCATTCACCTCCACAACACTATCTAGGCTTACGTCCCTGAAGGTATGCAACTACATTATAATATGGTGATTTTCAATAACACAGCTGTGCTCAGGACCTTTCACTTTTCGAGCACGTCCAAGACTGCTTGGTAAAATTTTACTACTAGAAAATAATACTTTTGCACAGTCAAAATCAAAATTAACGTAAGCTGTGTAGTAAATGAAACTGGTAAAACCTATTAGGCTACTATAGTGATAAAAAAAATGCTTTTCAAAAATTGAGATATTCAAACATTAGGTAGTCAATAGAACTAAACATTTCTCTTTTTAATTTTTATCATTTCATCATAAACTTCTTGAAGCTTCTTTAAGATAGAGATGTCAGAAGAAATGCATTTTGGTATTTTGATCTCTTACGTCATAAAATAATTTAATTAAATAAATAATTTAATTAATATGCTTAATAATCAAAAGCTAGTTTTCTAACAGTCATGTACTGTTTCACAACTTCATCGGTTACCTTAGATCTTCGTTCTTGATGTGCAGTGACAATGGGAGTCAATGTGTTGATTAGGGTTTGCTTGAGTTCCCCTGTGAGCATTTCACCGCTGGTGTAAGCTTTTCTGATTTCTTCCAACCGTTCATCATCTTCCAGCAAGAATGTCAGGTACTGGAATGCAATATCAAGGTCGCAGTTGCCGCCGTACTTCCGGTGCTCTTCCACCGTAGCTTGCCCGCCAGAGAAGGCGTGTTTGTTGATTTTACTTTTGATCTGTTTGGCAGTATCAGACAAGTAGATTGTTGAATTCGGATCTGAAGCCGACATTTTAGTTTTGGCGCCCTGCAGCGCCGGGAAAAATGTAGAATGAAGCAGCGCTGGTTTTTTGAAGCCCAATTTGGGTGCCACATCTCTCGTCATGCGGAAGTATGGATCCTGATCGATGGCACAAGGGATAAGGCAGGGGATCTTTTTGCCATTGAAAATGCTAGGAAATGACGTTGAAAGACACGGCGTGGCTTGCACGGCCGGAAACACCACCTTCCCTATAACCGAGCTGTCATCAAATCCGAAAATTCCTTTCACTTGATTGAAGGTGACGCTTTTCTGGATTCGAACCATGTTTCGGTAGAACTCCGGGCACTGTCTGAAATTGATTCAAGTATATTGGATTAGATAAGTAATAAAACGGATAAGCTATTTTTGGAGTATATCGCCAAAAACACAAGTGTCTGATACCCTACCCGATGTAATCAAGATCTGAGAAGATGAAAGTTTTTTCCATATCAAAACCGATGGCGATTATGTCCTTGGCATTTTCGACTGCCATCCGCCGGGCGTCTTCCATTTTTAAATCTTTCCACAAAAACTTTTCGTCGTCTGTCAGCTGGATGACCAGCGCCACATTGAAAACGTCTTGCAACCACTTGCAGAACATGAACGGGATCAAATGGCCGACGTGCATGGACGAAGACGACGGGCCTCGTCCCGTGTACAAGTAGAAAGGTTTGCCTGCTTCGCAATTGTTGAGGATGGCGTGCATGTCACGATGCGAGAATACTATTCCTCTCCGGAGCAAATGATGCACCTGTTTTCCAGTAACAGCTTTGAACCTGTCGAGAAGCTCCTGGTCTATTTTACTTGACCCGAATTTTTCTGTGGAGCCAAGCATGAGTATTTACATTCAGATTAGGCATAAAAACGTACTTATTAGCTTGTCGTAATCCACTCCCGTTTCAGAACGGCTGACGACATTCCACGGGTCAACGAAATCATCATTTTCGACACCGCTGTCGGTTTCGTTGATGGTAACATTGTCGAAATTATTAGCTAATTCAACAGACATTTTGCAGCTTTACGTGTCGATATTTTAATACTGATTAGATTTTACAACGTGGATTACACCTTTATCACGATTTAAAGGTTAGCTATCAAATTTGACGTTCATGACATTTTAAACGTCACTTACTAACACAAGCACCAACCGATAAAAAAATAATTCTCTGCACTTCACAAAATTTTCAATAATTCTTTTGGTTTTCTGTTTGTGCAAAAAGTTTAATGGTAGTTTTACGACATGATTGAATATTCTACAGGTTTATTGCAAATTTGGCTTGAATTCGTAGGGAATTTGGTAAAAACAGATTCAGTCTAGTGAGAAAATTTGACAGTTCAGTGAGTAAAATTTAAGGAAAAACTCGAATTTTCAGCTAACAATTCGAATTTTTATGGAGTAAATCGAGCTATTTTGCTAATATGGCTATTTGTGGGGGCTCACGGGGTTTTTAGTTTTGAAATTGAAAGAAAGGAATGACCAGTGCGCACGTCTGGAAACAGCTGTTCTCTGTTTGACTGTCAAACGGAAACGTCAAATAAAAACAGTGCCAGTTCATTAGATAAAGCACGTCGTTTGAACATGTAGCGGAAAACCAGTGCATATTGTCCATCCGAAAAGTGTTCATTGATTTTGGCCGAGACAATGTGGAACATCGCCTCAATAGCCAAGTGGTTGGCAAGTGCGCCCATGATCAGGATCGGGGCCAACCGATTGCTGGAATTTTGGGGCTCCAGGGTGATGAGGGACTGGGTGGCCCACGAACTCCATCCCGACCAGTACTCCTTCAAAGTCGACGACGTTTTCGAAGGAAACTCCGTCTTCAGTCTCCACTTAACAGGCCTCGTTCAGCTCGACGTGCAGGTGAGTAACCCCAAACAATCAAAGACACAACGGACCTGCCCCCCACCCTCGCTCAGGTGCCAATAACATTGACACGTGCGTTACATTATTTTTATTATTCAAATCGGAACCTTGCCACCACGCATTTACGTCGTAAGAACTAATTCAGAAAAGTTCCAAAGTGGATGGAAAGTGATTTGAAAAATCATCCCCAAAGTTTTTCTTTTGTGTCATTACTCGTTAGGTACCTATCCAACGTTGCCGTCCATCATCCGCCTCCTTACCTGGACTGGGCCTGGGCATGAGGGTCATTCTTTGTTCTTTGTTTGAATTCCTTTTATGGAGGGACATGGAGGGGCCAACAGGCCATAATGGCATGTTACTGGAAAGCGAAGTTAACTTGTATATCCCAAAATACTGAAACCTTGAAGTATATTGTTACTTTGAGACGCAAAATATAAGAAAATTTGCATTGAGTATTGAGGTAGGACCTAAGTACATTGAAGTGCTTATTGCTTAATAATTAAAATGATAAATCATGCACTTGCACTTCACTTCCTGAAAAAATTGAAAACAAAAGAAAGCTAGTTTTTATTGAACAACGTAGTAGATACTTTGATTGTTTACTCGATTGTTTACTATGCATAGAACACCACTTCAATTCCTTGAACTTTATCGTCTTATCATTTCTACATTTACCTAGACTTGGATGTTTGGCATACCTAGAGGTTCTGTTTTCGTTAAAATCTGAAGAAGTGGACGTTGCAATAAAAGCGAGAATAAAAGTCATCAGAATCTCCACATTGATAATTATTAGTTATCATCCTCAAAATTAAGTAATTCCATTTCCATTTTATCAAGGTAGCTTTTAGTTCTTGCAGCAAAGTGGAGCAAAGTGACCTCCTACCCTCGAACCCATACCTATTATTCCAAAACCCTTCTATTGTGATTGCGTTCTTCTTTCAGCAGCCTGCAGAAATTGCAGAATAGACAAAACTTTCTGGTTAAATTAGGTACCCTGTTTTATGTGTATGTGCGTACAAAAAAAATTTTTTTGTTCGAAAAGCGGAAGCTGAAATGAAAACTAGAAATAAGTCTAAATTTACTTTGGCCGAGTTAATTTTAACTCTCGACCGAATTGTTGACACACCGCACCGTAATCAATGTTTTTCTGAGATATATTCCTTGTTGGATAGGTACCTAGTGGATTAGCTGCATGACGTTATTGACAATTTCCCTGACAATAATAATTTTCTATTCAATCCTATTGAATAATGCACGCATTATTTGACACGTTCTCATAGAGCTTTGACATGATTTATTTATAGCCCTAGGTCACAAAGGCACGCGCCTGTTCAATCAAGTGATCTAGAGTATATCCCGTTCACTTTTTATGTTCAGTGGAATACTTTTTGAATAAAAAAAAAAGTGACAAGCTGGGGGGCTACGGCTGCGGCTAATGACACCTGCAAAGTTTTGGAGCGAAACTATAGGCGATTGACCTTATTGGGGAAAATGGCCGTTTCGTCGAGGAAGTTTTAGGGAATTAATTTTCAGAAGAGGTGTAAGTTGCCGCAGACAGCGGCGTCTGTTACGTCAATTGGTGGCACGTCAAAACTGTCACTTTGCTGTCTTGTGCAGTCTCCTACAAGCAAACTTTTGTTCTTGTGAACCCTCGGGACCCCGTAGGCTCTTTATTGGGCCCCATGTTGATGACCAGCGTCGTCGCAGACCTTTCTCTAAATCATCCATAGCTTCCGCCCAAGGAAGAGCAACAGACTCTGTCACACCCGCACAGAGGGAAACACACAAGCCCGTCGACCAGCCTGCCAGCCAAGAAAAAATCACCTCGGGCTGGCCGTGCAGAGTCAACCACCACCTACCTTTTTTCCTCGCTTTTTTCTAAATAGTTGCAGCGGTACGCTTTTTGATTCTGCATTTTGTGATACTGCAATGAAATTTGGCATATGGAAACTACATAAAATTTCAAGTGATTTGACCCGCAGCACTCAAAAATTTGTCCATTAGGGGGCGACTGGGGGCCCCTCAAAATTTCAAGATGTCTGAATTTTTCCCATGCGCCATTCAGTACCGCCCTATCTACCGTACAGGACCTAAACAACTTTGTTCTTGACTATCATAACATTTTTCGTCATGTCAATTCCATTCTTCTTATAGAAAACAAATAATTCCTTTGCCTGGTCAACAAATTGAAAAATAATTTTTTTTTGGACCACCAATAGATTGTTGAGTAGTTTTTATGCGATCATCGATGAATCCGCATCCCCTTGATTCATTTATGGAAAGAAAACTTTTGCAGTGCTATTTTTCAACAAAGGAGTGACTTCAACTTACCATTATTTTCAACATTACCTTTTTCAATGTTTTACCTCGGTAAGTATGATTATTGTTATACTAATATACAGCTTGAAGTTTTCTTCAACGATGTGGATGATGAAACTGCCTCAGATTCCACCTGGAAGCCGTACATAATAATTTTTCTGCAAGGCCGTCAAATTTGGCATTTTTGATTTTCTAGCGGGAGCGGCGAAAATGTCAATACACACCACTCCGCCCAAGAGCACCGGTTTGTTCTAGCTAGAAAACGATATTCACGCCTAACAATTTTGCATTTTGTGATACTGAAATGAGAGTTGGTGCGAAAGTACCGCAACCGGTGCTCTTGGGCCGAGTGGTGTGTATTGACATTTTGGCCGCTCCCGGTAGAAAATCAAAAATGCCAAATTTGACGGCCTTGCGGAAAAAATAATATGCACGGCTTCCAGGTGGAATCTGAGGCCGTTCCATCATCCAAACCGTTGAAGAAAACTTCAAGCTATATATTAGTAAAATAATAATCATATTTTTAGGGATAAAACATTGAAATAGGTAATGTTGAAAATAATGATAAGTTGAGGTCACCCCTTCGTTAAAGAATAGAACAGCAAAACTTTTGTTTTCATAAATGAATCAAGGGGATGCGGATTTATCGATGATCACACAAAAACGACTCAACAATCTATTTGTGGTCCAAAAAAATATATATTTCTCGACTTGTTGACCAGACAAAGAAATAATTTTTTTCTGTAAGAAGAATAGAATTGACATGACGAAAAATGTTATGATGGTCAAGAACAAAGTTGTTTAGGTCCTGTACGGTAGATAGGGCGGTACTGAATGGTGCATGGTAAAAACACTGACATCTTGAAATTTGGAGGGGCCCCCAGTCGCCCCCTAATGGACAAATTCTTGAGTGCTGCGGGTCAAATCACTTGAAATTCTACGTAGTTGGCATATGCCAAATTTCATTGCAGTATCACAAAATGCAGAATCAGGGTCATTTTGCTAGCGTACCGCTGCAACTAAAAGATTTCCTGCTTCGACTTCAGCTGGAGATCCGCATTTTTCATTCTAACAAGCTCGCCGTAGCTACCTCTGTGTTCGCGACGTGAACGTTGTCTTTTTTTTTCGCAATAATATAGTGCATTGCTGGGGGCGTAGTCTTTCAGCTGCGCACCTCTGGAGCTAGATCTACTACAAACCTGCTAAATACGCTAACCATAACATGAAATAAGATACACAAATGCAAACCCCTTTTCAGATTATTTCTACTTGTCAAATTTCCATGTCAATATGTGGGTATTACAGGTATCCACTAGTGCCCACCTAGGCTACTAGACGTCGGAGTATGTTTTCCTCGCAAAAACGTCCTCGACGATCAAGTACCGAGCTCTACACCAGGTGGCGTTTTTTAAATGTAAATCGCCTATAGTATGTTCACTTGTACCCTGATTCTAGTTGGCTGTGAGATTTTGTTTTCAAGTTTCCGAATCTGAAATATAGAAAACCCCCAAAACTTTGCGGTTGGCTGCTCTGGCTTCATTTGGCACAACAATTTACGAAGAGACACAAAGTCACTCGGACCACTTTTGGAACACATTTTTTACGCATTTCCTCTACAGATAGACGGAACATTTTTAAGGGACTTTTTTACCATTTTATTGGAAAACGTAGTAATTTCTCGACCTGTTTTCAATTTTCGCCAATGAAGAAATAAATTAAAGCAGCTTTGACCCCGGCTTTGACATTTGACAGGTGTCAAAAATATTTCTAACCTCTCGAAGCCGGTTCAACTTTACGATCCTTCAAACTAAAAAAAAATACTAGTTCTTCGTCCAAAAAAAGGAATCTCGTGGAATCATCAATCCTTTCACCTCGTCCAGTCGAAAAGACACGCCGAACCATGAAGAACTATTGGCAAGACAAGGAACATCCTAGCAGGCCTACTGTTGCAGCAGGATTTACATGTAAAAAGTTTAATAAACCGAATTTAAAAAAAAAAACAGCCGCTCAAAGTAGCGTACTGGACCGAAATTCATGTGAGTACCTTCAGTTTTCAATTTGCTTTCGTTTTGAACCTTGGGACCGAACGAGTTTTTGTCGGCCTTGAATGGCCGCCGTCAAGATGACTTAATACAAATGCAAATACAATACAAATAATTTATTGTTTTTCAAACTTTTTACAAATTTATGACAAAAGAACACAACAATAGCAAGACATACAACATACATAATAAAATATGGAAATACAATTAAAAATATGACCAAGTGTATAAATGTCATTCGTTCCTACAAAAAACTCGGATCCTTAGTGCATTCATAACAAAATTACAAATATCTTTCATTGCTTTACCCCGCACATTTACATCTAAAAACACAAACAAATCATCGGTGTTACTAAGATTTTTGGATATGTATCAGATCTTATGTTAGAGACTAGAGAGGACATTTGAACAAAAAATGATTCAGATCTTCATTTTGGTTGAGATTGCAAATGAAGCATATCTTATCAGCAGCTGATGAAATTGAAGGCGGTCCCGTAGGGTTCTGCTGTCTAAATGACGGTAATACAGCTCTGCGGCCATCTAGTCGCATTTCCACGTATGACAAGGTCAGTTTAACAAGATTTTAATATCAATTTGATAAGAAATATAACTTCACTTCTGGAGAAGTCAGTTTCACACCAGGTAAAAAGGCGGCAAGCCTACAATGCTAAAGTAATGCCAACTAGAGTCACAGTACAAGTGAACCTACTATATCAGCGGCCATCAGCTGTATCCTCCCAGCGCTCCAAGCCTGTCGCTTTATTTTTGCTCCAAAAAGTTATTCTACTGAATTTAAAACGTGAACGGCATAATAATATAGTTGAGGTAATCTGCCTCTTTCGAGTTATCAATCCGGATGCTTTTTTCAAATTGTGGATTGCAGTATGCTGTGAAAGTAAAAACTGGGGTAAAAACGTATGTCCGCGACTTGATTCAAAATGTGCTCTTGGATGCGGTCGGCCAGGCAACGCGGAAAGATGAATCCAGTCGCGGACATACGTTTTCACTTTCACAGCTACTATCACAACACAAAAAACTGAACGGCAGATGTCACAGATAGATGATTTTTTGAAATTTTCTCCAAAACGCGAGTTGTTTGCATGCTGTAAAATTCGAGGTGCATCCAGCAAGGCTAATGGATCATCGTTCAGCATCTGGATAACTCTTGAGCTTCATTCTCAGGACAAAAGTGTAAAATGTAAAATGTCATTCATCTGTCCGTTCACTTTTATGTGTCGGCAATAGTAACTCCAATTCACCATTAAAAAGTCACTTCTCAATGTTAACAATAACTGAAGGGGTCAGAAGAAAAACGGTATAAGTGACATTTTGTGTTTGTTAAGGAAAGTGAGCTCAGGGTTGAATGATTCATGTGAATCCGGGTAAAATGATAATGTTTAGTTGGACCAATTTCCAGCCCAACTCCAACTGGGTATTACAATTTCGTCTGGATTTGCATGGATTGCTCGCTCGAATTTGACTTCGTTTTTCTCGACAAATGTAGGACGTCACTTGGACCCTTCTGCTTCTGATCCCTCCAACTACAGGGTGATTCATGAGTGACCTTACATAGGCTAATGGGAAATAGAGGACTTCGAGGCGAGTCAGGATCCACTGAAGAAATTTTATTTTCTCCAATGGTTAGGAAGATACAGGGTGTTTTGTGTGTTTCGTATGAAACTTTGATGAGCGATATTTTTGAAACGGCCAGTATTTTGTTGAAATTCACCAGTAATATTTCTCTGTTGGAACTTATCCCGAAGCCATACCGGGTAAGTCAAAATCCAGGACCGGGTCAGAAAAAAGGTGCCCCTTTTTTGTTTCATCAAAAAGTATATTTTCTGACCGCTTTTTTAAAAAACTGCTATCGGAATCAAAAAGCTAAGGAAAAATGCTTCAAGAATCACTCTTCAACTTAGATGGCACACCTAAACCGTTTCGACAATGAAATTAAAAGTAAAATTTGTAGGTGAGTTCTCATTTTCGACCGGACATAATCTACTCATTGTTTGATTGAATTCATCAAAATTCATTTTTTGGCTTGTTTCTGTTGCATAGAAGAGCTTGGTTGAAAGAAAAATTCCAGAGCCGACAATTTGTTTTTCAAGACAAAATCGAGAGTGAAATCAAAATCAGACTCGATTTGGTCGTAAAAAAAATCTTCGGCTATGAAATTTTTCTTCCTACCAAGCCCTTCTATTCCACAGAGGCAAGCTAAAAAATGAATTTGAATGAATTCAATCAAACAATGAGTCGATTATGTCCGGTCAAAAATGGAAACTTACCCATAAATTTCACTTTCAATTTTTATGTCGAAACGGTTTAGGTGTGCCATCTAAATTGAAGAGTGATTCTTGAAGCATTTTTCCTTAGCTTTTCGAATCCGATAGCAGTTTTTTAGAAAAGCGGTCAGACAATATACTTTTTGATCAAATAAAAAAGGGGCACATTTTTTCAATCCCGGCCCTGGATTTTGACTTACCCAGTATGGCTTCAGGGTAAGTTCCAATAGAGAAATATTACTGGTGAATTTCAAGAAAATATCTCTAGCCGTTTCAGAAATATCGCTTATTAAAGTTTCATGCGAAACACACAAAACACCCTGTATCTTCGTAACCAACGGAGAAAACAAAATTTCTTCAGTGGATCTTGACTCGCCTCGAAGTCCTCTATCTCCCATCAGCCTATGTAAGGTCACTCATGAATCACCCTGTATAAATTGAGTTATCTCTCGAGTTATCTACAGTTGAGGTAATGTGCCTCTTTCGAATGATCAATACACCGCGTGTGATTTTTTTTTCTTCAAATTGTGGGCGCTTGTGGCGCTGTTTGTCACTTGGGGGCTTAAGGTTTATCAATTGGTATTGCAAACCGTCAAATCGTGTGTCATAGCTGTCAATCGCGTCATTTTGGCTTCTATTTGCAATTTGCAAAACATAAACAAACGAAACGAATCGCGATAATCTGGATCTGGCGCAAGCGCGCTGTGCCGCCAAACTAAAGCCACCAAGTGCCGTCAAGCTAAACCAACATCATGCAATTGCCCTATTCTGAATTAAAGTAAGCTTTGGAAGTTGAAAGTGGAGTGGAGTGACCTGACCTGACCTGACCTGACCAACCGCCTTAAGTCCGTGCAAGACCGTGCAATTTGTATCAAGTCGCGGACATACGTTTTTGCTTTCCCAGCCAAGTGCAATTCATAATTTAAAAAAACATCGGGTATTCAAGTATAAATAATTTTTCCATGTTGATAATAATGTTGAGAGTTGGTCCATAACCATGTCTGTATACCGAATTTCAAGTCAATAGGATCAGCATTGCGGCTGTCATCATCGCATATTACAGACAGACACACACACACACACAGACCTCGACGTAGACAGATATCACTTCAAAAATGGTCTTAATCATCTTGGGGGACCTTGAAATGGATACATGTATCCGTCTTCATTTCGAAAAAAATTCTTAGCGCGTTCACAATACTTTCCTTCCTCGGAAATTAATTATATTATATTCTTTCGAAAACATAGAAGCTGAGGAGTTTTGAATAGAGTTTTTCAGTTTTTCAAATGTTTTCAAAATTTCTTCACTACATTTTATGAAGTTGATAGTATCTACAAAAGCTCCAACCTGAGCCCCAGCCCCCTAATTTGTTTTTTTTTTTCTTCAATAGCAACCATTCTTTGCGAAACATTATTGTCTTTGAAATTCGTCCCAGTCGCCGACGCGCTGAGACGAAATGGCGCGTATAGCAATTCTCATTTACCAAAGGCTCTCGCTGCGCAAGTCCCACCGTATCGGCCAGCTTTGCGCTGATTGGTTTATATGAGAAACGCGTGAACCAATCTCCAAGTTCAACAAGCTGGAAACAATAAAAAATTTGGCTTTTCTGTCAGCTTGTCGAGTTGAATAGTCGTTTGCGCCGTCATTGGCCGAGTTCATCCAACTCACTAGATCGATAAAGGGCTCCCGGTAGAGCAAATAATCGAATTGCTTAGAATTCAAAATCGAATTCGATTGGTTGCTTCAGTGGGCGCGCTTCACTTTTCTTCACGTTGGATCAACTCGACTAATGACAAAAGGAATGCAGCTAATGTTTCGTTTTTTCTCACACCCCCGGCATGTGTTTTTTCCTCGGTTTTTTCACTGGGCTTCATTTTAAAGTCGATTTTAAATTGAAATCAAACTTCAAAATCAAAAGTTCACTCACAATATAGGCAAGAGAGAGAAAGAAATTTTATTACCAAAATTACATCTTCCCCAACAACAAGGGTTGCTTTACAACAAAGAATACTCAACAACAATGTATAACAGTAATAATAATAATAATAATAATAATAATAATAGTAGTAAGGATTATGAACCTTATTACCTACTTGTTGTATAAATGATTCCTTAAGATATATATTGATTGTTTTAATACGCCCGATCGTGACGCCATCTCCCAGCTTTTCTTGCAAGTTCTCATCCGTGCCGTGCTATTTTCTATTCATCTACCTTCAAGTGCTCCATCCATTGAGTGAAAAAAATACCAAGAGATGCCATGGTAATCTTTTGGGATTGGTCGGTAGATGATGCTACAGTACAAGCAACTTTTGACACAAGCTTTGCAGCGGATCTTTCTCTATTATAAATAGTGACGTACTGGAAGGACTTCGTTCTGGTGTCAGTTTGTCCTTTATTTATGAAAAATTCTTCAGGATTAAGCCGTAGCTCTTACGTCCCCATTTGGGTCGCAGCAAGCGAATCCCTCGTCAAAACCATAATTAGTGTCAAAAATGTCACCGGTGGCGGCTCTCATATCTTTTCACTCAACGACCAAAGTTAAATTATTTAAAAATAAATTATCCCACAGAATGGTCCATCGTATGTAATTCTTCTATACAGGGTGTTTAAGGGATGATAGCAAAAAAATTAACTGTGGGTAGATCTCGTCAAAATATGACGAAAACCTATATACCATGTTGTAAAGTTCGGCCTAATGACGAAGATACCGCCCTCCAAAGTTCACTTTTTTCGGATTTAAAAAATTTGTAACTCAGGAACGTTTCGACAAATTTAGCTTTAATTTAGGATACGCTGGTTTGTCATAACTCATAATTATCTATCAACCTGCCAAATTTGGAAAGAATCCAATCAGTGGCGTAGAAGTTATGAGGAGTCAGGTCACCTTGAGTCAACTTTTCTTCGAATGCTCCTAAATCATTGACCCTCATAACTCTTACACCACTGGTTGGATTCTTTCCAATTTGGCAGGTTGATAGATAATTACGACAAACCAGCTTTTGCTGAATTAAAGCTAAATTTGACGGAACGTTCCTGAGTTAAAAATTTTTAAAATCCGAAAAAAGTGAACTTTGGAGGGCTGTATCTGCGTCATTAGGCTGAACTTTGCAAAATGGTATATAGATTTTCGTCATATTTTGACGAGATCTACCCACAGTTAAATTTTTTGCTATCATCCCTGAAACACCCTGTATATGTCTTGCGTATCGTTGAAGATATCACAAAATAATATGTGAGACAAAGTGTACGGTTCTACTCCCTAAATAACCAACTCAAAATTATTTTGAGCCATTCATGGGTAACCTTAATATTAGGTATTTTAATGAAGCGTGCCAAAATATTAGTTTTTTTTCATGAAAACACTTGGGATATGGGAAATGCCATCATCCGCCTTATATTCATAAACGGGAATTTGAGTGGTGCACTTTACGACAAAATGTTGGAAACCGCTATCGGAACACCTTGAATAATCCCAAAAATTGCTGCCTGGTCTGCTTTAAAAAGTTAACTGAAATCGTTTCAAATAACAAAAATTAAGTGTATTCTCGAGTGTATTGAAGTCAAAATCTCATCCTTTAACAAATAAAGATCCTTTTTTTTTTTCAACATTTTTGTGACACTTTTGAAGTATTTCCATGAACTGCTCCGGACTCCGTGGACACATTTCAAGATACCCTGAGATCTACATATAGGTATCTGCAGTGGGTTTGGGCAGTTTCGGGATTGTTTAGCAATTCAAATACTGATTTGCATAAATTATACTCAAACTGAGATATATTCTTCAAATATTGCGTGAAAAGTTATCGCTGCCTGCACAATACAGTATGTGATGAATAAAAATAAAAATGAAAACCTATCTATCACAATCACACCATCCGTTATCACACCTCATCCTAATTTGTTACATATCCAATTACTTATTTACTTTTTCTTGTTATGTCTTTCATTTTGTAACCTTTTTTTTTCTGTTGAAATTTAAAAAAGGTTCAGCGCGGCAACTTTTCGTCGTGTAGAGGGGTCGTGGATATTAGTGTTTATTTTTGTTGATACTTACCGTCAGATAATGTATAGTCTTTAAACTGGGCGCCACCTGATTTCTTTATTTTTGGTGTAATCAGGAAAACCTTTTTATGATGGTAGGATTTGGTGTTTGTTACAAAAGATACTTTATACAATAAATAAGTATTGTTTATGAAACGGATGACAAATATTAACAGGAATAAGTTTCAGGAACTATATTACAAAAGGATGAATGATGAGAGGTAGGTAAAAACCAAGATATAGTTTAGGCTTAAATTGATGGAATTTAGGCAGAGTTCACCAGGTAACTTAACTCTTAAGGTATTTTGACTTAATATTATTGATCGATCGATAATATCGGTTTACCTTTTAATAGCTAAGCTTTGGACTTACCTTCTTCCAACCAATTGATACCTGTTCTCGGATAAATACCTAAATATGATTTTATGAATTTGTACAGATGAAAAAAATGATGAAAAAGGATGAAACGGACGTCTAGGAGAATTTTGAAGAAAAGATTATGTACAATAATTATTATCAGTTTGGTTTCACCGTCAAAAGAATACGGCACGGCCGACGGCAACGGTAGTCCAGCGGCACGATAATTATCAATTGCATGCACTGCTGATGATAAACGGTAGATCACGAGACGATCACCAAGAGATCAAGGCAGAATGCAGCGCAGCTGCTGACGTTAACGGTAGCCGAAGAGATAACAGAGGTAAAGAAGAAACAGCGCCAATTCACGCCGAACGCTGGGCAAGTTACTTGGCGGTTCCGTTCTAGACGCTCGCTTGTGGCAGAAACAGAGCCATGTGCGTTACTTCCTCGACATCAATGGCCTGGCATATCATGCCCCATACCATGCACCCTAAAATTGTACTAATAAGTTATTTCCTAAATAATTTAAAATGTACATACCTCGAACAGAGGGATGAGTTGCACAAAAAGTCTCGAAAACGCTCGAAAGTTCAAAATCTGACGTATCTAATTTTTCTTATTTATTATTTCCGCCCATTTCCGCCTTCAAACTTTTCGCATCGCCTACCTAAATTTTGATGAAAAACCTCCGAAATAAATACTTGACTTTTGTCACTCTCCTTATGACGTCTAATGTGCCTACTTAGTAAATTTATTCTATATTAGATTTTGGAATGCTACAATTTATTGTCAGATTTAGGCATATTATTTACACGGTGACTGTTATCCAAATGGTATTTACATATTATACAATCCACTATTACATCTATACAGGGTGTGGCAGAAGAGTCGTATTCCGACAGACTGAAATGGTCTTAATCGTCTTGGGGGACTTCAAAACGGATTTATCTCACACGCACGTACTGTTTTTATTTTGACAGATGTCAACGTCCTTGAAGTGCATCAAAACCATAATATACCTCAAACCATCTAATTCCGTTGCAATAGAATAGTCAATACATTTTTATAAGGAAAGCCAAGTTCACGGTACTTTTTGCCGGACCCTGTACTACGATTTTGGAGGAGCTGCTACGGAAAATTTGCCTTGCAACTTCTACAAAATCGTAGCAGTAACATCTATTTCGTTTTGTGCATACCAGTCATTCTGTCAGAAACAGCTTAAATAAATCTTTGAAAACAACGAAACTACATAAAAGGCGAAAAGGCGTCGACTTACCTTAATACTGCCGAAATGCGGTACTTTCGAGACACGTTGTATATAAAATGATCTACAAAAATCACTCAAGATGTGTTCCTCTGAAGAATGCAAGTTTTTTTTAAAGGGGTTTCTGATGCGACTAAAAAAGTTGTTGACGGGAATCGATTTCATTTTTACTTCAAGTAGAAACTCCTGCAAGAAGAAAACGTAGGAGCAATGCTATCGAACTTAGGTACCAAAAATGATTTCTCGTAGACATGAAAAAGTGAATTGGTAGAAATCATTTTTGGTAATTTTTTTTTGAAAGTAGAAAGCTCAAATTTAGCTTGCGACTTTCTTGGACAAAGGTGTATGTGCGTTGCTATCTAGTTTTGAATTTTCAAAAATCAAAATCAAAAATTTTCAAATTTTTTGGGAATTTTGAAATTTTGATAGCATTGCCCGTACATTTTCTCTTTGGGAGAAGTTTCTACTTGAAGAAAAAAATTAAATGAAACCAATTCAACTTTTTTAGTAGCATCAGAAACTCATTATTAATGACTAGACGTCCAAAGCAAGTTTTGGGTGACGGAGCGTTAGGCACTGTACTTTCTTGAGATAAAGACGAGAAAAAAGATACTCGAGCTCATTCTTTCTACAATCAGAAAGATACCTGAACGATGTTTCTGTTGAAATACAGAGTGTCGCTCACTGTCGCATGCTTTCGAAAGAAAAATCATGCGACACGGTAAATTTAATTAGTTCTTGACCCATTTCATTTTCCGTGATTTGTTTTTCCCCTCCAGTGAAGTGAATGGACGATAACGGACATTGTACGAAATTGCTTCCTCTGGAATGTTTACTTCTTTGTTTATTTTTGTTTCGGTTAATCTTTCAACTGTCTTCTGGCGATATTTGTAGAATTCACTCAAATATGTGTATAATGAAAAATGGGTCAGCTCCTAATCTAATGATTGAGATTAGGTATACGAAAATTTATAAATATAGGACGGATAATCATGTGCGCGTTAATAAATTGTACTAATGATGTAGGAAATGGAATTGCATATTGATCTTAGCTCTTAGGGTTCATGGAATGCAATTTGAATGGCAACTCAACAGTACACACTATTATAAATTCATCGTTTCTTTGCATGACAGGAAAAAAATCAAAAATCGATTCTTTTATTTCTGCCCAAAAAAATGTTTCTTCAATTGTGATAATGGAACGGACACGACGATAGTTGCTACTAACGATTTCAATAGACTCGTAAGCTTCTTTTATGACACACATGACGGAACTCAGTGCCTGTTTTGTGGAAGTTCTGAAATCTTCAAAGTTTTGAGGGACGAAATTTTGAGTCAAATCACTTGCGTATAAAGTTCGCTCAGCCAAATTTCGTTGCCCAATTCTAAAATGCAGTATTGGTTTGTTTTTAGATGTGTATCGCTTGCACTATCTTGAAACAAAAAGGGAATGATGCTTTCAATCACATTCAGGTTATTGTCTAGGACACTATCAGACTTCCGGACTTCAATAATGCGTGGTGGTGAATGAAATCAACAACCAAATATATCACCAAACTAAACTCATCGGATACCAATAAGTCGAAAGATTTTGTCTAACATGCCCTTTCTGTATTTTCAGCACCTCAACAAAACGGCCAGCTCGTACAACCTCCCAGTGGAGTTCATAGATGCGTCTTTTGATTCAGTTCATGTCTATTTCCACTATAACCTAAGCGGATGTCGGGTAGTGGTGAATTCCTTACGGGCCACGGTCAGCGTGAAGGAACGATTAGATTCTGGTACGTTGCTGCGTGGCACCGCAAAATCCCGCAACGGAGAAAATTGAGAAATGGATTACTAACAGCAAGCTTTTTTAATTACAATTTTTAAATTTTACAGCCATGCTATCGTCAATGGTCGACGCCATGTTCACCTCATCTCACGAGACCATAGAGGAATTCATGAGCCTACCAGATTCCGACATTTACACCAGCGGTGCAGCAAATGCCGACGAAGTGCTGAACAACTTCACAGCAATTTTAGATACAAGTAAGACATCTGCCATTTAGTGCTTTTAGTTAGATTTTGAAAATAATTGTACTAAAGGGGCCTTTCACTAACCTGCAGCAGCTGACAATTTTGTTAGTTTTCTGCATTAAATCTGAATGAAAGTGGCTAAAAATTGAATTTTTGTTTTATTATTGCAGTGATGAGCAAAATCCAGGTTGATTTTGACGACACTATAATCAAAATTGAACACTTCAACAAGGACACCAACTCTGGGATCGGCTTAGTTATGAACATCGACAAGTATGTACTTCATCATAATTTCAGGGTCCATTTGAGCCACCATACTAGTCATTGTCGAGCAAGCAATAATTATTATTGATATAACAACAATATGATGTATGTTGCGGTTACGGACAATGATGACAATCTGCCCAGTCATGGAATTGCAGGTCATTCTTAGCAATGCCTGGCGGGTAAGTTGGGCGTTGTTGATAATGACCGGGCAGTAACAGGAATGCCCATGTAATTTGGCGTTGTTGACATTTTTTCATTCTGGTATGATTTTTACAACTTTGTCGGGCCATGTCATCAATGCCCACTTCAAGTTGAGTTAGATTCCGCCAAGACCTCGGGTTCCACCAAACTTTCATCAACGCGATAGCTTCATCACTCTCATAGTAACTAAGCAACTGGCCATTCTATTGGCTGATGCATGGCAGCTATCAGCGTGATAGATTTAATCTGCTCGTAAAATTTTGGTGGAACCCGAGGACAGTAAGTATTAGATGTTTTGATGTTTTTTGATGTTGATTCAATATCATCTCTTTTCTGAAAATTACCCAGTTGAAGAGCGCACGTGATAAAATAGTAAAGTTGATGTGAGATGGCAAAAGTCGAGGGGTCAACCACCATCGACAGTCCGTGTACAAATTTCTGACAGTCATGACTGTCAGTCACCACAGTCTCCACAGTCTTGCCCACAGTCACCACAGTCAAGCTGACAGTCCTGACAGTCCCGACAGTCATGATCACAGTCCCGACAGTCATGCTCACAGTCCCCACAGTCAAGCTGACAATCACCACAGTCTTACTCACAGTCTCTACAGTCTTGCCGACAGTCTCTACAGTCTTAACAGTCTTTCTCACAGTCTCCACAGTCAAGCTGGCAATCACGAGGAGCTGGTTGGCTCACGCATGCGCGGCACCCAGCACCCAGCTGGTATGCAGCTTTTCTGAGATTATTCGTCCATAATTGTGTCTGTTGATATTCCGATAGCAATATTAGTACCTACCTACCCACCTACCACCTACCTACTTTCATTAAGTCGAAAAAATCTAACAAAACAGGGACCCTATTATTCTTTAAACGGGGAACAGGTTCACATGTGTAGTTGCTAGGAAAGGGCCAAACATAGCTCTTCTTGCATAGCAACACAGCATGAGAACTTTGTTTCCCGTTTCGAGAATAGGGCCCCAGCCCCACAGCCGGTTAAGCGCCTCTGTCTCGAGCACGTGTGCTGAGCATGAATATAATTTATCGGACTCCGGACCGGATTATTTATATTAGTAAAAATAGGGTTGATGCACGATGTAGCGATTGTTTTGCGTTGCTATAGATTTTAATTTGAGCCTTTTGAATGTCAAATTCGTAAATAAGCCAATTTCGAACTTGGTTTTTTGTTACTTTTTACCACTAAATGACTTCAAGATAGTGAATAAAGTATATTCAACGTTTCTTAAATTAAGACAAGCTCATTGTTGATATTGTTTCAATTGGTTGAATTTTTCGTCAATTTAAAAATTCTGATCCTTGTCCTGATCAGAAATAACCTCAGAAATAACAAATCCTTATTATATGAGATTGGCGTAATCGTGTGAAAGAGATTATACACTTATAGGTAGAGCTAGTGAGATATAAAATGACAGTAGGTACATTAATTATCATCATTGGATGTAGGTACCTACCTACTTAGTAAGGATCGTTCGATGCTTCTGAGGAGTCTTATATTTTCTGTGAATAAGTCTAAATTAACTTCGAGATAAGTACTATAACGAAATTAAATCTGGAGGAAAATTCACTACGAGGCGGGGTAAGAGCAAGGGTAAGAGTAGGTACCTATAGCACAAAATTAAATTGGATTTAGAGAGTTACTATCTCATCGTAGGTACTTTTTGTGATCGTAGGTACACCTATCTCATAGTAAACTCCCCTTCTTCCGATCAAATTATTTTGTGCTAAATACCTATGCTCGTACTAGAATCTATTTCAATTAATTCTTGTGATAATACCTACATATATCGAAAATATTTACTTCAGGCCTCAGGTACATTTCTTTTATTTCGTCATACTCCCTCGAATCAAATTCGCCTCCTGATTCAATTTTGTGTAACTATCTCGAAGTAACGAAGCTTATGAAATAGAAATATTATTCATACCTAGATTGTAGTAAATTCGGTCTATTCACATTTAATTTCGTGATAGCATTCCTAGTGAATCATACCCTTCCAACAGGTCTTTTCATGAGTTCTAGAGCGCATGCTCACGTTCCTTGCCGGTTGGCAAACAACGGGGTCGTACCTTTGAAACGCTGGCTCGAATGCTGACTCAACAGAGAGCTTCGCGTGCTTCCCTACCCGAACTGTCAAACTTGCGCATGCCCACCGAAACACAAAATCATCATGAAAAGACCTATTCAATTTCGTGCTACTCAAATCTCGTACTAATAACCTTCCCCATCTTATTTATTTTCGTCATACTGCTTCTAATAAATACCGCATGATCAAAAACTTCCCTCCTCTAGGCAGGCTGTGGTCTGGTCATTGGCAGGCAAACGAGGCTGATTTTGACCAAGCCACAACCTGCCTAGAGGAGGGAAGTTTTTGATTATACAGTAGGTAGGTACATCCTGATTCAAATTTGTAATAGTATTCCGAAGTTGAGTTTTTTTTGTTGGTTTATTTGACGTCGCCCTATTTCCGCTACCAGAGCCAATCACCGACACCGGTGAATGCTTTTCCTCCACTAAACCAGAATTTCTGCTGAATCCCTGTGTGCTCCAACACAGAACACAGAGTACCTAGGGATCGTCAACGACCACCATCAATCAACCAGTTATTACAGTTTTATAACCATCAGCGGGTAAATTTTACTTACTGATGCGACGCATGAAGCGTCTTTCATTCAGCAAGCATGCAAATAAATCAAGAAACTTACATTTTTGTGCCCGTCCGGCAATCGAACCGTGTCGAGCGAGCCAGGCAAAGGCCAAGGACTGACGCGTTTTAATCCACTGCACTATGAGCTCCAAAACCAAGTTAATTTATTGTCGAGTTCGTTGTTGATCACACCTAGGTATGAATAAGTAATGCTCCTTCAGAAACTTCGGAAGATCCCTTATCAGTGCAACAAAAACATTGAAAAATGAAACAGAGTTTGAGGGTTCAATTCCAAGTTTGACTTGCAACCCGCACAAACTTGCATGTTAGTTGTCAAAAAAAAATGTCATAACCTGAGATGCCCCTAAATGAATTTTTTTTTCACTTATTTTATATTAGAAATAAAGTCCATTTATTATTAATGTTATTATTATTATAACGTTAAATTTTGATTTCAAGTTACCTACATTGCCCGTGAGTTCCTAATCTTGACCGAAAGTGGGGTCCAGTTTATCTAATCGTTTTTTTTTTGTGGTTCCTATGGATCTATTTCAGGTTCAGAACTAGGCCAGTCAAATTAGAACAAATTTTTCCGTTTGAGGGAAAAAACTGTTGGAGTTTTGAAAATTTGACAGTAATGTCCGATAAGGTGTACTGTTGAACATACTAAAAGTCCCCAACTCTACCTATTGAGCTCGAGCCGCCATCTTGGAAAAATGGTCCTTCGATCCAGTGTTCTGCTCATATTCCGCTAATCATCAGAGATATTCAATTAGGTTCAATAAAAATCAAGGCTATAAAATTGTCTACAAAAATTGTTTCATACCGATTTTTTCTCGTATCTGTTGAAATTAATTAAATTAAATTAACAAAAAAAAAATAAAAAAATAAACGATTTTTTGCCTATGGCTAGAGATATTGTCTTCAAAATTTGTGAAGATGTTGGCAGTCTACATCAAAGTTAAACGTGACGGTTGAGATAGAAAAAAAATGCGAAAATATTTTTTAATTTTTTTTTAAATTACGCAAAAATTTGGTTTTTGAGTTTGACATTTCCAACACGGCGGAGTGAAAGTTTCAATCGAACATCAATCAGTTTTGATATTTACATATTGCAAGACACGATTTCATCAGTATTGTGCCTTCACGAGCTTCTGGAATGCTCGATATGAATTAAACTGAAAGAATAATAGCTAAGTCCAAAAAGTGTTGTCGATTGTTTCTGAAGGAAACATTTCAAAATAAAAGACATCAGCAAAGTATATACAGGAGGTCCAAAGGTTATTCAACTGTATATAAGCCCCATATTGATGTGCCTTGTCCAAAATAGTACAAAAGAATCAATCAAAATGTTAGAATCCACCCTGTATAACAAAAAGTAACGATACAAAATGGAAGTAGTAGATCATACCTGGTGCCAAAAATACAGCCTTCACATTTCTGGAAAAAAGAACAAAATTGATTGATTTATTTGGAAGTTATCAGTCCTCAAACTTGACTTTACAAATTTCAGCCAGTCAAATGGGGAAAAGTAGAGAGAAGTAACTGTCGGAGTTTCAGAAATTTGACAGGGATGTTCGCTAAGGTATACAAATAAACATACTAAAAGTCCTCGCCTCTACCTGTTGTGCTCGAGTCGCCATCTTGGAAAAATGGTAATAAACTTGATCGAAGGACCATTTTTCCATGATGGCGGCTCAAGCGCAATAAGTAGAGGCGGGGACTTTTAGTATGTTTATAAGTATACCTTAGCGAACATTCCTGTCAAATTTCTGAAACTCCGACCGTCACTTCTCTCTACTTTTCCCTATTTGACTGGCTGAAATTTGTGAAGTCAAGTTTGAGAACTAATAACTTTCAAATAAATCGAATAATTTTGTTCTTCTTTTCAGCAATGTAAAAGCTGTATTTTTGGCACCAGGTATGATCTACTACTTCCATTTTATATCGTTACTTTTTGTTATACAGGGTGGATTCTCACATTTTGATTAATTCTTTTGTACTATTTTGGATAAGGCACATCAATATGGGGCTCATATACAGTTGAATAACCTTTGGATCTCCTGTATATCCTTTGCTGATGTCTTTTGTTTCAAAATGTTTCCTTCAGAACCAATCGACAACACTTTTTGGACTTAGCTATTATTCTTTCAGTTTAATCCATATCGAGCATTCCAGAAGCTCGTGAAGGCACAATACTTATGGAATCTTGTCTTACAATATGTAAATATCAAAACTGATTGATGTTCGATTGAAACCTTCACTCCACCCTGTTGTAAATGTGAAACTCAAAAACCACATTTTTGCTTAATTTAAAAAAAAAATAAGAACATATTTTCGTAATTTTTTTTATCTCAACTGTCACATTTAGCTTTGATGTAGACTGTCAACATCTTCACAAATTTTGAAGACAATATCTCTAGCCATAGGCAAAAATCGCTTATTTTTTGATTTTTTTTTGTTAATTTAATTTAAATAATTTCAACAGATTCGAGAAAAAAATCGGTATGAAACAATTTTTGTAGACATTTTTATAGCCTTGATTTTTTATTAAACTGAATTGAATATCTCTGATGATTAGCGGAATATGAACAGAAAACTGGATCGAAGGACCATTTTTCCAAGATGGCGGCTCGAGCTCAATAGGTAGAGTTGGGGACTTTTAGTATGTTTAACAGTACACCTTACCGGACATTACTGTCACATTTCCAAAACTCCAACAGTTTTTTCCCTCCAGCTTTCCTTATTTGACTGGCCTAAACCGGGAAAAGCTACAAATCGTCGTTCAAGCTTGACATAATTTTGATTTTTCATCGATTGCAAGTCAGATTTGAAATTTATTCCTGAAAATCAATAGCCGGCTAGCGAGTATTCATGTTGTTTTCGAGATATTGAAAAAAATCAGAAAAATCAAAAACACTTGAGCTCGTAGTCATCACTGTCGCTTCGCTTACAGTATTTACCACGATCCTATAAGCACAGTTTCCATGTTACAATCGTACATACAATCTCTACAGTCTTGCCCACAGTCTCTACAGTCCCACTCACAGTCTCCACAGTCTCACTCACAGTCTCTACAGTCCCACTCACAGTCTCTACAGTCCCACTCACAGTCTCTACAGTCTCACCCACAGTCACCACAGTGTTCACAGTCATGTCGACAGTCATCACAGTCAAGCGCACAGTCTCAACAGTCATCACAGTCAAGTTCACAGTCCCGACAGTCATCACAGTCATAACAGTCTTTCACAGTCCGTGTACAAATTTTCAAGCGGTGGTTGACCCCTCGGCAAAAGTATTGTACCTTATCTTTGATTGTCAAGGGTTTCGTTCATCATTATGATCAGTCATGAATTGTCGGCCCAAACTTGGTTTAGTTGAAGTTGTTTCCCAACTAACGATCTTTGTAACTCTGTCGCTACTGATTAAATTTTGCTATTGTACAAGCTGAAATTTTTGAATAGTCACTCCTTCTTTCATTACTGTTTTTTTTTTTCGATTTGAAATCAAAGGGTACCTATCCCACAGTTTCAATTTTGATACGAACATTGCCCAGTCGCAATTTGTCATTGTCGACAATGACCAGATGAAAATGTAAATGTTGAAATTTGCTAAAAATATTTACCACCTTGTCCGCTTATAACAGACCATCTTGGCAGTTGAGATCACTCGACAGAGTGAAAGATCGTTGATGCTAGTCCAAGGTTGATGCGGTAGTCCAAGGTCGATGCGGTTTCGTAGCTTTGTATTTAGTGGTTGTGTTATCAAGTATTTGCCAAATGGCTGTTGAAGACCGATTCTGGCCCTTTGAAATTTGTAAACAAGCAAATCAAATGACAAAAATCATTAAAAAGTCATTTCGGTGCTGTGGTTCTCTTCTGTGTATTTACTCTCGATCTTACCTTAAGGTGCGTTCAGTCAGCTTATTTACTCCCAAGTTTTAATTTTAGCCGTAAGCGCTGCATCGTTTATTGGCTGTTCTGAGGAGGCTAGTTCGTAAGAGCCAATGGGAGTCGCTGCGCTTGCGACTAAAATTAAAACTTGCGGCTAAATAAGCTGACTGAACGCACCTTGAACCATGGAAGTTCCCTCACATGTGAAAACGCATTTACCTGAGTTAAAATGTTGGGCTCAAATAGATCCGTGAATAGATAAGTTTTTAGAAATTGAAGTTTTTCTGTGCTCACTTTATATTTTGTCTCACTGATGACTTCCTCAATTTACAGAATATACTATAGAGATTATTCAGCTACCGAAGATGCTGATGAATTTGTCGAAGGTAACGATAACGGCCAATCGACCTTATCTTCGAAAAACATCAAACTCGAAAATGTGAGATTTTCCACGATGGAATTTTTCACCGAAGGTCAAGCGGATGGTTCTTCCAAAGATATCGATTCAGAAACGAACGAAGTGTACTCAAAATGCCGATCAGACGTCGATGAGGATAGCGAAGATGAGGGCAGTGAAGACGAGGATCGCAATGACGAAGAAAAGTGCGATTACGATTCCGAGGCGGAAGAAGAAGAACGAAAGAGAACTCACGATTCGTACTACTCTGGCAGCAACAGGCACATAATACCGTTCGCATTTTTCGTACACACTGTCGAGGTTTGTATTCGCAGTGTTAACAGTGTAAGTACTTTTATTACTTTTTTTTTTTCGTAAAAGTAATTTTGTTGAATTCAGTTTATTGCTATTTGGCAGGTACTCCTGTGTTGAGTAGGTACTAAAAATGTTGTATGTAGTAAAAAAAGTTGAAGTAGTAAAAAGTACTTATTATTATACTTGTATGTACTAACATGAGTCCAAATGTTGGATCGTTATAAGCGTTTGTTTTGTTTGAAATGGTTTATGGATTGACTGGTGGGAATTGAACAGCTATCAGTAATCAGTATGCTACAAGTGCTCCACATCCACCCAAAAAACTGTAACTTTAATTTTTGAACATTTTCGTGAAGCTTTGAAGACGTATTTAGAAAAAAATTCTCTTTGGTAGAACAAAAAAAAATCAAAAATATGCACTGGGTGCCTAGACGCTGAAGTAAATTTGATCTTCGAGTTAAATTTCAATGTTCTCTCCTGTTAGCTAGATACATATGTTACAATATGTTTTATACATCTGTTTATCAATAAAGTGAGCGTGGTTTAGTGGTTAACTCGAATTAAAAATTTAATTGAATGTCCAGGAACTGAAAGTAAGATGCATTCAGAATGTAATTATAATCTTCAAGGTTGACGTGAGATTAGTAATTATCATTGGCGATTTTGAGCTTTTCTCTTATAACCGCCTAATTTCTCAAGTATTGTAGATTCTGATTCAAAATATTCCTTTTAATCACTCATCACTTCACTTTTTTTTACGCCAACTGAAAGAAAAAATTAATTTTGTTCGGTCAGCCTGCTCGCTGTAAAGTACTGTAGTACTTTTGCATAGGTAGTAGTTATGGTTTTGTTCAACTTTGTGGGGGTTTTATTCAAGTTGACTGCCTAATAATATAATAATATATTTTAATTATTTAATTATATAAATTTCAAACATTTTATAATAAACTTTATTAATAAAATAATAAAAAGAAAAAAGTCATTGGTCGCGTTCTTCAGGTTCACTTGTTGGCAAACTGTTTATGGTTATTCTCTTTTTATTGTCTGTTGCATCAAAGGTAGCCATTGGGAAGAGGGCAGCCGAATCAGTTCAAGTCAACGCTTAAATCTGGGCTAAGCGGCCTTTGTAGACGATCCTATCTAAATAATCCCGTGTGCTTTATAAAGGTGATCCTGAAAATGAAACTGCGCGGAAATTCGTCGCCAGAAGTCACAGACATGTCGACGGACCTGTATTTAGGATCCGTCCTGGTGTTCCTTAGCCCACGACAGATGCATCTTCTCTTAGAACTGGCCAGTGAGCTGCTTAAGTCCGATAATAAGGATGACGGGTAATTTGGTCTTTTCATTCCCAAACATCATCTCGTGATCTTGTTGAACTTATCATTTTCTCGCTAGCGTTAACCCTGCCGCTCAAAATCAACGTGGAGGCCCAATGACGAGCGCCCATTACGCAATCATCGAAAGAGATCTCATGCAGACGTACGTGAATCGATCACATCGTTTGCAGTCGGATGGACTGAAACAAGCCCGTGGCTGGTCAGGACCTATGCTAGGTAATACACTGTTTTTTGGCGATAATAAACTTAGCAGTTTGAGCGTTCGCAAAAAGATACTTCAGAATATATGAGTACCTCACCTTAGGCACCCCTGTAGTTGGAATTACGTCACCCACTGAAAAAAAAAGTGGATACACAATATTAGTAATATTTTCACTTTATCACGAAATCTTGCAGATGACAGCGACGATGACCCTGAGTTCCAACCCATGGACAGCTACCACCACGACATGAGCGACAGCATAAGCATAGCGTCTAGCATGTCTTCGTCGATGACGTCAGCTGCACAAATGAACACTTACGATAAACTTAGTGAGAACCTCCGCTTTTTACTGCTTCACCTTTTTGAAACATCACTCAATTTCAGCTGGAAGAATTGATGTAGATCCAAACCGAGAAAGAACATCCTACCAGGTGCATGCTACATCTCTGACAGTCGTTTTGCTGCACGAAGACGTGCTAGTGTGGGACGAAACTTTGAAAATCTCCAGCGTCGCACAGCTGCAAGCCGAAGCGAAGGAGTATTTCTCCAAAACGAAGGATTTCTTCTCGTCGATAGACAATGATTATTTTAAAATGTTTCCCGAAGTGCTGAATCGCGCTTGCTCCCGCAATCATCTCAGGTATAAAAACAATTTTCCAATTATTCGTCTATATGATCATGCTGTTTTTTTTTTCAGATTATTAGCCGCTCCAATGCAGTTCGAAATCGATTCAAAAACTTCCGCCAAATACCTCTCGACCGACGGACGACTCGAAATTGCGCAGATCAGCTTGTCTGAATACACCAAGAAATCACGCGAAGAACCTTGGAAAGTGTCAAAATTGATCACTTTCTACAATCAGAATGGTCAGATCAGCAATGCGACTTCCAATCTCTGTTTAACGATAAACCATGCAAAAAAGCTCAACCCCAATGCCGGTTTCTCTGGCAGCATGCAAAAGTATCCCTATACTACTCTCAAGTAATTTGTGATACTTTTTTATTTATTCCGTTAGTATATTTTCAACTTTCCCAGATTTACACTGAGGCCAGCCACTTTGGACATTGACGTGACTATTTTGGATAGGATCTCAAATTTGCTTACTCCAGTTTATGTCTGTTCTTCTCCCCCATCAAAAAGCAACCTTCATGGCCAGCATTGCAGCAATTCTCACCTCGTAATAGACATCACTTCCAAGGCGCTCACTGTCAATTTAAGGTTTGTTCTTTGTTGTACAGCTCAATACATTGGAAAAATAATTCCAAAGTCTAGCCTTCGCAGTCACTTTTGACTTAGTTATTGTTAAAAATTCCAAATTGTGTTAATTTTTCACAGGTTCCCACAACTTGAGGCGCAATTTTTCGAAAAGAAAGTTACCCATGATTATCTACAACTGGTGCTGTCTAATGCTTTCTTCAGAACATGCTTACATGTTCCAGGTCACTATGAACTTCAATGTAAAAACATTGACGTTTCTTATTATGAAAATGAAAATAGCACCCCCGAGCACATAGCTTCAACAGACATCAGTGAAAATTCCAAAGACACATGCCGGTAAGTTGAAACAGGGCTCATGAGGGTGATAACCTATAATAGCGTATTTTCCTAGTACAGATCAGTAATAAAATAATGAACTATTTTAAAAGTTTCAAAAATAAAATATCTACCTTATCAATAAAAAGTAAAAAAAAAAAACAAGTAAACTGCGCCTCGTGAATATACAGAGTGTCACGGTCTAGGGATCGAATATTACCTTTTTGTTCGTAGCTACCAGACACATGTTCTATTTTTTTTTTGTGTTTGAAAAATTATATTTATTTTATAAACGGTAAGGTAAAAGCAACAGCATTCCAAGTCGTCGAAGTCACATTGCGGGCTTCATCTACGTAGGTACATGTCAAAGTTTAACATGATTCAATTCAACCAGTGGCGGCGGAGTCATGGAGTTGTCTCTCACTGATTAAATTATAAATTTTGTTGAAATTTGACTTGTAAGCAGGCGATGTTTGCAAGGTAACTTACACCAAATTGAGGCTCAGCTGCTCCGACCATTTACAGAATAAAAATTTTCAAAAAAAAATTCAATTTAAAATTTAATAATCTCATTGGAAATTACGATGTTTTCAAAATTTTTACTGCATGAACATCGTGCGATATAAAATCAAATTGTCTCAAAATTGTAAATGCGCTGTCCTTGTTTTAGACTTTCCATCACAACCCAGGAGGTACCTTCAAGCAGATATTTCGGAAACAACACAAATGTTCGTGTCGATCCTACTTTGATGCAGTCCACAAACATAATTGACCCTTCGGATTCGTCTGATCTGGGTCCATTCAGCTGCAAAAAAGTAGTTCACGAAAGCAGCGCCAATGCTGGTCATCACAATGCTGAATGTAAGTGGGCACAAAATAAGCTGTCAATTTTTTGAATATGTGTAACATGAAACTTTTCAATTAAATTGCAGCAAACACGGAATTGAAAATGCCTGGCGACAAGCAGGAAATCAAACAGTTCATCGAGACCACCACTGCAACGTCCGCAATGCATTTTGAAATTGAACTCCCCACAGTGTCCATGCAACTGATCTCGAAGCACACTTATGAATTGCTGTACAACAGGATCGTCAATGGTCTATTGTTGTGGGAACCGAAAGCGCCTAAATTGAGAACCACTAGTTTGGACTGCACCGAAAACGAAGACGACTTTCAATCATTTCAGACTGGTTCAGGTGAATATAGCAATTTTGTATTTTAGGCAACATAAATACCGAGTGCATGCCTAATAGAAAGATACACAAGTACAAACATCATCGTTTGTACGAGCATACCTAACGCCTACATACCTACGCATTTTAGATGGTGAGAGCTGTGACAGCGATGAAGAAGACAGGAAATATATGCAAAAAATAGGACTGATGTCGCCTATAAAGAACGAAACGTCCAAGGAAACGAAGAAAAAAAGCACCGGCAACAACGGGACTAAAGGTAGCAATTTAACCATCAACTTCCGACTCGCATCTGGTTTGTTGTGTCTTCACGCTCCTGTTAGAGATTCTTTCTCAAACGTCATCCCCAATCAGCATGGAGAATTTCTCATTAAGGTTGCAAAGGCCAATTTATTCTTTGTCAGTGGATACATGGGCGACCAGGATTTGAGCTACATGTCTTCAGAAATCTACAGCGCCAAGATGTATCATTGTGGTGAGTTATTTCTTGTCCTGTCTATTTTGCGATCTTCTCTTTCAAATTTTATTTTCTCCGAACATTTTTGCAAGAAACTTATCAACTGTTCCAATCGATGCTATGTAGTCGATTTTTCCATAAAAATACCCCACTCTCTAATGATTCTCATGATTTTATTAATCATTGTTCACAAAATAAATGAAAATCATGTAAGGACCTCGTTGACTACTCACTAATTAAATCATTGATTCCACTTTCCTAAAGCACAAACTACGACGGCTGAGGGACTCATTCCAACTTTGCGGAAGATAGATTGCCGTCCGGGGGAGCACTTCAAGTCCACCATTCATCCATCCAACAAAGAAGTTTTGCTGAATACGGCAAAATACGGAGGGAAGCGTGAAATGATAACAGTAGCTGTGAAAATTCAAAAGAATCAATGCATCCACCAAAACGCGGAAAATTTCAAGGTATGTAGATCCTCAACCCTAGAACTCAAATTTAATTCAACATAATTTTCAACAAGAAAAAATTCGATATACATATCTACCGCATTTCTAAGCGTAATTCATTTTTTATTTTTATAACCCTTTTATGATTTTTTTCCACAGAAATTTACCATATCCGCTGGATTCAACAAAATGACCTTGCGTCACCGGCCAGTGCATTCGCCAAACAACTGGTATTCTCAACTCATAGACTTTTTTAATGTGCCAGATCACCCAATACCTGGCTACGAATACACGAGGTCAATCACAGAATTGTACGCGTATTTCTGGGATTCGGCTGTGGATTACAGGTGAGTTATTAAAGTTGTCAATTTACTTGAATCTATGTTTTCCTCATTTTTTTTTACAGACCGATGTATCTGAAATTAAGAGCAATATTGACTCTCGGATCGTTCACCGTGTCTTGTCATCTTTCCTCTGAAGACGTTTCCACGATAGTGTTGAGAATCATAGCAGAGGACTGCAGATTCTTTTTGAGCGATAAAGTGACTCACGTCGATAACAAACCCTTCTCGTTTGAGGCAAACTTGGAACGAGATTACGTCAACGTGGTTGAGATGAACCTTTTCGAAATAAGCGTGAAACTTTCCAAAGAGGTACATACTAAACCAGAAAATATCCGACGGGTTTTCAAATTTCAAATTTTCATTTCAGAAAATGTCCGCTTCCCAGTTTAAAGATTTGAGAGCGTCCACCAATATGATATACATCAGAGTATGCTACGACAGTTTGTCTGCGTTGTCCGACTTCATCACGTACTTTTGCAACTCGGGCGATTTGAGTTCATCCAGCGATATTGAAAACAGCGGTTCCAGCACCTACTCGAGCCCCAGCCACCAGCAAGATCAAGAACTGATATCGCTCGGAGCTAAGAACCGAAACGCGTTTTCTAAGAACAGCGAAAAACGAATCGGTGATCTTTTGACTGATGCTATAGAAGACGTACCGGTGCAGCAGCCCCTAAAAGTCGATAGAGGTGAGTTTCTCCAGGCCCACAAAATAATGTGTAGTGCTTGTTTCGACTGAGTTGAAGTTATTGTATTACTTGAAAAATAGTAAAATACGCTATTCATGCGGAGACCACGATATAAACTAAGGTGCAGATAGCCTTGGGCAAGCCTCTGAGTATTACGCTTGCAACCAGCAGTACAGCAATGTGTAGAGGATAACCGCCAGCGTGGGCGGAAGACGAACTGGCACCGGGTACTACTAGTTCCATCAACTGCCCTCATCAAATCCAGAATCTATACCTCAGTCATGCGATTCCTCACATGCGGTAGATTATTGGATTGCACGTTCACGAACCCTGCGTCTTTAGTAGAAACGAAAAATCCAAATTGAAAGAAAGTATTGTAGGAATCTTCAGGGAATTCATCATTTCAGGAGCTTTAAATTGCCGCCATGAAAAATCGGCTGTCACGTCTGTTAAAGGCAGGTCAAAATAAAGAGCTCGCTTGGGACCCCGCGGGCTCTTTATTGGACCCTACGTCGACGACCGGCGTCGTCGCAGACCTACCTTTCTTTGTATCATCCATAGCTTTCACCTAGAGAACAGCCACAGACTGTCACCTCTGAACAGACGAGGTCCTCACACACCAACTGTTGGCACGCCATGATTGTATCTATTGAATTCAGCCAAGAAATGGTCACCTCGGGCTGTCCGTGCCGTCAATCACCACTTTTTTCTAAAGGTTTTCTGCTTGGACCTCACCTGGGGATCCGTATTCTACATTCTACAGTTCGCCTTAGCTACCTTTGTGTTTGGGATGCAAACGTTTCGCTATGCCCCACTGTCAAGATACAAGTTTAGGCTCGTTTTGTGACCCATTTGGGGATTTGGGATCATTCAGCAGGCATTTTATGGCAGGGAGAAGCACCACGGTAGTAGCTACTGACACAGCAGCATACATGCTTGCGTCTGCCGAAGCGGTGTAACGTGACAGTCACCAGTTTCTATTTTTCTACCGCAACCGCAATGCATTGCCGGAAGCGTAATTTTTTAGTCCCTCACCTCTGGAACTAGACTAGTATCTAGTACTAGTACCACCAAGGCGAGTGTCCATTCTCCTGACCTCAGACGAGAGGTGGTTGTAGAACCTCACGGCCATGATGCAAGCGTTCCGCGCAGATTTAGCAGTCCTATGTGGCGGAACGCAAAGCCGACCCCTCTGTCGTGTCACACACCCACCACCGCCATCACCTGACTTGAGGAACTTCGGCAAGTTGTCACGAACATAGACGACACAAGCTAATATGTACAACGAGTACACAGTTCAAATCTGTAGGTCACCAAAAAAAATACGTGGGTGCGTGACCATGGTCACCCTCGGAAGAAGTGAAACTTCTATAGGTATGAATCAATTAGCAAACAACGTTCGAAGAGGTGTTCTTTTCATACTCTCGCTCCGGCGCTCCCTAACGATTTGTATCATCTTGTTTTTTTTTATTATGAGTCGTTTCTAATGGCAGATATACTTACGACACGATTTGTATACGACTAGACTCTTTTTGTTTCTTTTGTCGCTACGCTCGGTGCTTAAACTTCCATACCCCGTCACATAAAATCTCACTTATACCCCTAATGCAATAAATATCTATTTTCATTAATAATATTTTCCACAATAAGTATAATATAATATTATAATAATAATTATCATTATTATGAATCTTATTTTATTCTATCTTTCTGCGGTGCCGGTGAGCCGACGAGGTCCGTTCATTCATACACATAATTATGCGAATGTGACGGATTTTCTTACTGTACGATTTTCTCCCGTTATATTAAGGACGGTGTTGAATTGGTAAAATAAGCGTTGCGAAATCAATCCGTTTGGGTTTATTCCTTGACGGATTTTTACCATTTTGGTCTCTTTCGAAAGCTACAAAGATGTACTTTGGTTTGAGCCCATTGACATTTCCAAAAACCAAAAATAATTTTTTCAAATGTCATTTTTTTTTTTTTTAATTTCGGAAATGCCAATGAGCTCAAACTAAAGTACGATCGCACGCAAAATAAACGGAGACAGTGTTTCGCGCGGAGTGTACCGATTTTATGAATTTTGGCTTGGTGTCACAGTGACAAGATAGCCCAGGTATTTTAGGTGCTATTCAAGTCGAAGCGTGAACTAATTTATGGTCGGCCAAATTTTTCATGAAACGACAGTAAAGAGTGTCTGCTATAACATACCAAAAGTCCCCTAAGATCCCGTGTCGGCGTCCCCCTTTTTGGGGCGTTTTTTTCTGAAATATGACAGTTACGTTATAAGTATAACACACAGATATTGGGACGCACGCCTGTCACCCGGAATAGCTCAGTGGCAAAGTCTTTGCTTTCCGATTGATAGATCGCTGGTTCGAATCTCCTTCAAGACACAATTTTTTTTTCGTGAAATTGATTTTTTCCTTCTCCCAAAAATTATCCAAGGTACTATTGATAACAAAATTAACTCATACAGCTATATTTTGGCTGCGTGAATTGAGCATTTCTGTCAGTGCCAAGGTGACAAAGCTCAATCAAGCTGATTTCCGTCAGTCATGCCTCGATTTAGCATGAACGAAAAAACAGAATTGTTATACAGCTGGAAGGTCTTTCTAGACAGGTTACGTTGATGTTTGGCACCGACAAAGTGTCTGTACTGTCTGTGAAGAAGCAATGGGCGGAACATGGGAACTTTGCTAGAAGATGTGGCGCCGAAAGGTCAAAAACTTCCACTGTGGACCAAGACCAAGCGCTGCTCGATCAACCACGACATGATCCCTTCAGTACGGCACGAGAAGCGATAAACGAAACTGCCTTTCCAGGCTGCTCGATGACTGCGAACCGCCGAGTTCGAGAGTCTGAACACCAAGGTCTGAACTGTGCTGCAGGGTGGCTGCTAGGAAGACGTTTTCAACAGACTTGAGGAAGCAAACTCATCTGCTAGTTTCGCTCGCCCACATTTATCGAGACTAGACTTTTGGTATCGGAGTGCAGCATCCAAGGCAGATTCAGTTCAAAAACTACACCAATATATTCAAATTTCAACTTGACATTGATAGCTCGATCTTTCAGAAATGACGACTCTGGGAGACATGACGACGAAATCGTCAAAAAGTCGAATCCACCCCAACCAAATGATGAATAATCATGGCGACTGGATTTAGACGCTGTATGAGTTCATTTTGTTACCAATAGTATGAGAGTGCTTATTCTGAAGCATTTTCGACTTTTTTCTCGAGAAAATAAATCTATTAATACGAGTTCTGGACACATAATAAACAATAAGCTGAGATGCCATCATGGCTTTTTCGTCACATTTTTCAACTCATAAAATGTAGTTACCTGTCCATTGCGAAATTGTATTGAAGTATTTTCAATAATAATGCTGGACGAGCATTTCTACTTGTCCTTGTCAATCAATTATCAATTATCATTATCAATTTAAAATACAGGTGATTCCAAACTGTCGGGCTATCGCTAGGGTGTTGCTAAAGGGCACCCGTTCGAGTACAAATGTGCAAAATATTCTATTTTCGCGATATCCGAAATGTACAATAATGATTAGGGAAGAGTAACAAAAATAGACCTTTTGAAAGGAAGGCCTAAAAAAATTAAAGCCAGTTTTGAACCAAAAATAAACTTTGTAGAAACATTTTTGTGCCCATAGGTTAAATAACAAGAATTAATTGAAGAAGTCATCCTCGTCTTCGTTCGTTCGTTCGCCAAAAAATTTTGAGGTGCCTCCGTACTCAGAGTTTCGGTGGAGTAGTTTTGTTGACATATCCAATTTGATCAGAAAAACCAGCTGAATCCAACGATCTTCACCACTTTACCGCAACTCGCTAGCTTTAACGGATATTGAGACAATTGGGTGTGGACATCTTTTTTGAATGACCCGTATATAAAAAAAGGAAGTGGTTCAGATTGTAGATTGTAGATTAGAGGTGGTTGTTTGGTCTCGGAGGATCCTTTCTGCACTGCGACCTATAAGATCTTTTCTGCGTGACCATGCTTCTATTTAATGTCCCAGGAAATCCACCTTGTGTGAAGTGGTTCAAAGAAATGGGACAGTATAAGTATAACAAGCTAGAGGACAAGTGGAAATGCTCGTCCAGCATTATTATTGAAAATATCTCAATACAATTTCGCAATGGACAGGTAACTACATTTTATGAGTTGAAAAATGTGACGAAAAAGCCATGATGGCATCACAGTTTATTGTTTATTAAGTGTCCAGAACTCGTATTAATAGATTTATTTTCTCTAAAAAAAGTCAAAAATTCTCCAGAATAAGCACTCTCATCCCTTGGATAATTTTTAGAAGAGAGAAAAAATCACTTTCACGAAAAAAAAAATTGCGTCGTGAACGAGATTCGAACCAGCGATCCATCAATCGGAAAGCAAAGACTTTGCCACTGAGCTATTCCGGGTGACAGGCGCGCGTCCCAATATCTGTGTGTTATACTTATAACGTAACTGTCATATTTCAGAAAAACGCCCCAAAAAGGGGGACGCCGACACGGGATCTTAGGGGACTTTTGGTATGTTATAGCAGACACTCTTTACTGTCGTTTTATGAAAAATTTGGCCGACCATAAATTAGTTCATGCTGAAACTCGATAGTACCTGGGCTAAGAAGGCTAAAATTCATTAAATCAGTACACTCCGCGGGAAACACTGTCTCCGTTTATTTTGCGCGCGATCGTACATCCTTGTAGCTTTCGAAAGAGACCAAAGTGGTAAGAATCCGTCCAGGAATATACCCACACGGATTGATTTCGCAACGCTTATTTCACCAATATGACTCCGTCCTTTAAGCACGGTGGAAATTGTGTCTAGCAGGCCACCATTTTTTCGAAATTGAGTGTTTTCTTTATTTTTTACAAGTGGATGTTGGAGAAAATGCGAATAGAATAGGTACTGTAAGTGTCATCCATTTAAACGGCTCCTATGTATTTACAAATTGGTGAAGAATGTCCCAGTTAGAAGTTTCATATTTATTTGAAGAAAAAACTCATTTATTTCTTGAGAATTGTCATCCGCAAATGATTCAATAGTTTGAAATACATTTGTTGCATCGTGCTTATCGCTTATAGAAACCATCGTGATCAACGCCAGGCAATCACGCCAGCAAACACACACATCGAAACATCATCGGCATGGCATCGGCAATTAGTGCTTTCCATCTAGGTGTACCAAATAATGGAACATGTTCTGTCTTCAGTCAAACCCCCTTTTACTACTTTTTCTACTTACCAAATTTCATGTCAGCGACGTAGGTATTGCAGGTATCTACCCTATGATTAAAAAACTTTTTGAATCCAGATTGCTGTGATTTTTCTTTTATGTTGGTAGTACTGCAGGAGTTAACTTCAAAGTGACACTTGCATTTTGATAACCTTCTTGGCATTACCGTTCAGCGATCACCTAAAATTGTGTGCCTAACTAATGGAACATGTTCACTAATGGGACGGGACATGTTCCGTCTGGCGGTATTTGTATCGTCCAGACCATGCCCAGACTGTGAGCACTCACAGTGACACTGACATTTAATAATTATTCAGTCATTATAGCCAACCTTTAATAATTAAAATGAATATTTCCCTCATACGTCAAAAACGCGATAATTCGGACACAAAGGGCCGTGTGAATAAAAAGTAGCTTTTGCTTTTAACTAGCTTTAGCTAGGAGTTGCTAAGGAGAATTTGCTTAGCAACTCCTAGAAAAATCGAAGTAAAAGCAAAAGCTACTTTTTATTCACTTGGCCCAAATTTTAAGGATTAATAAGCGATAATCCGAAAGACCATATCGATAATTCAATCGATCTGTCATTGTTTTAACACCTACTGTCAAACAAACATGATGCGTGTCCAGTGTTAGCGTTGGACTCTGGACACTGTATGCGGATGCTCATGCTCAAGCGAGTACTCAAGGACCCAGAGGAATGTGCAAGAAATTGAAATGATTTGGGATTGCGCAGTCATAATGATTTCACACTTTTCACGTCAGCCTCTCTGGTTCTCTTTTCTGTTCTGTGGCTCAGTACAGTTTGGTGGCTATTCATGTATCATCAAATTATTTTTTTTGCGGTGGGCGGGTATCTGTGTAGTCACTGGCAGTACCTCCTTAGCGCCGTCTTAGTAGGCTAAGAGCGATGCCGGGTGATTCCCACACCACCCACCATTTTATGACGCATCAACAGCGAGGTTATTAAGCACCCTTTTTTTGGTGTCCTTCTCGTTTCACAATTTTTCCCTTGGTACACGCCAAGGTACTAAAGAGCGCATGAAAATTTTCACCTGGTCCAGGCCGGATTCGAACCCACGATCCCTGGAATTGCTTCCAAAGACGGAGTCCGCCGCGCTACCGGCCGGGTTATCAATTTTATTGTCGTGTGAAATAATATGTGAAGAATTTGTAGAATGATTCGGGAAATATTCTTCCGAATACCACTCTTGCAATGAAAATGAACCAGATAATTCTGAAAAAGCGTGTTGCCATAAGAAAACCGCATTTGTTTGTTTTTTGTTTTCTTCTGTTGTTCGAAAGAAGAGCCTAGCTTTCGAACAACAAAGAAAACAAACTCATGCAGTTTTCAGGCAACACGCATTTTTCAGAATTATCGGTAATTTTCATTGCACTCGTGATATTATACCCGATAATTCCATAACACTCTAGAGGAAGAAGGTTTTTTGATCATAAGTAGTGTGAAATAAGCTGGAGGGTTTGAATAATGTGACCATTTGCACGAGTTGAATTGCTTCATGAAAACAAAGCTTGAGAAACAGGCTAATTTTGATATAACCCTTTCATTGGTTCAACTCGAATGTTTCACGCGCATTGATTGGTCAGAAGTATGTTGTATGTAATAATCAATGATAAACGCCTGAAAAATGTTGTATGGACCTCGGCCAAAGATTCTTTTTTGACCTCACCTGATTTGCGGCCTTGATCTGCTAAAAAAGATCACCTTTACGGCCTTGGTACATAAATAACTATTGTCGACAGAGCTAAAATAAAGTTCCACTTGAATGACTTTGGTGCATGTTTGTGCATTTTTGCTCGCCTGGGGTAACTTTCCAAATTGACATCAAAATTAAATTTTCAGCTGCCGATCAGAATTCAAGAAACCCATCGAGTTACGGAGCAGCGTTTCTGTTTCCTGAAGAGAAAGATGACAAAAGGCAATTTCCTCAGGTGACCAAGGAACTGGGAAACATCTACCGTGGCTGTTTTGATTACGAAAACGACGATCTCTCGGAATTCGTTGTTGTACCTTGCGACCTTGTACATGATCCTGTGGCCGAGGAGTTTGACGACGGTTACACAGAAAGATCTGAATACTTGTGTCCCATTACTAGCTCAAGCAATCAGTACTTTACCAAGCGAGATAAGTACGGAAGTCCTGTCGAAAGGTACACGTTGTCCGAAATGTCGTTGAAACTGTGTATCTATGATGGCAACGATTTCGGATCGACGACCGATGGAAAAAGCGGCGAAACTACGAAACTGGCTAACGAAAATACAGTCAGATTTTCGAATAAGCAACCCGACAGGGTTACTTTCACGAACAGCAACAGCAAAAACAGTAAAGGCGTTGATTGGATGCTCAGAGGCGGCGTCAACAGAAAGCGGGACGTGCACGTGGCCTTCTGGTTCAGTAAGGTAAAAAAAACTTGAGATAATTAAAAGCGGCCACTTAATATTCACGATTTTTTCCATGTATAGGTCTTTTACGATAACCAAATATACAGTCCAAACCACACGGTGGCATCGAAACAGGACCTAAGCATTGCAGACATGGAAGTGCTCGATGGGGTAGAGGCCAGTTACGTCACCGGTAATATGTTGCACGCGCTGAGAGATGGTCCCAAGGAATCCACGCCGTTTGTAAGTTATATAATATACGGGGTGATTTCAAAATGGCATATTTTTTCGCCGATACGTTGTGAAGAAGTCACTACGAAGTCAGAAAAAGATGTATTCACGACTGGTTTTTGGAAGGAGTGTAATAATACGTCTCATTGAACGAGTGTAATATTAATACCTATTAGTATATTATTATACGAGTTAATAAGACGAAGCTTGTCACATGACTGTTTTTGGGGCATGACGAACACAGTGAGTGAACTCCGCGAGGAAATGCGCCATTGCGAAATCACCGTGTATGCAGGATGTTTCACTTTGTCTTGTCGATATTTTAGGAGATGGTAAAGCATCCAAAAATTAGTGGACTTTCTCATAAAGAACCATATCAAAGACCCATCATAACGGAGATGAAGCCTTTCAAAGTTGAGTTTTGAAAATAGTTTTTTTTCTTGTAACTCCAAATTCAAATAATAGATTTTGACCAGATTTGCTCCAATGTACATAGTAAACTGATACATGATTATTTTTGAAATTTTTGATTCTACGTTCAATTTTGATGATTTTTTTTAAAGTTCACTAATTTTTTCATGTTCTACCACCTCCTGGAATATTGACAAGAAATGTGAGATTCCCTATATATATATTTTATGTTTCATTTGTTTTCGTTTCAAATCTAGCTCAAGATTCAAAAAGTAATGGAGAGAGACATTTCGGACAACACACACCAGTTGTGCATGAAGGTGTCTGGGGTAGACCTCAAAGTCGACATAGATCAAATCACCTTGTTGTTCCTCATTAAGTTCTTTGACAACTTGAGTGGATGTAGTAGTACAGGTAATTTTTTTTACGCCGTGCCTAGTCAGTTGGTACTGGTAGACAACATGACGACCAGTAGTCGAGCGATTTGCGATTCAATCTAGTGGTACCCCTCTGATCACCTATAGTGGGACTCTCATGTTTGGCAACGCGTTTGGCGGTTCCGCTTGAAGCTTCGTTACTTTCTCATGGAATTAATGTTTCAGTACGCTCATGAACCACTTTCGCCATTTCGGCTGTACGAAACTATTCCATGCACACTACTTGGAGTCCCACTACTTGATTTTTTGAGTCTGCAACAGCTTTGCTAGCGGTAGAAAGAAGGGTCTGGGAAAAATATTTCAGATGATCGATCTTGGTAGGTACTACCGTATGATCAAAAACTTTTCTCCTCTAGGCAGGCTGTGGTCTGGTCATTTGGCAGGCAAACGAGGCTGATTTTGGCCAGACCACAGCCTGCCTAGAGGAGGAAAGTTTTTGATCACACGGTACTGTTGCTTCGCGCAAAACACTATTCACTGTCTTACCACTTCTTCGTGAGTGATGCGCAACGTAAGAACCTTCTTGCGTCGTCCTGCTGGCTGCCGGTACCTGAGAAGATACTTTCAATTTTTGAATTTGTACTACCAACAGTCTATCTCCTATTTTTGTGTTGTTTAGAAATTCAGTCGGAACGTAGATTATCCAAGCAAAATACTCCCGTTCACCAGCCACCGATAATGACCGTCAACGATAGCGAAAACACAAACGTAGAGGAGAAGGACTTACCTGACACGGATGATCTTCTCATTCTGAGTGACGACCGTAAGGTTTCGGTTGATGTTTCCAATGAGAACGATTCACTAGATGGATTTCCCATGGAAGATGGTCCAACTTACATCAAGTGAGTTGAATTAATATTATTATTATCATTAAATAGCCGATTCCTTCAAAGTTGTGCGTCACCTTGATTAGACGAGAAACGGTTGAAGAAAATTCAAAATTGCAAATATAATAGGCAACGTAATTTCAATCCCGCTACATCCATGGATATTTTGTTTTGTCCCCGAGGTTGCATGGTAGAGCAGCTAATAGCTAAATGTCGCCTTGTTAAATAAGTCAATTAAAAAAATAAATAAATAAAGAAAATCCGATGAAAAAAAAAATAGCCTGGGGTTGAAATTGTTGCCCTAAAAATCACAAAAATAGGCCTAAGAGTACAAGAAGAGGACCTTCTGAATTTTTGACACTGCGAACGGATAAGATTAGATCTGTAGAAGCTATGTCTACAAGATTAATAAAAAAAATTACGTCTTCAATTTCGTAAACATTTGGCACGAGGTAGCTAGCAATAGGGAACTATAAGGGGGCCAATAGGAGGGCTAGAGCTCGAATAATATAGCCGATGGTGACCAAAGCTTCCAACGATTCCCCACGTGTCACTAAATATGTTTTTCAAAGCGCCAAATGATTGAAAGGTCAGTGGTAAGTACAAAACCACACTGGGTACAAAAGCAGTCTGGGACTACTCAATGGTTTTGAACGGGCGTAGTTTAGGTCTTTTCGCCAGTTTTGATATACAGGCCTTGAAAGACAAATATTTTTGCTGTGCGCTTAGGATTACTCCCAAGTTTGAACTTTCATTGCGCGACTTGGATGGGGATGAGCGGGAGAAAGAACAAGTCATCTGATGCACAATTTTCTACTCATTGCATTGGTTAGCATGAAGGGGACAACCGAAAAGTTTTTTTTTTGACTAATAACAATAATTGATTACTGGTGCCAGATCTCGACCTTCTAGGGGTAAGTCGATTTCAAGCTTCGATTCATCTGATACTTTTGCATTGCAAATATGGCAATTTTTCGTACTACCACCCAACTTGACCTACTTTGACCCTTCCAAAATTTGTAGGTAAGGACTCGATACCAAGTTGCAGGCGCAAAGTTTGGGACGGCGTAACTCGCCAAATACAGCGGTCTGATTGGTTGGTATCCGCCGTTGCTATGGTAACCGCACTTACGGCAGTCTCAGCCCCCAACTTGGTATCGAGCCGTAAGTCAGTAAATTGAAAACGCCAAAGAGTGCAAAATCGAAAAGTTTATTCGAAAGAATCGGAAGTGATGAGGAGTTGATTTATAGTCAGAAAAGTAATCGAACTGCCCCAGGTGATTGAGAATTAAACATAACTTGGCAGTACCATGTAATTTCGTTACAGACAAATCATCTTCGACCCGGCTATAAAAATTCAGATGTTCTACAAGGGCAGGGATATCATTAGTCCTGGAGACGGGTTTTTGAAAGGTATCGTGATGGGTCTCGTGAACTTGGATTCATCAACATTTTATCTCCGGAGCTATCAGAACGACAAGGGAGTCAAAGGATTCGACAATTTGTGGAACTTGCTCTTGCAGCACTGGAAGGATGACCTGGCAAATCAGAAATTCGGAATCATCTCAGGAATTCCCCCGCTCGGCACATTGGTTCTGTTCTGTAAGTTTTGTCTTTCTCGCCCCTCTCTCTGATTTGTTTTGTTTTTCGTAATAAGTCAGTTTATTGTTTATGCATTTTTTTCTGTAAAAATTTCCAGTTTCTGGTCTTCGCGATTTGATCGTGATGCCGATTGCACAATACCGAAAGGACGGACGCATAATGAAAGGTCTTCACCGTGGTGCCAACAGTTTTACCATATCCACATGTACAGCCGCCTTGGATCTCGCTCGTAACGTGTTTACGGCAATTCAAGTAAGAATTCATTAGAAAAAAAATCCACTTATATGTAAACCACCGTTTAGAAAACCACTGTATCTTTAGCGCCTTACCTTGGGTTCCACCAACATATTTAACCAGTTGATAGCTAACTCGAGATTTCTTTTGATGGATTCTGGCCAAGTGATCAATGTAAATTCATGTTTCACGCTGTTCAATAACCGAAAGGGTGGTATTATATTTGCGATTTAACCTAAACTGCTCAACAATTGAAGTGGTCCACTCGAAAATTTCGCCCGATTTCAAATACAAATATCTTGGAAACAAATCGACCGATTCTCAAAAGTGCAGTGTTTTTCGATAGCTTATTCTTTTCACTATAAGGTGCCCTGATTGACCAAACAATTGATTACATAATGCATAATATACAGGGCGACAACAAAAACAGTGTTAAACTGTTTCATTTTTGAGCACGTCCCACTTTTGCAAAAAAAATCCCTGAGTCTTTCCGAGTACATTTTTTAGAAGTGCACATCCATGGCTCGAAACGGTTTTTGAAATTTCCGCCTATCTTCTTTGGTTACAGGGTGATGTGAAAGAAACAATTTTTTATTTTTGTAATGGTAACTTTTTTATTTGTTGACCGATTTCCAAAATTTTGATCTTATGTTGAAGCGAAGACCTCAGGTAAGAGGAATCGATTAACATAATTGAATTAACACATCATTTCAAAAAGGGGGGTTGCATCAAATGTGACCTAAGCATGAAATAAGGCCGAAATCCGATTTGAGGGAATTTTTCAAGAAGAATCAACTTGTCGTTAAAGAAATCACTCATTACGAACATTTTGAGATCAGTCTCGCTTATTTGGAGCAACAATTAACGACGGAAAACCCAAATTAAGACTGCATGTTTTCACAGGAGAACCGATGCTCTTGCACACCTGAAAATACACGTAACCTATGTTACGAGAATCACTGATCGAGTTTCCTTCGCGATTTGGACAGTCAACAGAGAGTCGACAGAAACAGTCAAAAGTAACAATAAGTACGTGTGTTTTCAGGTGAGCAAAGGCATCAGTTATCCTGTGAAAATATGCAGTCCCAATTTGGGTTTTCCGTCGTTGATTGTTGCCTTATATAAGCGAGACTGATCTTAAAATGCTCGCAATGAGTGATTCCTTCAACGACAAGTTGATTCTTGTTAAAAAGTCCCCCCAAATCGGATCTCGGCCTCATTTCATGCTTAGGTCACATTTGATCCAACCTTTTTTTTGAAATGATGTGTTAATTCAATTCTGTGATGTGATTCCTCTTGACTGAGGTCTTCGCTTCAACATAAGCTCCAAATTGTGAAAATCAGTTAACGAACAAAAAAGTTACCACTATAAAAACAAAAAGTTGTTTCATTTTACATCACCCTGTAACCAAAGAAGATAAGCGTGAATTTCAAAAACCGTTCCGAGCCATGGATGTGCACTACTTAAAAAAGTAATCAAAAAGACTCGGCGATTTTTTTTTGAAAAACTGGGACGTGCTTTAAAATACAACATTTTAACACTCCTTTCGTTGTCACCCTGTATATCATGCATCATGTATTCAATTGTTTGGCCTATTATTACACCTTATAGTGAAAAGAATAAGCTATCCAAAAACACTGCACTTTTTGAAATCGGTCAATTTTTTTCCGAAATATTTGTATTTGAAATCGGGCAAAATTTTCGAGTGGACCACTTCAATTGTTGAGCAGTTTATTTTCCATAATGAATCTACCATTATTGACCAGAAAACAATTCGTTTAATTTCGGTTTAGCTTAAACCGCTCTTAAATTTTTCGGTGGAACCTGTGGTTAATCACAAAGCGCAGCTGAGCGCCTGAGCTCTAATAATATTCTTCCAACCTTGGTGATATACCATATTATGGTATATAGTAGCCCCCTAAATGCAAAACTCAGTATTGCATCTTGCGTCGGCAATCTTGACGATTTTTGGGGAAAAACGAAAGAAAACAGGAAAAATGTTCAATGGGCAGAATTTGATACGAGATAGTTGTTAGTTCCGTATTATGTCAGTTAATGAAGGCTATTAATGAAATCTTACCGGCACACCAAAATGTCAATTTTCGAATTTTCGGTAAATAGAGTTTTGCATCTAGGGGGTCTTTCTTATACTATTCAACTTCTGTTGAGGTTCGGTGAAAATAACAGTTTCAAAAAGAAATCCACAAAACTTTTCGAATAGTTCACAGCCGAAGCGGCACTCGAAATATTTGCTGTTGCACCAGTGAAAGAAGGACGAACTCCGCATCGGAAAGGACGCAGGAAACGTAAGCAATACCCCAAGGACTTCAGACAAGGAGCCACTAATGCGCTAGCTACATTCACCGGTGTACGTAAATTCTACTTTTTCTCTTCCATATACGTTCCATTAACCAGTGTTTTTATTACACTTTTGATCCATTGCAGGGTTTTCAAGAAACATTCGAGAACTTCAGGCAAGTAGCCGTGTCCAAGCGCGACAATAAGGGTTACGTGTCCGCATCGGCGACCGTTCTTGGTAAATTGCCAGCTTTTGCAGCAGAAGGCCTCGCCATAACATTCCAAGCAGCGAACGACATCGTCGAAGGTACGCACAACCAGATGCATCCAGACCACAAAAAGGAAGAAATGGCGAAATGGCGGACTGACGAACTCTCAAAAGAACATTAAAACAATGTGATAAGACTAAAAGACTGCGGTTTGTGCCCCCCCCCCCCCCCCCCATTATAAGATGAATGGGCGGCACGGTTATTTTCAATGAAACTTTTTTTTTAATATGAAGAAGTAAGCTCATCACTATTTGTGTAATACTAAATTATATTTTATAAGCATTGGTTTTTTAAGCAACACTTAGTTTATAGGTTTTTCCATCACTGTTATCTTCATCTACTTCTTGCCTGGATTTTGTTTGTTGTTGTGCCATAACGAACGAAAAGGTAAATGAAGCATGCTGCACGCAATTTAGTATACTCAAATATTAAAAAAAACTGACAAATTGCAGCTCCAGAAGTTTTGTATTTTTATAATAATGCTTTTGGTTTAATTTCCTTGATGTGTAGACAATACTTAATCAATGATCTAGTTTGTAAATTCGTTGTGTAACGTTTTATTATGTGAGTACGCCTACCAAATGGTGATGGAGTGGAGCAGTGCTTCACTCACCTTCCCCTAAAAACTAATGTCCTAAGAAATTTGTATCTTATTTAATCAATACAATATTCGAATACCTAGGTACAATTGTGTTCATCAATCTTGAAAAGAAAGTGATGTTCATGAATGGTGAATATTGATGAATTACCATTTGTTGTGATAAGATAATCGTAAGTTGAATTTTCATCTAATTAGTTTAATAAAATTTTATACTATAGATTAAAGTGTCTGAATCTACCTGCTACACTTGAGGCAAATTCACAATAGAGGTGTTGCAAAATTAGCGTAAATAAAAAGTATAATTAATTCTGGGGCACCTCAGGAAAGTACTAAAGATACAGTAGGTAGGTACCTGCTATTGAGGTCAATATTGCGGAGGCCCTCTCGGGTGGCAACGGCTAGCAGAAATTTTGAAAATTCATAACGCCCGACTGGAAAATGTTGGAAAATTGCAACTGCAGACTTAACTTGACTATTTTGTTTTGTTGCTTCCTGCCACATTTGGTTCTAATCCATCGGATAGATTTTGAATAATTAAATGGTGAAAGTTTAGAACTTTGACATTTTTAGCGCATTTTCCATTTTGATGAAAATCGCTATTGCAACCGCTTTGTCCGCCCGTCCGTTCCTCGAACTCCTCCCAAACTAGACGCCCTAGCTTTCCGATGTTTTTGCTGTTACATAGTTGCCACTCCCAAAGCTGAGCTAGGCTATATTGTCCTAGCCTTTGCCTTGTCCTATGCCTTTCAAACGGCATATCGCAAGTTCCGTCCCTGACGGAAAATTCTGATAAAAATTGTATTTGCTGTTAATTTTTCTATATGAAGGTAGTAGATCCTATATGATATCACATAAGCTATGAGGTAATCATATAGTATAAGCTTTATTTGTCTTCATATGGAAACATAATAGTTTGAACTTATTTGGAATTCATCATTGAATTTCTATAAGTTTTTATATGAACAATCCATATGATGAAAACCTTATAGAATTTTTATTTGCAAATACCAATAAAATTTGTCTTCTGCGTTTATATTATGAAATACCAATTGCTTTAGAAGATTTGGAATTTCCCGGGAACCGCCGATAATGCAGTGAGCAGTGCCAGTGACTCTGACTCAGCCACAGTGGCGTCTGGCTGTCTGTTCTCTGACCCGCGGCGTCTATTTCTGTGTTTACTGTTTATGTTTCTGCTCGGTGCTGGATGGTGTTATTGGTGTAGTGCTCAATGAAGAAAGACCCTCTGAAAGACCCAATAAGAACTCCACGATTCCACATTTCAAAGGTTCATTACTAGAGACACTAGAGCACAGTGGCTGTCGGCTGTCCAGATGAAAGAAAATGACAGCCTATGTTAAATTTCAAGACTACAATTGTGAAACTTGCAGATATTAAGAAGTTTGACGCAGGAAACATCGATAAAAATTAAAAGTATCGCATATAATACTCTGATGGAGATTACTATAAAGGTGTCATCGTACACGTCGGAGGCTAGAAATTAGACAATTAGACAGACATTATACAAGAGTGGTGGGAGGTTCCTGATCCGATAAAAAATCGCGGTTGCCTGGAATTTTATATGAATCTACGATTTTATATTTTATTTTACGTATCCTGTTCGTAACAACATATGCAATTTTATGTTTTTATATGCCAAATAGCCCAGGCTTTTTAGCATTTAACATGAAACAAATTAATCCACGTGCAATCTTCACGGTATCGTACCCACTTAACCTTACTAAACAACATACTAAAAGTCCCCAACTTTCCTCCGTGTGCGTCATAATTTTTGAGGGGGGGGGGTCAAAATTTTCATTAAAAAAATTCTAGGACAAGAGTAATGTAGTCATTGGCTTCAAATTTATTATATTTGGATACAGTGGGTTATAAGTGAAACTTATTGACAAACTAAACTGCTTGACAATTGAACTGCAACACCTAAAAATTGGGTGCGTTTTCAAATTGAGATAGCTCAAAAAATATCTGACGGATTCCAGAAATTCAGGCATGTGAGGAAAGATCATCTCTTTGACTATCGAGTGCTGGTATTGATGATAAGTTTGATTGCACAATTTGTCATATACAGGGTGCCAACGGAGAGCGTGCAGATTTGGGCAATCTTGCACCTTGTGCAACTTTCGAAAAAAAAGTCCGAGATTTTTTCTCTCGCGTGCTTTTGAAGGGTTGAATCATTATGCCGAAACGGTTTTGGAATTTTGACCCTAACTTTTTTTTTCAAAAAATTGTGCTCACTTTTCTGAAATATGCACTTTCTGATTAAGAAAAAGAAATAGAGGCATTGTTTGTTTTCAAACGGCGTCCATATTGAATTTACTTACGAAGGTTTTCATTTGAGCCTCCACATCCCCTAGAAACTACCCCTTTTGGGACACCGTCTCACAACAAGATATGCAATGCTTCATTTAAAAGGCCTAAGAAAAGTACTCATCAATAATTGGATTGAAGTAACTATACTAGGATGACCCCACACGTACAGCTCCCTAAAAACCACCCCTTGACTTCAAGGGACAGGGTTGGTATGATAAGACATGCAATAGATGAAAATTCCAATAAACGTTTTTTTCAACTGTTCCACTAAAAAAGTGATGCTACACGATGACCCTTTACGTAGGTCATCCCAACAGTACCTAACCTCTCGAAAAAAGAACTACCCTTCAAAAACCCAGTACTTCCGCAATACCTCATTTGTTAGGATTTTTAAAAAATCTGTCGCAATAGTTTGCCGCTACGATGATTTCAGTCACATATCTACCCGAAACTACCCCTTCAACTACCCCTCCAATATCGCATAGCCTCTACCTTGATGCGTTATTTACGAGTTGAAAGAACTTTTGCCTACTAACCGTTTCATTGAAATGACGGTGTTTTCTACGATGATAGTACAAAACCTTTTCTGAAACTACCCCTAGAAATCGCCCCTTTAGTAAAAGGTACGCAATACCTCATTTGGAAGCTCAGAGAAAGTGCGATTGAATAAGTTCAAAATGATTTCGCGATGACCTTACACGCATCAAGGTAAAGGCTATGCGATATTGGAAGGGTAGTTGAAGGGGTAGTTTCGGGTAGAAATGTGAATGAAATCATCGTAGCGGCAAACTATTGCGACAGATTTTAAAAAAATTCCAACAAATGAGGTATTGCGGGAGTATGTACTGGTTTTTTGAAGGGTAGTTCTTTTTCCGAGAGGGTAGCTACTGTTGGGATGACCTACGCAGAGGGTCATCGTGTAGCATCACTTTTTCAGTGGAACAGTTGAAAAAGACGTTTTTTGAAATTTTCATGTACATATTGCATGTCTTATCATACCAACCCTGTCCCTTGAAGTCAAGGGGTGGTTTTTAGGGAGCTGTACGTGTGGGGTCATCGCAGTATCCTTATTTCAATCCAATTATTGACGAGTAATTACCTTATGCCTTTTAAATGAAGCATTGCATATCTTGTTGTGAGACGGTGTTCCAAAAGGGGTAGGTAGTTTCTAGGGGATGTGGAGGCTCAAATAAAAATCTTCGTAAGAAAATTCAACATGGACGCCGTTTGAAAACAAACAATTTCTCTATTTCTTTTTCTTAATCAGAAAGTGCATATTTCAGAAAATTTAGCACAATTTTTTGAAAAAAAAAGTTAGGGTCAAAATTCCAAAACCGTTTCGGCATAATGATTCAACCCTTCAAAAGCAGGCAATAGAAAAAATCTCGGATTTTTTTTTCGAAAGTTGTACAAGGTGAAAGATTGCCCATATCTGCACGCTCTCCGTTGGCACCCTGTATATGACAAATTGTGCAATCAAACTTATCATCAATACCAGCACTCGATAGTCAAAGGAATGACCTTTCCTCACATGCCTGAATTTCTGAAATCCGTCAAATATTTTTCGAGCTATCTCAATTTGAAAACGCACCTAATTTTCAGGTGTTGCAGTTCAATTGTCAAGCAGTTTAGATGTCTATGGTTTCCGTGAGGGGAGCTCGGGAGGGGGGCAATTGGTGACCTATGCAAGAAATTTGGTTTCCAATAATATTGAGACAATACTGGCATGTTGGGTATCGTTTCCCACTAAATCTGACCTTGCAAATCCGATTATGACATTTACATTCTGTTTAAAAAATCTTTTGGGCAATTTTTGGCAGAAAAACGTGATTTTGCGACCAAAATAAAGCCGGTTTTTCAATTTGGGTTATTTTTGAGTTTGATGCATTAATCATTTGGATTTAAAATTGGGTGAATTATATGGACTTTTCTGCATAAGACTATTATATCATAAACGCGACGTAAGTGGTTACAAGGTGAGAAAAATAATTTATTGAAAAAAATGTCGAAGTCCTGAATGTCACTCAAAAATATCTCCGCGCAGTTGAAAAAAATGTATTGTAGCTGTAATATGGCTTTGATTTCATCTTTCAAGGTTTCTTCTTGTAGCCAAAACAATTCTCTAGCTTCCGAAAAAAGAACACTCTACATTTAAATAATAATAATATAACAACAGCAACTTTCCCGCGGGTATAGCCACATTTTTCAGTTTTAACTCTTTGCGGTACAGAAAACTACCTCGAAAAATAACCCTAGTGGTACAGTAAAAATAAAAACTAGTTTTCATTGGAATATTTGGGTACTGCTTAGAAAATCTTTGGGTTAAGATGGAAATTTATTTATTTATTTTTTATCTCATTCATTTTTTGAAAAAACTGTGTGGGTCATATTTCAACCCACCATACCAGAAGGAAAACTAAAAGAAGTATAAATTATTAAACGTTTATTAATTTTAGAAATTATATAGGTGTCAAATCAGCAAAAAAATTGGATTTTATTTCGAAAATATGATAACAAAAGTAGGCACTTGCTTTTTCTACAACTCATTTTTGGTGGTAAATTTGGAAACATGTTTTGTCTTTCCCCAAACACAATGGAACTTTGCATACAGAACATAGCCAATTGGTGCGTACTTCAAATTTCGTCGTACTACATCTTGCACACCGGCGCCTTGTCGTTCGTATGGGTTGGTGGGCACTGTTTGTCAATCTCACGGCTTCTGTTTGGCAAGGCTTCCCTTTTTTAATTGGAATCGTGAGTTGCACCGGAAGACTAATTTTAGTTTGAGATACGAGTTTATCAGCCACAAGGCTGTCGATGATCATCCTCCGAAAATCTTTCATGGATTTGGTGGGCCTCTTCAACAATTTATAGAGGACAAAAGCATTCACAACACATGCGTCGAAGAAAAAAAAACATTATGCGGTGCCACCACTTCTTACTTTTTCTGTCCAAACCGTACACCGACCTCATCTGATCAAATTTGTCGACTGAGTTCATGGATCTGTTATAATCTGTCAGAACTACGGGACATGGAACGTTTTCAATGGTTCCATCTCGTGTCTTTCTCTTGACTTCAGTTGTTTGCAGCGCATCGTGAAAATTGCTCAACAAGTGAACGGTTCTCTTATCTCTCCACTTTAATGCACGTACGTCTGTATTGCTTCGATAATGTTCATACTCTCCTCTTTTCATGGATTTGTCTGGAGAAAATTTTGGGAGATTTTTTCTGTTGGCGATGACAGTTCCACAGGCATAAATATCTTTTTTCAGAAGATCTCCCATCAACTTCACACTTGTGAAAAAGTTATCGAAGAAAATTCTGTGGTGTTTGCCCTCCAAACGGGTTGACAAGGTCTTCACAACCCTTGCCCCCAAACTCTTCTCGACGGAATCTGTCTTACCGGTATAAATTTCAAAATCCCAGCAGTACCCTGACTGATCAGCTACCATCCATACTTTGTACCCTCTTTTTACGGGTTTTTTCGGCATATACTGCTTCAAACTTGAGCGACCTTTGAATTTGATCATAGATTCATCAATGGAAAGATTTTCGTGTGGAAGTAAACAGTTCCTGAAATTTTCTCTCAACGCTTCCAAAAATGGACGTACCTTGTATAATTTGTCATAGTTAGCAGTGTTTCTTCCTGGCATTAGTGTGTTGTCATTCAAGTGAATGTTGCTCAGGAGCCAACCAAAACGATGAAGAGTCATCAGTCTGCTGATATATGGATCATGCAAATCGGGTGATGTGCTCCAGAAATCTCGGTAAGAAGGAAGTTTTTTGATTCCCATCAGTAAGTTGATACCCAAGAACGTTTTTACTTCCGCAGTATTCGTCTTCTGATAAAGTTTTCCAGAGGTTTGGTACCGCTGCTCCGCATACAGATTAGTTTGAAATACAATGTCATTCAAAATATCGTCGGTGATCAGTAAATTGAACAATTCATATGGCGTGGGATCCACTAAATCACTAATGAATTGAGGAACTCCGCATGTTTGCGTGAAGATTTCGGGAGGAGCCATAACATCATTTGGATTGCGACACGTCCAGGTGACTTTTGGATCTACGAGCTGGGCCAAAGGAATATCGTCTTCTGTATCCCAATCTGAAGATTCATCGGACTCAGACGATTCCGACAAAATAACGTCTGCTGCAAGGTCTGGAGCAACGGCTGCTGCTGCTGATAATACATGTCCTGCAGAGTCAACGTCGCTGGCGATAGCTTCATTGTCACTTTCGTCTTCGCTATCGTTGTCAGATTCGCTTCCTGATGGAATTTCGGCACAATGGGTGTTGTCTATGGCATCTATTTCGTCATAAAGGTCGTCAACCGTCATGCCAACCAAGTTGAACGGTAGAGCATCCCGCTCAACTCTGGATCGTCTGCTTGCCATAATATCTAAGAAACAAGTAAAAACGCCTAAATGTATGGTGGGACAATTGATGACCCGCGAGCTTTGCGTCATTTTTCGATAGTCCATCGAGTCAAAAACACGTAATATCGCTGTACTAGAATGATAGTAAGACAACTTGAAAAACATAGTTTCGAGTAATCGCAATTTGAACATTTCAAAAGAACAAAAAACACTCTTCTTCTCAAAATTTCAAAGATTTTTTTAATTTCCAGTTTTATCATATCGCCTCTGATAGACCTGTGAAGAATTCATTATGAAATAACGTTTGCTCAATGAGAAAAAAATCAAAAAGTGAACATATCCTTGTATATCGCTAGAAATAATAGTTCTGTTGGAAGTTGTCCGCTTTTTTATGCAAGTTATCCTAGTATTCGTCAGGAATTTTTGGAGTGATTTTAAATTTATCCCTCTTTTTTTTCAAGTTGTCCGAGTATTGCACAGTAAGCATAGCCTGGTTTAACATATTTTTCATAGTTATCTTCAAGTATTGAATTACTTGGAATAAGCTCATTAGTTTTTGGCTGTCATCTGACAAATAGAAGTGTCACTATCAGAAACTGAAAATTCATTTGAAAGTCCTTGAAAAACTGTATTCAGAACAGTAGATAGTGTTTCGCTAACTCTCATCTGTCAAATATTGAAAAATATCAAAGTTCATAACTTTGTCATCCAATTATTCAAGATTTTTCAACAAACTTCTTATCCTGTGAACCGATTTATACGATTTCTTTCACTTTTAGCAGTCTTGGCCATAGCTATGACCAATATACGTCTGCCTCTGCATCTATCCATCGTTTTACCCAGCACAAACTGAGCTGTGGATAACGAAATCATGGCAATGTACATTAGAGATAAGCTGAAATTATCAAGTAATTTCAAACAATTCACGGAACATTTCTGGTGAGATAGTGGGACAACTTAGAGAAAAGTAAGATATTTTACAAACGCATGAGGGTATGTTTTGTGCAATAGTGAGTTAAAATGAAATATCTGAAGACTTTTATTGAATCAGTTGGTTTTTTAGTATAAGAGTGAGATATCTTTCACAGTCAAATACTGAGATAACATGGAAAACAAGGACAACTTGAAATTTTCAAATCAGATTTGTTGTAAAACTGGGACATGTTGAAATGTCTTCGTATTATACCAGAAGGCAAGATCAAATTCGATCTATTTCTCAGTAGAAGAACTAGAACATTTTGAGATGTTCGAGTATTAGACCAGAACTGTTGGAAAAACAGATAATTATAACAGTGAGATATTCATTTTTTATGAACTTCTATGATGATTCTGAGTAATTCGATTTTTTTACCAGGTAGAGAATAGCTTGGAGCTATAGATTTTGAATTAATCCGAAAATCAGAAATTTGAAGTTATCTTACTATCATTCTAGCACAGCGATATGTACATTACGCTATTCACCAAGTTCTAACGTATCAATTTTTGGCATTGAACGCTATTTTATCGAGATTTATCAAAGAAAAACTCACCTTGAAAGCACTAGCTCTTGCAGCCGTTTTCAAGACCATGCAAAAACTTGTCAGCAACGTCCGAGAAATTGGAAAACCGCGAATTCGTGTATAATTGGTCCCAATGTATGTGCTTAGAGTAGCGGGACACAATTTAAACCGATGCGCACGAAAGCAAAAAATCATTTCAAAGTGGTACATTTCTTGTCCCGATGTACCAATAGATGCAAAGTATTGCTGGTTCAAATTTTGTCCCGGTGTACCTCAAAGAGTTAAGCTGGCTTACACCGCACATCAAACCAACTCGATTTTATAGTATTCAAGGAATGATAATTATATCGAATGCCTGATGTAAATGCGTGAAATAATTGCAGTTATCCATCCTATTCGAAATTTTGAACATTGATGTATAAGACGTGAAAATATCGTAAATTAAAATTCCACAATTTTCAAGAGCAAATCATCATTTTTTTCAAATAAAAAATGCCCAAAATCTTTCCAAAACAGAGCTTCAACATTGTATTTACATATTAATGATGTATTGAAAGTCTAGCACAGCACAGGAAAATTTTTATAGCCATGCTCTGCAAAAAATATCGAATAATTATTATTATTATAATCCCAAGTTCACTAGTAGTCAAAAAAAATCCCATCTAGCTTACCATCCGTACTCTTAGCTTATTTGTCCAATATATTAGTTCCGTTAAACCTCGTCTGTTGATTTCCAAACAATAAATCGATAGTTACCTCGAATACCTACCGATAATACCTATACCCATCTAAAATAATAGCTAAGTTATCTAGCACCTAAAGGGACTAAATACATAAGTTTATAAAAATAACAGATCGTCCTTAGGGTCATACTCAACAAGGTGGGATAGACTCTCACATGTTGTGCCCCTACAGAACTTACTTACACATCTGCGAACAAGACAAGGAAGATCGCCTGCATCTATATTTTAGACCGCAGTTCTTCTTGCAGTTGCAAGACAATATCTTCAAAAGAGTCTCCGGAGCTGGAGGAAGATTCGTCTTGACGGGGACCAACTACACGTGGGTGCTCCCGCGTAGCCCACCGTGTTGTTTGTTTGCACCTAGAGTACCTTAGCTATTATTATCTAGCGAAAACCAGAGGTTAATCCGAGGTCTAGGAGCCGCGATATTGCGTGAAATGACAGACACACAGACGGACGGACGGACGAATAATTAAATAAAATATCTTTGTTGTTTGTCTATCTAGAGTACCTAAGCTATCATCTAGCAAAAACCCAAGCGCAATCCGAAGTTTAGTAGCTGAGATATTGCCGGACACTGCAGACGGCAATAACAAGAACAAACTATGAAAACATGATGCACAAAGAGGAAAATTGCGAAACTGTACCTAGTACCTACTCATACGAGTACTACCAGACCAGATTTAGTCAGTACGATACTGTGTATATTGAACGTAAAATCAATTATTACAGATCAAAGTCTAGGTTAATAATGTTGAAGTGATTTTCCCCATATAATGCGTTTGACGTAACTTCATAGAATCCTTATTGGAATTGCTGGACAATTCACAATTAGTATATTGGAAATAGAAAAAAATAGGTGCTTTGCTGGAATTAATTCAAACAAAAACGATTTTTTTACCATGGCAAGCTTACAGTCCCTTCTTCAACATATCAAAAGTCCTTAACTCTGGGACTGCTACAAATCAGTATACAGAGTGAAAGTTTATCATTTTTCTTTACTTTCTTTTTTTCTTGAAAAACTAATGACTGAAAAAAACCGTTTCAGGCTAGTTTGATAGGCCATTGTCTTCCAATAAACATATAAAAAATATACCACCCAGCAACTGCTGCGTATCAAGTTACAGGGTGAAAACTATTTTTCATCTTCAATTTTTTTTCTTGGTGGAACTGATCTAGATTGAAGCCGATTTCAGTTCTATAGCAAGCTTATAATGTCATACTGAGCATATAAAAAGGACACATCTCTGCATCTGCTGATTTTCAATTTACAGGGTGAAAAGTCATTTTCACGTTTAAATTTTTTTCTTGATGAAATCAACTCACACAACAATTGCGACTGGTTTTTCTGTAAATATGAGGTTCCTTGTCAAACATATCAAAATAATACATTTCTGCTACAGCTACATTTTTATTTACAAATTTAAATGTTTGGTTGCGTTCCAAGATTTTTTGAATTTTTGATGCAATATACCCGAATATACCCAAACATTTAAATTTGTAAAAAAAAACATAGCTGTAGCAGAAATGTATTATTTTGATATGTTTGACTAAAAACTTCAAGTTTACCGAAGAATCAGTCGAAATTGATGTGTGAGCCAATTTCACCAAGAAAAAAATTGAAACGTGAAAATGACTTTTCACCCTGTAAATTGAAAAGCAGCAGTTGCAGAAATGCATCCTTTTTATATGTTCAGTATGACATCATAAGCTTACAAAATAACTGGAACCGGATCCAATCTGGATCAGTTCCACTAAGAAAAAAAATTGAAGATGAAAAATAGTTTTCACCCTGTAACTTGATACACAGCAGTTGCTGAGTGGTATATTTTTTATATGTTTATTGGGAGACTATGACCTATCAAACTAGCCTGAAACCGTTTTTTTCAGTCATCAGTTTTTTGAGAAAGAAAGGAAATAACGAAAAATAATAAACTTTCACCCTGTATACTAATTTGTAGCAGTCCCAGAGTTGAGGACTTTTGATATGTTGAAAAGGGAACTGAAAGCTAGCCATGGTAAAAAAATCGTTTTTGTTTGAATTAATTCCAGCAGATATTCTATTTCCAATATACTAAATGGAGCTAAAAGATACGTCATTTTGAAGCTAAAGCTGTAGGGAATCTACTGTATACAATAATACCGAGTTATATTAAGTGGTCGATGCAAAAGTAAAATGTTAACTGGAGCATAAGAAAAAAAACACGAAAAAAGTGTCATTATCAAGAAATTAAGACTGTTAGTGTCAAATTTTGAACAAATGCTATCCCATATCATTCACATTGATTCATTATCTTTCATTCAAAACCAAGATAAGAGAAATCGATTGGGTGGTTGAGAACTAGGAGCATTTTTAATCGGGAAGTGCATTTTGAGGTGTCTTTATCTTTGCCTGTCAAAAAAACAATGACGCACACGGGGGAAAGTTGGGGACTTTTTGTATGTTATACAGCAAAGTCTAGTGAACTCAAAACTGAAGAGATTAACCGTGTTTTAATTTGTTTTATGTTTTGCCGTTTTTTCGACTAAAAAGCCTGGGCTAAAATGCGGTGTCTTATATGCTTCTATATGTACTCTATCGGCTATTCTGCCTAATCCTATTGGTTTTTTGCAAATAAGATTCTATGTTTTCTATCTGCCAACTACTGTTTCAAAAACCGAATACAGAACATATAGAAAACATATAGAATTCTATGTGATTTTTTTTATATGATTATATCTGAAATTTCCGACAGGGGTGAGATATAGCTTCTGTCATTTTTTGACAGTGACACTTCCGTTTGACAGGTAACAGCCATTGGCGGAAAGCGTGTCGACTAGATACTCGATAGCAAACAGCAGAATCGGGCACCTGGTCACAGGTGACAGTGATGACAGGTGAGCGACAGACCTTGGACGTCAGCGTCAGCCATTGACACTTTTGACAGTAAATACCAACTCATGCAAAAGCACCCCCTACATGTAATCGCCCTATTAGATTTTCGTTAGCTGCTGCGGTGAAGCCTGAATTAGATTAATTAACGTGTTTTTTTTCTTTTTTTTTTTTTTTTCTCACACTAACTTCCTAGGCACTTGTAGTCCGGCGGCTTAGTAGATGGATCATGCAATTTCATTTTATATCTGTGAAATATGGTTAAGATATAAAAGTTTTGAGGGGTGGAGCTATTCTCAATTTTTACCAGGGGGAGAGGGAGGGGGTTGTTCTGGCTTTTTGGGGGCTTTTTGGACTTTTTCTTTTGCACTCGATGTTGTAAGCGGAAGCAAGGTGTTTTCTAGATCTGTGATATATCCGGATTTTTTTAAGTGGTGTAGGCACCCCCTTTTTCTCTTGGGATGGCGCTGGGGGGCTCAAGTTGACACATGTAGCCGATTTTCACTTTTTCTCTGATTTCGAACCAATATCGGCAAGCGAGTCGGCAAGTTTGGTATCGTTTCCGAATAAATCACATCTTCTGAACTCAGCCATGACTTGAAAAAAAAGGTAGCGACAAGTTTAAACGAGTTGTCCAAAGAATATCATGTTTTTTGTGCTTCTATTTGAAGACATTTTTTGGAGGGGTTTTAGACATTTGCGGTTGTTTTCCATTCCAGGTGTATTATTTTGAACTATTTTGCGCCTAAGGAACGTATTTTAGCACAGTATTTTGTTTTGGAAAAAGTTCAAAAAATTAATTTATAAACTTGTTTTGAGCAAATTTTTTCATAATTGAACAACGTCTGAGAGGTTATAAAAGTGTAGAATTGTGGTCTGTAGTGTGAGTTCTGAGTTGGAAAGAAACCATAGTCGCAGAAAACGGGAGCCTTGATGGGGGTGCAGAATCGGGGGAGGGGGGGGGGGGGGTAAATTTTCACTCAAAATTCATGAACGGGCTAGAAACAATCTTTGTTCTGTTTTTCTGTTCCTGTTTATTTCGCTAAAATTGATCCTAAACAAAACTCAAGGGGAGGGGGGGGGGGTATCTTTTAATTTTGGGCTTGGTGAGACTATTCAGAGATCGCTACTGCAGCAGCACTAGCGGCAGTAACTTGAATTTTGCGTGAGTTTTGCGGGGATGATTGGACATTTCCACCAGGTCTGTGCTCTGTGCACCATCGAACCCTCGAGCAGGGAATGGAGTAAAGAACCCTCAGATACGTGGTTCGGCCTTTTGAGCCTCATCAGTGAGGGAAGAATCTCCAAGCAAGGAAGCTCGATGATACACAGACCCGACACGATACCTACCTCGATACCTACTTTAAATAATCGTACTCGCAGTAGGAATGTTAATCGACGTCTCCTGTTGGTAGAACAGTGAATAATGAAAAAAAAAGGACGCGAGGATTTCAGCCCCCTAATTTGATGCCTTCGCCATGCAGGCTGGAAGAACACAGCTTCGCACCAGGCACTATCCACGTCCAGTCACCACCACCACCACGGTGAGGACTACGACTTTTGACTTTTGCCGCGTTTATGCGTATGAAAATGAGATTTTCTTTGTTCATATTTTGTGAAATTGAATTCTGCATGGATTTTGCGAAGATGGTTGGACATTTTCACCAGGTCTGTGCCCCTTCGAACGCCCAACAACATCAGCAACAATTTTTTTACACATACATAATTCGAGAAGCTATATTGAAAAAAACGGCAGCTGATCCACCAAGCTTTCTTCTTAAAAACACATCGGCAAAAGCTTAAAATATAAAAAGAAACTGAACTGTGCTCTGTATTTCAAATATGGACAAGCGTTCAATCATAATTTTTGCATCCACTGCAAACCATGAAATAGCCGACAAGCTCGAAATGAAGAAAAAAATCAATCCCCTAACGAAATTGAGGAACGCGTCTGCTGCTTAAAAATTCATAGACTTGTTGCTAAATAACAAAAGCATTCTCTACCGTCCATTCTCCTAAAAAATGCATGAAAATTATATAAAAAGCTCTAAATTAAAAAAAAACTGCCGAACCTCTCATCTGAATCTCTCACCTTTCCAAATCTATAAAGAATGGGAATGCCTCCCCCTATCAAAATCCTTCTACTAGATTACATATCATACAAACCTTTTGCCTCCTATGTTGATATATGTTACAACAAAAGCTATCAAGGTCGAAATCAGAAGATCTCTCGTCCTACCACCCCCCTGTGTGATTACAACAAAAACAGCTAGCAAGCCCGAAAGTAATCCCCTCCCCTTGAGATTGATGTGAACCCGATTTCATCAGCATACTCCAATAAGATCATAAAATCAGAAATCATGAAAAAATTGTCTCTTAATAAATTGCCCGTTCATAAATTTTGAGTCCCTGCTTGGGCGTTCGATGGTGCACAGACCTGGTGGAAAAATGTCTAATCACCCTCGCAAAACTTGGGTTGCTACTGCTACAGTAGCGATTTTCAAATAGTCACCAAGCCCAAAATTGAATTCCCCCTTTTGGGTTTGGTTTAAGACCATTTCACAAAAATAAATAGGATCAGAAACCGTGAAAAGATTGTTTCTAGCCCGTTCATAATATATGAATAAAATATTTCACCCTCCTCCCCCTCAGATTCTACACCCCCATCAAGAGCGGCTCCCGCCTTTTGGGATTACGGTTTCTTTCTACCCCCGCAGGACTCTTCAAAAAGACCACAGACCACAACTATAAACTTTCATAACCTTCAGACGTTGTTGGTGAATTATCAAAAAATTTGCTCAAAGCAAGTTCACAAAACATTTTTTTAAATTTTTTCCAAAACAAAAGACTGTGCTAAAATACGTTCCTTGAGCGCAAAATAGTTCAAAATAATAGACCTGAAATGGAATTCAACCACAAATGTCTGAAACACTCCTGAAAAATGTCTTCAAATAGGAGCACAAAAAACATGATATTCTTTGCACAACTTGTTTAAACTTGTCGCTATCGATTTTTTCAAGTCATGGTTGAGTTCAGAGATGTGATTTAGTCGGAAACGATACCAAACTTGCCGATATTGGTTCTAAATCGAAGAAAAAGTGAAAATCGGTCACACGTGTCAACTTGAGCCCCTCAGCCCCCTCCCAAGAGGGAAGGGGGTGCCTACACCACTTGAAAAAATCCGGATAAATCACAGATCTTGAAAACACCTTGCTTCCGCTTACTACATCGAGTGCAAAAAAAAAAGGTCCAAAAAGCCCCCAAAAAGCCAGAACAACCCCCTCCGCCTCCCCCCCTGGTGGAAATTGAGAATGGCTCCACCCCTCAAAATTTTCATTCTCAATCATATTTCACAAAAATAAAATAAAATTGGCTTCGGCACGAAATGCAGAATTCATTTTAAATATGGCTTTAAGCCGCCGGACTATTGGTTATTAGCCACCTTTCCCATGATGACAGAAATCACTTGCGCGCATAGCCGTGAATGCATACTCCCTTCGAATCCCTCGATACTCCTGCTAATACAAACGGCTGCTACAGACCGCTAGTTCTGTGTTCACAGCAGTGCCGGCCTTAGCAACAGGGCCGGCAACAATAGTGGTGCTGACGTGCTCGAGCACCACACGTAATCCGAAGAGGTGGTGCTGAGCACCACATGTTAAAAATTCATAAATTGAAATTAGCGCCATAGCACTCCAATTTACCAATTTCGAGAATTTTTGTTTTATTTTGAAAGTTTTATTCATGTATTAACTATTACCCCTATATTATACAGGTGTCCCAGAATAAAGTAGCCAACGGCCTATGGAAGTCCAGAAGACACTAACAGACCTTTATATTATTTTTTTGCTAAAGCTCAATATTAAACGAGATACAGCTCTTCAAAATTTGACTTTTTTCATTGGTTTTTCATGAATAATGCATAAACAGGTCAAAGTATTCGACTGAAATTCGCCAGAGACTTGTTTAGAATGGTTCCCTACTTATTGGCATAATTTCATTTGATTCGAACCAGCAGTAAAACAAATTAAAATTGGAATAATTTTTTTTTTTAAATTCGAATGACGAAAAAAATATGTAGGGGCCTCTTATTTCTTCCGGGCTATCTCCCAATTATGCGTTTGGTTACTTTATTTTGGGACAGCCTTTACCTATAGTATAGATATTTTATTCAAATATGACGTGTGCCTGAATTTTTTTTTCAAGTTCAGACTTCTGAACTTGAAAAAAAATCGCCTGCGACGCTGATACCCCCCCCCCTTCCCAGTCCTTGTTCTGAAATATTCAATAGTCAGCACCACACGTTCAAATCCAAAGTTGCCGACCCTGCTTAGCAAGTTTGGCGCCCCGGGCAAGAATGCGAAACCGCCGTCCCTATGTTGGGTCCGCGAGCGAAGCGAGCAAAAATGAAGTATTTTTCTTGCAATAATGGAGCTTTGTGTGCTTTTACAAAAGCAGATTCGGTGATCGCCACTGGCAAGTCGTTTTTTGCTTTCGTAAATTATCAATTTTTTGGATTTCAACCGCGATTTTTCCGCCCCTATGAGCTGGCGCCCCGAGCGATCGCCCGTCTCGCCCTACCCTAAGGCCGCTACTGGTTCACAGGTATGTGTGAAACTCGGGGTAAGGTGGATGACCACAACCACAGTGTGGGTACAATAGCCAAGGGTACAATGGTATGGGCTATTGCTAGAGTATGGGCTATGTGGGAGACAAGTAGCGCCGCGTCGAGCACAAGCATAAAGCGAAGCTTCCGGTGGTATATAATATATAGGTCGCGGGAGCATGACGTTATCTTGGCACCCGCTATGGCAACGTTGCAAGTATGCCTGACGTGGCAAGAGCCCATTACGCATTTCTGCGCTTCTTAGCCGCTCTCGTTTTGCGCCAGGAGCTGCTCCGGGTAGATCACTAGATAGAGAAAGTACATAGATACGTACATACGCCGATCACGCCGGCCCAGCTGGATCACCTTTCTTTGTCTAGTGATCTTTCCTGAGCAACTCCTGCCAGCACAACGCAAGCGCCTCTTGCCAGCGTCTTGCCCGCGCTTCCGCATGATGGGGTGCCAAGGTACCACTGTAGAAATTCGCTTTTTTTGACATTACCTACTCAGTCAAATCTTGAGTTTAGCACATCAATTTATTTGATAAAAGCGACAATAATTGTTCAATAAATTATCTATATATTTATTACAACTTAGAAGATCGTACCCTTCCGACCATTCCGAATTGGGGTAGGCTGTGCCCTGGCGAAGAGCAGCTTTACATCTCGGAATTTGAATATGTCACAGCTTACCCCAATTCGGAATGGTTTGGATCACACGGTATTAACAATTAGGTACTAGTGAAAGTAACATTAATTATACCCTCGATTATACCATATACAGGGTTATTCAAAAGTCCGGAATAAAATAATTGATTTTTTATCACATTTTTCCCGGAAAAAACGCTCGAACAGGTCAATTTCTGAAAAAGACAAGCCGTTTTTCCATGACACGTGTCTTGATCTATCGTCAACCCCTTGACCCCTAGCCACCCTTAGTATTTTTTATTAAATGGCACCCTATGGCTTGTGGGGGGGCTCGTTGGAAAGCTTGTCAAAAACTGTATTCAGATCTACCATTGAAAGTTAGACCGAACGCTTCACCATGGAGTTTTGGGAAACCCCAGGGTTAGGTACTCAAAAGTCCAGAACAAAATTCATAATTAATTACCATATTTTTTCCAAGAAAAACCTCGAACAGATCGATTTTCAAAAACGGTAAGTCGTTTCTTCATGACACGTGTCATGATCTATCGTCAACCCCCCAACCCCCAGCCACCCCTAGTATTTTTTTGAATCGCACCCTATGGTTTGTGGGAGTTCGTTGGAAAGCTTGTCAAAAACTGAGTTCAGATCTACTTTTAAAAATGGTTGGACGCTTAAGGGATTGAGGGTCAAGGGCTTAAGGGTTAAGGGATTGACGGTAGATCACGACACGTATAATGGAAAATGACTTACCGCTTTTAAAAATCGACCTGTTCGAGAGTTTTTTTCGGAAAAAATATGGTAAGAAATTATGAATTTTGTTCCGGACTTTTGAGTAAACCCTAGGGTTACTTAAAACTTCATGGTGAAGCGTTCGATATAATTTTCAAGGGTAGATCTGATTACAGGTTTTGACCAGCTTCCCAACAAGCCCCCCTAAGCCATGGGGTGCCATTAAAAAAAAATACTAAGGGTGGCTAGGGGTCAAGGGGTTGACGGTAGATCATATGAGTGCCCTTTTCAGAAATCGACCTGTTCGAGCGTTTTTACCGAAAAAACTATGGTCAAAAATTATGAATTTTATTCCGGACTTTTGAATAGCCCTGTATAAAAAAAATACTACAGCGTGTTCAACAATGATATTGTCCTTGCCGCCTTTTCGGAATTTGGCCCGCATTGAACATGCGCCGCTTCAATGAAATCATTTCGGAATACCGTAGTAACGAAGTTGATAGACGTCACGTCACACTGACTGATATCAAATTTAAGGCTAACAGTGACGGCTCTGACTGCTGGTAAATAGCGAACAAGCAACCTGACGGAACGGGAATGAATCAGCCGTCAATGCCGTCACTGTTAACCTCAAATTTTTCATCACTCAGTGTGACGTGACGTCTATCAATTTCGTTACTACGGTATTCCAAAATGATTTCATTGAAGCGGCGCATGTCTTATGCGGGCCAAATTCCGAAAAGGCGGCAAGGACAATCATTGTTGAACACGCTGTATCTTTAGGACGCCATTTTTGTTCCCGCGACTTGCCTAGATGCACAAGAAGTAGGCCAGCGTGATGCGAACACCCTGAGCATTCCCTCCACTCTGCCAGCCCACAAGTGGTTCTTATTTTCACCACCATGGGCTCTGTGTCCTACGCCTTGATAGGGAACCTTTATTATCACGTGACCGGCCGGCCAGCGTAAGGGTACCGCATTCTGGCCGAGCGTTTGTTTACTAAATGGCCTCACGGAGTTAGGGACTGACAGCTGTCGGCATCACGGAAGGCCAGAGGCGTCCGTCCCAACGGGTTCTAGCTGTCAAGAGCGTGTTTATTTTGGATTTAGGTGTACAAATTCGTGTGAGGGGTGGGTATGATTTGCCCGATGAGTTTCAAAACACGTCTTTTATGCCGCTACATGAAATGAAATTTTCATGTATGTTCGGTTGCGGACATCAAGCAAAAGCACCGGACCCCGCAAATTTCCTTTTTTCTCCGCTTATGATAAATTTTGACACATAGCTGAATTTGAACTCCTCCCATCGGCCCTTAGCAACGGATGATTGCGTAACCCTTGTACAGCCAAAGCTGTCGATAATCTAGCAACCCTACGCCTTGATCCTTGATAGCTGGGCCTGGGAGTCATGTCATGCACGATGCGATGCTTCCATGGACCTGTGATGCTTCCCATAAATTACCGGCGAACATTTTTCTCCTATAAAATGACGGTCCTACTGTAAAGAGATAACAGAAAGCAAATAGGTAGTTAATTTTGCTTTGAGAGCAACCAGAAATAACAGCTGCGTTTCGCAATTCAACTCCGTTCCGTTTTTATTTTTAGTCTTTTTACATTTTTCACTCCAAAACATTGGTTCAGCCAATCAGAACTCTCGGCTCAAATAATGCTTATTTTCGAACGCGGCTGATACCTACGATATAAAAGACAAACTCGATTTCGTATTGTCAATGGCCGCTTTCATAAGACGGGAGCAGCTACCGCTACGCTCCTTCGGAACTGTTGGCGTCTTATGAACGCATTGTTGGAAGTAGCGGTGACTGGCGGTGACACATCATCCAGCGCCGCGTCAAGAATAGCCGAAAATATAATCCGGTCTTGGAGAATTTCACCCAGTGCTATAGCTCGATGGTCTATATTCAACAAGCGATTCACATTAGCTGGGAAAAAACTTATAATCTTCAAAAATTCAAAACAGCACGCAAGGTAAACAGCACCGAACAACACTCTTGAACCCATAAAATGTCAGAATGGCACTTGCGAACATCAAAATTTAACGTTTCTCTCATTCTTCCACCTCCCACTCCTATCGCTCACTATGCTACCAAAATGTAGCGAACTTCCGAGCCGCTACAAAACATGGCCGTCCGCTCCGAGCGGAGCGGAAATGTAGCACACCGTTCACAGGACAAATCGGTAACAGTTCCACAACTGTTGTGACTTATGAATGCGGCCATTGTCAACCTTTCCAAGATACGCCACTGGGAATCATGAAGGTTCAGCCCATGGAGGTTAGAAGTAAGGAGACTGATCGAGGCATTCAAATGTGTGCTACTTTTATGTCGTGAAAATTCCGGGAGCCGTCCACTGTTGCTTGCGCTCGTGTGGCAAATTTTGGAATTAGTCATTATTTGTCAAAGTGACTGATTCAATTTGCTTGTGATGACAGTAACAAAACTAGGAGTAAGTAAATTCCTTCTTCATTCCTTCACCGTGTCTTGCTGTGCGCCAGGGTGCACAAGCTCCAATGGAAATGAGAAGGCCCGGTTGAGGAAAAGTGGCCAAAAATGCCGGAGCATGTTCCGACCTCACGCAGTAAGTTCAACTGTATAAACTTTGTACCTACTATACGTGGGGTTCCGATCCGGCTCTCTTGGTTCCTCTATGATATATTTATTCTTATTATAATAGTATCTGTTTAACGTTTTGCCTTGTTGAAGAACGAAATGGCTTGTGAATGGAGGAATGCCATCAGGAGGCAAGGTAGACCCCTGACATCGAGAGAAAAGGTTTACAAAGGTGATCCCTGTTGCGAACTACATTTTAGAGATGATGACATTGAACGGTATCTGTTTCACAACAGAGCTTTCGGATGGAACAGTCTTCCAGGTGATTAGAAGGAGCATTCCAAAATGGAAGGAGAATGTAGTTCTCACCACTTTTTCAAAACAGCATGAATCGTTGGACCAAAGGGAGGTGGAGGTTCCATCAAAGATAAGAAAAACGAATGAGACTGGAGCTGAGAAGATCGTGCTCAGACAGCCTGCAGGCAAGCGGAGCCCCATTGACAGCCATGTTTCACCTCACCTGCTCATCGACAGATACCCACGATCGAAGACATAAACGCACCCGAACATCGACCAATGCTTATTACGGACGAAGAAATTCGATGCAAATTTCCCTTCCATCAGAGTATTGGTTTTTGTGCAAAATTCGTGGCAAAATTGGATTCACATGCTTGCCATATTGATTGTAGATATTTTCAAATGGTTCCCTCATTACCTTTTCCTTTTGATATAATTATGTATCGATGTTTCTTAGAAAAAATACAAATATATGATCGTTTCCGTTACATCTCGTTCACATAAAAGTCCATGCAGAAAGCATGGCATAAAAGCATCATCAGGGGGCCCGTTTCATAAAAGTTCAAACGACAATTTACAAGTGTGTAGTCTTGGTAACCCATTGTTGCAACAATTTGTCGTCAAGGTTATACATTTGTAATTTGTCATTTGTATGTAATGTGTCATGCCGTTTGTAGTTTTATGAGACGGGCCTCAGATCTAAACCATGAATAATTACAGAGCTCTATCCTTTGAGCAAAATTACAGTTTCCTGTGAGCCGTCCCCAGATTCCAGCAACACAGTGTATAATTTTTGAACTGCATTTTTGCGACATAAAATAGTGCCATTTTTTATGACAGAAACCAATGTCGTTCAGTCTCCTTCTCTCTAACCTCCATGGTTCAGCCTAAGCATCTGTCAATCTGTCATCACATCAGTCATCACTGTCATCAGTGTTACATGAGCAGGTACATGAGTACATGAGTACCTACATGACTTACATGTTACATGACTATCTTTCATTGTCATAGTAACTGTTGGGTATGTTGTGGCCTTATCGGGAAGTGCCGGGAATCAGGAATTCGCGTGGAGGAGCCATTCACTCACCTCTCTGGTGTTTGTTCTTTATTGTTCATCACCATGGCAACTGTACGCGAAACCATGGCGACGTTTACAAGTGTTGAATTGTCGCAAGTTAATCCACGTGCGCGTCTCAAGTGCACCGAAGGAAAATGATAAACGAACATGGTATGTTCGTCGATGAGTTCGGGATACCTTACGAAATCGAATTAGGAGGCGAGGAAGAATATGAGGAAACTAAAATCGACTACATCGCCATCTTGGATGCCCCCAGGGAGCTTCCGGAACCGGAAGATTTGACATTTGAACATCTGAAGAAGATAACGGACCAACTGGGATTGATCAAACTGTGCTGGCCCGACATAAAGAGTCCCAAGTTCGAGGAAAGAGTCAATTTTCCAGACAGTTACTTGCAAAACAGCCAAAAAGAGCGATTGCTGTTGTTTTATGCTGAAAATCTGAGGCGGCAGTTTTGTTTCAAGTATCCTCGCAGACGAGTCTTGTACTTGGCCAGCGAAAATGAATGCGGAATGCAGGTAATTTTTGTATTATTTTGCATAACTGACAATAATTAGGATCCTTCGAGGGGTTGACCTGTGGGTTGACCACCTGGGAAAAATTTGTACACCACATTTGACAATTACCAGGCAATTACACAATTATTGCCAGACAATTACACAATTATTACCAGACAATTACACAATTACACATTACACAATTACCAAACAATGACACAATTACCAAACAATTACCAGACAATTACACAATTACCAGACAATTACCTGATAATTATCTGACAGTTATCAATCAATCACAGCAATTTTCTGACAGTTACCGCATTTACCACAATTATTATTAATAGGGAGCCTGCGATTTCAAGGAACGTACGACGTAACGCAACGTAGAACGTGAAAATTCCCCTGTAACTAAGGAATTGCAAATAACAACCTCGTCAGTTTTCACGGTGAAACTTACGTTACGTCGTACGTACGTGTGCACGCAAACTCCCCATAGTGGGAGCGGTACGCAAAAGCATACCGCAGTTTGGAGTGCAGTAGCGAGATTTTGCATGGGCGTACTTTATACCAAGACAAGCGATTTGACCTGCAGCACTCGATATTCTGTCTCTTAAGGGGACAATGGCCCTCCAAATTTTCAAGATGCAAGAACTTCCACAAAATGATCATTGAGTATCGTCATGTATGTCATAAGTGAAGCTTACGGGTCTATTGAAAATGTTTTCATCAATTTTCGTCGTGTCCGATTCATTCTTCACATTTGAAAAAAAAATTCTTTAGCAGAGGTCAAAAAAACTGTTTTTACTTTTTCTGCTGTGCAAGGAAACGATAAATTCATATGTTTTGTGGCGTTCCCAACTAAATTGCATTCCGAGTTGCATTCCGTAAGCCCAAATATGAAGTCAATTTTTTTGCAATATCATTTTACCAAGAAGAGGTGACCTCTTCAGTGCATCTTTTGCAACAGAATTTTTTTTAATGTTCCTACTGAATAAGACTCTCAATTTCTACAGATATGAGAAGCTTGAACTCTAAAAAAATCTTTTTGGGCTCCCTTGAGCGTTTTAGAGTCATGTTGCATCGCAACTACCAAGAAAAGATTTCGAGTGTCCATTTCTGCAAAAATTACGAGTTATATCCAGTGGGGACATAGAAAGAAATTCTCTTGAAAAAGAGGTACTGAAGAGGTCATCACTTCTTTGAAAAATACCATTACAAAAAAAATTCCTTCATAATTAGGTTAGGCAATACGATTTAGTTGAAAACGCAACAGAACATATGAATTTATCGTCTCCTTGCATAGAAGAAAAAATAAAAACAGCTTTTTTTAACCTCCGCCAAAGATTTTTTTTTTCAAGAGTGAAGAATGAATCGGACACGTCGACAATGGGGAACTATAGGCAAAACGGATTGTAGAGGGCGACGTGTTCCATGCACCCATATTGACACTCTTGACAGTTATCGTACATAACCTCCCTCCAAGAACTGTACGGAATGGGGAAAAGTGCTAATGCTCAAAAGAAGAGTCGAGTCAAAAAGGAGCCCCACTGAGAGGAAAAAAAGAGCTGGTGCAAAGGTGCAGCCTGGTACTCAACACAGCACTACCTTTTTTTTCACCGCTATTTTTCGTTTGTCGACTTTTCGACTTTTCTCTGCTTTTCAATTCACGAAGTGACGAAAACCGCTGGTTATATGCTAAGTGCTGACAAATGAAAATGAAATTACACTTCCATAGTTGAGGTTATGTACGCTTAAAATTACACTAATGACAGCTGGGGTGCATGGAACACGAGCGCCATTAATTCAGGCGTTTGCCACTATAGTTACCAATTGATGTAAACCTTTTCAATAGACCCGTAAGCTTCACTTATGACATACATGACGATACTCAATGATCATTTTGTGAAAGTTCTTGCATCTTGAAAATTCGGAGGGCCCCCATTGGCCCCCTAAGGGACAAAATATCGAGTGCTGCGGGTCAAATCGCTTGTCTCGGTATAAAGTACCCCCATGCAAAATCTCGTTACTGCACTCCAAAGTGCGATATCGATGTGTTTTCAGGTGTGTACCGCTTCCACTACCAGTATCGACGCCTCCGAGTATTGGTGTGATATTGAAATATTTCTGTTGTGCTATTTTTCCAGAAAATGGTGTGTACGAGCATTCGACCTACAACTCTTCCATATCCAGAAATTGAGACTTGGGAGAACTGTGCCAAATTCGTGGGCAACCATCTTCGGTACGAGCCATTGGACACACCTACCGAAATCGTGAGTAACGCAAACTTTTCATAATACCTATGCGGGCCTATTAGCCTACCATTCTTGGGAACTGCTGGTTCATCATACCATACCTAAGAACGAATACCTAGATTGATGCATCTATTGGTAATTTGGGTACTTACTATAAATCCCTAGTCATGTAGATAGGCAACTACCTACCTTGATTAGTCGCAAGTAGTCGGCTAAATACAAGCCAATATTATAATAGATAGAGAAATAAATAAGTTCACTCACTCAGATCAGTTCTGACAGTTAGAGACAGGTGCCGTAAAGGTCGGAGCTATGTGTTTTAGAGACATCAACTTGGGTATCTCTATTTGGTGTTAAGGTGCGTTCAGTCAGCTTATTTAGCCGCAAGTTTTAATTTTAGTCGCAAGCCCTGCGACGCCCATTGGCTCTTATGGACCAGCCTCCTCGGAACAGCCAATAAGTGATGCAGCGCTTACGGCTAAAATTAAAATTGCGGCTAAATAAGCTGACTGAACGCACCTTCAGTGACTTAATAAATATATAGTTATATGAACGTGATGTGCGATAAGGAACGTCCTAATTTACTCAAAATTAAAATGGCATCTAAAATAACAGTAGTCTAAGAAAATAACAGATGACATATTTCAAGTTTTTTTGATCCGGACACTACCATTTGGCAATAGACCGTTCCAATTTTACCTGATAGGGTTCGTCAATGGGGGCGGCACATTTCCGATTCGGAGTTGACAGATCAAAATGAAATGGGGTCTTATACGATTTTTTTTTATTCCTTCAAACTAAAGTACAATGTGAGATTACCACAGACATAGCAACATAGTATCTCAGAAGCAACTACTTTTCTTGAAAAAAAAAGTTGAAAATTGAGGCGCGAAGCAAAGCGGTTTAATTTCAACGTCTAGTGACGTAACTAGACGTTGCGTGTTGCTATGGCAACGATGCTGTCGTTGCTGCTGATACGTTGCTCTCATGTCGACCTTGTCCATGCTTTGTTTTCATTCGCGCTAACGCTGCGCGCGATTTCACTTGTTTTAAACCGATAGACTGGAAGAAGCGAAACTTCAATTACTTTTTTCTCGGCCGATTTTTTTTTATTTGTGTTTTAGCTGCACAGTTGCTAATTTTATCTATTTAATAAAAGGTCCATACCAATAAAATCGTATTTTGTGATTCTTGTATACGACCCCATTGTCAGAAGCCCAGTCAGAAGTGACAGGGTTTGTCAATGGGGGCGGCACATTTCCGATTCAGAGTTGGCAGATCAAAATAAAATTGTCAGAAGTGACAGCCAGTATGGGAGTTGGAAAATGCTTTGCAACGTCTTCCAGAGCTGTGTCCTTGTACCCTGTTAGTCATACCAAATCTTCAGTTCTTAGTCTCACATGAATGGACGGCCTCATAGCCAGCTAGCTGGAAAAACAAAAGTAGTTCGCATTTGGGTTCGTGTTGGAATCGAACATTTTCAACGTTTATAATAGATCTTGGAGCTTTGAATAGGCCAAAGTCCTTTACAAATACAAAATCTTTGCAATACGAACACGGGCATAGAATAAAATTGAAACACTGTAGTTAAAAGAGAAAAACGGAAAAAAGTTTAAATCACTGTTGGGCTGACAGTTTGACGGCCGTTCGAATGCGTGTCAATTGGAAATGTATGGAAACCATTGCCTGAGCCCTAACAGCTCAGCTAAAGACGATTCCAATTTCAAGAGAGAGAAACCGGAGCGGCATGTCAAGATCACTCTTGACGTTATGACGTTTCGTTTAAAAAAAAAAATTGTTTTCCCCCTTCTTAACCTTCTTCTGGTTATAGGAGTTTGTAACATTTTATTAGTTCGGTTCATAAATCAGTACAAAGGTTATACATTTCGATGTCACAGTAAATTTTTTTGCTCAGAAAATGTGTTGCCGCCGTTTCGTTTTGACAACGTGGTGAAATTTTGCCAGAGAAATAGAACAGCAGCAATTTTCGAAACACTCATTTACGAGCTCATTTATCATGTGGGAAAAATCACTGCCACCACCGAAACCATTTTCAACAGGCAACGCCTTTTGTATGTTTGTATGGAAGTTGATTTTAAAATACGTAGGCTTATCCACCAACCACCACCGCATGTGGCGTGACCTTAGCCACCTCTGTGACAGGTTGTGAAAACATACTTCAACCATCTCTTCTTGGTTTTCCACCCGCAAAAACACAGTTACACCTACAAAGTAGGTTATCGCTGGCCCCTTTCCATTCTCTGGGCAGTGTTGTCATCGGTCAGAAACGAAACTTCGTAGGTATGTCAAAACATGACCTTGACGACCCGCACCCTAATTAAAATATAACTTGATCGTGCGTGACTTACATAATAAATAAAGCCCTGACATTTCTATTTTCATATCATTTTTTACAGACCACTCACTATAATGCTGGTGTTAGCGCTGGTTTTAAAATCGTCCCCCGAAGGTCCATTCGTCTCTTGGTGGACCATATGAAATCGATGTTCTGTCCATTTGTACCCACCTACCTAAACTGACATCAATGTATTAATTTGGATTAACCCGCGGTTGTTCCGATATCTGATTAACATTGTTCGGTGTAAATCCGCCTCTATGGCACGATTTATGGTCCGCAAATGGACTCGGTGACTCTGATTTTCAGCAAGACTTGTACCCACTTTGACGACGAGAATGGATCGCGGCGGATAAAACACACCTTCCCCAGATAGATCCCCAGATTTATTCGGGTGTCGCACACACACACATTATTCCTTATTCCACGTCCTTATCCGCACATCTCAAATCAAACGAGCGGAGAACATCGTCAGAAAAAGAAGAACAAAAATTTTGCATAAGCGATTATTTTCTATAAAACCAACCTAAAACCATTATTAAAAAAATTGACGGGTCATTCGGGGCGTTTAAATAATAGGAGAGGATACTTAGAGAGGGATAGCGTTTTTATGCACTCATAGCTGTATCCCCCTAAATCGACTTCCACCCTCCGTTACGAAATTATTATCTAATATGGCTCGTTAGGGCCCTTACACGCGAGAGGTATTTTAATATAATAAGTGGTTGTATGAAATTAGTCGGAGGCGTGTCTCTATATTATCCCTTATTTTAGTAGTTGGATAGATTATATCAACCTGTTACTGATGCAATTAAGGTACTTACTGACTGGGATCCGGAGCAAGCTTGTAGGTAGGTACCTACCGACTCTGGATTTATTCGAATTTAGTTGAAACATTCGCGTTATCTTATCGTCATTATTGCATATTGTTCTCTACTTACAAAATTCTTCAGTTCCTGAACCCAGTACGATCGATCGCACCTACTTACCGGAAGTATATATGAATCAAATTGTAAGGATTTCAAATCTGAATATTCATAATACTTACCGAGCGAAGATGTCCCGATCTTCTACATCCGAAGCAACGCGGCCTTCCTCCAGGTCTTGGCTCGTCTTGGGGTTTGTTCTGAGATAAAACGCCGAGGATTTCTTCGAGTATTTCCTTCATATAGATTTCTCGGAAGTATGTGATGCTCCGGATTCGTCAAAGTTCACCCCTCTAAGATGATGAGGGCGCGAAGCATCTTTGGCTGCCTCAATGTCAACCGCTTGGATGAGTGCGTCACTGATGTTGGCTGGATTGCTGATTATGACCATCTGACGCAGATCGGGATCTCTTAGTCCGCCTATGAAAGTTTCTTTTGCGATTTTTTCCAAAACATCCGCTAGATGCGCTGCATAGGCTAGGTGAACCTAGAGCAGCTCCAACGCTGGGCCTCTGACCTCTGAGAGCCAGGACTAGTGCTGTGGCTCTGTCATCCTCGCTCCATCCGTTCGCTTCGGCAGCGACATCGAACTGCCTCTTATAGGTAGTCCATGGGCTTTATCCATCGAAGTTTGGCAGCTTCACACGATGGACACCCGCTGAACTGACAATCGCAGCACTGGCGGCGATTTTCTGAACCTGTTGCTCCAGCTTCGTCATTTTAGCCTTCATCGTTTGCACTTATTTTCCTACCATCGCTGGCAAAACAAAACGGTTAATTTCAATGTTTTATTTACATTCCCCGGGTAGGTAGTGTAGGTACGTACGTTTGGAATTTTCTGTCCTATTCTTGAGGTCAAACCGAGTACTTTTGTGTCTTCTAGGGTTGATTGAAGTCCTTTAGCCATTCTCATTCACCTAAGGTACTCGGGTCGCTGGGCAACTCGTTATTAGTTCCCTGGTGTCCTCTTGTGTCTCTTGGAGCCCCCTTGAGCCCACCCCTTGTTTTCAGATGTCAGATGTCAGATGTGGTTCGGTACCTACCCTTCTGATGTGCCCGAAGCTCGGCCCGAAGGCTCACTTCACATGTCGTTTGGGGTCCTGTAAGGGCAAATAAATCCGTGAACAGATTTTCTCCATATTTGGACAATAGGTAATTGGTTCTTGAATATTTTCCAATTTGTGTTTCATAATTTCTTGAGTGTTTTCCAGTTGAAAAAAAGCCAAGTAGATTGATTGCATTTCAATAAGGGTGGCACCCTGAAGCGAAATTTGAAGGACGCTTAATATGTTGTCTTATCATATGAAAGGTAGTGGATAAGACTGAGAAAATCCCAGGGGCGGGCCGGGCTGAATGAAATCATAAAAATTCATGAGTGACGGAGTTATGAATGAACGAGAACAGAATGAATGCGAGCGAGTGAGTGTGTATGTGTATGTGTGGGAGTGTGTATGTGTATGTGTGTTGAGTTCATTCGATGTAAATAAAACGTTTTCAACAGGTTGCCGTTTGTAAACACATCACGTTGGGCTTTTTATTACATTTAATCGCATTAAAAACCGAACTACCGCCACTAGAGAACTCGGGCTTTAAACGAAAACAATTAATAAATGTGGCTCCGGACGGCCTTTCGAGGGTAATGGAGCAACCCCTGCTCATTCATTATACGCACTTTAAAAATTGTATAGCGGAGATTTAAGTAGGTATGCATGAAATTGCCACTGGTACTTGCAAACTTGATTTCAAGGTGGGTGCGCTCTGCTGATTTCGCGGGTTTGTTCCGAGAGAAAAAATCTGCAAAGATAGGTACCTACCTATACTTTAGTTGGAGCAAAATGTGAAAAGTAGTAAATCGGTACCTACCTACATTTAGGGAGGGCAACTCGTTCCATCAGCACAAAGTTTGATTAAACGCGGTGGGTGTTTTGGACCGACCGCTCGTTCGCCCATGGCTGATGGGTTTACAACCATTTTAGGAGACAAGCACGGTATGCGGTTTGGAGATTCTCCGATAGGTCTTGACATGTAATTAAATTGTATAGACAAAACTTCTGGGCTCTTCCGCGTGCGGCTTGAAATTCAGCCAAAAAGTCAGCATGCGGTGAAAAGAGTGCAGGGAAACAGGGGCTCTTCTGGTTTGAGAATTACACAGGTCTGTGACCTAGGGTAGGTACCTAACTATAGTCGGGCCGGTCGGTGCCTCAGGAGCAAAAACCATTGTTGCTGATTATGAGGCTCGAATCTCGAAATGGGACTTTCTATGGTATACGGAAGCTCGAATCCCGGCCGGTTCCAAAAACTTTCCCGAGCTGAGCCAAGATAGGATGATTACTTGTAGACGGCGCTTCGATGCAGTTAGACCACGGGCTGTCATCCCACAGATGTCAGAATGTAAATTTGCCAAAAATATGTCATATACGTCAATTCATGACGTCTTCCGGAGAGCCTGCCTTGGGCTTTGGGCACTTGCATTAGCTTCGAAAGTTTTCAAGGCGTTTCGTAGCCCTTGGAGGTTTTCTTTATGATCCATGATTCATTCAAACAAACAAATAGGCAGAACTTTTCGTCAGTTGTCAAGGCGCTTACGAAAACCCTGATCTGTGTGATCCAGATCACTTACGTCAACCAATCCAGTATAGCCTCAAATACAAAACAGAGTACTGGATTGGTTGACGTAAGTGATCTGGATTCTGGATCACACAGATCAGGGTTTTCGTAAGCGCCTCAGGTGTTCTAATCTGTTCTGCGGCTGTCACTGTCACTACTGTCAGGCGTCAGCTTGACCAACCGAATCAAAGCAATATCCCCACACATCCAACTCCTACATGTCATGATCCTGGTGGATAAAAAGTGAACCAAGTCCCGTGCAATCGCCCTATAGGAATGTGAAATTGGACCTTTTTCCTCAAGACTTTTATTTATTCCTACCGTTTTGTAAACCATACGTTTGCATCATCAGACTATGTACACCTGTAAAACAAAGAGAACAATTACACTATAATATTAAAGTTCACAACGAAGAACTTACAAACCATCGAAAGGCATCCCTGATACACGTTCCTATATTTGAGGTTGACTTACCGGTAACAAATCCCTGTTATGGAAGTTTGTATATTTGATGGTATAGAGGTCGCCCTAATTAACGACACCACAGTAGCGCCGGAGAATTAAAAAAATAAATGAATCATTTTCTGATTGCAAATTACACTCTTGCGTAAGTTAAAATTAATCGATCAGATCAAATTTGACTCATGATGAAAGCTATTATTGTACTTGAAACATAATGCAAGCGGTAAAAGAATACGAACAGTAAAAAAATGGAACCGCGAACGCCGCAACAGCTTCTTTCATTTCTTGGGACGGCACTAGTCACCAGGGCCGGTCTTAGGGCAAGGCAAGCGCGGCGGCTGCCTGCCTAGGGCCTCGCGCCCTAAGCGTTAGCGCTAGGCCTCGCGTTTGCTCCTCGCGCTTGCTCCAAACAAGAATAATATCTACCTATTCAATAATTAAACATAAATTAATTCGCTCTTTCTTAAGAAAATCTGTTCTTTTGCACCGTGGTGCCATCTGTTAATTTGATCACAAATCAGCGGTCGAGTTGGTGACGAGTGGCAAGTGGTGCCATCTGTGAATTTTTGAATGAACTGTATAACTGTCACTGTGTGAAAATATCAAGTAACTGTTTTAACTGTTGTTACTAAAGTGTGGTGAGTATTAATAAATAGTAGAATTAAGAAAGTCGAATGAAGACCTCACCTCATCATTCAAGCAGTCAACTGCTGTTTCAAGTTTTATTGGCCGGGCAAATTAAAGGTTTGGCACCCCAGCCCAAAAAAATAGTTGGGTCTTTTCAGAGGGCTACATATTTCACGCCTCACCAGGAGGCTGGTGCGGTGCCTCCCCCCCTCCACACAGGAGCCCCGCGTTGTATCATTGCCTAGGGCCTCGCAAACCATAAGGCCGGCCCTGCTAGTCACTCATCAAAGGCCACGAAACGTTACCCGCACTCGTTACATCTCATGTCATGAATCGAATTCACTCCCATGTGTTGTTCTGCTGTTAGTTGTCTATGTTGTGAATGTTGTGATCTAAGCGAATGATTAGAAGTTTCACTTCAATAGATATAGAACTGATGATTAGATTGGAACTGATTTTCAAAATCAAAATTTTAATGGGTAAAATTCTCAGTAAAATTGAATTGCCACCAAATGCTCCCGCAGTGCAAAAATCGTCAAATAAATTAGACCTTGTTTTAAGTTGTTTGTCGTGAATTGGTTCACGGGTAAAAAAATTGATGGAAACGCATTTGCGATGTCGCAAACTCTTACATGAAAACGAATGCATTCGTTCCTCTGAATATGCTCGACTGGGGGTTGGTCCGTCACATACGACGGTTTTGCATTTTCAACCATAAAAATCTCGTTTTCTAGAGCGGAAGACGGAAGACTCGAAAACCATGTACAATGTATATATCTGATTTCGAAAATGGTCGTTTCAAAATGTAATTCAATCATTTTTCCAGCTTTCATTCGCAGCACGTCTGACCCAAGATAAATATTTCGTGGGTCTTATCAAAAGTCAAAGTTTGCGTCGCAGTTATTTTGAATTCATTAGTTAATTGTGCAAGTTTCGTTCGAAAAAAAATCACCGCCGGAAAACCGAAACTGTGTCGCATTTGAAAATGAGCCACCCTAAATAAAACTTTGTCAGATGGAACTCAGGAAATTTACCGAGACCCGTCAATTTTTGCTTCGAGGCGACATCGAAGCAAAAACGTGCGACATCACGACATCTTTTGACGTGAAATTCAATATTGAATTACCATCTACCCAAGCGTGGTAGCTGATGCTGCTCTTGATTTTTTAAATGGGAATGCGGGTCGAGTGATACCTCATTTTAAAGGTCTTTCTATTATCTTCACAACTATTACAAAAAAAAAATTAAGGGTGTAGCGACTACGCTTGAAGGTATGATTTTTCGAGGTTGAATTTTACGTCAAAAGATGTCGCTTTTACAACCAAAATCGACGAGTCTCGGGAAATTTCACGAAACTTCTCCTGGCAAAGATTTATGGCAAAGATTCATTCAGGGCAGCTCGTTTTCATTGAAACATCCTGTGTAAGCGACGCCCAATACAATTTGCTTTCGATATCAGTCGGAATTTTTCGAAAAACATCGATTTCGAGGTGAGTCCGGCACCAAACGCTTAAAATTTCCGGCCAAAACCCCGCGCGAACAGCCGTCTCAAGTGATGATCTACCAGAGAAAATTCGAGGAAAAATTTTGAAAACTTGTAATAGATATATTTTGAATAATTAAATGACAATGAAGACGCAGAATTTATTCAAAATACGGCTTCAAGCCGCCGGACTATATGTATAGTCACTTCCCAAACACTAATATTAGTCCGGGGGCTAATATTAGGTCAAAAAAAGGCTTGGCCCTGTGAAACTTCGTGAAGATATATAGAGTTATGTCCTAATCGATTCCTGGGCGGTCAAGGACCATGAAAAATTATGGTGGAATATGATATCTGCTGCAGGCATCAAATATGGTGGAGGCGCGCCAAAATGAGCTTCATCTGGTAATACGAAACTAGCTGTAGATCGTTTGTTTTTCAACTGATTTTAATATCTGGAACGTCATCTTGTAGACAAAAGAATTCTCTTCTAATTTCATATCTAAATTTATAAACGTCATTTCGGGAAACTGCCAAATTGTCTTTATAAAATATGGCCAAATTCCGGCCTTTTTTGAAGGTTATCAGATATTTTTGAAACTTGGCAATAGATTTGTTCCATCAAGAGGTTTCAAACTAGTCAAAGCCAATAGGAATCGAGAAAATCAGTTTGCAAACTGATTTGGGCGCTTCTCATTGGCTCTGACTAGTTTGAGATTTCTGATGGAACAAATCTAATATCATAGATCTTGAGGTGCCCTTTCCGAATTTCCACTTATCCACTTCGTATCTTTGCCGTTTTGGCCGCCATATTGGAAAGATGGCGCCCAAAAAACTGTTTTTTGTCTATATCTTTATTTCACTTAGGGTGAGGTGGAAAGCGTTCATGTGCGAATGAGAGCTCATTCAATTGTCTACAATTTGACACCTCACTCGTGAACGTGCCTTTTCCGGTTCTTGGGTTATGGCTTCTAGAACTCCCTGAAGCATCAACTTTTGTCATCCAGTCAGCATTACTACTAGTCGGGGGGCATAGGGTCAAAAAAGGCTTGGCCGTGTGCAGCTTCGTGAAGATATATAGAGATATGTCCAAATCGACGCCTGGGCGATCAAGGACCATGAAAAATTATGGTGGAATATTCACATCTGCTGCAGGCAAATATGGTGGAGGCGCCAAAATGGGCTTCATCTGGTAATAAGAAACTGGCTGTAGCTCGTTTGTTTTTCAACGGATTTCAACATCTGGAACGTCATTTTGTAGACAAAAAAATTCTGTTTCAATTTCATACTCAAGTTTACAAACGTCATTTCGGGAAACTGTCAAAATTGTCTTCATAAGATATGCTGAATTCCGGCCTTTTTTTCAAGGTTATTTGATATTTTTGAAACTTGGCAGTGTTGTAGATCTTGAAGTGCCCTTTCCGAATTTCCACTTTTCCACTTCGTATAGTTGCCGTCTTGGCCGCCATATTGAAAAGATTGCGCCAAAAAAACAGTTTTTTGTCAATATCTTCATTTCAGTCAATGTGAGGTGGAAGCGTTTGTGTGCGAATGAAAGCTTACTCAATTATCTACAATTTGACATCTTACTCGTGCACGTGCTACTTCCGGTTCTTGGGTTATGGCTTCTAGAACTCCCTGAAGCATCAACTTTTGTCATCCAATCATCATATCAAGTTGATCTTAGCTCCACGTGGCGGTCAAATCGATCATAAATAATGATAAGTTGTCAACCACAGACCATTGATATCTGGAGAATCAGTCATGGTAACGGTTGTTATGCAACTACAGGGTGAAATCTAAGGGAAAATTGACTTTGAAAAGGTATAGCTTGAGAACCGTGAGTCGCACATGAGTGATTCAGATGTCAAATTTTAGAGAATTTGATAGACCTTCACTTTTGATATGAATCCTAAAATTTTATGACGAATTTTCCGAAAATTTTCTGAAAATATGTTTTTTTGGACGCCATATTTTCAAAATTATGGCCAGAACAGCAGAGATACGAAATGAAAAAGTCGATATTCTGAATGATGACCCCAAATTTCATCATGATGATGAGTTTCGAATGTATCTGATATTCTTCAAATGCAATATTACCTTTGTTTCTTTCTAAAATCAATTTACTTTCACAATTCACCCTGTAATTACACAAGTTACATCACCATGATCGATTTTCTGATTTTTTTATCATCTATGGTTAATGGCCAAGAGCTATTTATGGTTAATTTGCTTACTACATGACGGTGGTATCAATTTAACATGCTGATTGAATGCCGAAAGTTGATGCTTCCGGCAGTACTGAAAGCTCTAACTCAAGAACCATAAATCGCACATGAATGACTGAGATGTCAAATTGTAGAGATTTGGATGGGCTTCCCTCCGCATATACACGTTTCAATCTTGAGTCAGTTGAATTCAAGATATTGACAAAAAACTGTTTTTTAGGCGCAATCTTTTCAATATGGCGGCCAAAACGGCAATGATACGAAGTGGAAAAGTAGAAATTCGGAAAGAGCACCTCAAGGTCTATGATACTGCCAGGTTTCAAAAATATCGGATAACCTTAAAAAAATTGCGGAATTTAGCATATCTTATAAAGACAATTTTGGCAGTTTTACGAAATGACGTTTGTAAATTTGGGTATGAAGTAAGAAGAGAATTCTTTTGTTTACAAAATGACGTTCCAGATGTTAAAATCCGTTGAAAAACAAACGAGGTACAGCCAGTTTCTTATTACAAGATGAAGCCCATTTTGGCGCCTCCACCATATTTGCCTGCAGTAAATGCCAATATTCCACCATAATTTTTCATAGTCCTTGATCCCCCAGGAATCGATTAAGACATAACTCCATATATCTTCACGAAGCTGCACACGGCACGACCTATGCCCCCATACTATACGTTTCCATGGAGAATTGAAATCGATTTGAAAACGGTATCGAGATTGAATACGGAAGGAAGTGTTCACATGAGTGGGTCGAACTCGGTATTCAAATCGTTTTTAATTCTGTTTACATAATACGTAAGTCTAACCTTAACCTAAAACTATTCCAACCTAACGTATCAGAGAAAGTGCAAGTACTCTGCAAACGGCAAATGTGCAGAAGGCAGAAGTGCAGACAACAGGTGCAAGTATGAATCCGACCCGCGATGCGACCAGAACAGCGGTTTTACTCATTGCTATGTATCAGTTTCTGGTTTGTTGATGTCTCGATCCAATCCGATTGGGTTTCCATGAGTATTATTTCGATCCGATCCCGATACGATCCCAGAATTTGCCAAATCGACCTTGAGACTCAAATCGATTTGAATACGATGTTGCAAGCGTTTACATGCAGTTTTCAATCCCGATACCGTTTTCAAATCGATTTCAATTCTCCATGAAAACGTAGTAAATGTTAAGTTGATCTTAGCTCAGTAGAACCCTAATTAACATATTGCGTTCACTAACTCTTCAAAAAGGAAGTGCGCTACTGAGCCTCATGCCCATGAGGCATATTCGCTTGTTTTTTTTTTGGGCGCCATCTCCACCAAAACCGGTGCTCTCGGGCGGAGTGGTGTGTATTGACATTTTGACTGCTTCCGGTGAAAAATCAAACATTTGACGGCCTTGCAGAAAAATTAATATGCACGGCTTCCAGATGGAATCTGAGGCCGTTTCATTATCCACACCGTTGAAGAAAACGTCAAGCTATATATCATATACAACTATACAACAATAATCATATTTATCGGGATAAAATATTCAAAAAGTTATTGTTGACAATAATGGTAAGTTGAGGTCACTCTTTTGTTGAAAAATAGCACTGCAAAAATTTTGTTTTCATAAATGAATCAAGGGGATGCGGTTTTATCGATGATCACACAAAAACCACTTGACAATCTATTTGTGGCCCAAAAAAAAATTACTTTTTAATTTGTTGACCAGGCAAAGAATTTTTTTTTTTTATAAGAAGAATGGAATTGACATAACGAAAAACGTTATTTATGATGGTCAAAAACGAAGTTTTCAAGTCCTGTACGGTATATAGGGTGGTACTGAATGGTGCATGATAAAAGTTCTGACATCTTGAAATTTTGAGGAGCCCCCAGTCGCCCCCTAATGTTCAAATTTTTTAGTGCTGCGAGTCAAATCACTTGAAATTCTACGTAGTTTGCATAAGCATGCCAAATTTTATTGCAGTATCACAAAATGCAGAATCAGGGTCATTTCGTTAGCGCACCGCTGGAACTAATCAAGAAAACAGAATAGATCTGATTTTTTTTCTAAAATTATAACTCAGGTAAGGTTGCGGACTCATAAAAGTTTACACCGACGGCGATCGAGTGGCCCTGCTAATTCAGTTTTGACGTAATTTTGAATGGGCATGGCCACACGATTGTCATCGGTGTAAACTTTTATGAGTCCGCAACCGTACATACCTACCGAGACATATTACAGTGCTCAACAATTGAAGTGGAACACCAGAAAATTTTGGTCGAAGTAAAATGGTCGTATTTTCTCAAGAAAAAACCGAATTGCAATGAGTTTTTTTCTGGACAGCTAGTGTCTTAGACTACAGCATTGGACAATTTTTTCTTGTTACAAGTTTTTTATTTTATTGATACAGGGTGTAGTATTGGGCTACTGCAAAAAATGTAAAGATTGCACCGCTCCCGATCCGCGAAAACATTTTTTTGAATTTTTTCAACTGGTTCCTAGTGGGGGGGTTAGCGGAATGGTCTGTGCATTTTGTGATCAAAGCATGAAATTTGGCATACTTGTTCAGAAGACCCTCCTTCGCAATTCCAGATGTGGCGCCATGCGAGATTTTGCGCCAGAGACACTGTATTGCGGTTAATATATCTGCTAGGGGTAAATTCTGCAAAAATGGTTCCTGGCCGGTATCTGGTACCGCAGTCGGTATTTTTTAGTTCTGTTTAGTTGAAACTAATTGTAGAAATGAGTGGGGAGTACATTTTCACAAGCAAAGTTCCAAATGCTGCCTTTATACGTTGTTTCAATACATTTTAAGGCCAACTTTGTTTTAGTACAGGAAACTTGGTAAAAAAATTGCCAAAACCTCGGCAAAGATATGAACGTCCTGAAAATTTGATATTCTGTTCATAATTAAGTGCCCTACTACATATCTAAAATTGACAAAAATCGCATCCCGAGGCTTCGAGTTATTGGAAGGGGGGTAAAAAATTGCAACTCAAAATGAAAGGTATAGAACCCGATGGAACCCGACAATCCAATGAATGCAAATACGTCGTAGTTCGACGCATCACAACCAGTTGATACAATTTTGGCACAAAAAGTGTCAATCATTGTTGAAGGGGGGTCGTGGGGAAGGGCGAATCTCGGCTGGGTGGCTGTTTTTCTTCCTGGGCCATGAAGAATCGATCACGACAAGATTGGTATCTTTTCCGACTAAATTCAATGTCCTGAACTTGAATCCGATGTGTAAATTTGAATAAAAAAAGGTTCGAATAAGTTAACTTGAGAAAATCTGTTTTTTCTTTGACAATTTTCACGAAACTTTTTTTTACTGTTAGAGGTATTCATCTATGAAAATATTTCAGAGGTCATTAGATTGAACTGTATTCTTAACGAAAATCATCCATTCGATATGTAATTTTGTTTTCCGACATAGAAAAAACCGATTTGAACTTTAGTCGGCACTGCCCGGCGTCCACTAATGACCAGAACCCTACAGCATGCACCTTCAAGTAATAACTCAATACTCTGCATTGCGATTTATGACGATTTTGTTTATGTTATAGGGAATTCAGTTCTGCACAGATCCTCAAACTTTCAAAGATGAGTTATAATTTTTCAGATAGTTTGGGCTATTTTCATTTAAAGATGCATGGTGTAGTGTTCTGGTCAGTAGTAGACGACGGCCTGTGCCGACTAAAGTTCAAATCAATTTTTTTTATCGCGAAAAACAAAGTTACAGATCGAATGGATGATTTTCGTGAAGAATCCAGTTCAATCTAATGGCCTCTAAAATATTTTCAAAGATGAATGCCTCTAACAGTAAAAAAAAGTTTTGTGGAAATTGTCAAAGAAAAAACAGGTTTTCTCAAGTTGTTTGAACTTGTTTTTGTCCAAATTTATACATCGGATTCAAGTTCAGGACATTGAATTTAGTCGGAAAAGATACCAATCTTGTCGTGATCGATTCTTCATGGCTCAGGAAGAAAAAGAGCCACCCAGCCGAGTTTCGCCCTCCCCCGCGACCCCCCTACAACAATGATCGACACTTTTTGTGCCAAAATTGTATCAACGGGATGTGATGCGTCGAACTACGACGTATTTGCATCCATTGGGTTGACGGGTTCCATCGGGTTCTATACCTTTAATTTTGAGTTGCAATTTTTAACCCCCCCCCCCTCCCCCTCCAATAACTCGAAGCCTCGGGGTGCGATTTTTGTCAATTTTAGATATGTAGTAGGGCACTTAATTCTGAACAAAATATCAAATTTTCAGGACGTTCATATCTTTGCCGAGGTTTTGGCAATTTTTTTACCATGTTTCCTGTACTAAAAGAAAGTTGGCCTTAAAATGTATTAAAACAACGTAGTGGCGGGGTTAACGGCCAAAAATGGAATGATCTGTGCATTTTGTGATCAAAGCATAAAATTTGGCATACGTGTTCAGAAGACCCTCCTTTGCAATTTCAGATGTGGCGCCACGCAAGCTTTTGCACCTGGGGCACTGTATTGCGGTTAGCATACCTGCTAGGGATAAATCCTGCAAAAATGGTTCCTGGCCGTTCTCTGGTACCGCACTCGGTCTTTTTTAGTTCTGTTTAGCTAAAACTACATGTAGAAATGAGTGAGGAGTGCATTTTCACAAGCAAAGTTCGAAATGTTGCCTTTATACGTTGTTTCAATACATTTTAAGGCCAACTTTGTTGAAGTACAGGAAACATGGTAAAAAAATTGCCAAAACCTCGGCAAATATATGAACGTCCTGAAAATTTGATATTCTGCTCAGAATTAAGTGCCCTTAGGCCAGTCAAATAGGGAAAGCTGGAGGGAAAAAACTGTTGGAGTTTTGGAAATTTGACAATAATGTCCGGTAAGGTGTACTGATAAACATACTAAAAGTCCCCAGCTCTACCTATTGAGCTCGAGCCGCCATCTTGGAAAAATGGTCCTTCGATCCAGTTTTCTGCTTATATTGCGCTAATCATCAGAGATATTCAATTAGGTTTCATTAAAAATCAAGGCTATAAAATTGTCTACAAAAATTGCTCTATACCGATTTGTCTCTCGTATCTACTGATATTAATTAAATTAAATTAACAAAAAAAAATTAAAAAAATAGCGATTTTTTGCCTATGGCTAGAGATATTGTCTTCAAAATTTGTGAAGATGTTGGCAGTCTACATCAAAGCTAAATGTGACAGTTGAAATAGAAAGAAAAATTGCGAAAATATTTTTTATTTTATTTTTTAAATTAAGCAAAAATTTGGTTTTCGAGTTTGACATTTCCAACAGGGCGGAGTGAAGGTTTCAATCGAACATCAATCAGTTTTGATATTTACATATTGTAAGACAAGATTTCATCAATATTGTGCCTTCACGATCTTCTGGAATGCTCGATATGAATTAAACAGAAAGAATAATCGCTAAGTCCAAAAAGTGTTGTCGATTGGTTCTGAAGGAAACATTTCAAAACAAAAGACATCAGCAAAGGATATACAGAAGGTCCAAAGGTTATTCAACTGTATATGACCCCCATATTGATGTGCCTTATCCAAAATAGTACAAAAGAATCAATCAAAATGTTAAAATCCACCCTGTATAACAAAAAGTAACGATACAAAATGGAAGTAGTAAAGTATACCTGGTGTCAAAAATACAGCCTTTACATTGCTGAAAAAAAGAACAAAATTGATCAATTTATTTGAAAGTTATTAGTCCTCAAACTTGACTTTACAAATTTCAGCCAGTGAAATAGGGAAAAGTAGAGAGAAGTAACTGTCGGAGTTTCAGAAATTTGACAGGAATGTTCGCTAAGGTATACTTATAAACATACTAAAAGTCCCCGCCAGTACCTGTTGCGCTTGAGCCGCCATCTTGAAATAATGGTCCTTCGATCAAATTTATTACCATTTTTCCAAGATGGCGGCTCGAGCACAACAGGTAGTGGCGGGGACTTTTAGTATGTTTATTAGTATACCTTAGCGAACATCCCTGTCAAATTTCTGAAACTCCGACAGTTACTTCTCTCTACTTTTCCCTATTTGAGTGGCTGAAATTTGTAAAGTCAAGTTTGAGGACTAATAACTTTCAAAGAAATCAATTAATTTTGTTCTTTTTTTTCAGCAATGTAAAGGCTGTATTTTTGGCACCAGGTATGCTTTACTACTTCCATTTTGTATAGTTACTTTTTGTTATACAGGGTGGATTTTAACATTTTGATTGATTCTTTTGTACTATTTTGGATAAGGCACATCAATATGGGGCTCATATACAGTTGAATAACCTCTGGACCTCCTGTATATTCTTTGTCGATGTCTTTTGTTTTGAAATGTTTCCTTCAGAACCAATCGACAACACTTTTTGGACTCAGCTATTATTCTTTTAGTTTAATTCATATCGAGCATTCCAGAAGCTCGTGAAGGCACAATACTGATGAAATCTTGTCTTACAATATGTAAATATCAAAACTGATTCATGTTCGATTGAAACCTTCACTCCGCCCTGTTGGAAATGTCAAACTCGAAAATCAATATTTTGCTTAATTTGAAAAAAAAAATTAAAAAATATTTTCGCAATTTTTTTTTCTATCTCAACTGTCACGTTTAGCTTTGATGTAGACTGCCAACATCTTCACAAATTTTGAAGACAATATCTTTAGCCATAGGCAAAAAATCGCTAAATTTTTGATTTTTTTTTTGTTAAGTTAATTTTATTATTATCAACATATACGAGAAAAAAATCGGGATGAAACAATTTTTGTGGGCAATTTTATAGCCTTGATGTTTTATGACACTTGATTGAATATCTCTGATGATTAGCGGAATATGAGCAGAAAATTGGATCGAAGGACCATTTTTCCAAGATGGCGGCTCGAGCTCAATAGGTAGAGTTGGGGACTTTTAGTATGTTTAACAGTACACCTTACCGGACATAACTGTCAAATTTCCAAAACTCCAACAGTTTTTTCCCTCAAACGGAAAAATTTGTTCTAATTTGACTGGCCTACCTACTACATATCTAAAAGTGCCAAAAATCGCACCCCGGGGCTTCCAGTTATTGGAGGGGGGGTGAAAAATTGCAACTCAAAATTAAAGGTATAGAACCCGATGGAACCCGTCAATCCAATGGATGCAAATACGTCGTAGTTCGACGCATCACATCCCGTTGATACAATTTTGGCACAAAAAGTGTCGATCATTGTTGAAGGGGGGTCGTGGGGGAGGGCGAAACTTGACTGGGTGGCTCTTTTTCTTCCTGGGCCATGAAGAATCGATCACGACAAGATTGGTATCTTTTCCGACTAAATTCAATGTCCTGAACTTGAATCCGATGTATAAATTTGGACAAAAACAAGTTCAAACAAGTCAACTTGAGAAAACCTGTTTTTTCTTCGACAATTTCCACAAAACTTTTTTTTACTGTTAGAGGCATTCATCTTCGAAAATATTTCAGAGGCCATAAGATTGAACTGTATTCTTCACGAAAATCATCCATTCGATCTGTAACTTTGTTTTTCGAGGTAGAAAAAATCGATTTGAACTTTAGTCGGCACAGCCCGTCGTCTACTACTGACCAGAACACTACACCATGCATCTTCAAATGAAAATAGCCCAAACTATCTGAAAAATTATAACTCATCTTTGAAAGTTCGAGGATCTGTGCAGAACTGAATTCCCTATAACATAAACAAAATCGTCATAAATCGCAATGCAGTGTATTGAGTTATTACTTAAAGGTGCATGCTGTAGTGTTCTGGTCATTAGTAGACGCCGGGCAGTGCCGACTAAAGTTCAAATCGGTTTTTTCTATGTCGGAAAACAAAATTACAGATCGAATGGATAGTTTTCGTTAAGAATACAGTTCAATCTAATGGCCTCTGAAATATTTCCATAGATGAATACCTCAAACAGTAAAAAAAAGTTTCGTGAAAATTGTCAAGGAAAAAACAGGTTTTCTCAAATTAACTTGTTCGAACTTGTTTTTATCCAAATTTACACATCGGATTCAAGTTCAGGACATTGAATTTAGTCGGAAAAGATACCAATCTTGTCGGGATCGATTCCTCATGGCCCAGGAAGAAAAGGAGCCACCCAGCCGAGTTTCGCCCTTCCCCACGACCCCCCTTCAACAATGATCGACACTTTTTGTGCTAAAATTGTATCAACTGGTTGTGATGCGTCGAACTACGACGTATTTGCATCCATTCGATTGACGGGTTCCATCGGGTTCTATACCTTTCATTTTGAGTTGCAATTTTTTACCCCCCCTCCAATAACTCGAAGCCTCTGGGTGCGATTTTTGGCAATTTCAGATATGTAGTAGGTTACATAATTCTGGACAGAGTATCAAATTTTCAGGATGTTCATATTTTTGCCGAGGTATTGGCAATTTTTTTACCAAGTTTCTTGTACTAAAACAAAGTTGGCCTTAAAATGTATTGAAACAACGTATAAAGGCAGCATTTGGAACTTTGCTTGTGAAAATGTACTCTTCACTCATTTCTACATGTAGTTTTAACTAAACAGAACTAAAAAATACCGACTGCGGTACCAGAGACCGGCCAGGAACCATTTTTTGCAGAATTTACCCCTAGCAGGTATATTAACCGCAATACAGCGTCTCTGGCGCAAGATCTCGCGTGGCGCCACATCTGGAATTGCGAAGGAGGGTCTTCTGAACAAGTATGCCAAATTTCATGCTTTGATCACAAAATGCACAGACCATTCCGCTAACCCCCCCACTAACGTATAAAGGCAGCATTTGGAACTTTGCTTGTGAAAATGTACTCCTCACTCATTTCTACATGTAGTTTTAGCTAAACAGAACTAAACAAGTGAGTATGCCTTCACGTACGTGAGTCTCAGTAGCGCATTTTCTCGAAGAGGCATATTGTGGACGTAAAGAAATTTGGTTGAAGGAGTAACACCATTCCTTGCCCACTTTCTTCATTCGAAACTCATTGTGATATTTTGTTATCAGAATGGGGTACTTGCCAATGAAATAGACTTGAATGAAAATTCTTTCACTCATCAATATTTTTTTGTTTGAGGGCGGGAGCTGGGAGCGGCGACTAATCAACACTAGTCTATTATTTCCCAATTTTAGTCGGCTATCCAAATAGCGGAAGAATTAGATCGCTATGTCTTCGGGTTTATGTTTTCCATTTATCTCTTACTTTAAGGGCAGCGTGTGGGGGTGGCAGCATTCGGCAAAGTAACTGTTGCACAGTTTGAGTTAGGAGTTTCTAAATGTTCAAGGAAATTTGACAATCAGTGAAAATTGTGGAAGTTGCATTTTTTTCCTTTGGGGGCGGGAGCTGGAGGCGGCGACTAATCAAAAGTGGCCTATCTCTTCCCATTTTTAGTCAGCTATCTATATAGCGGAACAATTAGATCGCTATGTCTTCAGGGTTATGTTTTACATTGATGTATCTCTTACTTTGGGGGCGGCGTGTGGGAGCGGCAGAGTTTGGCAACGAAATTCTTCTACAGTTTGAGTTTGGAGTTTCTGAATGTTTGAGGTAACATTAAAATGTGAATCAGTGGAAATTATTGAAAGTTGCACTTTTTCTTTTGGGGGTGGAAGTTGGAGGCGGCGCCATATCAAAAGTAGCCTATTTTTTCCCATTTTTAGTTAGCTATCCATATAGCGAAAGAATTAGATCGTTATGTCTTCGGGTTTATGTTTTTCATTCATCTCTCACTTTGAGGGCAGCTTGTGGGGGCGGCAGCATTCGGCAAAGTAACTGTTGCACAGTTTGAGTTGAGAGTTTCTAAATGTAAGGGAAATATGACAATCAGTGAAAATTGTGAAAATTGCTTTTTTTTTGTTTGGAGGCGGCAGCTGGAGGCGGCGGCTAATTAAAAGTGGCCTATCTTTTTCCAATTCCAGTCAGCTATCAATATAGTGAAAGAATTAGATCGCTATGTCTTCAGGTTCATGTTTTACATTCATCTCTCACTTTGGGGGCGGCGTGTGGGAGCGGCAGAGTTTGGCGAAGAAATTCTTGCACAGTTTGAGTCAAGAGTTTCTAAATGTTCGAGGTAACATTATCAGCTAAATCAGTGAAAATTGTTGGAAGTTGCACTTTTTTTCTTTTGGGGGCAGAAGCTGGAGGCGGCGCCATATCAAAAGTAGCCTATCCTTTTCCATTTTTAGTTAGCTATCCATATAGCGAAAAACTTAGATCGCTATGTCTTCGGGTTCATGTTTTTCATTTATCTCTTACTTTGGGGGCGGCGTGTGGGAGCGGCAGCGTTCGGCTGAGCAAATGTTGCATAATTTGAGTTGGCAGTTCCTAATGTTTGAAGGAACGTTTCAATCAGTAACATTTGTGAAAGTTGCACTTTTTATCGTTTGGGGGCGGAATCTGGGGGCGGCGACTAACCAAAAGTAGCCTATCCTTTCCCATTTTTAGTCAGCTATTTTTATACCGAAAGAATCAGATCGCTATGTCTTCGGGTTTATGTTTTTCAGTTTAAAGTGATTGGGGGCGGTTTTTAGCAGTTTTTTTTATGTCGGCGGCGCATATTGAAGGCGGAATGTTTCTTGGCTTACGTTTATAAGTGGCAACTATGTATTATTCAAAAAATGAGAACACCAGAGCATCAGGTCTGGTAGAAAGTGTAATCTTATGTTACTTCAAGTTTATCGGGGGCGGTTTTCTCTATGTTGGCGGCGCAATATGGACATCCAATATAGCCTAGCCCTCCTTTGGGAGTGGCAGCTATGTAACAGCGAAAAAATTAGAAAGCTAGGTCGTCTTGTTTGGGAGGAGTTCGAGGAACGGACGGACAGACGGACGGACGGACGGACAAAGCGGTTGCAATAGCGATTTTCATCAAGATGGAAAATGCGCTAAAAATACCGACTGCGGTACCAGAGACCGGCCAGGAACCATTTTTGCAGAATTTACCCCTAGCAGGTATATTAACCGCAATACAGTGCCTCTGGTGCGAAATCTTGCGTGGCGCCACATCTGGAATTGCAAAGGAGGGTCTTCTGAACACGTATGCCAAATTTCATGCTTTTATCACAAAATGCACAGATCATTACATTTTTGGCCTTTAACCCCGCCACTATCCGGAGAAACATTGAACCCATACCTCGAAACGGTTTTTTGAGTTTTCGTCTATCTTAATTAATCACAGGGTGATCTCAAAAAAGTGATATTTCAGGCATTCAGTGTTAACTTCTTCCATTGTTATCCGATTTCAAACATGTTTGGCTCATATTGAAGCTGAAACTTCAGGCAAAAACGCTGTGAAGTCAAAACTTGTTGAAGATAACATATCGGTATGAGGGGGCGTATGAGAAGTAACCCTAATGCAAAACAGCGTCCGAGTATCCGTTTGATAAAAGCCAAAAACAAATTGAAACTTGTCTTCAGAGGATCTGCTAATTCTGACCATTTCGATCTGCTTTTCGCTTTAGTTGTCCAAGAAATGTCCGTGGTAGTCAAAACTTGACTGTGTGCTCTTGCGGAAAAATCACATCCCTTATTTACCTGTAGGCGACCGTAACCCAAGTTACAGAATTCACAACAATTTCAAAAATTCTAATTGGCGATAAAGCACGTATTCCTGCCACTCCTGCCAGTGTTGAATGTGGTAACTTGGGTTACGGCCGCCTACAGATAAATATGCGATGCAATTTTTTTGCGAAAACACGCAGTCAAGTTTTGGTTCAACCACGGACATTTCTTGGAAAACTAAAGCGAAAAGCAGATCTAAATGGTCCGAAAGAATTATATAATGCTGTAGTTCAAGACACTAGCTGTCCAGGAAAAAAAGCTCATTGTAATTTGGTTTTTTCTTGAGAAAATACAATCATTTTGATTCGACCAAAATTTTCAAGTGTTCCACTTCAATTATTGTTGAGCACTGTATTTAATAAAATTATCAATTGATTAATTTCGAATTGAATCTGATTTTTGTCGAATATTGACGAAAAACACGTATTATTATCTATCAACATTATTATTATTATCTGCAAAAAATTGCCTGCGGCGCACGCTCCCAAAGGGGCCCGCTTCCAAATTTTGAACCAGGGCCCCGAGGCCTTTCGCTACGCCACTGGGTGCAGCTTTTTGCTCAGTGTAAAACTATAGTTCTAGACCAGCGCAACCATCGTGCTATTTTCGCCTATCCGCTTGTCATGAAGAGTAAGGATTCTTGGAATATATGTCATTAATCGTAGGTCTCGTCTCGACTATTTACTTCTACATTGCACCATTCTGAATAAAGAGTCAACGGTGAAAAACGTACCTTTGCGCCAAGCTTAGGTATACGACATCCTTTAGAAAGTAAATATTTGAAATTCAAACAATAGATCTATGACTTGACGCGACGAAGGGTACCTGCATGGGTACACGGCCCATAAAATCATTTTAGGCGATTCCCGGTGAAATCACAACAGGGTACCGCGGGGCTTAAACAAAGGACCGTATTCATACCTCGGCGCTTTTAAGCCAAAAGCGCTATTAGAGCGATGCGTATTTAGGGGCATTTCTCATATTTCAATGTTCAAAAATACAAATTAACTCGCAAAATAATTGCAATTAAGTACATACAATCGCTCCCAATCGCAATAATGTATTTTTAAACACTGAAATATGAGAAATGCCCCTAAATGCGCATCGCTCTAATAAGTCTAATAGCGCTTTTAGCTTAAAAGCGAGGTATGAATACGGCCCAAAATCAAAATATGTCTTGTGTCGTTCACTTATATCCTCGTCCTCGCTTAACTATATCCTTGGCCGTTTTGCCTAGTTTTCTTTGCTATTGAATACATCCCCTGTCGTACCTGCGCAAAAATTTCATAATTCAGTCGCGGAAATTCACCGCCGGCGACACACCGGAAGGTCGCTTTAACTTTTTATTAGCGGGGGATGTATGTGGGACGCAGAGAATATCCGACATTGGATTTGCTATAGAGTAACGGTATAGTGACCGGAGGGCATAGCATGATAGTGGTGACTGGTGACCACCACCACCACACCATCATATTCAGCAACGGATATAATTTGATTATTGGACTCGGGGCCGTCTGTGACAAGAAAACGTCAATCATCGCCGTTGTGGCGCGTCGCGTGGGACGAATGGAAGGAATTCGTGAGCAGAAGCCGAGTAGGAACTCTTGTTGCTGTTCATTTAAACATTATCCTTATCCGACTGGACCAATATAGCCTAGAGTCCATAATATACTGATATAGGTATTATCCAGTGACTGTTCATCATAAGCAATATTCCACCACGGTGACGACACCACCATCAGTTTTCCTCAAAAAAAATTCCAACTGATGAAGCCATTCAGGATCAGTTTCGCTGTACTCGCGTCCTGGAATAACATGACTGCTTGAGAGCTTGAGTGCTTGATGTCCTGTAAAGCTTAGCCCGCATGTGCCGCCTGCACAATCGCGTTTTTTGCGACATATCGTTAGATTTGCATGATAACTATGTCGAAAACTAAATTTTTCATGTTTCAGTTGAAAAATGCGATATATACCTAGTCAAGAAAAGAAAACAGCGATATTTCGTCATTGCGGATCAAAAAAACACTGAAACGATTTGTAACAACATTATCAGTTCAGCTTTTATTTTCAACATTTCAACACAGCATAGTGGGGGCACTAGGTGAATGAACCTTGCAAATGGTGATGAAAGCATGAAATTCGGTACACATACTCAGAATGAGCACCTCTCTTAGATAAGAGGTGGAGCCACGCCGAATTTTCACCGAAAGGGGGCTCGGGGGGCTCCTGAAAGTTGAAGGTGCTAGGGCTCTCACCAAACCGCTTATCAGTTCGTTTTATCAATTAAAAAGGAAGCTCATGACTATATCGTGAAAATTGACGACGTTTATCGCCTTGTCCTGGGAATTTTTCATGATGAAAAAAAAAAGTTCTTCGGCAGAACACACAAATTGGTTTTATTTTATTTTCACCTACAAAGAATTGATAAGGAGATGTGCATCACGTTGATTCCCACAAATTCGTATCCTCTGAATTCGTTTGTGGAGTCAAAATTTTGATGGTGTATCTTCTTGAAGAGGGGCATTCCAAAGAGAGAGTTATTTTAAACACTAAGTTCAAACATAATTTTTTTAATGTTCTAAATCCAAATTACTGAATTCCTCCCAGCAAAACATACCCTGAACCGTTCTTTGGAAGTACCGCGTGAGATTAAACGTGAAGTAAGTCCTGAAACACCATCAGAATTTTTTTCTTCTGTGATGCTGCGCTCCACTCTCGACCGGAGCAATTAGGTTCCTTCACAGCATGCGCGGAGTGTATACACGATGCAGGGTATTTTCTCGGTCCAGTCAAATTTTTCGTGATTGAAATTGTGTCATAATATTGAAATAACGTGTATACACTCCGCGCATGCTATGTAGGAACCCAATTGCCCCGATCGAGAGTGGAGCGCAGCATCACATAAGAAAAAAATTCTGATGGTGTTTCAGGACTTACTTCACGTTCAATCGCACGCGGTACTTCCAAAGAACGGTTCAGGGTATGTTTTGCTGGGAGGAATTCAGTAATTTGGATTCAGAACATTGAAAAAATTATGTTTGAACTTACTGTTTAAAATAGCTCACTCTTTGGAATGCCCCTCTTCAAGAAGATACACCATCAAAATTTTGACTCCACAAACTAATTCAGAGGATATGAATTTGTGGGAATCAATGTGTTGCACATTTCCTTATTAATTATTTGTAGGTGAAAATAAAATGAAACCAATTTTTGTGATCTGCCGAAGAACTTTTTTTTTTCATAATGGAAAATTCCCGGGACAAGGCGATAAACGCCGTCAATGTTTACAAGATATTCATAAGTTTCCTTTTTAATTATGTAAACGAACTGATATGCCGTTTAGTGGGAGTCCGAGCACCTTGAACTTTCAGGAGCCCCCCGAGCCCCCTTACGGTGAAAATTCGGCGTGGCTCCACCTCTTATCTGAAAGAGGGGCTCGTTCTGAGTACGTATACCGAATTTCATGCTTTTATCACCATTTGCAAGGTTCATCCCGATTTTGGCTCTTAGCGCCCGCACTATGAGGGGGTATCCGTCTCGTGTGCGAACACCTGATGTAGGTACCTAACGAGTAGTGAATAGCAACAGTAGTCGATGTTGAGATATTCAAAGTAAACGTGACACATTTCAATTTTGACCAGTTTCAGTAAGTTCGTGAATAACACTAAAAAGCTCAGAACTAGTCATATTTCGAACAAGTTTAGTTTATAACAAGAGTAAGTACCTTACTTACTCTACTATGTACTAGTATAAAGCAAGAATTTGATGGAACATGATTGCTGCTCCGTTAACATTTGAAAAGTTGCAATTTTGTTGCAACGAAAAGGTTAAGCCCATTTTCCGCCAAAAAATATACGAGAAAAGTAGGTACATGGATGTAAAATTTTTTCTTGGTGTTGATAACCGAATACGAAGAAATTATATATCGATGATCTTCATGAAAAGCCTTACCAAAAAATATTCTCGAAAAACATGAAATTCCGTCTCTATTGGTGTGGGAGCTCTTTCAATTTTCGACAATGCAGAACATTCTAGAGAACATAATGAATTAGGCAGCAAAAATCAACTCAATTTCCAAGTCACATTAAGAGATGGAATCATCACTTGAAATCAGTGGATCTGCAGTTATTGCACCCTGTATTCTGCAGTGGCGGATCCAGAGGGGGGGCGCAGGGGGCGCGCCCCCCCCCCTGGACTAAACTAAGGATTGCAATTATTGCTCTTAGCTTGTCAGGATGCCTTTCCATGTAACAATATTTACTGGAGTATCTTTTACTACGCGTATTACTATTTGACTCTCAATGTACACAAACACACACATAAATACCACCCAGTCAACCCATCGAGTCAGTGGCTAGTGGCCGGTGGTCTTCTTCTATTTTCACACAAAATGTCTCAAACTACCCTAATGAACTTCTTAAAAACATCACACAAAACGCGGCCTCTGCGCCTTTCTTCTCGCCCGCGACAAACAAAGAATTCACATCTGGTGTCCATACCTACTATCATAAAACACACCAACTCACCTACCTGCCTAAGTGCCTGCCTACCAAACACAATAAATATTCAATGAAAAACAAACTAAATGGTAACATAAGAGTTCAAAAACGACGACAGTCAGAACTGATAAAGAGCCATTATATACCTACCTATCTTCTGGAATAATTATACATATGATTATTTAATTAGGTATTATACTTAGGGTTGCTTCTGGATGAGTCGCTTGTTACTTCATATTTCGCGGCAAAGATAGCTTCAACGAACGCCTAGTCAATAGGTAGGCAGGTAGGTAGGTACCGCATAATCGGCTTTGAGAGGCTCAATTATTGTGAATTGAGTAATTGACTATAATAAACAGTAATTCTTTTGAATCTTAAATTATATACAATACCCGGAAAAAAATTGGCCGGTGTACCGATGTGGAAAGCCGGGTCTGGTACGAGTAGTTCTTACATTATTGGAAATTGAATTTTAGCTGGAATTAATCCAAACAATTTTTTTTATCATGGCGTTTTTTTTTATCATGGCAAGCTTTCAGTCCCCTCTTCAATATGTCAAAAGTCCGCATCTCTGAGACTGCTACAAATCAGTATATAGGGTGAAAGTTTGTTATTTTTCTTCACTTTCTTTCTTTCTTGGAGAATTTATGACCGTTTGCTGTGCATCAAGTTACAGGGTGAAATGAAAACTATTTTTCATCTTCAACTTTTCTTGGTGAAATTGATAGATTGAAGCCAGTTTTGGTTTTTTTACAAGCTTATAATGTCATGCTGAACATAATATAAGAAGGATACATCCCTGTGACTGATGATTTTCAATTTACAGAGTGAAAAGTCATTTTTAAGTTTCAATTTTTTTCTTGGTGAAATCGGCTCAAACAACGACTGCGAGTAATTTTTCGGTGAACTTACAGTTTTCAGTCAAACATATCAAACATAGACATTTCTGCTGCATCTGCATTTTCTATATTTGCAGATTTAAATGCTTGGTTAAATTGCCTAAAAAATTTACGCCTGCGGCGCTTCTTTCCTGCCTTCGGTCGCTGTTTGTGGTGTTGCCCGTTTTGTCAGGAAATCGTTTTCCTGCGTCCGAGAATAACATGTCACCAATAAGCTGGGGCGCCATATTTTGATCCCTGAATTTCCAGGGCGAGAAATTGCCTAATCCGGCACTGGGGGTGTCTGCAGTATGCAGCTCATTCTCTAGATATAGGTGTAAAATTGGGTGTGTGTGTGTGTGGGGGGGGTGTCTCACAGGATAATCCGCCCCAAGTGGCAAATATGCTAGGTACGCCACTGTGTTGCGCCCCCCCTAGCACAAATCCTGGATCCGCCACTGGTATTCTGTATTATAGGTGTTAATAAACTAGTGAATGAAGACTTGTAATGTTTCGAAATTTCAAATTGTATTTCAAATACACGGGGTTCAAACTGGACATCTCTGCAACATTTAGAGATTCGTGTGGGTTGCACGATGACGCATTTGTAAAGCCCCAAGAGTGGTCGGGTGCCTTTGGGCCGTTTGTGCCCGTCCGTCGGTCCGTTCGACCGCCCGTGATGTCGATAGATAGTCCCCGACGACGAGCCCCCGGTAATTTCACACGACGGCGCTGGGGCAGGCAGAATCGTGGGGACCGGGTGGAGGGTGGTCGTTGGGGGCGAGGGGAGGGACGTTGAGTGCGGGGTGAAACGCCAACGGGGGGGTTGTGCGGAGCCCGTAGGCTGTTTACTACACACTGCTCTGCATCAGGCTCCGGTGGTTGTGCTTTCGTAGGTAAGGGATGTGGGGGGCGACAGACCGAGGGGAGGCTCGCGAACCCGGGATCCCTCCCGCCTCACCCCGCCCGCCCCCGCTTCATCACCGCCGAACGACCGTTGGGGGTCCGCGGACCGCGACCTACAGCCCTCCGCTGCCGCCCGCCCGCCCGCCCACCCCAAACCAGCATCAGCAACGCGCCAGCAGCAGCGACCCAACTCACAAAGCTCAATTCGCGACGAAGGGCCCTGCTGAAACATGGGAGAAGAGGGAATCTTGCCATTTCATGAATATTTAGCCTGGTAGTGCATAAAGTTGCTGATATATTCCTTCGCCAATTTCTTGATTGAGAAAAAAAAAAGACTTTCGGTTATATCTACGATAAGGGACAAAAACAAAAATATTCTGAATGTTTGTCTCGAGTCAGTTCTGATCCTCAGGCCTTTTTACCTATAGTTTTAGCTTCAATATTATCCGCAAATTTTTAAAATCGGTCAACGAGGAAAAAAGTTATCCATGCAAAACCAAATAGATGATTTTTTATGCTCACCTGTTAATAAAGGTGATAAGCGAAAAATTTACTCACCACCCTGTACATTAAGGCTTACCTCGTCTTTGTGGTAAAAATTCAAGAGAAATAAATTTTAAAATTTTCATATGATAGGCTTTTTTTATTTTAAGAGATGATGGTCATGTTTTATTTTTTCCATATTCACGTTATGTTAATTTTCTTTTCCTTATAAATAATGTACTTCGTTTATTTTTAAACCAATTAATTACCGCACTAAAAACGAGAATAAGTTACATATCTTTATTATTTCGAAAAATCCGAAGATTTCAAAAAGTTTTATTATATTGAAGTTATAGTGGGACACTGGAGGGGAAAAAATCACAACGGCCGATTTTCTTTTGAGTTTTGATGCAAAGTGCATCTTCCTCGGAGCTTCTATCATAATAACTGATATTATTTGACATTGTTGGGTAGCTACCAATTGTACACGTAGAACTTTCAGGCGTCTCTATTCTGCAGGAACGGTCCTGTTGGTGGCGGAGATAGAAGAGAGTTGCCTGAACCAAGAAAAATTTTGACAAAATAATAATGAACAATTACAATATCAATAATTTAGTGGAGCGCAGCATCGTAAAGTTATATTTAAAGAAGAATTTGAACTTAATTTTAACAAAAATTCCACTTCGGTACGATCCACTGGTCAAAATACATAGTTCCGAGTTTTTGAAAATAACCCCGAAGCCACGGCTCGGTCGCAAAAGATTATTCGTTACTTGCTGGTGCATAAAATTTTCTCCTCCAAACGGAACGAAATCCTACACAAAAAAGATTTCTACTCAGATGGGTACTGGCCTTGGTGCTCGAACCATGAAAGGTCTTGCCGAAATAAGAATTAACAATTACAATAATAACATTTTAGTGTGGGGCGGCGTCGCCGATCAAGTGTTGAAATTCACAATTGGATTTGAAAAGTTACGACATGCGAACAAGTACCATGTTCTAATGGAAATTCATAAACATAATTATGTACAGAGTTATATGTAGAGCAGAATTTGAACTTTCTCTTGATAAAAGCTTTACTTCGATACGAGATACGACCCCCCGAGTCCCGGGTTCATAGCTGCGAATCTTTGAAAACGACCGCAAGGCTACGGCTCGGCGCGGTGGGAAATGCGCTTTTAATTAGTATTTTGTTTGAATAGGTATGTATATACATGTTATTTAAAAGGGCTTTTAACGGTCTCCATTACATTAGCATCAGTTTAAAAACCGGCTAAATAAGCGAATTTGATGGCTGGTAGAATTATTAATTGAGAAGCCAGGATAGATTTCGAAAGAAAGGTCCCGATGCTAAATGATTATATTCAAGTAAATAAAGGGCGCGACAGAGAAAAATTGGAAGAATTTCAAACGCTTTTGAAAAAAATCACACCAATAATCAACAAAACATTGGAATATGTGTTAACAGACTGGGTGTCACAGAAAAAATTTTTCTTGATGCGTTACCCTGTATATTCAAATTGCAATCGATGTAATTTTTTATTATGAATACAAATACAGGGTGTTACACTTTTTTTTGTCAATATTTCAGGAGATGAGAGAGCATCGAAAAATAAGTACTTTCGTCGAATTTTCAACCGTTCAACTTTGAATTATTAAAAAATAGAATAATATTTTTTTTTACACATTTGACAAAAAATAATATTACCAGCTTGTAGATATGCATCAACCTACTCTATGTGCCAGATTTGGTTAAAATCCAGTGATTAAATTTGGACACAAAACACAAAGACTATTTTCAAAACTCCACTTTGAAAGCCTTTATCTCCATTAAAATGCGTTTCCGATGTAGACTTCTTCGAGAAAGTCTACTTATTTTTTGATGCTCAACCATCTCCTAAAATATTGACAAAAAAGTGTAACACCCTGTATGCCACAGTTTGAGTTAGGACAATTCACAAAAATCTCATGACACTGACCTGAACTGACTTGAGGCTCAAGATAGTCCGGAGGCTAGTGACCAAAAATTAAATGAAACTTACACTTTTTGACAAAAGCACGAACATTGGGAGGATGGCACAAAAGATCGTGCTCTTTCGATTGAGAAGGAGCACACCACAAAGATATTTGGTCAGGAGGGGGGGGGGGAGGACGTATCACTCTATCATGAACCTTAAGGGGGGGTTGGCAGGTGAAATATGACGTCAAAATGACCAAATTTTCAATCCTAATCAATAAAAAACCAAGATGCAGACAAGCCTCCGCAAGGCATGAATCGCATACCACTTGCTTGGAGCTATGGGGAGACATACGTGTAATAATTTATAAGTCAATAATTAAAAATCACTTTATTTTAAAAGCCGTCAGATTACCCGCCAAAAGCCGTCCACTGGGTCTCTCAAGCATTTAAAAGAGGCTGTTCAAAAATTTCACCTTTTTCCGAGGTGTCTCCCCATTCGGGCACAGAAAAGGTATGCGGAGACACTGGAAATATGGTATTTAGGTTTACCAAATTCAAATTGATTTGGATTGAAAATGAAATTTCACCTCAGTCCTGTGATTTTTTTGATCCCATGCAAAATGTGTTTGAATGACGCCAAGGCGATCGACTCAGTTCCCGTCAAATTTTTTCAGATTAATTTGTCAATTTGTGCTTGTCATTCCTGTGTCTGGTAAAGCTTCGTTCAAGTGAAAATCTCATTTTATGGAAACATCTCACTGGATGGCACAGGAATAGAAGAGAATGCCGGCTGCCGGATTGTCGATTTGGAATACGTTCTTAGATGGGCCATGGCTTTTGGAAGTCAACCATTCCCGGATTCGCCCCACCGGCAGATGATACCGTTTCAAAGAAGTCAGAAATGAGTTATAGCATAAGTTCTTTGACTTTCAAGTGCACATTGGCCGCTACCGTCTGGTTGCTGCTGAAGGTGCCATCAATCAACTGCGTAGCCGTAGCCTCAGCCTCTCAGTTTGTCATTTTATTTTTGCCTCAAAAAGTCCTAGCTCTGATTTAAAAATTAATGGGATTTGGGTACTATGCATTGTAATACTCGTTATTATTAACTTGATTAAATATAATAAATAACGAGCAATGGGTGTTTCTTTCGTCTTGGAATGGAAGGAGTTTCTTGTTGGACGAGAAATTGGTTTGGTTAAATTATTTTTCTATACCTACAACCTAAAACCTCGCCTAAAACCAAACAATGACTTGGGTGTTTATTTTGTTGGTATATGGAATATGGATGCTGGAATGTAAATTGTCATTCAATTACCCACTAAAAAAGTTCTACATAGAGAGGATTTATCGGAAGAAACGGCAAAAGAAATGGAATTCACTGGAAACAAATACTTTTATTTAAAAAAAAGAGCAGACCGATAGCTCAACTGAATCCAGAAATATAACGTTGTGAATGCTGAACTGCTCATTTTCAATTTTTGAGGTTTTTTGCCCATAAAAAAGGTCCCTACCACAAGATCATCCCCAAAATGACCATACGTATAGACAATACAAATAGAAAAGACCACATGCTGTCACGGATATTTACGGTTGCGTAGGAACCAGGCGAGTCCATCATTCAAAAAAAGGTTGGCTGATTTTTGTTGCCCCAATATCCGTGACGACGGTGGTGATAACATATGGTCTTCTCTATTTGTATTGTCTATACTATACGTGGAATTTGATTCTCTATAAGACCTATGTGGTTTGGTGCTGTTATACCTTCAAAAAAAAAAACGACGACTTTTCAGGCCGATTTCGCTCCACATTGGAAATAGAATATCTGCTGGAATTGATTCAAACAAAAACGGTTCTTTCACCATGGCTAGCTTTCAGTTCCCTCTTCAACATATCAAAAGTCCTCAACTGTCGGACTGCTACAAATTAGTATACAGGGTGAAAGTTTATTATTTTTCTTTACTTCCTTTCTTTCTTGAAAAACTGATGACTGAAGAAAACGGTTTTAGGCTAGTTTGATATGACATAGTATTCCAATAAACATATAAAAAATATACCACCTAGCAACTGCAGTGCATCAAGTTACAGGGTGAAAACTATTTTTCATCTTTAATTTTTTTTCTTGGTGGAACTGATCTAGATTGAAGCCGGTTCCAGTTCTTTTGCAAGCTTATAATGTCATACTGAACGTATGAAAAGGATACATCTCTGCAACTGCTGCTTTTCAATTTACAGGGTGAAAAGTCATTTCCACGTTTCAATTTTTCTCTTGGTGAAATTGGCTCACACAACAATTGCGACTGATTCATCTGTAAACTTGAAGTTTCTAGTCAAACATATCAAAATAATACATTCCTGCTACAGCTACGTTTTTTTTTTACAGATTTAAATGTTTGGGTGTATTCGGGTATATTGCATCAAAAATTCAAAAAATCTTGAAACGCAACCAAACATTTAAATTTTTAAATAAAAATGTAGCTGTAGCAGAAATGTATTATTTTGATATGTTTGACAAGAAACCTCAAATTTACGGAAGAACCAGTCGCAATTGTTGTGTGAGCCGATTTCATCAAGAAAAAAATTGAAACGTGAAAGTCACTTTCCACCCTGTAAATTGAAAAGCAGCAGATGCAGAGATGTGTCCTTTTCATATGTTCAGTATGGCATTATAAGCTTGCAAAAGAACTGGAACTGGCTTCAATCTAGATCAGTTCCATCAAGAAAAAAAATTGTTGAAGAAGGTACTGTAAGCTTGCCATGGTAAAAAAATCGTTTTTGTTTGAATTAATTCCAGCAAAGCACCAATTTTTTTCTATTTCCGATATACTATTAGGGGCATTTCTCATATTTCAGTGTTCAAAAATATATTATTGTGATTGGGAGCGATCATATGTACTTAATTGCAATTAATTTGCAAGTTATTTTTGTATTTTTGAACACTGAAATATGAGAAATGCCCCTAAATGCGCATCGCTCTAATAGCACTTTTATCTTGAAAGCGAGGTATGAATACGGCCCCAGATCTTGTTCTCAATTGTTCCAGGGATCATAGTGGAATATTTCGCAGGCATTAATGAAGAAAATTGGATTTTTGTGATTCCTGACTCACCCTGTATCGTTAGCAGAAATTCAGTGCGCACCCACTAGTTGATATTTTTACTGATTAGTCTGTCACAAACCTTTGACCTCCCTATATCTTTAAAAATAAACGTCATTATTTTTTTTTCAATATTTTTCTCGGGTTCTTGAGTGGATTCTATACAGGATGTTTCGCAATTACGGTTACAATCTTCTAGGGGAGGTTTTTCATCAAAAATGGACCAGGAAAAAATATATCCTGTCCTGTCGATGTCCTGAAATGCTCCGTTGAAAAGTTGCTGGGTGTTGAAGTTGAATTTTTGAAATCGATTGTTTGACATAACTTTTGAACCGTTCTGAGCCGATTTTGTTTAAATTTCAACCAAAGTTTACTAAAATAGGTCTCTATCAATACTATCGAATATGATAACAACGTATTTCAGAAAAAAAATCAGGGCCGAGGGCGTAGATAGATAATGGGAGGTGTCCCCATTTTCTCCTCCTTATTTTTTATCCTTATTTTGCTCCTTATACATTACTTATCCTTATTTTTGAATTTTACGTCCAGTTTAGAAAAAAATTACTTTTGCAAAATGTTGATTAGAGGCTATATCTCCGATATATGTGGGTTTGGAACTTGAGAAAAAATCTCGAAATCGCCACACGTTCACACCCAAATATCTCGAAAATGAAGCCTTTAATTTTTTTATGAATTGAACGTAAAATCCAAAAATAAGTATACATTTAAAAAAATTTCTGAGGTATAAAAAATTGTGGAAAAAAATAAAGACCCAAGACCCAAGACCCATTATCTACGCCCCTCAATTTTTTTTCAGCACGTTACTATTGTTTGATAGAGATCCATTTCAGTAAACTTCGGTTCAAATTTGAACAAAGTCGGTTGCGAAACAACCTGTAGGTATACCGCTCTGGACTCGGAATGCGACACTTTTGAGACACCTGTAGAATCCTAATCTACGTGAAAATGTGCCTATAAAAACTTCTTACCGTTTGAAAATAATATTCATAAATAAAAAAAATATGGCTTTTTTCAAAATCCGGAGCTTTTTTCAAAATCGGGAAAATGTCAGTTCTGACGTGAATTTATTCAAAAAACGGCTCAAGATATCGAGAAGCGGCAGAAAACCGATGAAAATAATGTGCACTGAATTTTGCCGTATCTTTTCTGCAAATATAGCCGAAACACTTGAAAAACAACCAAATTGGGCCCACTCTACAATAAAAACTAAGAACAAAGGAGCTGGTTTTGTTTGTTTTATTTTCATTGAACCCCACGGTCAACTTGGAGACCTAGGTCCCGTTTCATAAAGGCGAGTCTAATTCTACGCACTATAGTAAATTCCTTTGAAAAGTCGTGATTCTACGATTTCTACGGTCTTCACCAGCTTGTTTTGCACCCTCCAAGACCGTGCGTTCTAATTTTTTGAACTCTCCTTTTGCACCACAAAAATAATCCGACACTGACACCCCTGTACTGTTGGTACCCGGTGCGGACCGCCCCCTCCGCCCCCCCCTTGGTACGCCACTGATTAAAATATTGTAATTAACTGCCCGATAACTGCCCCTCTGGTATTCGCGACGGATAGTAGGTACTAACTACCTTCTACTTAGAAGTACATCAGTGAATTTAAAAAGGCACTTCTAGTGTTATTGTAAAGATTCATAAATTCACTAATACTCATTAATAAAGAATAAAGCTTGAGAACAACTTCCGTAATTTCTGCATGGTGCATGGTGGTATCACTGAGTCGTTTAACCCTTGAGCTACACCAAGAGTAGTAGGACAAGAGTGCAACGCATGCAAAAAGTGGGGGAAGAGTGGTCGAAGAAACTCGCGATTTTGACCGTGGGCTCGGCCTATATGGCGCATGCAGTACTACCACTACCCTTGATGTCTTCTTTGTACCCATCCCAGTTTGTACCTGCTATGCTTAACAGCGACCCCGCGAAGGCACGATCCCACGATCAGTCAGTACAGCTATAGCTCTCACGAAGAGAGCATACGACCATCAAATATCGCCGTGTACCCTCGCGAGAACCACCCTTGTTTTGACGGACCACGTGTTTCAGTCGCGGGCAACGTGTACAATCGCGAACATTTTGCATTCAGTGCTGCAGTGCTTCGACGGCTACAAGTCTTGTGCTGCGTGAACACGTCTTCGCGCAAAGCATTCACACCGGGTGACTCGTCCCCTTAGAGGGTGGGAGGGTGTCACGTCAAGCCATCACGCGGGGACTAGCGCGAACCTGCCTGCCTCCCTACGAACGCCGGCCTGCCTGCCTGGCCCTGCGCTTCAGTCGGTATTCGTCCGTCGCGAGTATTGATCGGTTGGACAAAGGAACTGACCACCACCGGCCACCCGCCGAAGAACTATTCGCCTTCGAACACTGCCCGCGAACAGTCCACCAGGAGTTGGCGGCGCCTCCACGGAGGAACAGCAACGGCGCGAAAAATTTCGAAAAGTGCGCGGCGCACACTTTCTGCGCTTTACTTCATATCAATTGCACTCGTCAAAACTTTCTGCGAGCGAGAGAGTTGTATGTGTGCGTGTGTGCGGTAGTGTTGGAGTTTTGTTTGTGACTTTTTCGTGAAGCGCGCACCACGTGCAACATCAACGGGCTGCATCATGGTCGGCAGAGAGAGAGATCCGGCGGCGCCAAGAAAAAATGTCCGCAGCGGCAACAAGCCCTTTCCCAATCATGAAAAACTCAAGGCCATCAACAAGGTATACAACGGCGAAAGCAAAGCCGCCGTGGCGCGCAACATGGGGGTGCCGGAGTCCACGCTGAGGGGCTGGTGCAAGAACGAGCAAAAAATCAAAATGCAAGTGCAACAAGAAGAACAGACGGCCGCCAACAGCAGCGATGCCAGCAGGAGTTCCCTCGACTCCGGCTCCAACTCCGCGGAATCGCCTCTGCTGAGGTCACCGCCGCTGGGACAGGTGAACTTCTCCAACGCACCGCAACCCTCCAGTTCGGCTAAAACTCCAGGATTGTACACGCCGCTCCGCCAGGAGATACAGAACGATCCGAAGACACCGCAAAATTTGTCGCTCAGGGCCGAGATCCCCGGGTCGAACGGAAGGAACAAGGCCGAACTCCACCGGATCGGTGCCAGCATGAGTAACACGCCAGCAGCAGCATCAATGTTTGACTCGTACAATATTCACCATCTATCGCGGCTACTTCAAGAAAATACAGCAGTCGCCAACCTTTCGAAAAAACTCAAGAATCAAGCCCAAGCTGGTGGCATTATATCGGAACCCAATATTGGTCTTGAAGTACTCCTGTACCTCAACGCAACATTACGTACCCAACAGCAACAACATGGGCTGCTGCAACAGCAGCAATACAGCCACCCAAGTGCAACGATTCAACAACTTCAACAACCGAATGGCATGTATTCCACCACCGGATATCCATTGGGGTCCTCGAGCAAATCATCATCCAGGGAGAACCTGAAAAGGAAACGATCATCAGAACCGTCGGCGTCGACAAGTTTGCCAGCGCCGTTGAATGGGAACTTTTCTGTTGCAGATGTAAGTTAATTTTTTTTCATCAACAAGTTTCATACGGCTAAATTAGATGATTTGCACGCCAGTTTATACCTCGTATGATAATTTTATGACGCATAACAACCTGTAGCGCTCAATTCCTGGTTTTTAAGGCATTTGGTTAGTCGCTATTGTAATATTGACTAGGGTCTAGAAACCCTCATAACGAGCTGGACCTTGTCAATATTTGAAGCTAATAGCTAATACGTTTGTCACGCTTTTCTTCGTCAGTTGGATTTGGGTTCAGGCAAAAGAGTCATATTTTAAACCAGATAAATGGTTATAATTATCAGGTAGGTCAAAATCATTAATCCATCGTCCTTTGCAGTGTACTTTACTTCTGAAATAGATAAGAGCTGTACACGAAATTCCCAGCATAGCCCAATTATTAAGGTCCATTATTGTGCAGTTTTTGTTTCAGTAACGACTGTAATAATTTATCATTGGAAAATTTGATTGAATTCGTATAAAATATATTCGGATTCATATTTTCAAAATAACACACGACGCGATTGTTATTCTTACACCAACCCCGCGAATTTCTTCCAGTCGAGAAGAGAAAATCTTATATGGCATGCCTGTATTTCGCCATTATTTTATTGTTATTTATTACAGCTTGGTTTTAAAGTACATTGCGATCTCTCTCTGTTTCCCAACAAAAAGTTACACCGCGAACTTTTTATAAACGAAAAGAAATAGGTATGTTTTTGTTTTATATCGACTTGTTCTTCCTGAACGCGCGACAATAACGCGACTGAACGGGGGGAAATGAAATGAATATAAACTAGATAAATCTTCCGTGCCTACTTATCAATCAGGTCTGAAATTAAAAATGGACTTAAATTATATGAACACCGTGATTTAAATCTATCTAACGGTTGCAGGGAATCGATTAGCTGGATAAACATCGATCCGAATCAATTATTATTCGATGAAGTCGAAGTAATCGAATTCGAGTTGAATGATTCTGACTCGCAATATTTTAATGAACGAAACATTTGACGCAACAATGATTACTTTTCAGAATATCGACTTTTTCCATTTGCGAATAGATAGCCACTCAAAAGCGAGTTGGTTTCATTCATGTACCTTATGACGTAAATTTTTGACATTTTTCGAAAATTGACAAGCCTATACCAGCCTAAAGCCTCCGGTCTGACATGTAAGACAAAGAAATTTTTAACAACCTTATCAACGCACATTAGACCTTCAGGTTTAAAATCATGTTTCTTATGACGTAAGTTGACGGCACCAGCTCCCTGTCCAATAGACGTGATAGTTCTACTCAAGTATAACTTGACGATGCGGTAGACCCTTCTCTGCCTCAAGTATCACTTGAGAAATATTTGTCTTCCTTTTTTTTTGCAATAATTTGAAAGGAAAAAAACTTCCTTGAACGATTTTTTTTTCCGTAGCTTTCGCAATTGAAGAGTATAATTTTCTATCACCGGTCATATACAGGGTGTGACATAAAAATTGTTTATGTGACGCCTGTATCTGATGTGGTTTTTCATCCTGAACACAAATATAAATACAGGATGTTTCATTTTTCTCGTCAATATTTTGAGATGGTGGAGCATCGGGAAATAAGTACTTTCGTCAAAAAAAAAAAAACAAAAATTTAAAAATTAGAAAAAATTAAAAAAATGAAAATCACAACTTTTACAAATGTGACAAAAGTCAATAACCGCAAGTAGATATGCGGTCAAATCACTTTGCATCAAATCCGAGATCAAATCACTTTGTGAACCAAATTTGATCAAAATAGATTAGATTTGGAATTATAATAAAAAAAAAAACATATTCAAAACTCAATTTTGAAAGCCTCCATCTACATTTTGATACGTTTTTAATATATTTTTTTTGAGAAAATCCACTTATTTTTTGATGTTCTACCATCTCATAAAATGTTGACAAAAAAAAATGAATATATGACTTGAGTAAGGCAGGCTTTTTCTAGGGAGAAAATGTCAACAAATTCAAAAAGTTGCATTATTTTGACTTGAATTCAATTTTACGTCAATGTGCTGAACATTTTTTTGAATTCTACAGAAAAAATTCAAAAGAATTTATTTTCATCCAAAATTTACATATTTACACCCATAACTTCAATTTATTTTTGAGTTCAGGTCGGATAAAGTAAAGCAGCCTGATGTATTTTTTTTGTAATTAAAAAAAATAAATAAATACAACCAATCATACATATTTGTGTCCAGGATGAAAAACTACATCAGTTGAAATGAAAAATACAGAATGTCGTAAAAACAAAAAGTTGGTTTCAGCGACACCCTGTATAGGTATAACAAGGGATGAAAAAAATCAATTATGGAGTATACGGAAAAAAATCGTTCGGGTGAAGTTTTTTCTTTGCAAATTATTGCGGAAGGGAAAGCCGCCATTAGGGGGGGGGGGGCTCTGGGTGATCACCTTGTACATACTCTTGTTTTAAATTATCGCGCAGCTTTTTCAGTTGTTCGGATTCGCGTTTCTGGAAAACAGGTGGGCTGTTGTAAATGGTGTTTTTTTAGAGGTATAGAAAGAACTTCAATCAGCGATAGCGTTGGTGCTTAGGAAGATTTTGCCGTCATTTTTTCATATAAATACTCATAAAGGTTTGCCATTTGCTCATACACACGCACAATCGCACGGCAGCTCAAAATTATTATTTTAAATTCCAATTTAGACAGGTTCAATTTCGGGTAGCTTCTTGGCAAGGATCAGGCTCTATCTAACTAATACGGCCAACGATATTGTCTCCAAGACCCTGGACAGTTCGGGACTTATTCAGGAAAGCCAGAGACTTCACAAGCCGTAAATGGAAGAAGTCTAAGGAAGTTGAAATACAAAATCTTATCAGCCGGTAATTGGAAATTGGAAAAAAAATCCACAAAAAGCACGAAAATTCCGTATAGAAAACCAAGTTTTATAATCATTTTTGAAAAACTGTCTGGAGTTGTGCGATTGTGCATGTGTATGATGAAATGGCAAGCCTTAATGAATATTTAGATGAAAAAATGACGGCAAAATCTTCCCAAGCATCAACGCTGTCGCTGATTGAAGTTCTATAACTCTAAAAAAAACACCTTTACATCCGGGCTATTTTTTTTCCAGGCCTCCTTTTCGACTGCCCATATTGTATACCGCTCTTCGTTTGTTTTCGATAATTTTCATTTAAAAATGCAATCCACCAAATTTGCGACATCGAGCTTTTTATGCGAAATCACTCTTTTATATAATATCCACAACACCGTAACAATAAAAATACAGACTTTCAAAATGGACCTGCATCTTCTACATAGGTACTTTGGGCTTTTTTTTTTAAACACAATAAACTCTATAGTATAACAACATTCATGCACATGGATACGATTATTCCTAGGTAACCTACATTATGTAGGTATATGTCGAGGGCGGATGTCGAAAATCTGTCAAATCTCAAAGTAAATCTAGTGATTTCTTCCTGCTAGGGTGGTGATCATTAAAAGTGGTCCTCAAGAAAGACTCCATTACGAGAAAAGCCTTTTTCTATTTGTCTATTATTGCCCGTATTCATAGTCGTTGTCAAGTGCACCTTGTTCAAGTATTACTTTTAATCAAGCTGTAACTCAAGTACAAATTCTGTTTCATAGATATAACTTCGGCTTTCCTCGAGGAATACTATTTCACGGCAATAGCCAAAAATATGTCCATGAAACAGAAATCGTACTCGAGTTACAGCTTGATTAAAAGTGATACTTGAACAAGGTGCACTTGACAACGACTATGAATACGGTCATAATTAGCCTTCAGCTTTAATAAGAGCCCCAATTTCTCAAAATCGGTCAACAGCAAAAACAGTTCAGAAATCACATCACCGGAATTCCCAAAAAAAAATCGTAAATCACCGGAATTCCTGGAAGTCTTTCGGAAATCACCGGAATTCCCGGCAATCTTTCGGAAGTCACCGGAATTTTTACGGAAATCACCGAAATTCCTGGAAGTCCCTTTTACATTGACAAAAATTGCGAGAAGAGAAACAGTGTCTAACTAAAAATAGAGCATTTCGTGTCACTGTTTTGGCCGAGGTTTTGGCTGTCATTAATGGTTGTGGCATAAGCACATTTTAAATGTCAGTATCGAGGTCAATGTGTACATTTTCTAATTTTTATCAATTAAATTACGGCGAAATAGACAAAGTAGTATGAAAAACACCACTTCTTTCAATACTCGTACATTGTAAACTTACTCCTATCACAAAAGTCATCATTGTAAAGCCTGTGTGACACGGTGTCAAATTTTACAAAAAAATTTCATGAAGATCTTCATGAAGATTTCACAGAAAATTCAACACCGTGTAATACATGAGATTTTCTTGAAAATCTTTATGAAGATCTTCATGAAAATTATTTGACATCTGCTCTAAATATTTTTTGACACTTGTGTGACAATAATTCTCCTTCGCTTTTAGCCCAGTCAAAATAGGTTTTAACCGGAAATAAATTCGGAAGTTGACGAAATTAAGTAAATCGATGCAGAATTTAACGTAGAATAACATACTGAAATTCCCGAGAATTCCAAGGCTTGGCTTTTTTTTTTAGACCTACAAAAGAGCGCCATCCTTGAACATTTTCGATTTTTTCTGAATAACTTGTAAATTATTACCTTAAGGACACAAAATCTTCAGCAGAAAATGTAGCCTGTTGAATTCCCAAGAGATCGGTACTGAACTCATTACTTTGTGGTCAATAGTCTCTGAGATACAGCGTCTCCAAAGACTCAGTAAAAGCTACCCAAAATTTATTTCCGGATTTCACGTAACAATTTGCATAGTGTCAGTTCCGGGGCTGTAACGTGGAAAGAAAATGGGCGGATTTCGATGTGTTTTACATGTTTGGAAAGCCAATTCAACATTTGATATCACACTTTTGTCTAGAAGTGGCCAACTTCAAAATGGTACTTTTCCTCGACCTTTGAAATAGATACTTGATGTCCCGAAGAATCACCAAAAATCGATTTTCTTTTATACCATGCCATTTGCTCAATTTTTCAAATGGGACAAAACCATTCAGGGAATATATGAAGAATTGAATACCAAAAAATAACATGTTTTGGAATCTTTTTCCTAGTGATGGTTTCTGAGTTATATGGGTTGGAAGACTTAAAACGACCTATTTGGGAAAAAGATAGGTGGCCCGGACACCAACTGCTGAATACTGTACGGACCTTGCATCTGATGATACAAAATGCCACTTAGCAGACATATTGAATATACTTATGTATTTTTTACGTCTGCCAAGTGGCATCTCACACCTCAACTGCAAGGTCTTCACAGTATTCAGCAGTTTGTGTCTGGACTACCTTTTTTTTATAAATAGGTCGTTTTAGTCTTTCAACCCATATAACTCAGGAACCATTACTAGGAGAAAGATTCCAAAACACGTTGTTTTTTGGTATTCAATTCTCCATATATTCCCTGAATGGTTTTGCCCTACTTGCAAAATGCAGCAAATGGCATGGTCAGAAAAAAATTGATTTTTGGAGATTCTTTGGGACATCAATAATCGATTTCTAAGGTCGAGGAAAAGTACCATTTTGAAGTTAGCGACTTCTAGGCAGAAATGTAATACCGAATGTTGAATTGGCTTTCCAGATATGTAAAACACTTTGAAATCCGCCCATTGCTGTCCAGGTTACGGCACCTGAACTAACACTATGCAAATTGTTACCTAAAATCCGGAAATATATTTTGAGTAATTTTTACTGCGTTTTTGCAGCCGCTGTATCTCAGAGAGTATTGACCACAAAGTAATGAATTTAGTACTGATCTCTTGGAAATTCAACAGGCTACATTCGCTTTGCTGGTAGTTGTGTTCTAAAGGTGATAGTTCACAAGTTATTCAGAAAAAATCGAAAATTTTCAAGGATGGCGCTCTTTTATTGGTCCTAAAAAAGAATCCAAGCCTTAGAATTTCCGGGAATTTCATTATGTTATTCTACGCTAAATTCTGCACCGATTCACCCAATTTCGTCAACTTCCGAATTTATTTCCGCTTAGACTCGATTTTTGCCTAATTTGACTGGACTATTTGATTCTGCCTCGCGCAATCAGACCGCCGTTTCCATGATGGGCAAGTATTCTGCCAGCAACGGACAGAAATCCTTGACAAACAGATAACCACAGCAGATAACTGAGATGATGATTCTCTCAAACAGGACCAAAAACCGGAGTCTCTGGGTCAGAATGGATGGTGCGTGACTCTGCTGGGCAGAGTGCAAGTGTGAAATTTTTGGTTGTGTGAATTAGTGAGTGGTTGTCTTCAGAGCCATACTTGTGTGGCTCACTTATCCGGCAGATTATTAGCTGATGCCTGTTCCGTCATGGTCATGTGGCGGTTTCTGGCCTTCCACACAAAGCGAGTTTTTGAAAAATGAACCTTTCGATGTCGTGGTGGTGGGCGTGGCCCAGGGACGGAGTGGCTCTGCTAAACGGGGAATACCCACCAAGCTGTATACAATGCCTACCAGGGCATTGAGCATTGAGGGACGTCAAGCCTATCGTATCAATAGCCGACATCAGAGCCAAACTTGGGTTAAAACCAATTTTTTGGCCGACCACCGAAAGCATGAACATAAAAGTGCCTGTCAAAAATTTCTTGAAAAATATTACGTCGTGTCATAGACAGAAATATTTTCACAAAAATCTTCATGAAAATTCTCATGAATATTTTCTGTAAAATTTGACACCGTGTCACACGGGCTTAACACTTGTTTCACAATACAATTGTGAACAATACTCACCACTGAATAGGTGGCTAAATAAATAAAAGACTAAAACCACCTATTTTAGAGACAAGAGTAGATAATCCGGACACTTATTGTTGAAAACTGTACGGACCTTGCATTTGATGATGCAAGATGCCACTTAGCAGATTACCAAATATACTGATGCACCTTCCACATCTGCCAAGTGGCATCTTACACATCAAATGCAAGGTTCGTGCAAGCAATTGGTGTCCGGATTACCAATAAGCTGTAGTTGTGATAATAATATTCATATGAAGTTATATTCAGATCATTTTTACGGTAATAATAATAAAACTAAGTTCAGAACTAAACTTACAGAAAATATAGAAAAGAATCTCTTATCAAGTCATTGAACGTAAAATGATGAAACAGTCATAGATTTTTGAATTATCATTAGGAAGAGTATGATACGTATAAATTTTTGAATTTCGTAAGGTTTCAGAAAATGAAAATGGATTTTTTGCAATAATTCCGAAACAACTATACCACTTGCTAGCTAGCCACATGACAAGAATCTGTAATTTCTCTGACATTTCTTAGTCCACCAGTGGCCCATCGAGTCGTTCTAGTGACGCCACCCCTGAACAGAATATGAGAGGTGTTGATGGACAATTTGTACAATGAATTTATTCTTTTGCAGGTGCAGCGCAATCAATCTGGACCATTCGCCCCCTACGCTAGCACTGCTGTCAGAAATCAATCAGAACTCAATACGACACTTGGCTACAATTTGACTAGTGAACGAGCTCAACCCAGCCTTGTCAACGGACATTCAAGAATATCGCCGGTTCCAAACCATCTAGACTTGCTCTTAAGTCAAACGGGGGTACGGCCTTCGTACCAATCCATTCAAAATGTGCCGCAACATTATCCACAAAATCTCAATTGGAAGAAGTCTCTTTCACCATCCCCATGCCGTTCACCAGCCAGCTCAGTGTCTTCCCATCACGGTGTCATAGACTTCTCGAATCATGGCAGCCCGTCCCCGAACAACCAACGCGATTCCAATGATTCATCGCCGAATGCCGCTTCTCCCGCGCCGGGACACTACTCCCCCGCACTGAACCTTTCTGCTGCCACGGAAGCAACAGCCCTTCCGTCTGAGACTCGACCAGCTGCTGCCGTTGGTACCACCGCCAATTCCGAGGGAACTCTGAAAAAAGGTACAAAACTGGAGGGTGTAGTGAAGCGCATGAAAATAAAACAAAAAAAATTGGCAGTTGTTGGCAACGGCAGCATTGCTAAGAGTTTTCCAGGTTTCAAGACTCACTTGGGCCGACCAATTGATGAAATTAAAGATCCAAAGGAAGTTGTACTCTGCGGAAAAAAGTTCTACAATTTTTTGAACAAGTTCGGTACAAATCCGACCATTAACGAAAAGTTTCTGGGTCAGCTGAAAGAAGCCATTTACGCATGTGAGAGTCAGCATAACGGAAATGAGATGGACCAATTTGGAGCCGTTCACGCTGTTGACAACCAGCTTGACGGAAATCAGATGGACTCATCTGAATAAACTTGTGCAATTCTGCAACACGCAGTTTTTCACTTCGAAAACTGCAATTATTTTGCAATAGATGCATGATGTCTAAAGTAAAGTTTCTATTGCTAGTCTTGAAATGAAGGTTACCTTTCTGTACAAATTGTCGTGTTTATACAAGGTACATATGGTCTTATTGACGATGAAGCGTGATGTGCAAACTTGCAATAAGGAATGGGGAAATTTATATACTTGCATCATTTTTCAAACTGCGATCATGGTTGCAGATCATGTAAAATTTTGAATGGTAATGTTTTTCCCGAAATTTCTTACAAGATACCATTTGTATCTAGATATTATTGCGACAAACATTTTTTGTGATACTATATTTTAGTAATGTACTTAATTTTGGTATGTACATAGGTATAATAAATTTAGAAGATATTTTCATTGTGCCAAAAATACCAATGCTGTACAGTTACCACTATTTGTTAATGCATTCTGTATAGATGTTTCGTTACTTCTATTTCAATAATATACTTACCAAGCTGGAAGTATTTCGATTATGTACATAAGTATGACAAATTTAGATGATATTTTCATTGTGCCAAAAGTACTAATGCACTAAAGATTCCATTCTTTATCCATGCATATGAATGTTTCGTTACCATATTTGGAGGAGATTTTTGAGGACTTATGTGGTGGGTAGTGGAGCTGCAAGAAAACTTGCTTGAAGTCTTGCTTTCTCCACGGACTGTCTCTTCAGTTGAAGAGCAATTTCGCTAATAGTCCAGTCAATATATTAAAAAAATCGTCTCAACTTTAGACAAATTAGTTAAGGACTGAAACTTTTTACACACGTTCCTTTGATTGTCATTATGGCCTGTAAAATGTCGCCTAAAATCCAAGCTTGGAAACTTTGAACAATTGCCATCAAGTGTCAAAAAGTCGTTTTGCGAAGAAGTATCTCCTCTAGATCAAGATTGTCTTTTTTGCAATTGAATAAGTTATACTTCAGTCTCTGAAGAAATCACTGATTTATTGAAAAAAGTTGAATAATGAAAAAATGACAATCAAAGTCAAAGGAATGTGTGTACAAAATTTCAGATCTCTACGAATTTTTCCGAAATTGACAGACATAGTGATTGGACTATAAGAGGATGCATCTTTTTTTATATGTATCTAATATATATAGCCCAGAAGTAGCAACAACGTTCCAAAAGAGGCAGCGAAATCGTTTCATCATCAGTTATGATCAACCTGTTTATCTTGCAGCTTTATACTCCTAAATGCCTCGCCTACTACTTAGAAGAAGATGTTCAGAAATCTGTTTCATCTTTCATGTATGTGCTGCGTTATGATGAGCCAAATATTTTTTGAATGAGCAAGTTATATTTGCGTTGACAGAACACAGAAATGTTACGATTTTGAAATTTTAGCGGATGACTGTTCTTCGTGATAGGTACTTGATTATATTGGTTTTCAGTAACTTGGTTAATTGACTCCCTGTATAATTATAGTCACATTATAGTGACTGTTTGAAACAGAATTGAAGTTTATGTTTTAATTGAGCTGAAAATACTATATTCGGCCTTATTCTCTATGCCATTGAAATTGAAAATTGAAAATGTTTCGTTTTTCACTCTGGTTTATTTCGGTACGTAAGCATATTAGGCTGGGATCCCAAATATGGATGGAAATTAGACCTGAATCCCTGCCTGAACTGGTATAGTGCGTACTTGTTTACCCAGTCTTAAGATCAATTTCAGCTCTTCAAAATCCCATTTTCAATATTGAAAATTTTCAATGGCATAGAGAATAAGGCCGAATGTCAGTAAGGATCCCTCTTCCTGTATATTTTTAGTTTATTAGTTTGTACATATTAATAAATCAGTATGTATAGTAATTTCATTGATTATTATTATTGAGAGTTCGGGACAAGTTGATCTGTTGTAAATTTATTTTTGTACTAATAAAATTCTTGCACCGACTGATGTGTATTATTTCCTCTTTGGTTGTTTGTTCTCTAACTCATCCCTTAATCAGTGTTTGGAGAAGTTCGCAAAAGATTCTTCTTGAAGAAACTCTGACACAATAGGTAAGTGAATCTATCTTTTAAAAGAAGTTCAAGAAGTTTTATGTACAGCGTGTTCAACAATGATTGTCCTTGCCACCTTTTCGGAATTTGGCCCGCATTAGACATGCACCGCTTCAGTGAAATCATTTTGGAATACCGTAGTAACGAAGTTGATAGACGTCACGTCACACTGACTGATATCAAATTTGAGGCTAACAGTGACGGCTCTGACTGCTGGTAAATAGTGAACAAGCAACCTGACGGAACGGGAATGGATCAGCCGTCAATGCCGTCACTGTTTAACCTCAGACTTTCCATCAGTCAGTGTGACGTGACGTCTATCAATTTGGTTACTACGGTATTCCAAAATGATTCCATTAAAGCGGCGCAAGTCTAAAGCTTAGTCCGCACGGGCGGTATACCGCTGGTTTTTGGCGATATACCGCTATTTTTTTTGCCGCTGAAATCATCGTCCGCATGAGCGGCGAAAATCAGCGAATAATTAGTGTCACGTCTGTTGTTTAAAGTGTCAGATCCGGTTGTCAGTCGTTTGTCACGCAAATTGCATGATGTAGTGTCTGGGTATTCTTCAAAAGACGGGTGTTTTTCAAATCAAAGACGATGTTAATACCTACCTAATGTTATTGTGATAAATAAAAAAGCAAAATTCTCATAAGTACCTACGTGGTCTTCTTTTGAGTAGGAAACTATTTTTTGCAATACATGCTGGCGACGGGTGTCTTTCAATGAATTATGTGAGCATTTTGAAATGATCAACTACAGAAATGAGCAGCCCGAGCCCATGAGAATCACAGTCACACCTACGACGATGACGAGTGACGACACGGTGTGGACAGTGAACCCCGCTCTCAGCCTTGCAACTAATTGAAGAGGTTTAGAAAAGGCCTCCACTGTGGAACTTCAAACTTCCATTGCGGGAAAGACACAAGCTCGGGCACAAATATACAAAAGAAAAATTGTGGCGTGAAACCTAGGTACATGTATTTTGATGGTACTCAAAACCGTGCACGTTTTCTTTTTTTCTTGATAATCTTGCCTCCGACCTTGCTCTGGTGCAACTCAAGCTCATGCAGTAACCACACTGCAGATGGATTCATAACTCTGAGATCAAGCTGATACGTGTCCACCGTCCAGTAGTCACGATTTTTCCTCTCTCCCTTGCACCTATCACCCATCGGTGATCAAGTTTTTCCATTTCGTCTTGAGATAAGCACCGGGCTCCTTCCTAGCAAAACCTAACGTCACATTTTCATGCTGTGTCAATGCTGACACTTTGAAAACAGCGGTCAATCGCTAAAAGTTGGCGGGGATCCAACTTTTAGCGAATATTCGCTGAAAGTTGGACATTTTTGACAGGAAATCGATCCAGCGGTATATCGCCCGTGCGGACTAGCTTTAATGCGGGCCAAATTTTGAAAAGGCGGTAAGGACAATCATTGTTGAACACGCTGTATAACACTACGCGATTCAGTAAAAAAAAAAATCACCGGCACCAAAATACTTCCCGGCTAGTATCTAGGAACCTATGGAAAATTTTGTTCGAGACGTCCTTTGGGCGGGAAATTTGAATTTGAGAGAAATATCAAAGCAAAAACTGATCAAACAAATCAAACAATGAAGTGGTCAAAGGAAGCTGTCATTCAGCTTATCGACCTCTTTCCCACTTTTTCGATGCATTTCAGAATCTGCATTCCAAAATTTCCTGATGTTCCGCCATTTCCGATATAGTTACAGGGTGATTTATCTGTTCAATCAAAAACTTTGATTGGCCCTATTTCACGAATAGATCAATAAAATAGATTGATTTGTTTCAAATTTGAACCAAATCGGTTGAACGGGTTCGTGGTTGAACGGTTCAAAAGTTATGTCAAAAAATCGATTTTAAAAAGTCAACTTGAACACCCTGTAACTTTTCGACGGAACATTTAAGGACATCGAAGTTATATTTTTTCCTGGTCCATTTTTGATGGGGAATCTCTTCTAGAAGTTTGTAACCGTGCGAAACGCCCTGTATAAGTCGATCATTTCAAACTTTTCTTCACAAACCAGAACTTGGTTAAAATTCAAAACTTTACAACTTGATCGCATGAATATTATTCGAGATCGAGGGTGATGATGATGGCGTTTGAATAGTTGTCACCAGTACTTACCTACCTACCTAAAATAGAATGTACAGGGTGGTCCATCCTAGCGTAATTATCCCATAGCGGTCTTACCCTTCAAAATAGAGAAAAAGATGTAGGAGAGAAGTAGTTATATAGTTTGATGAGACCTATAACCTAAAATCATTTTCAGCTATACAGGTGTCCCATTTTGACGGGATCAACAAAACGTCAATTTCTTTAAATAGAACACCCTATATTTTTTTGCATTTTCGGATTCAGCTTTTTCAATTGTCTTATGCCTGTATTTTTGTTTTTGAATTGTGTGGCAGTGCTACCAACTAAAAATTAAAAACTGAAAAAAATCGCATTTCCACAGCTATCTTGAAAAAATCGTAGCGGCCTTGCTTTTCAAAACTAAGAGATGAAACTTGACATGGTGATAGTCAAGTCACAGACCAATATACCAATGTCAAAAAAATTGCGATTTCTTGATACAGGGAATCGCAAATTTTGTGAAAATTTCCGATTATCTCGAAAAAAATGAAGTTTAAGGGTGGGCTACCCCTAGCAAAAATGAAAAAGGATAAAAAAAGCTATCAGATAACGTTATAAAATTAGGGGCATGCTATTTGAAAAAAATGAGTTATGAGACTTTGAAAATTATAAAGTTTGATTTTTTTTGTGAACGCCCTGTATCAAGAAATCGCAATTTTTTGACATTGGGATATTGGTCTTTGACTTGGCCATCACCATGTCAAGTTTCATCTCTTAGTTTCGAAAAGCAAGGCCGCTACGATTTTTTCAAGATAACTGTGGAAATGCGATTTTTTTCTTTTTTTCAATTTTTAGTTGGTAGCACTGCCACACAATTGGAAAACAAAAATACAGGCATAAGACAATTGAAAAAGCTGAATCCGAAAGTGCAAAAAAATGTAGGGTATTCCATTTAAAAAAAATTGACGTTTTGTTGATCCCGTCAAAATGGGACATCCTGTATAGCTGAAAATAATTTTAGGTTATAGGTCTTATCAAACCATATAACTTCTTTCTTACATCTTTTTCTCTATCTTGAACGGTAAGACCGCTATGGGATAATTACGCTAAGATGGACCACCCTGTATGATTTAGAAAAACGAACAACACGTTTGGAAACAAGACCACGCAAGGTTTTTTCTTAAGTAGGTACCTACGCAACTTATACAAAAACAAGCTGAAATACAAATAGGTTTCAGACGAAATGCGCAAGAAACGGCAACCGGCGCTCAATTTATCTTTATCTGTCGGGTGTAGCTCTGGTTTACGATGAAATTCGTCAGACAGAAGGAATAATACAACACACACACACACAACTCCTTCCCAACTTGACTGTTCCCGGCACACAAACGCGGCACATCTCACCGGACCAACCGAAAGGAAAGGAAAGAGAGGTCAGTTATTGATTGACATAATATAATAAAGGTATTTTCTTCGCACTAACTTCCGTTCCTTTCTGGTAACCCAAGAGTTTTTCCAATTGACTTCAATCATAAACTGCCAGGCCACTGAAATAATCTCGACTGTGGGTATTGAAATACTCGTCCATAATGCCGTGCAATAAAGAGAATGGTGTATGCGGTGGGCAGCGTAAGCCCGGAATCGGAATCAGTTCCGGAAAGTGAGAATGAGCGAGAGAGATAAAGAAAGAGAGGAGAGAGATAAACGGCAATAAATTTAAAACGCTCAGCGGTTAATTAAACAAACTTCTCTTGTAACTCGGTAATTCGTTTTATACGCTTCTAAATCACCCCGGCAAAGTTCAAATGAGCCAAGAGAGCTCGAATGAAGTAGGGCTTTTTATTTGTTTTGTAGTTTTACTACGGTTTACTACGGGCCATTCATATCTTCCATTCATAAGGAGCGGGGAGAGTTTATTGTTTTTTATTCCGGTCTCGGGAGATTCAAACTTTATTATCGAGCTCAACAAAACGTTACCGTTTTGTTACTTGATATTTATTCCGCTGCATATTTGCAGTGGCGTAACGTAACGAAAATGGTGTCGTGGTCTCGTGGTGATTGAATGTTTTTCAAGTACTCGCTCGTGTTCACTCGGCAGTCCGTCACACAGTTAGGCCTAACCTCGAATATGAGAAGATGGAGGAGGAGGGGGGGTACCCCTGTGGTTTTTGAATTTGAGTTTCAAGACATTCAAGGTGCGTTCAGTCAGCTTATTTATCCGCAAGTTTTTATTTTAGTCGCAAGTGCAGCGACGCCCATTGGCTCTTATGAACCAGCCTCCTCAGAACAGCCAATAAGCGATGCAGCGCTTACGGCTAAAATTAAAATTTGCGGCTAAATAAGCTGACTGAACGTACCTATAGAGTCAAAAGAGCATTATGAATTGCTTAATTAGTCTTGCATTTAGTTTTTTTTTTCGGGAAATACGTAATAACAAAAATAGGTACAGCCCTTGAAAGTTGATATTAGGAAAATTGGTTTTCACCATATCTTTTTTTTAACCAGTTTTGCTCGAATGCGGAACAGGCAAATAGTCATTAGTCTACAATACGGAATTTCAGTGTTGGCCACAAGTGAGCAGTGGACATTTTTCGATCCCAAATCCTCATCTTCAAATGCCTGTTTCAAATTTGAGCCCAACTGGGTGAATTGAATAATGCCAAAATGGTGAAAACCAATTTTTCCAAACTCAACTTTTTTTTGCTTGTATTATAACTACTACTTAGTACAGGAATTATACGGAAAAAAACATTTAAACCCGGAAAAAAATAATTCATGATTTTTTTTTTACCATTCCACTCGAAAAAAAACCTCTATCTCATGTCCAAAATCACCAAAAATCCCCGCATTGCAAAATTTTTGCTGTGCTTTCAAAGTTGAACCAATTATTTCAAAAGTTGAAATAAGCTATGTAGTGGAAGCGGCACGCAAAATAAATTGCATTCAATGGGGAACTATAGTGGCAAACGTCTGAAGTAATGGCGCCCGTGTTCCATGCACCCCAGCTATCATCAGTGTCATTTTAAGCGTACATAACCTCAACTTTGTAATTGACATTTCATTCTCATTTGTCAGCACTCAGCATAGGAACCAGCGGTTTGCGTTACTTCGTGAGTTGAAAAGTAGAAACGCCGACAAGCCAAAAATCGCGGTAGAAAAACCGGTAGTGACGTGTTGTGTATCAGGCTGCAACAGTTCCAAAGGACTATACCTTTGCAGTTTGCACCAGCTCTTTTTTATTCCCTCTCAGTGGGGCTCTCCCTCCCCGCCTCAACTCTTCTTTGAGCACTTTCCACTTTCCGTACATTTGTTCGCATTTCTTTGAGGTTATGTACGTTATCTGTCAATATGGGTGCATGAAACACGTCGCCCTCTACAATCCGTTTTGCCTATAGTTCCCCATTGTGAAAGCAAGCGAGTTTGCAGAGTGATACCTAAGACCTCAAGGAACGATTTCGCACAAGGACCAAAATAATTCACCTTTTCATATGTCATCTACAGGGTGATCAAAAAATGTTGTTGAATGTTGAATATCCCAATGTTGTGTTCAAAAATGTTTTTATTGTCCTGAAAAATGTTTTTATTATGCTCAAAAATGTTTCAGTTGCTCTCCAAAATGTTCTATTCATTGCCTATGTCCATTATTGCTAGTACCACTTGATTCCCTGCCTACTCGATAACGAGCGAATTCAAGATGGCGGCCATTAGAAAAAAACAGTTGTCTGTTAACATTTTCGAGCATAGTAGGCGGAGTCAGTGGCAATACATCGCATTTCATTCTTGACAACACTTTTTGCAGAAATATCACATTTCAGCCAAATAGCTTGAAAAATCACTACTTTATTAAAAAATTTCATTCTCCATGAAATCGACCACTAATTTAAAGATATTTCATAAACGGCTGAAGAAATTCAGGTGTTGTTCATTTTATCTTAATATACAATGAATTCTGAATCTTCGTGGGGATTTTCATGATTCTACCTCTTTTGGTTCATGACTGGGTTCATGAGTCGATTTTATTTTTTTTGATCACCCTGTAGAAAATTTTGCAATGCTGTGATTTCCGGTAACTTTGAATGTGTGATAGTCTCATTTTCTGAGTCGACTGGTGAAAAAAAAATTCATGAAATAATTTTCGCCACCTTCTCGGCTATTTTTCCTGTACTATACTGGGTTATTAGAAGGTTTTTTTCCGTGTGGGTTTTTCAGTATAGTGGACGTGGTAGGAAAAAACAAGTTGCAAATGATGATAAAGGCAAACCACTTTGCAGGATCGTAACTAAGACTTAAATTAACGATTTGACCCGCAGTGCTTTTTTTTTCGTCCCTTAGGATTTGAATGGCGCCCCTTTTTCAAAATGGCGGATTTTATCTAGGGGCAGAAGGTATCGATTAGCCTGGTGATGTCCAGCTTTGTTAAAATATATGGAGCTATGTCTCGATCGGTTTCTGGGACATCAAACACTATTTAAAAAAATGATGGAACATTGACATCTGTCGCAGGCAAATTTGGTGGAGGCGCCAAAATGAATTTAGTACGGTCATAAGAAAATCGCTGTAACATTTTTAGTTTCCAACCGATTCAAACACAAAACATCTAATTTTGTAGAAAAGTGAATTCTTCTTGTTATCTCATACCTACCTCTCATAAAAAAGACATTGAGGAATGTTGAAAAAAAAATTGAAAAATAATTCAAAAAAAAGATTTTTTTATTTTTTTATTTTTATGAAAATTGCTTTATTTGTAGATTTCGATGTGCCCTTTCTAAATTTGCATTTTTCCGATTAATATCTTTGCAGTGCGCACCGCCATCTTGAAAAAATGATATCTGGAAAGAAGTTTTTGACAATATCTAAATTTCAGAGTATGCAAAACCAAAATGTTTATATACGTATGAAAGAACATTCAATTCTCCACAATTTGACACCTGAACCATCTTTGTGCGACTCGGGGCTCTTGAGCTAGAGCTTCCGGAAGTATCAATTTTCGGTGTTAAATAGTGACCGCGCCTACCGGATTTCACCACTGGATCACCACCATGTCTAAATCAAGTTACCCATCAATAACGCGTCGTCATTTATCACAAATCATGAACATTGGTGGACCTGGCACAGCCCCAAGAGGTGATTTTCAATTCTTTTGGAACCGAAAATTGATACTTCCAGAAGGTCTAACTCAAGAACCACAAGTCGCACAGAGCTGGTTCAGATGTCAAACTGTAGAAGATTGAATGTGCTTTCATATGTATCCAAACAATTTAATGTCACAAAGGCCAAAGTTCAGATTTTGTCAAAAACTTCTTTTCAGACATCATTTTTTCAATATGGCGGCGCGTGCTGCAAAGGTAGAAATCGGAAAAGTACAAATTTAGAAAGAGCACATCAAAGTCAACAAATAAGGCAATTTTCATAAAAATAAAAAAAAAGAAAAAAATCCTTTTTTTTTCAAATTATTTTTTAATTTTTTCTTCAACATTCCTCAATGTCTTTTTGTATGGAAGATATAAGGTAACAAGAAGAATTTACTTTTCTACAAAATGAGATGTCTTGTGTCAAAATCGGTTGAAAAATAAAAATATTACGGCAATTTTCTTATGACAGTACTAAATTCCTTTTGGCGCCTCCACCAAATTTGCCTGCGGTAGATGGCCATGTTCCACCATTTTTTTAAATAGTGTTTGATGTCCCAGAAACCGATTGAGACATAGCCCCATATATTTCTTCTAAGCTGGACATCACTAGGCTATTCGATACCTTCTGCCCCTAGATAATATCCACCATTTTGAAAAAGGGGCGCTATTCAAATCCTAAGGGACGAAAAGAAAAGCACTGCGGGTCAAATCGTTTATTTAGGTCTCAGTTGTAACCCTGCAAAGTGGTTTGCCTTTATCATCATTTGCAACTTATATTCCCTATTTCAGTTGTACCACGTCCACTAGTAACGATAACAACAAAGTACTGTAAAACTTCATTTTTTGGGTCAGTGTGGAGTTCATCAGTAGCGTTTGGTTTTGATAGCTTTCTTATTCCTCTCCCCATTTTTATTACCGCACGGTAGTAAGTGCCCCAGTACTAGGGAACGCGTGAAGAGTCCATCTGACCCAGTGCAGATTTGAACCCGGGATCCACATTTGGAAGCGGGGCCGAGCTCACCGTGCCACCGACTGGGTTAAAATCATCTTTGACGGGCTGCATTTTCGTTATTAAGTATCTCATGGCAGAAATTTGGATGCAAGAATAATCATTTCATTATTTTCTATCGGCTCGACTGCTTAACATGCCATGAACCTCAAATTTAAAAACCGTAGGGGCACCATCCTCCAACCCCCCCCCCCCCCGCCTCCTCCATCCTGAAGCTATGTTCACTTTGCCGGCCTGGCATTCTGGTCAATATTATTAAGGACCATCAGTCCAGTCGATATTAATTTTATTTCGGAATAAGTCGTCGGATTTTTAAACAACTGCGCAATAGGGTCTTTGCATGAATTCTACAACATTGATTCATCATATCAATAAAAACGTTGTTTGCAATAATTCTCGCCAATTTTGTTGTTGTTGTCCATTCTTCACGTCACGCCGATAGTGCTTCTAGTTTGCGAGGTGTATAGCCACGTCACCACGGGATGACCTTGAACCTTCACCTTGATAACCGTCACGAACTGGAATTAGCAGTGGCGTAGTGACTCTGCACGACACCTTTCCACTACGCCATTGAGAATATACGATTTCTTTCACACAGGGTGAACTGAGGTGACCTATTGTCGACCCTGTACGCATGCACTAATTTCAATAGCGGATAGTGAGCAGTAACTCATTCGGTTTTCCTTAAGGACGTTTTGCTGGGAAGGAACGTTTCATCTTAGATCAGTAATATACGAGATGAAATTGAAAAAAAAACGTCGAAAAAAAATAAGAGAAAGAGTATAGGATCCTAATTTGTGAAGATGCACGCGTAAGTGAAAATTTTCGAGGTTACATAGTCAAAATAGAAAAAAAAGTAGTTGCAGTGAAAGTTTGCTGCGGTCGATAAGAGACATTGTCTCTTCGAGCTGGTGCCGCTGGTGGCTCTTCGCTAATGATGCTATAGGTCATTTCATGGAATTTTCAAGGTCACACGTTTTGCACGGAGCTGAGCGCATGCACGAGATTTTTGGCAGAAAATGACAGTTCTGCGAGTCAATAACAATAACAAACCGACATAACCAACAAAGCGTGAAATTCCAACGTGCTAATTTCCACATGGGAATGAACGTGCACCGTTTAAAACACGGCGCTACAAAATGGTGCACTTTTGAGGGCTGCAAATCAGACAGCCGGCACATCATGTTCACTTAAGCGAATTCGCATTTTCTTTGAGGATGAAGCCATCACGCATCACGAAACAGAGAGCTGGGCCGCTATTCTTGAATCGTGTGAGAAAAGTCCCTGGGAGTAAAATACATTCCGCAGTACACTGATGTGGCGAATGTTGCCTAAAATCGTGGTTTTTAGGCAACTTTCGCTACAGAAGTGTAGTACGGATTATATAGAACTGATGAGAGTCAGAGAGTCCCAGCTGAGAGTCTCTGAGGGAACGGAACTCGCGCAAAATTCGACAGTTGACGGCAGACTCGCTTATCCGTCAATATTCGATATCACGCTTGCGCATAAGTTCCACGAAATGTGCTATTGCAACCGCTTTGTCCGTCCGTTCCTCGAACTCCTCGCAAACTAGACTCCCTAGCTGCCTAATTTTTCCGCTGTTACATAGCTGCCACTCCCAAAGCTGGGCTAGGCTATATTGAATGTTGAATGTCTATATTGCGCCGCCAACATAGAGAAAACCGCCCCCTATCACCGTGAAATAACATGATATTGCAATTTCTCCTTAGACCTAATGGGGGCTGGTGTCCTCATTTTATAAATAATACATAGTTGTCACTTATAAACGTAAGCCCAGAAACATTCCATCTCCACCAATATGCGCCGCCGACATGAAAAATTGCTAAAAACCGCCCCCAATCACTTTAAAATGAAAAACATAAACCCGAAGACATAGCGATCTAATTCTTTCGGTATATGAATAGCTGACTAAAAATGGGAAAGGATAGGCTACTTTTAGTTAGTCGCCGCCCCCAGATTCCACCCCCAAACGACAGAAAGTGCAACTTTCACAATTGTTACTGATTGAGATGTTCCCTCAAACATTCAGAAACTACCAACTCCAACTGTGCAACATTTGCTTAGCCGAACGCTGCCGCTACCAGACGCCGCCCCCAAAGTAAGAGATAAATGAAAAACATAAACCCGAAGACATAGCGATCTAAGTCTTTCGCTATATGGATAGCTGACTAAAAATGGGAAAGGACAGGCTACTTTGATATGGCGCCGCCTTCAGCTTCCGACCCCAAAAGAAGAAAAGTGCAACTTTCAACAGTTTCCACTGATTTAGATGTTAATGTTTCCTCAAACATTTAGAAACTGCCAACTCAAACTGTGCAAGAATTTCTTTGCCAAACTCTGCCGCTTTCACACGCTGCCCCTAAAGTAAGAGATAAATGTGAAACAATAACCTGAACACATATAGCGATCTAATTTTTTCGCTATATAGATAGCTGACTGAAAATGGAAAAAGATAGACCACTTTTGATTAGTCGCCTTCTCCAGCTCCCGCCCCCAAACAGAAAAATATTGATGATTAAAAGAATTTTCATTAAAATCTATTTCATTGGCAAGTAGGTACCCCATTCTGATAACATAATATCACGAGTTTCGATTGAAGAGAGTGGGCAAAGAATGGTGTTTCTCCTTCAACCAAATTTTCTTACATTAACAATATGCCTCTTTGAGAAAATGTGCTACTGAGACTCCCGCACGTAAAGGAATACTCACTTGTTTTCTATTCTGCTCATCGATTTCTCTTAGGTACTTGAAGTTTTAGCTTCAGCATAAACTGCAAATTGTAAGAATCGGTTAAAAAAAGAAGAAAGTTATTACTGCAAAACCAAGACCTACTTACTTTTCTTGAGATCACCCTTTAACCTCGCAAGATAGGTGCGAGGAATTGAAAAACTGTTTAGAAGTATCGATACGTTTCTCCTGTATGCCACTTAGAAATTCGGCCCATATCTGTTCTATTTTTTACATTTTTGCATCACCGATTATGTCGTCCTGTATAACTATGTAAGCAAGTTACAGGATGCCATTATAATAATGAAAAGTTGCTTGCCAGTAAGTCTTAATAGTGACATTCCAAAAAAAAAACAAAAAAAAACAAAAAAAACAACCTATACCTATCTATCACTAGCATGTAAATGTTCCTTCAATCCTAGTACGTAATAGTTCTAATGTGCAGAATTCTGGTAGGTAGCATAGCAAAATGGTCGGTTTATCAGTGGATGTGCGCTCTCTTGCTCGCTTTAGCGGAGGCTTTAGCTTTACACACACACACATACACACACCATGTACATAACACAGCTTGCGAGTAGCGAGAGAAGAAAGGCCCCGCTGCCATGGCGTGGAACCATTGACGGGTCCAATTAATTTCCCCGAGTCCACCGCTGCCGCCTGCACAGCCCGACCATCCATCCGCCACATGCAAGCACAAGCAACCTTCCCTCCAGGACATCAGCAAAGCAGCGTTTCGCGAACACGGGCTCTGCGTACAACATAATGACTTCGGGCACGGGCAAGTCGACCGTCTCTGTCTGGAGCCGCGCTAATGGCCCCTGGCGACAGAGAGGACGAGGGTGCCGACGTGACATCGCAGAACCGGGCCCGGGTCACGGTACACCCGGGGTGTCCAAATGAGCATTACGTGCTGCTGGGCATTGACAGCGTGTAAAAGGAAACCGTGTATCCTGTAGTTTGGGGGATGCATTTCAAATAAGGCACGTCACGCTCACTGACGACGGCCTGCGGACTAACCAAGCAAGCCCAAAGCTCGGACCGTCGTCCGCTCCTTGCTTTTCCTGTAAGACCATGTAGATAAGCAATATATCTCTGACGACGACGACGACGACGCCGACGTCCACTGTTACAACGTATAGTTACTCTAGCTGTGCACCAAAAACGGTTCGATAGTACGACGGCACCCGCAGACGAAGCTTCAAAGACCTTGCTATCAGAAAACCCATCTTATCAGAAGCAAATAAGTAACACCAATAATGGTCAGAGTACCTCATTTTTGTCAACCCCATTGGCTAAGTTTAGTGCTATAGTTTTTTTTTTTTTAATTCGTTTATTCAACGTCGGCCTATTTCCGCAACGAGGCCTAACACCGACGCCGGTGAATGCTTTCCTCCACTATACCGGAAATTTTGCCGAACCCCTGTGTGTTCCAACACAGGGTAGGGATTTTTAACGACCACTAACATCGCATGGGGTCGGCATCATCGTTCGTATTTTACGTGCTATGCGACACACGGCGCATTTAATCTTGCATTTAGCAAGCATTCCAACTAAACCAAGAAGCTTGTTTTTCGAGGCCGAAAAACCGTCCCCGGCGGAGATCGAACCCGCGACCTCTGGAGTGGTAGTCGAACGCGCTAACTAACCACACCACAAGCTCCTCAGTGCTAAAGTTGTTTGTTACCTATTGGAGTTGCTTGGTAAATTAGCTTTTCATCACCACGAAGCTCTTGACCAACTTTGATGAAATTTCCACAATGCCCATATCATAGCGATATGAATCAATGAAATAAATTTGAAAACAGTAACGTATATTTTACGGGAAGAAGTCTGGGCCTGCTCGATTTTTTTTTAACGCTCGTGTCGCAAGAATGATATGGAGGGAGGTAGGAGAATATAGGCAGATCGAATCCTATTGGCCAGCGACACTGTCGCCGGCGACATACGAAGTTCTGTAAAGCCGCCATAAGTAGAAACTCGACAATAACCCCGAACCAAACCTTTCTGATGGTTAGACGATGAATATTTTTGTTTCATCTCCTGGTTCAGAAAAATAGAACACATTATGCATCTCATTCGCTTCCTAAAAAAGTTACAGGGTGTCAAAAGTTCAACTTTTTTGTTTTTGAACTTGGACGGTTCAATGAAATAGGTATATTTATTAAATCTAAATTTACTGACATTATGGCAAAAAGTTTTGATCTAGGTATGTGTGGAAAAGAGAATTCGTTTGCGGGCGGTTTTTTTTTTACTGTATTTTGAGGCTTTTTGGAACAACGCAACTAAGTAAGAATGTTGAGCACACACTGAAAGTTCGATTTTTTCTCTTTAATCTGTCCCAATAAGTTTTCTAAAATCTCATCAGATAATGAAAATAAAAGGGGGCAAAGCCCCACTCGTCGACCCCCGCCATACTACCAAAAATAAAAGCTTAATTTTTTCTACATTTTTCCGAGACATCTGAAGCATTTCCATTTCCCTAAACCGCTTTGGACTCTGGGCCGCGAGTTCTGAAACACCTGGTACAGTACAACTGCAATAACTTCTACCTAAATGTGAGAGTTGTTGTCTCACCCTACAGGCAATAACAGTTGATACTGGAGGCGAAGTTTTCGAAGGACTCCTTGATGCTAGAGATTTATGAATGGTCTTACGTTTCAACTCCTCGCACTGGTTGATCAAATATTGGGAAACTCTGAACATAGAAAAGTTGTCGGATATTATGCATACGAAATATAATTAAGTGAAGGTAAATGTTAATTTTGACACGAATTTGTCGGCTCGACGACGCGGAGGGCGCTTGGTGATGCAGGGCATGAGATAAAATTCCGAGAAGAGTAATGTTCGTGTTTGTACAGCAGGCACACGCGATGTTCGCGTCGTTGCTGATGCTCCTCTCTCCTTCCATCCGCTGCCGTCGCCACAGCCGCGTATTCTCCCGCCACCGCCGCCGCCGTCGTCGTAATCTACAGGGACCTGGCCCCGGGTCTTCGGCGGCGGCTTCTAACCCGAGCCCCCGGTCCCAATAACGTCCAAGTGTCAGGTCGATGATTCCAGGCTGACGGTGTGTGTGTATGTGTGTGTTTGAATAGGCCTCGCGAGATACCGTACACGAACAGTGTTGCCAAGAGCAGCAGCATAGTTTTCGCACACACTTAGGGGATGAATTTTCAACATTTGGTCCGAAAAGAGCGCGTCGGTTTTATAGGAGGTCCGGACTCTTTGCGGAGGAGTCATTGAAGATGTTTCCGCAAGAGTTTTTCTTAAGATGATTTTTGCTGATGCTGGGATAAGGATAAACTGATAAGAAAGAAGATAAGAAGAAGAAGATGTTTTAGTCCTCACAATACGTAGTAGCCGAGGAGGTCATTTTCTTTTTTTTTAAGTATGGCTTCTTCGCGGTGACCTAAATCTTCTACACAATCTTTCAAACGGTCATCATATCGAGTTATAATTTCGGTAATCGAGTCCTATCTATTTCGACCAAATTTCGACCGTGCATCTATTACTTTCAAGGACGATTTGTCAGGTATGAATAATGTTCAACAACAAATGCTATACAGGGTGATTCATCACCAAATGGACATAGTTCAAGTAGGACCGGTTTCTCCAGACGAACCGGGACTTGGACTTGAAAATTTTTCAACGCTGTGCATTTCGAAGTAACGTAATTTCGGTGATTCATGTATTTTTTCAATTTTTTTTTGATAAGTCATATCTTTAGAACGACCGATGGATTCGTTTGAAATTCTGCGGGTTTATTCTTCTTCTACTGATAGCTGACACATCGCCCTGGATGGATTCCATTTTGGGGAGTCGGTGGAACACAGTTTCACCTGGCCCGTAGGCCTTATTATTGAGCTCATTGTACCCCTCCCCAAGTCCAGCCTGACTCACCAAGCCGCAATGTGGTGCCTGGATGTTTGATGGTCGATCCATCCAAGCACTGGGGCCGACAAGCGCACGGTTGACCTTGACTCCGTCCTTCACCCCTGGACCGCAGGTGCGGATGTCCGATACATCCTCGCTACCTGCGCCGGCGTTCCTGACTTCGTCTGCCTCCCGACCACGCTTCCGGTTTTCCCCTACACATTGCCGTACCGCCGGCTGGAGGCATGTATACTCGGGGAAAATCACCCTGTATGTAAGTTTGAAACGAACAGCGTTAGAAAAATCTCAAAGCCAGATCCTGGTTTGTCTGGAAAAATTAGATCTGCCCTCAAGCTATGTCCATTTGGGGGTGAATCACCCTGTGTATCTCCAAGTTTGGTGCTCTTCTAGAAAAGTCCAGCCAGCAGCTCGCTATGAATCTGGTAAGCTCTCGAACGGCTCCTCCGCCAATTGTACGGGTTCGTGGCTTATCCCTTTAACAGGCTGTCTTGAGTCTCCAGCGAGTGACTGATCAATCTTGAAACGGCAGGCCGGGAAAAAATCAATGCATCAGAGACCAAGGCCGATCTTATATGAGTTTTGGCCATATTGAAATTTCTTATAATTTAGTTGAACCATTCGCATGGATCTTCGACCCTTCTTGTCTTCTGTGGCTTTGTTACTGAACAGCGATGTACACAATATAGCGTCGGACAAAAGGGCGCCGGACAAAAAAGCGCTAGGATAAAACGGCGCTAGGAGAAAATAGCGCTGGGACAAAACATCGCTAGTATAAATAATTAGCGTCGGATGAAACAGCGTCGGATGAAACAATCTCGGACAATATGGCGCCAGGATAAAAATGGAAAGTACCCGGTACTTGACAGTTGCTCTAGTCCTGTAGTAGTTGACAATCGTCAATAAAACAGTTATCAATAGTCCAGTGGAAGATATCACATGATTGTGTATTAATGATAGAAGTACTATACGGTGATGCCAACCACTGATTTCATTGTACGATTATCATGTATGGAGCCCATAATTAATTATTCCAATGTGTTTACTACTGAAACTTTGCCGTAAGTCGTTGAGAACAAATACTTATTGCCATCAAGTTGTTGTTTTTCTTGTATTCTGGACCTCTGTTTTACGGTGAAGTAACCTTTCATACAAGTTCAGATCAAAAAAGTTTAGGGTAGGAACGGTATGAAAACTATTTGCTGAAATGAACAAGAGGAAAAAATCCTCAAGGGCTCCTAATGTAATCTTGACTTTCACATATTTTGAATAGAGTCTTCCTAGGGCTCCAAAATGAGCTGTCAAGAATCAAAATTGTTAGGTCAAAATTTCTTATTACTCTTTGACATTGACATTTTCCGTTGACAGATCACGTTGAAAATCATATTGTTACGTATTTCGCGTACGGGTTCGAATATACATAATTGAGATGATCGTTTTAAAACACACACTGTTTATTATAGTACAGTCGACCGATACATTAAAATAGGGTTCACCTTGCAAAAGGTCGCGGAGATTCGAAAACTTGCAGTCTGGTACAGTTTTGTGTCCTGATTAACATACTGAGTTTTCGAATTCAGCAAGCCGCCGCTCGCTCCTCCACATTGGAAAGATGGTGCCGAAGGACCAAAAAAGAACCAATTTTTACCAATTCACTGTTTATCGTCGTCTTACCAACCGCAATGGAACCCTATGACTTTGTTGAAACTATTGATGCATTTGCTGCTACCCCAGTCCCATTCTTCGCGGTTGAAGACAAATGATTCCTTCAGAAAACATCACGTTTTTCTTGATTTTGAAAAGATTTTTTTCTCACGCGGAAATATGACCAGCTAACCTAACTCAAGTGAATTTCGATCAGCTTCTTTCTTCTTGAGCTAGTTCTCGTCTCATAGTTTTCATAACATCATTTGTTGACAAGGTGCACTGCAAGAAATGTTAAATTGCAAACACCAAACTCAACGTCATTTTCTCATTAATGCCATCGATCATGAAGCTCAATTTTAACAGGAATTGGTAGCTTGGACTGTTTTCTGTTTATTCAGCATGCGATTGGATTTCGAAATTCACGTGGAAGTACGAAAAAATCAATTTTTTTTGAGTGCGCGTGAATCTGCAAAACCGCATTTAAGCACCTGAAAACAGTTGTAACCAACACAACATAAATTTAAACAATAAGTAACCTGAACTGGTTCTTCTGTCACTTATTGTTTTGGGTTTTGTAGTGTTGGTTACGACTATTTTCAGGTGTTCAGATGCAGCTTTGCAGATTTACGCGCACTCTGAAAAGAATTTATTTTCCGGTATTCCTACGGGCATTTGGGGATTCGGTCCATGCTGTATAAGCAGAAAACAGTTCAAGGTATCATTTCCTGTGGAAATTAAAATTCCTGATCGTTGGCAATAATGAAAAAATGACTGTTGATTTGGTGTTGGCAATTTTACACTTCCTGCAATGCATCTTGTCAACAAATGCTGTTAAGAAAATTATGAGACCAGGACGAGCTCAAGAAGAAAGAAGCTAATCGAAATCAACCTGAGTTAAGTCAGTTTATGATATTTCCGCATGGGAAAAAAATCTTTTCAAAATCAAGAAAAACTAGACGTTTGCCCAGGGAATTATTTCTTTTTAACCCCGAAGAATCGCACTGGCGCGGCAGTTAGTGCTACCAAGGGCTTCACTACAGTCATGTGGTTCCATTGCAGTAAGTCAGACGGCGATGCAAAATAGATTATTGAAAAGTGACTCTTTTTGGGTCCTTCGGCACCAACTTTTTGATGTGGAGGACCGAGCGGCGGCTTACCGAATTCGAAAACTCAGTATGTTAATCAGGATACAAAACCGTACCTGACGGCAAATTTTCGACTCTCCGCGACCTTTTGCAAGGTAGAACCTACCCATTGCCTGGACTATTACTGCGTACGCGCACTACAATAAATACACACCAACAGTTATCTACTTGGCAATATATCGCAGGTACTTCGCTTTTATCCGCTCGCTACCACTTCGCATTCCAATTCAATACTGGTCGTGAGACGACAATTGATGCCTTATACAGGTGTCCCGTTTTTCAACGCTCACTATTGGTATCTCGGAAACGGTAAGAGATACAGAGTCGGTTAAATCACAAAACAGTTGCGCAATTTTATGGCTATTTCAAAAATGTCAAAATATCAAAGATATCTTTGTTAATTTTTGAATTATCCCAAAAAAACTGAAAAATGCCGAATTCTAAAAATTCAAATAACTTTTTTATTATGACAGCTATCAATTTGAAAATTGGTATCCTGACATTTTTTAAGGTCCTTCATCGACTGACGTCAATAATTTTTTCCTGCACTTACTAGTTTTTGAGATATGACAGTTAACTTAATTTTTTCTCATGGACACCATATCATTTATCCATCCCATAAAACTCATCTTTTCTTTCCCTTTACAAAGATATAAAACACTTTAGCATTTTTGTCAAAATAACCTGTGAAAATTGAAAAAACCATTTCTGGGGCGAATAAATCTAGTTACCGGTTCGGTTGTCATGCTCTCGTGGCATAATAACAATGGCATTCGGTTGCCATGGTCGGTTGATTTTGTAAAAAGTTGAGTTACATTCCGTTTTCATGTATTTGATAATGATAATAGATAATGATGAAACAAATACAAAACCAAGCATAACACAAAATAACATCGCAATAGCAATAAACATTTTAACATTTATAATTTACAATTACTCGAAATGGGGTCCATTTTGCGGGGAACGCTCAAAGATCGAATTTGTGGTTCATGACAGAACATCCCAAAGCAACCAAGAGCTGGAAGCAAGGAGCTGATGATGCGTTTCAGTCAATTAATAACCCGCACGATATCAGCGCAGCCGTTGAAAACATGGCTAAAAGGCACACAACTCTGCATAGAGCAAAATGGACTCTAATTTGGACAATTGTAAATTATGAATGTTTATTGCTATTGCTATGTCATTTTGTGTTATACTTAGTTCTGTATTTGTTTTATTGTTATTTATTATCATTATCAAATACACAAAACGGAATGTAACTCAACTTTTTCCAAAATCAACAGACCATAGCAACCAAATGTCATTGTTTATATGCCACAAGAGCATGGCAACCGAAGCGGTAACTCGATTTTTTCGCCTCAGAAACAGTTTTTCCTATTTTTATAGGTTATTTTAACAAAAATGCTACAAGTGTTTAATATCTTTGTAAAGAGGAAGAAAAGATGAGTTTTATGAGGTCAATAAATGATATGGTGTCCATAAGAAAAAATGAAGTTAACTGTCATATTTCGAAAGCTAGTGAGCGAAGGAAAAATTATTAACGTCAGTCGATCAAGGACCTTGAAGAATGTCAAGATACCAATTTTCAAATTGATAGCTGGCATAATAAAGAAATGATTTTAAACATTCGAATTCGGCATTTTCAGTTTTTTTTGGGATATTTCAGAAATGACAGGAGACATCTTGAATATTTTGAGATATATTTGAGTTAGTCATAAAATTGCGCAACTTTTTTCTAATTTAACCGACTTTGTATCTCTTACCGTTCCCGAGATACCAATAGTGAGCGTTGGAAAACGGGACACCTGTATAGGTCCGACCAATTCATCTCGAATGTTCCATGCATTCTCTAGCAGTTTCCATAGTGATTCGGCATATGGATTCTAGACCACTCCTGAATAATCACACACCTTCCGCGTGTTTCCCGTGTGCTCCGAAATGTTTGAACCTCCGCCAAAATGAACAGATGTGCCTTGATCGAGCGTTGAAGGTTCTCAATGCCAAACCATCGCGTATACTTCTGGAAACGTCAGGAGCACCGCTCTTGTATCTACACCGCTACATGATGGGTGGAAGACTGGAACAATCCAGAAAGGTCGCGCGTTTACCCGAATGAACTGACATATATGCTTACATACACAGACCGACCAACACAGATTTTTTCTTGTTTTCGACGACGTTTTAGCATACGGGGGGAGTCCAAAAAACGAATAAATTTTTTTAATTTTTTTCGCGATTACCTACATTCTTCTTTTTTTTTTCAATTAATGGATGAAAGGTAATAATACCTTAAAAAGGGCAGATAATATAGCATTGCAGAATGCAGAAGGATGCTGGGTAAGTGTGTCACTTGAGTAGGTACCTACTGATGATGACCACTTATCACGGACACACTTCGCGTCTGTTGTTGGGTCAGGTAGGTAGGCAAGCACTAGCGGTCACAGTTGATCAATCATCAGTTTGGTACCGCTGCACTCGAAATTATTATCCTTAGCAAAGGACTGTGGTAGTGAACAAACAAACCGTATCTAAAAAACACAAAAGCACATAACATAACCATAAACTTTTATACTCGTACTCTTGAGGCTTGAGGATTTGAGGAACCAACCTTGGGGTAATGACAAAGGTCTCAACAGCATGGTAGCCATAGCCAACACCCGCAGTTCAATGCTTTGTTGTGGGATCCTCATTTTCTTGTAGATGGGTGATAATTTTGTTTAGAGTATGGTCACAACAATGAATTCCTACCGGATTTGCAAGTTTTGTTATTATCACACTTTTAAAAGGCGGTCTCTGCGAGAAATACTGCGTAATCATTGGAACCGTGCAGCTTTTGGCATGCAGATTGGGTCCTTGCATACCTACTGTTTGTTTTGTTGTCATTACGGTGGCATTGATATATTAAAATCCTGGAATCGTTGAGCATTCGGTTCACTTCGTCACGAGAAAAGGTATTTGAAACTACACCACACGTTTAGAAAACTGAGGGATAACCGCAGCATTTTGGGCCACGTGATAAGATCTCGGTTATTTGATAGTATTTTATGTAACAAGTACGCAAAATTAATCTTTAGCGGACGAATTCGCTTGCGTAGGGAGGGCATGATCCGCTAAAGCATTTCGCGTACGCGTGTTAGTTGCATAGAACGTTTTTTTGTGTAAGCTCTCCAAACCATCTTGAACTCCCCCAAGCAGTAAGCAGTGCCTATTAGGTGTTGTATAGTTCAAGCAGGAATTGACATGAATTTTATTCATAATTACGCTGGCTGAATTGTTGTGTTATGGCAGCCTATTTTATTATGACAACTAGTTTTCAAATAGAAAAAAAAATAGATGACTTTCCAATAGATATTTCGAAAAACAGCAAAGACAATAACTGTTCTCGATTTGCTTTCAGCAAAGTCTCGCACACAATATGAGCGAGAATATAATTCATTCATTGAATGGCAAAAGAAAAATAATGTGAATATTGTGAATGAAGGTGATGTTGGCATGATAATTCAGTCCTCTGAAGTGTTGCCTAGTTACCTTTTAAGGACTCAGTCCGCTAAAGACATATTTTGCGGACTCAAAACTATTCGCTAAATAACCATTTTGGAGAACGTATAGAAAAAAAAAAGATTCTTTCAACAGTGGCAGTCCTGATGTAAAATTTGAACGGCCCTCAAAATTTCAACTCTGTAAAATAAATTTGTTATTCTGTCTGCACCCAAAAACGTTACATTTCCAACAGGACCCTTAATAAAATAAGATCTTGAATACCAGATTTTGATGGTATGTCAATGGCAGCCCTTAAAAAATAACTGCTGCAAAGAAAGTTGTATTTCAACACAAATACATGGCGTTTGATGGCTTCTTACATTTCTGGATCCTAAGGGAAGAAGATTATAAGGCGCAGGTAGTGGAATCTTTCGCTGCGAAAATGCGATCAACACCCTTTGGCCACACATGACCAACCTACAAAGGAAATTATAATATTTTTTATGGCAATCAAAATGTTATGACTGCTCTGTTTGATTAAGGCAAACTTTGGGCTCCCTTTCAATATTTTCAAATTGAGCTATTTTCATTTTTTTTTTCTTCCATCAGAATATTGGACGAGAGGTGGCTTTAGCAAAAAGGTACAAATTAGAATGCCCCTGTTTTTTTTTTTAATTTGGGAAAGCTGGAATTTTGAAAATCATAGCTCACTGGAATCATACTTGTGTTGAACGCACTATAGCCTCTCCAGTAACGGCTTGAGATCGCCCTTCTGTTTTTTGGGGCCCCCGCATCTGCTCCAGTGCCAGTGACATCTTGGGCTAATCCCCGGGTCTCCTTCCTCATACTTGCTCCTTGAACTGAACGAACGACTAGAATTTGATTTGATCAAGATAACTTACTAAATACAAAATATTGCTGCACGATATAGACAGAACACAAATTAAGTATATTCTTTATTCACAATGAGTTAGCAATCGATACATTCTTAACTTTTGAAAAGTTGGGGAGTGAATGATTCCTTATACAGATTGAAAAATAATGCCACTTTCGGACCACGGGCAAAAGTGACGTATGAAGAGAGGTGATCTGATCTGAACAGCTTTCGCGGAACGCGGAGTGTTGATGGATGCGTTGTTTGCCTATCCTATGCCTACCTGATAAAAACGTTCGACGCGAAAAACTTTAAATAAAGCCAATTATTTTTATTTGAACTGTATCAATATGATTGTGAATAAAGTCCTATACATACCACGGAGTAAAGCGTCATTACTGCCTACGGGATTCTATCTCACCTCGGTGCGCCTCGGTAATATATTGAATCCCTTGGCTGTAATGAGACGCTTTCCACCTCGGTATGTAATATACTATTATTCTTTTCACTCTCGGACTTGTTTCCGTGCCGTTTAAAGTTTTTGTCAGCTCGAGTTTGTTTTTGTAAGATTCCAAATTGCTGGGTCTAGGTTTTAGAGATATATAGTACTTTTTCCAAAGACAATCGATTAGGGCGTTGTTTTACTAATCCACTATTACAATACTTTCTTTTCCATGTTGTAGTCCAGGAGCTTATGTATTTAAAAAGCATTCCGTGAGATTTTGAATGAAGGAGCATAGCGACCATGTGGAACACATTCCTTGAATGGGCAGCAATCACACCTCACCGGGTGTTTTGCTTGAATTTCTCGAAGGGGATTTATACAGGGTGAAACAGAAAAAAAATAGGAAAAATATATATACCGTGAACTATAGAAGGTGGAGCGGTACAAATCACTATGGTGGATGGCCAACTTGACGCTTTTGAAGGTGTTGCTCGAACAATTGAAATTCATGGCAAATAGAGTGGAAAACAAAAAAACTTGAAAATTAATTTTATTATTTTGAAAAAATCACCGTCGAAAAACCAAAACCGTGTCGGATTTGAAAATGGACCTACACGACGCCCAATGCAATCTACTTCCGATATCAGTTGTAATTTTTCGAAAAAAGTTAATCCCCCACCAGGAAAAAACGGCCGAGTTGACTCCTGCACCAAACTCCTGGTCAAAATCCAAGCGAGCGGCCGTCTCCGGTGGTAACGGCGAGGAGAAAATTCAAAAACTCGTAACGTCCAACTGGAAATTGGTGGAAAGGTGCAACTGCCGACTTCATTTGATTTTTTTATTTTGTTGCTTCCTACCAAATTTGGCTCCGATCCATCGGATAGATATAAAATAATTAAATGGCAAAGTTTTTTAGAGAAAATTACAGAGCTCTGTGTGTCTGTGTCTATAATCTTCCACGATAACAGCCGCAAAGTTAATCCGATCGACTTGAAATTCGGTATGCGGACATGATTTTGCTGTCGAATAAGTCTGTTACGTTTTGGTTGTCATCTGTCAAACGGAAATGTCACCATCAAAAATGACAGAAAGCATATGTCACGAAACTTGACTTGCAATATGTCATTTGAAAGCCCTTAAAAAACTGCATTTAAAATTGTTGAAAGTATTTCTCCGCATGGCATCTGTCAAATATTAGAAAATGCCAAAGTTCAAAGCTTTGTTATTAATTTATTCAAAATTTATCCGATTAATTGGGACCAAATTCGGCAGAAATCAACACAACAACAAAATCAAATCACGTGTGCAGTTTAAGTTCTCCACCTTTTACCAGTCTGGAGCTACGAATTTTTACTCATTTTTTTTTTGTTTGACTCTTTATAAATTTCCTGCAAGATATTCAAGCTAAACACTCGGTTAGCTGTGACTGCTGGCCATCTAAGGAATGTATTCCACATAGTCGCTATGCTTCTTCATTCAAAATCCCACGAGATTACATAAGCTCCTGGACTATTGATGAGGGGCCGGGGAAGTAATAATGGCATAAATGGGTTTCTAGCGCATTTTTGTAAGAAAATGACGCTTATATGGCCGGTTTGTCTCTTTGTCCGTCTGTCTGTCTGTCTGTCTGTCCGTATAGAAATTAAGAAGTTGTACTCCTCCTCGGAGAATGAAGCTAGAGCCTTGAAACTGTTTCTGATGTATAGCTGAGATGTCCACAAGGGTGGCCAATAGGCATTATTTCCTTCATCCATACATAGTTAACATTATTATTATCAAAAAATAAAGTTTTCCTGTGCCCTCCAAGAAGTTGAACTCCCCCTCGGGGAATGAAGCTAGAGCCCTGGAATTTTTCCCGGTCCATAGCTTAGGTTCTCAAGGGTCCTCATATTGAAATTTCTTATCAGTGAAACGATTGTCGTGAAACGTGAAACTTACTTTTGTCTCGTATGAACATCCTAATTTTCAAGCCGGACTACATTTCTATCAATGACAGATCTACACTAAGAAAATGCGCTATTGCGACACACGCACGTGAGGGGATATTCACTTGTTTCAAGCAGGCACCAACACCAACATAGATTGCGTTTTTTTGCGATTTACATGTGGTAGGTACTATTATGATTATGACGTCAAGCTAAATGTCACGTGACTCACGTGACATCTGACTTGTTACAATGGGAATTTGACGTTTCGTGCACGTTGCGTTGCATCGTACGTAACGTAGAGAAAGATCGTAAAATGCCTATTTTTGTTCTTACCGCATATTTATGCATGCAAGGCACAAAATATGCAAGGACCTAAAAACTCAGTCAGTCACATAACGACCGAGAGCCATTTCTTCAATCGACGCCAAGTTTCGTTCGTAAGAAATCAGTTTAGAAAATCGTCCATCAGCTCTTTGTCACATCATTATCGACTCTCGTTAAGCTCGCCTGTCAAAACTTTTGACCTAACGGCATGTACAACGTTAAAGCTTCAAGCTTTACATCACAGCACAGGTCAAGTTTTGATTGTGTGAGTGTGTGTGCTGTGAAAGCTCAGAGAGCTTCGGCGGCACAAATTCAACGGCCTATTTTGGAGGCTCTGGCTGGGGTGTGTGTGTGTGTGTGTGTGTGTGTGTGCGAGAGCCGAGAGCCGAGTCCGCTGTCACGTCAGTGGGGTTGCAATTTGGCGGAGGCAGCCTGGATGGTGGCGGCGGCGGCGGCGGCGGCGGCGGCGGCGGGTGGCCAGCCAGCCGCCCCCTCAACGCAGCGTCCGCGTCTGATGGCTATAGAGAGAGAGACGGTGGCTGCTCGGCTTGGTCGTCCATCCTGCTGGCTCTCGCACGGCGGTGGCGGCCAGCGGCTATGGCGCGGGAATAGCAAGTAGCCGAGGTATGGAATAGGAAACTTGGTTCTGGGGGTGTTTGGGTATGGCGGCGGCTTCGGCGGGAGCAGCGTGGGGGCGGCGTAGTGGATGGAACGTGAGGTCGCGCGGCGAGTTCGACCGTCGATAATTACATGCCGTGTAGCGAGCGCCGTAAATTGTAAAATTGGGCAGCGCCGGCGAGCGCCTATCGGCCGGGCGGATCTGCGGGGGTCGCGAAGGCCCACCCGGCCACCCACCGACGGCGGAGCGGACGCCTGCCGTCGCCCGCCGCCCCCGAAACCCAAGTGCGCAGTTGGCTAGCAGAACACGCGCTAGAGATGTGTTGTGCTGCTGCAGAGCTCCGATGCAGAGTGCGTTCGCGACAAACTATAGTTCGCGAACTAATTACAATTCCCCATATAGTTTCAAAACTGTCATCATTTCAGTCCAATGAAATACACATCACATATTTTCAAGAACGAAGCAAAATAACCTCTGTGAATTAAACGCGCGGTCTTAGTTCGGTGAATACAGAGTGTTAGGTACTGGTTATTACAAACTTTGAGGGATGATTCTCCATCAAAAATAAGAATGAATATAAAACGCATGATTCTAAAATGCTTCCCAGATACAGGGTGTTGAAGTTGACTTTTCAAAATCGGTTTTTCACCGTAACTTTTGAACCGTTGGACCGATTTTAATCAAATTTGAACCAATGTGTTCTCAAATAAGTCTCCATCGAATAATAATACCGCGATTTATCAAAAATGCCCATTAGTCCGGTATCTTATGTATCCCCGTGGCGGTATTTCTGAAGACGGTTTGAAAGTGGTTTAGTTCGATGAGGTAGCATCCCTAGTTGAATATTTTTTTTGGTGGCCATCGATCTGTGGCGTCTGGTAACCTTGATGGCCTCTTCAAAATGAAGACATGATTTTTTTTTTCCATCTGTTAAATCTTTGGTACTGCTCGTCCGATTTTCATGTATGAGAGCTCATTTTAAAGAGAATTTTGACACCTGCATGAAGATTGTGACAGATTTTTGACAAGTGATTTTGACAAAAAAATAATAACGGATGAGTCAAAAGTGAGACCGATCATGTATGATGATTACTTGAAATTCTGACATTTCTTTATTTTCCCATAGATTTTCGTGTTTTTTTTTTTAAATTGCAGATGAAATATTGGGGAAGAGCTGAGGGATGTCAAACTGCTCATTCTGGTGTTTGAAAATATGACGGAGAAGAGTTTGATATTTTTTTTTTATTGAAAATGTGGTTCAACCAGAAGGACAAAGCAGCCATTTATTCAAAACAGTAATGTCAAACTAATACCATTTCGAGATAAAACAAACTCTTTGAAGTATATCCAGGAGCAAAACTTACAATGAATTTGGTTCGGACCAAAATTATGACCAACTATGTCAAAGCGTGTTTTCTACGATTTTCGTCAAAAAAATTACTATTTTGTGATTTTTTTTGTAATTTACCATAGATTGTTGACGAAATTGACTCAGAGTGTGGAGAAAGAACTTATCTATAGGTGCCAGTTGCCAAAACAGGTAAAGATTTTTAAATCTTTTTGAATTTCTGGAGTTTCGTGGATTTTCATGATATTTTGACTTTTTTTCTTAATTTTAGTTTTGCCGCTTAATTGGGGCCCAATATTGTGCAAGCACCTGTTGAAGTGGTAGATGCAACATCAAGGAATAATTTTAGGATGGGTGGCCATCACTGTTTGTCAAGTGAGGAGCCCTAATCAGAATTTTTTGAAATGACGTTTTGACGAAATTGTGAAAATTTGACATATTATCACAGCTTACATTCTTATGTTTATGGGGCCTCCTCCACCCCCATCGTTTTCACCGATGCCATTCATTCAAACAAAAAGGTCAATGAAACACAGAATAAAATATATGATATCAATTTTGTAGCGATGTGATCATCAAATATCCAATAATTCATACATGTGATTACAAATTATCATCACGTTCGAAATTGAACCTGCTACGTGGTAAGCTTAGTTTGAATGTACTATGAGAAAAATATGTGACAAGTAAGTTATGAACCCTCCCCTTCTTCTTTGTCCTCCTCTTCTTCCCTATCCTCTTCTTCGTCCTTTTCTTCGCCGCTAGCGTGATCAGGATCACAGTTGGCATTTTGGCACAAGTCTTTACCAACCCCGCATTTACACATTACAGTGCACGGCAGCTTGTTAACTAGGCATTTGCAGGGTGCAGCACATCTGTTTTTCACGCAGGAGCACCTGAATAACTTCAATATGCTATTCGGAGCGCAAGGCATTCCACAGAGGTCAGGTGTAACTTGTCCATCGCTTTCTATTCCCCAGCCGTGACCAACTGGGGATGGTAGAGTAGGCAGAGCAACACAATCCAAACTCCAGATATAGGCTTGGTAGAGTTCACCCTTTTCAATGCCGGTAAGAATGAGCTCAGAGTCGGAGGCAACTTTTCCCAGCTTGCTTGCTTTTTTAAAAAAAGGTACCAACGCAGCTGAGCCAGCGTGGTGAAGTTACTCCCCGGTTGATAAATTTGGCAAATGAATTTCTTCATCGTAGCGATGACTTGCTCGGTGATGGCATCCAAGGTGCCTAATGCCGCAATCGTCTCGATCATCTTTTTGTCACATCCGATAAATGCTGTCCAATAAGAAAGCTTCCCCTTGCCAGATAAAGAGCCGCACGTGTCACACCCCGACAAAGCGTGAAACGCAGGCAACGCCGATGACTTCGCACTGCTCAAACCATTGTAGATGTCTCCAATGCTTACCTATAGGTGATGTTTTTTTGTAGTTGGTATAGAGAAGCTTTTCTTGGGCAATAGCGGGTATCATCTTATTGCTAGTACTAGTATGTCCGTGTCTTGAGCATACAGGTGCAGCTCTGATGCTCCTCTCACTGCTGCGTCCAGGCTATGTAGGGTAATTTTCGTATCCGCTTCTTCGTGAGTACTCCGCAGGTGTTGTAAATCACAATGTGCAGATTCAAGTTCTGCACGCCAAGCCACAACGATGCGCTTCTCGGTGTCTTTTGCGCTTTCAAATACCATCAGACAGACTCTATAAGAAATATGCCGAGGCAAAACAGACTGCAAGGGAATTCTCGTTCACAATTTTAAGTAATGGACAACACAGTCATCACTAACATTACCATGAAAAAGTTGCTCTCACATTATGCAACAAAAGACGAACTGAAGGCCTATCTTTCCAAAAAACTGATCGAAATCGCAAAAGACACCAAGAAGCGCATCGTTGTGGCTTGCCGTGCAGAAGTTGAATCTGCACACTGTGATTTACAACACCTGCGGAGTACTCACGAAGAAGCGGATACGAAAATTATCCTACCCTGGACGCAGCAGTGAGAGGAGCATCAGAGCTGCACCTGTATGCTCAAGACACGAACATACTAGAACTAGCAATAAGACGATACCCGCTACTGCCCAAAAAAAGCTTTTTCATACCAACTACAAGAAACATTATAGGCATTGGAGACATCTACAATGGTTTCGGCAGTGCGAAGTCATCGGCGTTGCCTGCGTTTCACGCTTTGTCGGGGTGTGACACGTGCGGCTCTTTATCTGGCAAGGGGAAGCTTTCTTATTGGACAGCATTTATCGGATGTGACAAAAAGATGATCGAGACGATTGCGGCATTAGGCACCTTGGATGCCATCACCAAGCAAGTCATCGCTACGATGTAGAAATGCATTTGCCAAATTTATCAACCGGGGAGTAACTTCACCACGCTGGCTCAGCTGCGTTGGTACCTTTTTTCAAAAAAGCAAGCAACTGGGAAAAGTTGCCTCCGACTCTGAGCTCATTCTTACCGGCATTGAAAAGGGTGAACTCTACCAAGCTTATATCTGGAATTTGGATTGTGTTGCTCTGCCTACTCTACCATTCCCAGTTGGTCACGGCTGGGGAATAGAAAGCGATGGACAAGTTACACCTGACCTCTGTGAAATGCCTTGCGCTCCGAATAGCATATTGAAGTTAATCAGGTGCTCCTGCGTGAAAAACAGATGTGCTGCACCCTGCAAATGCCTAGTTAACAAGCTGCCGTGCACTGTAATGTGTAAATGCGGGGTTGATGAAGACTTGTGCCAAAATGCCAACTGTGATCCTGATCACGCTAGCGGCGAAGAAAAGGACGAAGAAGAGGATAGGGAAGAAGAGGAGGACAAAGAAGAAGGGGAGGGTTCATAACTTACTTGTCACATATTTTTCTCATAGTACATTCATACTAAGCTTACCACGTAGCAGGTTCAATTTCGAACGTGATGATAATTTGTAATCACATGTATGAGTTATTGGATATTTGATGATCACATCGCTACAAAATTGATATTATATGTTTGATTCTGTGTTTCATTGACCTTTTTGTTCAAACGAATGGCATCGGTGGGAAAGATGAAGGTGGAGAAGGCCCCATAAACATAAGAATGTAAGCTGTGATAATATGTCAAATTTTCACAATTTCATCAAAACGTCATTTCAAAACATTCTCTTTGGGGATCCTCACGTGACAAACAGTGATGGCCACCCATCCTAAAATTATTCCTTGATGTTGCATCTACCACTTCAACAGGTGCTTGCACAATATTGAGCCCCAATTAAGCGGCAAAACTAAAATTAAGAAAAAAAGTCAAAATATCATGAAAATCCACGAAACTCCAGAAATTCAAAAAGATTTAAAAATCTTTACCTGTTTTGGCAACTGACACCTATAGATAAGTTCTTTCTCCACACTCTGAGTCAATTTCGTCAACAATCTATGGTAAATTACAAAAAAAATCACAAAATAGTAATTTTTTTGACGAAAATCGTAGAAAACACGCTTTGACATAGTTGGTCATAATTTTGGTCCGAACCAAATTCATTGTAAGTTTTGCTCCTGGATATACTTCAAAGAGTTTGTTTTATCTCGAAATGGTATTAGTTTGACATTACTGTTTGAATAAATGGCTGCTTTGTCCTTCTGGTTGAACCACATTTTCAATAAAAAAAAAATACTAAACTCTTCTCCGTCATATTTTCAAACACCAGAATGAGCAGTTTGACATCCCTCAGCTCTTCCCCAATATTTCATCTGCAATTTAAAAAAAAAATCACGAAAATCTATGGGAAAATAAAGAAATGTCAGAATTTCAAGTAATCATCATACATGTTCGGTCTCACTTTTGACTCATCCGTTATTATTTTTTTGTCAAAATCACTTGTCAAAAATCTGTCACAATCTACGTGTAGGTGTCAAAATTCCCTTCAAAATGAGCTCTCTAACATGAAAATCAGACGAGCGGTATCAAAGATTTAACAGATGGAAAAAAAAATCATGTCTTCATTTTGAAGAGGCCATCAAGGTTACCAGACGCCACAGATCGATGGCCACCAAAAAAAATATTCAACTAGGGATGCTACCTCATCGAACTAAACCACTTTCAAACCGTCTTCAGAAATACCGCCACGGGAGCTGTTTTTCCTACATAAGCTCCCGGACTACATAGGGGTAGATAATGGGGGGAGCGCTTCTTCCTTCTCCCCTATTTCCACCTTCCCAAAAAATGTAATCGAAATGACATTTCGATCCGACGCACCGTTTTCGAGATAAATCACTTTCAAAAAACTTCACCTGAAATTTTCCCAACATTTACAAATCCCAAACACAAATCAAATATCAAAGCAATAACACCAACTGTGTTATTCTTTTGGACTAAAACAGGAAAAAAACGTTCAAATAAAGGTGGATTGAAAAATGCATCTCAAGGGACCTAGTTTACCTTGGAAAGAAAAATTGGTGCTGCTCTGCTCTTGTCTCCGAAACTTGCCGAGATAAAATGACGAAATTTAATATGACGTCTTCATGTTGACATGACAAGCTGATGCTGTAAAAAGATGTCCAAATTTGTATCAGGGACATCTTAAAAGGTAGGGAGTGGGGGCTAAGTGAATTTGGAACAAGTGTTTCTTGGCAAATCATGTGAAATCATGTGTGTCGCTTCACTCCTCGTACTTCAAAATGACGCGTGTGACAATACGACGTCTTATAAAACTTGTATTATAATACACTATCACAGCATCATCTTAAGCTTGTAACATGTAGAGGTCAAACCAAATTTCGTCATTTTATTTTGTCAAGTTCCGCAGAAATTTGCTAAAACCATGATCAGGTTTCTCCCTTCAAGGGGCTCTAGCTCCCTCAGGGGGCATTATTCGACCCATGTTTATCAGAACTTTTCTTCCTATTTTTTTGACGTAGATAAGCTGGTCAAATATTGCGATCTAATTTCGGGACACCTGTATACCTACAGTTCATACCTATACACCATGGACTTTCTCACAGCTGGTCTGATAATAACTACATTGCCGTATGATCCCAATAGATACTGGATCGAAAAATCCGCCATAGTAGCTACTAGACCTTGGTCAATCGGATGAATTCAATAATCGGTTTTTTCACTATACTAGCTGTGGAGTATGCCATTATTGACCTTCTTAGAGGTCGTGAAGTGACATTTCACAACCTGACAACCTGTTGTAGAATCAGATAGGCCGTGCAAATTATTAACCGCTTCGTCCGATTGACTTTCAAAATCAAACAGGCCGTGCATATTATTAACCGGCGCTTCGCGTGATTGTCGTTTGGCGACTTGGCGTTTGAATCTCATCAAATTTTGGACAACGGCAGCTCACTTACACGAAAAGGTCGAGAAATTGTTTGACCGGGTCTTATTCAATGCAGAACTTGATCTGATCTGACCTTATCTGCTACCCCACACAATTCGAAAGGTGTCTCGCGACGCGACCGTCATTAATTGTCAATACCCCGGCGAATAGTATTTGAAGTTGGAAACTTTCAAAATGCTCGAAGAGTTCACTTGGTGTTAATTGACATCTACAATAAATGCAGAGCTTTTTTTGTAAAACTGTGGAACTTCATGCACAAATCGGATCTGCTTTGCTATAGTAGTGAAAAAAATCGTAATATAAACCGCGCTTGAGAAGGCTATTACAGCTTTCGCACATATCTCATATATCATTTAAAAGGTCTTTACGCTATAATAGCTCTCTTCTCAACCTTGGTATATAATATACTATTACGTACTTGCAGAGATAAAGCAACGTGAATATCTTATAGGTCGCGGGAACATAACCGTCACCCTGGCACCCGTTGCAGGCCCGCCGGCACAACGAAGCCGAGAACGAAGCGCCTCTTGCCAGCTTCTTGCCCGCGTTTGCGCATTGGGGGGTGCCAAGGTAGCGCAGTGGAGATTCGCTCGTTTTTACTCATTACTCAGTCAAATCTTGAGTTCAGCGCATTCATTTTTTTAATACAGCGACAATTCTCCGATAATTTATCCTTGTATTTATTACAATCAAAGAGAATTAGAATAGAATAGAATAGAATAGAATATGGATTTATTGCTTTCTCGATATATACAGCATATCATAAGCAATGTTGAGGTAAATAATCTTAAATAATCAATATACACACAAGGCATAGGTACATCTAAAAACATGAGAAAGACAATTGAGGTTAAGAGAGGGGCGAAAATAGGCTAAAAACTTAATAAACAAAAACACAAAGTAACACAGTAACTATTCAAGTACATCAAGCACAGCAGCAACAAGATCACAACCACACATCACACTCATCCCATCATTCATTCATAATGAAGGACCTGAGTCTCATTGCATTCTGGATAAAATGGAACAGCTGTTTGGCGTCCGAGGCGCTCAAATCAGCTAAAAGCTCGCATAGGTCATCATTGAGCCTCAGCAATTGTGTCCTGAAGCAGCCGTACATAGGGCACTCAAAGAGAATGTGGCTGAGATTCTCGTATTTTAATGTGTTGCAAATCGTACAGATTTCAGTTAGATTGATTCTGTGAGTGGCGCGATTAGCGTACAGAAATAAGACATCCTTGTTACACGTTCGGATCTGGGCCAAGCATCTTTTAATGGACAAACTGGTGTTGGAAAATAAATAAGAATTGCTGTTATTGAAAAAATACGAGTTACTGCTCAACACAAATTTATAGTTCGGGCAATATGTGCTGAGCAAAACTCTATTCTCATCCTCCCGTTGCTGAGCAAGTAAGATCTCCTCAATAATATTGATTACCTCTTCCACGTCGGCAACGTCCGTGATTAATTTGACGCTGTTGAACCTCTCGAGACTTGATTTTAGTTGGGAGAACCAATTATACCGCGGCTTGTTACTTATTGCTGAGTCCAATTCAATAAGTCTGTCTAGAGCTATTTTAGGTAAGCGGTGGTCACCAAGTTCAGAAAAACGCAGGTATAGATTCAAAGCTTTTTTGATTATCGTGCAACTTATCCTGGGGGTAGACAATTCCGTTCTTATTACATACGCAGGAGTAGATCGTTGTAAATACAAGATATTTTTTAAAAATTTATTTTGGGTAGCATCCGCGTTTTCCAAGTATCTTAGTCCCCAGACTTCGGCGGCATAGCAAAGAGTTGGTGCTACAGTGGAGTTATAAAGCTTGATTATGGCGTTTATGTCGCTCATTCCTGAGTCATGTACTAACTTAATCATTGTACCTGCGCATATTCTTGATTTTTGTGCTCTGCTGTTGAATGCCTCGCTGAAGAGACCATTGTAGTGAAAAATAGTGCCGAGATAGCTATACGAATTCACAACCTCCACCCGTGAGCCACCATAATAGAATCCAACATCCCGTTTAACCGCGTAACTTTTTCTAAATATGACTATCTTGGTCTTATCAACATTAATCTCAAGACCGAGGGACGCACAAAACATTTCCAAGATCTTTATATTGTTCTGAAGGTTAACCGGGGAATCCGCGAACAGCACCAAGTCATCTGCGTATTGAAGCATTGTGATCATTTTTTTACCGTTCAGCGGTACCCCTCTTGCACCGTGTGACAAAAAAAATTCTTCAATATTACTGATAAACAGTGAGAACAGCAGAGGGCTCATCACATCACCCTGTAAAACTCCTTTGGTAATCTTGATACGTCCCGAGATGCCGCGACCATTCATGATCTGTAACTCTGCTTGTTCATAAAGTGATTTAATGATCCTAATCATTTTCCCGCTTATACCACATTCAAACAATCTACGCCACAATAGGTTGTGTTGGACCGAATCAAAAGCCTTCCGGAAGTCCACGAACAGTGCGTACATTTTTCGGCCCTGCAAACGGATATTATTGTGTATGACGGTCTTCAGTACAAAAATGTTATCCAGGCAATCACGGTCCTTTCTGAAGCCTGCCTGGCTTTCTGGCAGAATTCTTGCGCTTTTTGCATACAACGACATCCTAGAGTTCAACATTCGAGTGAAAATCTTCGTTATGTGATTAATCAATGCAATACTTCGATAGTTATCTGGCACTGTAGAGTCTCCCTTTTTAAACATGTGACACATTTGAACTCCGGCCCACCCACCAGGTACCTGAGCATGATCCATTATTTTGTTGAACAATCCCTGGAGATATTCTAGCCAATCAGAGTTTAAGTGTCTGAAAAACTCATTAGTGATGGAGTCCAGTCCAGCTGCTTTTTTGTTTTCACTAGAAGTCAAAGCACGATGTATCTCCTGTTTAGTCACATATTTATCTAGGAAAGGGTGTTGAGCATCGTAGAATAGACTCATTGATGGGGAGTATGTCAAACCCTGATGATAGAAGTTTCGATAGTAAGTTTCCCATTCCGACAGAGAAACATCATCCGCGCCGCTAGGCCTCACCTTGAACCTATTCACCGTTTTCCAGAAGCTATCCGGGCTGTCTATATTTTTTAATTTCATTTTTATCTCTGACCAATAGGCTTTTCTTTTTTCATTTTTTTTCTTTTTGAATTCAAGCTTTATTTTATGGCACCCCTCTAGATTCACTTTATTAAAACCATCCCTTTTGCATAGTTTAAATGTGGATTTCAGAGTCCGTTTCAAGTCACGGCATTCACTGTCGAACCAGGGTTTATGCTTTAGGTATCTTTGGGTTCTCCCCGTTCTACGACACTTCATCCCCAAGAAGGCGGACACCTCATCTATCGCCTTGAGTAAATTGTCGGAGATTTCCTGCAGAGCATGTTCAGCCATATTCAAATGCAACCTATATGATCTAGACAAAACACTAGCATACGATGCTTGGAGATCGTCACGCCACACAAAAACGTCCCCCGCAATGTTTCGGGTTTGAGCAGACTCCGTATTTACTTTTTCGCGATGACACGTCAAGCTCACCGAACACGGCAAGTGATCCGAACATACCGTAAAATCCTCCACCACAAAATCAACCACCCTCTCTGCCGACGCTGAGTTTACCCACACCAAGTCAACCACACTCCCCCCGACGCTACCCATGCACGTCAGTTGACCAGGACTATCGGAACGCGACCGGCCGTTCAAAACAAAGTACCCCAGGTCCTCCATCATTTCAACCAGCATAGTACCTCTGAGACTACAAACCTTGTCAACAGATGATCTTTCGACGCTCAAGTTGTCTGTCACGAATCGAAAGTTCTCCGTATCATTATCAAAGAGAATTATATTACCAAGTACTAGTGAAGATAACATCATACCATATACCCATCTTTAGGCAGCCATTTTTGTTCCCGCGACCTATTGTTATCTTGTTGAAAAGTCACTCAGATAAAATAGCAACAGCGATGAGAAACCTGCCAATCAGTGGCTCTTGAACCTTTTTTTCTGGCGCCAAACAAACCTGACCGCACGTTTCGAAGAAGATAGAAACACATTATTGCTAACGCACACTTTATTCTAGGAACGAGTATCAATATTTAAATACAAATAACAAAATCAAATGTAAATTTCAAGTTTTCGTAGGCCTCGCTTTTATTTACCTATCATGGTAGCGCTCGTATTGCGTCAAATATTGTTCAGCCTGGTACCCCGAATAGCAGTCCAGTGTAACTACAGGTCCATGACTCCGTGCCATACACCTACCTAATTGCACATTATTTCACCCTTTGTCCTAAGCCTAATCCGCTACACCTATACAGGAATTTGAACTTGTTCTAGGCACGTTCATTGTAACTTTAGATGGGCATACATAGCAGGGATAGCCGAAGCAAATTCCCCATCTCTAAATTGGGGACACATACAGTACACAAAGTCCGGGGTCCGGACTGACCTTGCAGCGGCGGATGAGCGTTCGCGCCCCGTGTGCGTGACTGACATGAAGGGGACCGAGCGGCGGCGGAGGGCAGGGGGGAGGAGGCGGTGGGCCGCCTCGCGGGGATCCGCGGCATCTGCTCTCGAAACCCGCGGCCGACCGTCGCCAGGCGCCCAGGGACGGCTCAGGATTAGCGCGCACACACACACATCACGGCATAAAAGCAGGGAACTGCCGCATGCCTGCTGCCTTGCCAACTCAAAACGAATAACGGCCACCGTTTTCTCTGCCTGGAATGCATGTGCCGCGTTGGCACGAGGCACGAACACAACGTTGCAACATTTCCACCCAAGTTGTTGATGGAGCAAACAACGTCTATATATATGACGACATATTCTTGGTGCCCGAAGACAAATTTGGGTCCAATAGAATTGGCGGGAACACTTTCTGAATTTCTGGAAATGAGGGCTGAATTTCCAAGTCATGGAAGCTGTTAATATTCTCTCATTTTATTTGAATGGCTTAATTTCCGAATAGCTGAGTAATTCCATCCTATAGACATTCTCATGCAGAGGCGGTTCCCTTTGCTCGCAGCTCGTGCGCAGGTCTTCATATAGACCAGTTTGCAAAATATTCGCGCGTTTGTAGCCAAGTGGGGATGCGACCAGGCATCACGCTGGCCCATTCAAGTTACCTTGCGCCTCGAGTACCTTAAATGTATGGGAAACTCTATACGAGCTTAGGTATAGGTATATAATCAACAGTAATATCACAAGTGCTTAGATTTTCACGACAATTTTGGCCTAACGATCACGAGTGCTAGGAGGAGGGGCATTTATCTAGAACAACGACAACTAGTCCGAGGGAAACTCTTGGCCAAAATTATCTGGGAAAATCTTGAGCACAAGTGATATTTTGATGGTTACTTATTGCAAAAAAGGATTCCAAAGTGACAGCTGTCAGATTTTGTTGTTTACATCCATTTTATTCCGTTGCCATTGACAGTGGGATTCAGATATGAGTAATTAATACATACAACGCCCTTGATTAATAGACCTACAAGAATAATATTCACTTATCTAAATCCCACTGTCAACAGCAACGGAATAAAATGTATATAAACAACAAAATCTGACAGCTGACTTTTCGGACTCCTTTTTTGTAATAATCATCAAAAAATCACTCGTGCTCGAGATTTTTCCATATTATTTTGGCCAAGCGTTTACCTCGGGCTGGTTGTCCCTAGATAAATGCTCTCCTCCTACGGAGTCGGGCACTGCTGAACCCAAAGTAGGCGGCGAAGGCAGGTTGTCAACACAACGAGTTCAACAAAAGAAGAACAACTTCTGCAATATATTTTGAAACACCGCGCGCGCCTAAATCACAATCTGTGAACTTCCCTCTAAAATAAAGACCCCTCTTCTTCTACAAGTAGTCCAGCGTATTATTGTCCTCGGACAGACCAACCAGCACTCGTGTTCGCCTGGCCAAAATTATCGTGAAAATCTAAGCACTTGTGATATTACTGTGGAATATTATCCTTGTAGGTCTAATAATCAAGGGCGTTGTATGTAATTATCATCCAAATGGGTAGCATCATCAAGCATTTTTAGCATTGGAAAAGCGGCATTGGACAAAGTGGACATAGCCCAAATCTACTCACTGCATCTTTCAGACTTTGATGAAATGCTAGTACATAGAAGTCCAAGCAGGGGGGCATTTGGTTGGCAGAGGAAATATGGACGCGGGCATAGGCAGATAACTTGATGTGGCAAAGAATGAGGAAACGTTAAATAAAATAGGTAATTATTTCCAAAACTGAAAAAAAAATTTGGAAGAAGAAAAAATGAACGGGAATGGAACCAGGAAAAAATACGAGAGATAGGGGAGTTATACTTAAATTCGTCTCCAAGAGAACAAGAGGCTTCATAACAAAAGGGCGTATCTCCAAAATTGACGAAAATGAGATCCCAATATCAAAACACTCCCATTTCTTCCTTATAGCTATGGTTTGATGCCAATCTTTATATTACTGTAAATGACCATCTTGCCATTACAATATTGAATGATAATTACTTGAAATGAAATAATAAATCGATTTTAAGACGATTTTTTCGTTTCCTGAAAAGTTATTGCAATTTTGGAGAAACGCCCTTCTGATATAATCTACCTGACCCACCCCACATACAAAAATAAATATTCCCCAACCCAAAGAAGAATAATCCCCTTTGTTTGAATAATCAGATTGGCCGTGATTGTGATCGTCTAGCGGTGATTGGTAGGACTCTTGTTATGCCGAAGCTCCCCAAGACCCCAAGACCCCAAGGTAGCACAGGTGAGTGGAGGCTTGGAAATGAAACAGAGACTTCAAATCAACAAAGAACAATCGTATTTCAAAAACAAATATATCGACTCATGTTCAAGAATGCAATATCAATTCAATTACCCCACCCTCCCACTATTTGAAATGCAGTGTGTAAGCCACCGATGCAGAGAGAAAAAAAGAAAGACGAGAAGGAGTGTCGCTCTTGCTAGAACAGATCATATTAGGTCACGATCCTAAATTGCTGAGGAACCTAGATAGAGGGAAAAAGAAGACTGCAGATCAATGTGTGAGTATCGTCAGTACGTCACTTGGCGCAGAGTGAACCAGTGAGAACAAGTTTTTAGTAAGTTCCACGACAACCTAAATTGACGAGGGATCTGTAAGGATAGAGACGATTTGGCAAGCACAGGCGCCATTGGCCATGCCCCTGCTGTCGAAAGAAGAAGAAGAAGAAGAAGAAGAAGAAGAGAGAATAACAGTGTTGCATCTTTCAATGTCTTTCAATTGTATCATCCTAAGACATGGCAATAAAATATCAACAATAAAACCATTAATCCATAATCACAGGAATACACGGACATAATCAATATTTTATTTTATTTGATTTGTTTGATTTTCAAGCAAGAAAACATCCAATAGATAAAACCAATAACAGGATGAAAAACTGAAATTGAAGAGATATAATACAAAACACAAAACAGAGATGTACAAACGACTAAACACACATTAAATTTTTGTACAAAATATATCGACATTCTCTTCAATATTCATGGAGAAGAATATTCTGACCATGTGCATCAAGTATGACAACATACCTCGTAAGGTGGGTTCAGTCAGCTTGGTTTTAGTTTTAGTCGTAGTCGTTTTCATAAATTTGAAAGTAGGAAGCACGCGTCATATGCGCGGCGTTCATACAGAGTTTTAGTTTTAATTTTAGTCGTAAGAATTCCGAACTTTGTCGTAAGATACCGACTTGCAGGTTGCGTAATTACCGGCATAAGGTATGAGCATGGATGGTGATGGTAATGGGTTGTATGTATTAATAAAAAAATAGCATAAGCATTTACTTCGATTTCAGAGGAGTGGTACTCCTCATAAATGTAAGCAAATACTTATTTATGCTTTTTTTTTACGAGTTGTTACATTAATAGGTACTGCCTACTGCCCATTATGAACACGGACCGTATGAAGATGAAGGTTCGCGCAGTATCATTCGAGCTCCTATTGGTCAATTCTTACGACTAAATCTTGCTGTATGAACGCTCTTCTCTGTTACGACAACGACTAAAACTAAAACAGCGACTAAATAAGCTGACTGAACGCACCTGTAGTTCTCAAAACCACGTCACCTGTTCTACAGGTAATAGTTTTTCATAGTTTCTCGCTAACGCTCGTTTCGCAATTGTCCCCGCTCAGAAAATAATCTCTCACTTTTAACATTTACATCATAAATAGCTATTTTTGACTACTAGCCGTGAAGTGCATCATTTTTCCCTGAATTAGGATGCTGCGCTCAGCTGCGCTTCGGGATCTAAACTGGCGCTTCAGCTATAATAATACTTTCACAGCCTTGGTATATAATATACTATTATATGATATTCATGCTAGAAGTGGCTTAATTTGTGACCGTCTCACAGTGACGGTTTTCAACACTTACATCATAAATAGCAATCTTGCGAGATCACCGGGAAGTAACCATGCATGGGGATAGCAACCCTTTTCAGCCGCCGGGATTCTTTATGAAAGTCAGCATATTAAGGTAAGGTAACTTCGAACAATGAACGTCTTGGAGATTCCGACGTTCGGTACGCCACAAACCTCTCAATGCCTACACGATATTATGGTGGATGCGCTGACCAGTGAACTTTCTTCAGTCGCTCTTCTGAGGAACGCCAGTCGCTATTCTATGGAAACACCAATCAATTTTGAGATCTCATTTATTTAGTAGGGTGATTCGAGGAGTCGTGGAAAACAGAAAAATATTAAAACTATAGACCGTTGAGGTGCAGATTGAAGAGCCTGTGGGCTGATCTAAAGTTCGAAGTGCTTATTCCTCGAATATAGTCACTGGTATAGATATCACCGCATAAGTATCACTTATTCGTTCGACATTACTGTCAACAATTACCATGGGACAGAAGACATAACAATGGCAAGAACATTACTAATCGATATTTGGCAATAGCGTGATCTATGGAGATCCATATATGAGGGGGGTGGGACTGGGTGGACGAGGAAGGCTATCACCGCGTGCACGGCCTAGGCGATCGGAGAGCAGCCAGCAGCACCATATAATTTATTGACGTTGGTAATCTGTGCTCTTGGCTCTCCGCTGTCCATTTCCTTGCCGCCGCCGCCGGGCTGCCGCTGGATGGCTGCTGCTGCGAATAAGCTCGGCGTGGCGGTATTGATGGCTCGTCAGGTAGTGCGAGCGTGGATTATTTATTGCCGGACCAAGTGCGGTATGAGAGACTAACTAATTAATGTCGAAGCGCCGGTCGCGTTTCAAATTGGATTCTCGGTCTCTCCAAGAGGAATGTTTATAGTCTCTATCCGTGCATTAATCGAACCAACACCGCGTCCCAGAGCCGTTCGTTCGTTGTGACTGACCACTTGTCGGACTAATTACAGCCAGAGGAGGAGATCGTTACTCGCGAAACCGGCAACACGGCGAACGGGGGACAGGGGCGTGCTGCAGGGGACCACCGCGGTATTTCCGGCCCTTCGGTATATGGCCAGTGTGCGACCCTGATGATATACGAACAGGCGTGTATACGCCCGGTCGAACTGTGCTAGCTGGATTTGGGAAACGAGACACGAGAATTCGCCACACCATAACGACATAACTTTATACCTTAATGATGTGTTTCTTCGATAGCCAGAGAGTCAGTCCGCTAATGACACTCTTCTGCTACTTCTGCTAGTCACAGTCGTTCGAAATAAATATGACGGTGAAAGCACATTTGCCACGTTTTCCGAGAAGCTTCAAGTATGCCGTTTTCATACTCACTCTTATCAATAGACGAATCTAGTTTACCTTTTCTCCTGACGCATGTGCGAAATGTGGAGGGCTTGCCATTGGTACACTCCGGTCACGTGATAAAATTCGTGCAAATTCCGAAAATTAACACAGTAAAATTGAGTGAATACTAATTTTTGCGATTGAATCGTAAGTTTTAGCCCACTAAAAAGTATAATTGGATAATAGGGTGTGTTTTAAGTGGTTACTGCTAATGGAAATCGGCAAAAATAGTAGCGGATCCAATAAACATTGCTGTTATTGGAACTGCAGAAGTGATAGCCGCTAACCTTGCCGCTAACAATGAGCAAAACTTGTTTTATTTTGAAAGATTCCCAAAAACGTGCTCAAAATACCGTGGAGGTGATATCCCCAAACGTCAATTTCGAGGTCAATTACAGAACTGTGCGCGATGCAACAAGTCAGAAAAATGAATTAGGTTATGTAAACCTTTTGGTTGTGACGTGACACTCGTCGACTCCAAAGTATCGCAGTCGCAGGCATTACAAAAGTCACATATCGCATATTTATGCTCCCTGCACTTTATTCACTCCAGTGGACCCTTACAAGAGATTCCGGACCCAGTACAAGCCACTGTTGATAGCATCGCTGTTGTCACGTGATAGCCGCTCGCCCGCTCGATCGTGTTGTTTTCGGTGTTTCCACACTTTTCATTTGTAAAATACTGACTTTCAGAAAAAAAATCGTTTTGTATATAGCGTTAATATTTAAAAATTATATTAAATTTCATGCTCTATAAATTTAGTACACGTGAAACAATTTCTTGTATGAAAAAACTACCGATTTGGCCAATATCCCATGTAAAAATAGAAACTTGCACGAATCGTTTGAATTGCCGCCTTTTCAGCAAACCTGCTGCTGCGCACTTTCGACCACTCCATATACTAGAATCCCCTATTGCAATGGCACAGTATCTTTGATTTTGTTCACTTCAGTCATTTTAAACATTTGAAGAAGTACTCAACAAAAATATATAATAATTAAAGACACCAATGTAGCATGTATACGTATAGTCAGGAAGTGTCCCCAGTAGGTACCATCTCTGTAGTGAGCAAGCTTGATAGTTCATTGAATGAATGCTTAAAAATTTGAACCGGCTCGCGGCTCAAATGCAAAGCGTGCTCTTATCTCACTTTTTCATGTTTTAGTATTTCCATTTCATTTTTGTCAGCATTTGACGCGTTAAAGCCTAAGAAGAACCACCATGCGGCAAAGATTGTCGAAAATTGGTATAATTACACTAATTCGACATTAGGATTCGACCCTGTTTCCGATATACAGGGTGATTTTAGTGTTTTTCAGAAAATATTGGTTTGCTAAATCTAAATCTTGCAAATAAACTGCGCAACAAATATGTTGTCGCGAGGGAAAAATTGGTCCGATTTTGGACCACCAATAACTGTGGTGGTTCTTTAGGAGGTGAATATCAGGAAGTTTCATGTAAAATATCTACAGGGTGAAATGTAAAACACTGCAAAATTTTAGCAAATTCAACGGACTCCCATTTTCAGAATTTTTTTCCCTCATAGAATCATAAAGCGTGATATTTTGGCTTGCGCCTAGTTTTGAACTTTTTGAAATCGGAAGTCTGGTTCTGACTATGATTTTTTCTCTTGGAGGATGCAGATATACCGGGTGTTTATAAACGACTGTGATCGCATCGCCTTTGGAATCTGCTTCCGATCATTACAATTGCGCCTGTTACTACGTTTTTTGGCCTGACCCATGCCTGCCGCGATCACAGATTCTTATAAACACCCCGTACTATCGCTATACAAGGAAGAAGGAAGACTATGTTACTCTGACGTGACGATGGGAGGTTGCAATTCACAAATATTGTTTGTTGAACGGTTCTCAGCAACTAACGGCTTGATACCAAGTTGAAGCTGAGACCGCCATAAGTGCAGTTACCACAGCAACGGCGGATACCAACCAATCAAACCGCTGTATTTAGCGTGTTACGCCGTCACAAACTTTGCGCCCGCAACTTGGTATCGAGCCCTTAGCTCGCAAGCCATCTGGAATACCTCCATTAACACGTTAACTGCGGACGCCGCACATGCGCGGCCTCACGTGACTCATGGCCAGAGCGGACGGCGCGCATGTGCGGCCTGCAAACCTCCAAACTTCCATTGCATCAATGGCACCTCCATTGATGCTCCCTCAGACACGTCCGCAGTGAACGTGTTAAGGCCCCAAAAGGGGGCACATTCAAAATGAGCGACACAGTTTTTTCTTTAAAAAAATTAAATTCGGTCATCGGAGTTTCACATTTGAACCAAGCTTTCTTTGTGATTTTGACTTGATCTTGATGCTGATGATCAATTCCAGTTTTTGATGATGACAGGCTCCCTAGAAGTCATCTTGCAGAAAAAAATTCATGGATGTATGTATGTATATGTATTTATCAATTCTTTTATACATAAAATATTTCAAGAATAGGTATAATTTCTAACTTATTTGTGATTCTAAATTGTAAATTATAATCAGTTATTCTTTCTCCGCTCGTTTTTCACTCTTGTCATCCAGTCCATTCCCCCACCATTCTCGTCCATCAGCCGTCCAACTCTCCTTTTTTCCTTCAGCGAGTCCTCACACGTCCTTCTCAAGTCCAAGTGCTGCAGCGTCTCCTCCTCCCTTCCACATATTCTGAACGTTCTCTCTCCTTCCGATTTCCAGTATTCGCTCCCCAGAACCTTGTTTCCACACCTGAATCTGGGCTATCTTAATTTTTCCTTCTTTCAGTTTCGTGTCCGGGATGTACTTTGGCACTTCGCCTGTCATGATGTGTTTGTAGTGTGCGTTATATCTGGTGTTCTCTATTCTACTTCTCTGTTGTTGCTTCTGTCCATCCTTATCCCTCTCTTCCATCTCCGCTACGGCATTGGCTCTCTCTTGTCTTCTCATTTCCAGCCATTTTTGACTTGAGCCGTTTATCTCTAGGTAAGATCTTCTTTCCCGCATCCATCTTGAGTTTTCTTCTTTAGCGTTTCTTTAAGGATGTCGCTTTCACTTTTGAGGAGTATTCTTTCTTCAAATTTCATTGCTCGCTTTCCCATTCCTATTCTCATCATGTCTCTTTTGGTTTCTTCTAATACGATATGCGATGGTGTATTTCTGTTAAGCCCAAGTATCCACTTTATGTATTCAAGCTGTATTCTTTCCACTTTGTCATGTTCTGTCCATCCCCAGATTAAAAAAAAACATAATAAAACATCTACTTATGAACTGTTTTATTATTATTATCGTTACAAATGCTGAATTGTGACTGGTGGTAAATATTGGAAAAAAGTGATCCATTTTGTATTGCTGTTGTGAATTTTCTGGGGAGCCTGTCATCATCAGAAACTGATATGACCATCAGCGTCAAGTTCAGAAGGTCAAAATCACAAAGAAAGCTTGGTTTAAATGTGAAAATTTGATCGAATTCAATTTTGAAGAAAAAAAAACTGTGTCGGCCATTTTGAATGAGCCCCCTTTTTGGGGTCTTGATCAATGTATTCCAGATGGTCTGCGAGTCAAGTTGCTAAGAATCGTTCAAGAAACAATGTTCGTGAACTGCAACCTCCCATCACTGGAGTAGTCTTCCTTGCACTGATAGGATAAATTGGCATCCTCCAAGAGAAAAAATCGGAACCAGACTCCCAATCTCAAAAATTCTAAAACTGGGCGCAAGCCAAAACATCACCCTAGATGATCCTTCCATCCGCATTCGAGAAAAAAATTATTCTGAAAAAGGGGTCCGTTGAATTTGCTAAAATTTTGCACAGTTTAACATTTCACCCTGTAGACATTTTACATAAAGCTTCCTGATCTTCACCTCCTGAAAGTGAATAACGGAAGAATTGAGCTTACTAACCGTCAAAACAGAATCAAAATGGTTTGTGTCATTCAAAAGTTGTTGTGGTCCATTTTTCCTTCGCGACAACATATTTGTTGCCCAGTTTATTTAGATCAATAGATTTGATTGAAATTTTGCAAGTACGTATATTCTACCACTGAGAGCCTTTGTAGCGCCCTATCCACTCTTATGGAAAAAGTACAGGACCGTCCCGTGACATTTGGTTCTTCAAGTTGTTGTTGAAAAAGTCGTTCCCCGAGAAGATCCAATTAGCATGCATTGAAATCAATGCATTGAACATGAGTTCTCACCATGAAAGTCAAGCGGCAGGCAATTACGATTAATCTCTTCAATATCATCCCTTTTCTTTCGTCCACTTTGAACTATGAATATTTTGCACAATTTTTTTTATCAATACATATTGGCAATGAAAATGAGTGTGTGAGAGGTCCACTAGCATCCGCTATTTTTGCAGGATATTGCACAATATAAGTATTGAAGAAATTTTGTTCTGCAAAAATACAGATAGGTAGTTTTAGATGGGCTTTAGAAAGTGCAAAATTTCATTGGGAGTAGATAATAATAATAATGATAAGCAGGCTATTGGAAATATCACGCCCGATTCCAATTTCCCACTGCACGATTTCATCTTGTGAATGGATTAATGGATAACTGTTTGCTTTCATGAATTCTATATGTCCCCTTTCAGTGGAATATGCATATTTTTCGTTCTTGAGAAGTCAACTATTTATGTAATAAAATTCGATATTTCTGTTTCTGATCATTGTTTTGATGTAGGGCCTCATATTGTAGGTACATGACGCGGGCCTTATTTAAAACCTGGAACCTTGCCAATATTTTTTTTGTGTTTTCCAATAATTTATTTCTCCAAAACCAGTTTTTCATTTTGAATAATTGCATTATATGTATATAGATGATCATGCTGTTTTTTCTGTAACTTTTGATGCAATAAGAATTATAAAAATTGCCGAAGCTTATAGGGGCCTTATTGGGACCTCAAAGCCGTTTTCAGTTTGTTTGGCACTCTTCAGCTGCTTTTGATAAAAAATAATAGTTACCTGAAATTTTCCTGGGTAATTAAAAAAAACTAACAGACATACCAGTTCAAGTTACCCATTGTTCCATTTCTCGTAGTGTTGGTTACGAACATTTTCAGGTGTTTAGATAAGGCTTTGCAGGTTTACGCACGGTCTGAGAAAGTCCGCGGTACAGACTCACTCTGTACAATGATTGGTCTGTCTTTTGCACCTCGTAGCATAAATGAATCACTCATCATTTCCTCCAAACCTTTTTTTTTTAATTTTTTTTATTCAAATAACCGAAATATAAGAGGTTCAATTTTTTGTCTTTGACCCCCTCCCTCCATATTTTCTGAAGTGAAGGCCAAGAAATTTTCTTGAATTTTGTTATTTTTATTTAATAACAAAGATTAAATGAACAGTATACTGCATTGTGGTTTTGGGTGATTTTTCGAAAAGACCGTGAGGAGTGGAATATCACCTCCACGACTCACACCTGACGGTCACAGGCCAATTTCTCTAGATAAGTTATGACCGATACGTGAAAGTGATATACGCAACTCTTTTGTAGGCGATTTTATGGCCTTTCGTTTGAACTGAGCGGCTTTTTGAGGGGCTACAATTTATCGAGATAACTGCAAAAAATACTTAAAATGTACCAATAATCCAAGATGGCGGCAATGCCACTCCACCTGTCGATGGGGACTTTCCACCAACGTTTCCACACAGTAATCAGCAAGCTTTTGGGAACATCTCTACCAATTTTCAAAACTACACTATTTATTTTCGCAATTTTTTCTTCGTTGACTGGGCTAACTCTACAACTCTCAGGAAATGCCAATTTCTGCATTTGTATGTACAATCGCACAATAAATATGTACAAACTTCATACTTGTGATGAAAAGAATATCATGCTTTGCTCGTTGTACCAGTACCTACTGTAATACAGTTGATAGAATTTTAAATAATACCTACAATATAGGTATAGGTATACCTTTAGAACTGAACACTGAAAAAGATATTCACTGAAACGTGCCTGTTTTAAAAATCGCCCACTGAATTACGGCAAAAATTGCCGATGCGTTCCGGAAGGATTGGATGTTCGATCGGCTAAATACCTTTCGTTACTAAACTCTATCTCTGGTCCACATACAGAGTTCTTCACGTCGAAAGCGCCAATAACGCAATAATGCGATAATGAATTGGGGGCCTGTTGTCGCTTGAATTTATCACCAAACGTTTAAAACAAAATCGTAACCTGTTGCTTCAAAAACGGCCCTGGCGCTAATTTAATTGCAACTACACTCAACCGGCAATGAAATATGAATTTGTCCATATAGTCGTGCGCTTTGGTTAACTTCGCTGCGAGCACAGCACCAACTTCGGCACGGCTATTATGCGTGATTTGTGTTAAATTACCAGCAGCTACGACTACTACGGGCAGCACTCACTTTGGGATAGACACAAATTTAATACGCCCCATGTGAATGTGGAGATAATTTCGGTGGCTAACTATTAACGTAATTTACGATTCCAACCGCAAAATCATACAGATACTCCCCAATTCCTCTCATGTATGTATGTATACGTTCGAAACTGAATGGCTTATATTATTTTGATGATGACCAGCGCGCACCATCAGCGGTTACGTTAATACCTTCTGTAGGTACAGGGATAAAAGCCGGAACATGAATTTTTTATTTGCAACAATAGGTACCTGCTCATTATTGGTTAAATTCAGTTGATTTATTTATCAAACAATGTACGAGAAGCTGCATTGGGACTGGAACAGTATACCAGGGTGTTAAATTCAAAACGTACAATAATTGCCTGTGAGTCTGAAACAAAAGCAGGTATCAAAAATCGCCCAAAACCGTTTCGATAGGATGGAGGGGTAACAATAATAGTAGTGAAGTCAGTGATCACCCCCACCCAGTGTCTGAGCCCCAGCCCCTCCACTATTTTTTTTTCTCAAATAGCAACCTCTCATTTCTGATTCATCATTGGAAAGCCCTTGAAAAATACTTTCCATTGGTATTCTATATTTTGTTTAGGTAGTTTTCGATTAATTTGGAAAAAACTGTCCAATGGATTTATATTGATTTATGAATTCACTCCACAATAAATCAAATTTCAACTACTTCAAACCAAAAAGAAAGAACGAATGTTCACAATAAGTGTTCAAAATGATTGCCGTTGTTTTATAGGCAATTATAAAGTCTGTTCTCGAACTCCTGTCCAACGTTTTCGAAAAAGTTTCTCTTAAAAAGGCGCGACATTCTTCGGTAATTCTACGACGCAGTTCTTAAATCGACTCCGGCTGAGTTGTTGAAAACAACAGACTTCAAGCGATCTAACATAAAGAAGTCTGGAGGAGTCAAGTCCGGTGATCTGGGAGGCCCTTCAATGGCTCTTCTTCTGCCAATCCACCGATCTAAGCGCACCATTCAGATTTTTGTCTATGAAGAATATTGGGCCGAGTTTTTTGGGGTACTGGGTATGTCTTCCCGGAAAACGTGAGAATTATCGTCACTCCAGTATCAACAATTTTGTTTGTTCACAATACCATTCTATTCAAGTAAAAAGTACATTCGTAAAACATATATAGACAATACAAATAGAGAAGATCATATGTTATCACCACCGTTGTCACGGATATTGGGGCATCAAAAATCAGCCAACCTTTTTTTGAATGATGGTCTCGCCTGGTTCCAACGCAACCGTAAAAATCCGTGACAACATGTGGTCTTTTCTATTTGTATTGTCTATACGTGCCTTCGTATACATGTAAAATGCACGAAGGCACAAGGTATAGGTACATTACTTGTTTATGTTTCTATCATTATTATTGTGGTTCCATGCACCCTGAACAGGACCCACGACAATAAATGCCAGTAATATGGCATTTCAAGACCTCAATAAAATAATTGACAACTGCTAGAATTCTATGCAAAATTAAGCCAGCCACCCTTGATATATAATTTTATTAAACATTGACAAGTTCAGATATCGCCGTTTTTGGTTATCTATTGCTCTAAATGCCGGTATATAGTCGTAGGATATGTACGACTCACATGGAATGCCCATTCCTCCGCTTGCATGACCAATGTTCAATTGTCATGCTAGTAAAGGAATGTGTATCATTTCCTGCTCGTATTGTACAATCTACCAGGTATTTTTCAAACTTTTTCAAAACACTTGACTGTTCAAGAATTCACGGACACCTTCTGGGCTACACAGCAGGGTCCGATCCCTACAATTTTGGAAGAAAAGGGAGAATCTTTAGCCTTTTGTAACAAGGAAGCTTTGCTTTTCTCGTTACAATGGGGCCTTGCACTGCCACTTTCACACACCGAGGGCGCCACGACCGTTGGGGGCAAATTCGACAATTTTGACGGCGTTGACGCTTCAGCGACCGACGTCCGTCATTTTATGTCTTGATTTGAAATTTGGATAACCTCTGTTTCTTGCTTGACGTCTCCAGTCACTGTCAGTTACTGGTCAAACTACTCAAACTCCCATGTTTTTCCCGTGGTTACGGCCGCTTCATCGAAGTAGGCGCCCCCTACAGTAGTGGCGACCTCACGTTGAGTTTTTCAATTGCAAGGCCCCATTGTATATACAAAGATTTTCTGACTAGCAACGATGCAGAACAGTACTTGAACCTTGATATTCACCTGAACAAAATTCGAGCCATCTGCCAAATCAGATTGCACAGCAAAAAGTTTTTAAGACTATAAATCAAACAAAATACCTCGTCAACCTGTCCGAAAAATGCACGCTATGTAACCTGAACGCAACAGAAGATATCTACCACATAATATGTGAATGCCCGGCTCTCTCTTCTTTTCGAACTTCTTGGCTATCTTCCTATTTGTTGCATAAGGTACAACCCCATAACTTTCATTTGACTCTTTTTCAATCCATTACAAAGGAAAAGATCAATGATATTTGTGGTTTTTTGACAAGGGCTCTGAAGTTTAGCCGGGATATCATTACGGGAACCTATTGAGTTTTTATTTTCATATCAATTGTTCAAAATATTTTACTGTACTCGTAATGTTATATAGGCTCTGATTTTCATCAATACCTATTTTGATTCTTTGGCCACCCAAAATATTCTTATTTTACCAGGATTTGGAATAATTTCCACTCAGCTGTGCAATTTGTATACTTTTATGTGAATTTCTTTGTAGTTTATGAAAGATACCGGATCTATTGTACACCTATGAGGTAAAGACAATAAAGTATTGATAATAATAAATATTGGTGATAGGAATAGGCTTTTAGTGTTGTCGCTCGAGATTTTGTACTTTCCGCGATTTTGGTTTGGGGATTTCTTTTCAACTGTTTTTATCATAAGTTATATTATAGCTCGAGGAATTCACGACAAAAAACAGATTGATGTCTTTTCAAGCCTTGCATACGCATATACGGACGGACTAGTGGAGGCAATTTGTTATTTTCCTAAATAACAAATTGCATATTTTTTCCAAACATTTAACACAATCGAGCTCAGTTTTTCGCTGATCGAATCCCATCTGTTTAGGCTCAACACCTTTCGCACATTTGAGGACGATCCATCAACTATGAACTTTTCAACAGTACACCACCAAGTTTCGTCTAACTGGGAGAGATCCTGAAAGTCCAGCAGCTTCCCTATAAATTTGACAAGCCTCGAACGGCTCCTCCGCCAATTGTACGGGTTTGTGTCTTATTCCCGAGTCGGAGTTTCCAGCTAAATCGTAACAATCTTGCAAACCATCAGGTTTAGAAAAAATAAGTGCATTAGAACGTATACAAATCTCTCATTATAGTAGGTTCACTTGTACCGTGATTCTAGTAGGCTGGGCAAATTTTACAGTTTGGCATTGTAGACTTCACGTCCAACTGCCTAGTGTGCGCTTGAGCGTCTGGCTTTGAAAGATAGGTTATGTTGGTGCGTTTTTGTCAAGATAGGTTATGTTGATGTGTTGACTGTTGCTGTCAAAAATGAAAAAATTACCGGAATCAACTTTGCAAATTGCAAGTATGGAGTAGATGTAGTTCACCTTTCACAAGTTCCGCAAATTTCTTGTTCCAATACGATGTCCTGAGCAGTGAAATCAAGTATTAACGCCAATGAATCACATCCACACAAAAAGTAGAAGCGTGTAGCTTCTCACAGTTCCCAGTCTTCCTGAGTGTGGGTACTTCTTTTAAAAACCAGGAATAGTTCACAATGTTTCCATAATATGTGGTTTTTGAAAATAAATTCACGTCTTCTCCGCAAAGCTGAACGTTATAGGGTACATATAGTACCCAGTACCAGCCCAGCACTTATTCCGCCCATTTTCTCCCAGCCTGAAGCGAGTCCTTATGGCACCTTCAAGGGCTTCAAAATAAGCACTGACTGAACATTTTTGTTCAAGGCAGGCAAGCCGAGGCACAAGCACAGTTTTCACATCCCATTTAGGCAATTTTCTAATTATGAAATTATTATGACAGCGTCAAGCTTGAGCTTTCAAACATCAGTGCAAGCAATTGCCAAGTTCTAGGGAGTTTTCAAATTTCAAATTCGGAAACTTAGAAACAAAATCTCACAGCCGACTAGAATCACGGTACAGGTGAATCTTATACTTGAAATTATACTGAGCTCCAAGACGTACTGACAATAGAGAGTTTGCGATTTCATTGAACGTACGACGTAACGCAACGTAGAACGTGAAAACTCCCTTGTAACTAAGGAATTGCAGATAACAAACTCGCCAATTGTCACGTTAGAAGTTACGTTACGTCGTGCGTACGTGTGAACGCAAACTCCCCAATTGAACGTACGACGTAACGCAACGTAGAACGTGAAACTTCCCTGCAACTAATGAATTGCAGGTAACAAACTCGCCAATTTTTAAGTTGAAAGGTATCTACGTTACGTCGCACGTACGTGTGCACGCAAACTCCCCATTATCATGACGTCGACGTTACTTTGACGTCGAATTCATTCGAATAATCGTTACGTAACTGTCTTGAAAGTGAACCAATTTCTTGAGCGAGGCTTCCTCTAAAACACAACGCCAATTGGGTAGATGGACTGGTTTTGCAGTGTACTCTAGACTTCTAGAGCTTGCTCGTCATTTCACAATCACACCTTGTATAGTATTTATATGACTGTCGAAATAAGCTGCAGTCAATTGAGACAAACTGCAAAGAGCAGTCGACGGGAAATCTCGGGGCTAAATTGGGGCAATCGCGGAAGTGACGGCTTCAGGGATTTATAAAACGCAAATAAGGGACGGACGATAATGGGCTTCTCTTGCGCGTTTTCCCTTCCCTGCATTCGAAAAATCCGAATTTCTTGTCGTCACTAACTCTTCAAGCTTAAAGGCCGACAGAATGTGAGGGGCTCTGAGAAAATGCAAGGTATACCGTGTGTGAATGGGTCAAGGTCAATCTGATGAACTGAAGTTTTCAAATGACTGTCTATTTTGATCTCCTAAAGTAATGGAGGTGGTGTGTTTAATGTGTTGCGGCTGAAATCATGATTAGATCTTAAACGAGTGAGTATGCCTTCCATGTATGCCAAGAAATTTGGTTGAAGGAAAAAACACCATTCTTTGCCCACTCTCTTCAATCCAAACTCATTGTGATATCTTGTTATCAGAATGGGGTACTTGCCAATGAAATGGATTTGAATGAAAATTCTTCCAATCATCAACAACAGCAATAAAGAGTATTTTATGAAATTTCCCGGTAAATATTTTTATGGTTGAAAAGATTTTTCTCGATTTCCTTTTTCAAAGGGTTGGTAACAGTAGGGAAACTTAGGTGGGCTTCTTATGTCAGTATTTTTTTAATGTAGTAATGCCACTTCAATATTTTTTTGAGTTTTCAATCTAACAGTGCTATTTGTTTAGTTTTTACTATATTTGTGACGTCACAAATATATTTTGAAAACATGCATTACGGCTACAGCTTTGGAAATCTATAATAAATTGGTTTCCATTTTCTTTCATTTTTCATTTATCTCTTACTCTGGGGGCGATGTATGGGGGCGGCAGCATTCGGTTTAAATGTTTAAGGAAATATGACAATCAGTGAAAACTGTGAAACTTGCATTTTTTGTTTAGGGGCGGGAGCTGGGGGCGGCGACTAATCAACAGTAGCCTGTTCTTTTCCATTTTTAGTCGGCTATCCACATAGCGAAAGAATTAGACCGTTATGTCTTCGGGTTTATGTTTTTCATTTATCTCTTACTTTGATTTGATGAAGGGATCCATTTTTCTTGTAGAGGAGATGTATATTATAACGTGTAAATAAGGTAGTCTTCCCAACTTTACAAGCAAACCCTGAATTCAATCATTGAGCCCAAACTATAAACCTAAATCCTAAATCCTAATTCTTGACTCAAGCTTCTCCCAACTCTTGAACCCTGAACTCAAACCTGGAACACAGATCCCGAACCCAAATCTTGAACTTGAGCAATAAACTAAAGCCCCTAACCAAACCCTTAACCTCAACCCTGGAGCTAAATCTTGAACTCTAAACTCAAATCTTAGACTTAAACTCTGAACCTAAACCCTAAAGCCCTAACTTGAACCGTGAACCCAATCTATAAACTTGAACCATAAATCTGAACAAAATACCTAAAACTCAAACCTTGAATTCGAACGTTGAAAGCAAATTCCGGGGCAAACCCTGAACCCAAATATTGAACCCAAACTCCAAGCCTCAACCCCAAACCAAAATCCTGAACTCGACCTTTGAATCCAAATTTCGAACTCTAGACTTGAATCCCAAACTCAGATTCCGAGCTCAAATCTTGAACCCTAGCAATGAACCGAAACTATGGACCCAAACCCTAAACTCGAACACTAAAAGCCAAACTCAAACTTCAAACCCTAACCATAACTCAGACCTTGACGCTTAACCTCTAATTCTAATCCCAAACATGGGAATCAAACCCTGAACCTAAACCCTGAAGCTATACTTGAACCCCAAACCCTATTCATATACCTCAAGCTCAAACCTTGAATACAAACGTGAAGAGCGAACCCTGAACCCTAACAATCAATCCAAAATCTGAACCTGAAAACAAAATCCTAGACTCAAACTCTGGACCTAAATCTTGAACCCTAGACTTGAACCTTGGACTTACTAGGTTACCTTATACTACGAACCCAAATCTCAAACCCAATCAATATACTCAAACTCTAGACTTAAACTCTGAACCGAGTCCATGAGTCACACACTCGAACCTTGAAGCTAGATTCGAACCCAAATCTTGAACCCAACTTATAAACCAAAACCTTGCATCCAAACCCCAAACTTGGAACCCTAACCTTGAATACAGACCTTTTTTAACTTGTTTACTGCAGTTTCAGCTTTATAAATATAATATAAAAGCCATTTTCAAAAATATAAGTGCAAAATTTGACACATAGAATTGAAACGTTATAGCATTATATTTATAAAGCTAAAACTGCAGTAAACAAGTTAAAAAATAAATGGAGAAGACTACCTTCTTTACACGTTATAATCTTACTTTGAGGGCGGCGTGTGGGAGCGGCAGCGTTCGGCTAAGCAAATGTTGCACAGTTTAGTTTGAGTTGGCAGTTTTAAATGCTTGAGGGAACATCTCAATCAGTAACAATTGTGAAAGTTGCACCTTTTGTCGTTTGGGGGCGGAATCTGGGGACGGCGACTAACCAAAAGGAGCCTTTACTTTCCCATTTTTAGGCAGCTATTCATATGGCGAAAGAACTAGATCGCTATGTCTTCGGGTTTATGTTTTTTATTTTAAATTGATTGGGGGCGGTTTTCAGCAATTTTTTCATGTCGGCGGCGCATATTGAAGATGGAATGTTTCTGGGCTTACGTTTATAAGTGGCAACTGAATATGTATTTTTTATGAAATAAGAACATCAGAGCATTAGGTTTGGGAGAAATTGCAATATCATGTTATTTCAAATTGATCGGGGGCGGTTTTCTTTATGTTGGCGGCGCAATAAAGACATTCGAAGTAGCCTAGCCCAGCTTTGGGAGTGGCAGCTATGCGTAACAGCGAAAACATCAGGAAGCTGGGGCGTCTAGTTTTGCGAGGACTTCGAGGAACGGACGGACGGACGTACGGACGGACAAAGCGGCTACAATAGCGATTTTCATCAATAAGATATGGAAAATGCGCTAAAAACCAATCGGATGGATGCTTGTCATCAAAAATTTGATCGCCTTCGCGACTACCGCCGTATAGGACTGAAATGCAAAATTCAAAATAAACTCAAATTTCATAAACTTGCGGTTGAATATGCCACCTATGCTGCTTTCTAGGCCAGTATTTCTATCTCTGCATGGTTAACGTTAATTAAAAAGTTAAATGCCATAGATACCATTTTTCCAACAATCGTTGGTATAACATTGAACGGTAAGTTAAACTTATAATTGAATTAACTCGAGTTGGAAATACTGGGGCAGTGGGGCGTTTAGTCATTTGGTAAAAGATGCGCCGAAAATTCTCTATAAAAGGAATGTTCAGGATGAAATCCTTATACCGCTTTTCCAAGAATTGATTTACTTGTCAGTGAGATTCCGCTGGACCCTGGACCCGAATGAGGTGGACCCGGTCTATTTCGTCGCATTTAGTTTATTCAAATTAGGGTCCTGTGATGCCTGCCTGCCTGCCAGTGTTTAAGCATGGTGCGGTAGTGTTATGTTGCCCGAAAGCAAGTAAGTAGGTCGAAATTGTGACGCGTACGCCCGAGGTCCTGTGGGATGATGGGATGAACAGCGTGAGGAAGAAGAACCCCTCGCTGTGGGGTGTGTGTGTGCGGACCTCAGCCTGAGCGCGTATATAGTTTCTGTTGGCAAGAGCGAAATTCGGGTCGCTGCCGCCGCCGCCGTGGCTGTATAGCTCGCCCGCCTGCCTGCTTGCCTGTCGACCCTCTGCCGTGCCGCCGCCGCCGAGCCGACCAAAACCCGTCTCCCATCCCACCGGAGGGTGCTCCGCTGCTTCCTCCTTAAATCCGTCCCTGTCCGAACCGCGACAGCTGCGGGTAGATCACACGGCAGGCAGCGGAGAACCCGGCGGCGGTGCGGGGGACGACGGGGGGCGAGCGGGAAAGGGACAGGACGCGGGTTCGCGGACCCGTGCACTAACTACACGCCGATAGCCGCGAGCGTTGGCGGCCATTGTGCCCTGCCTCCCCCCAGATCCCCCCGGTACCCCTTGCCGTTCCCATCCGCGCGTCTACCCGCCACCGCCAGCAGCCCTTATCTACCTACACGTCGTGTGCGTAGATGTGTGTTTGTACCCCATTAACTGTGGCGACTTGTGCGTGCAACGACCTATGCTGTGGCGTCCGCTCTAGTTGTGGCGTCTTACACACGGTTGCCACAGCAAAAACCTTCACTGTCTCAAAAATAATCACCGCTTAAGGCTAGAACTTATAGAACAGCTTTTATAGAAGCATATTGACTTTGCATATGAAGGAAATCCTCGGATCTTCAAAACTTAGTGGTGTATAAGTGAATTCATCAGGTTGCCACAAGTAATTAGAAGTGCTTTGTGCAAGTTTGGGTATGACACCCATTTGTGACCTCCTGTGCTGAAGCGCCCCCTTGAGTTCACACACTAGTACTAAACCAAGAATATATTCAATGGTGTTGGTTGTTCTTTCGCAATCTGCACACACACATAATGCATCAGTGTACTTTTGTGGCACCCACCTGCAAAAAGTCGTAGAAAATTCAGATTTTTTAAAATCACCAACCTGAGCATAAAAAGATATTTCCAAACGTACCCCCTTTGTCCCCACTCACCCCCTTCGACTCCACTCACCCCCTCTCAAAATGACAAATATAATCACCTGCTTTGAGTACGTCAAATTGAAGACATCAAATTCTCTTTGTGAGAAAAATATTATAATTTTTTTTTGTTCAACCCCCCTTTTGCCCCACCCACCCTTAAGTTCCAAATTTCAAATGGCACTACGTACTTCTGATTAACCAGATTGAAGAGTCTTGAATTCTCTTTCTGAGAAAAATATAAACATCATCAATCACCCCCTGTCGTCCCCACCCTACCCCTACTTATAAAATTTCATGTATATAATCTACTTTGTGGTACATCAAATTGAAAACATCAAATTCTCTTTGTGAGAAAAATATTATAAATTTTTTTGATCAACCCCCCTTCTGCCCCATCTACCCTTACATTCAAAATATCAAATGGTATCACGTGCTTTTTGGTTCCCCAGGTTGAACACTCTTTCTGAGAAAATTATAAAAATTTGTAATAACCCCCTTTTGCCCCCCCTGATTTAAAATTTCATGTAGAATAATCTATTTCGTGATACATCAAATTGAAGACATCAAATTCTCTTTGTGAGAAAAATATTATAATTTTTTTTGTTCAACCCCCCTTTTGTCCCACCCATCCTTAACTTCCAAATTTGAAATGGCACCACGTACTTCTGATTAACCCGATTGAAAAGTCTTGAATTCCCTTTCTGAGAAAAATATAAAAATTATCGATCACCCCCTGTCGTCCCCACCCACCCCTACTTAAAAAACTTCATGTATATTGAACTACTTTGTGGTACATCAAATTGAAAACATCAAATTCTCCTTGTGAGAAAAATATTATAAATTTTTTTGATCAACCCCCCTTTTGCCCCATCTACCCTTACATTCAAAATATCAAATGGTATCACGTGCTTTTTGGTTCCCCAGGTTAAACTCTCTTTCTGAGAAAATTATAAAAATTATTAATAACCCCCTTTTGCCCCCACCCCCCCTAATTTAAAATTTCATGTAGAATAATCTATTTCGTGATACATCAAATTGAAGACATCAAATTCTCTTTGTGAGAAATATATTATAATTTTTTTTGTTCAACCCCCCTTTTGTCCCACCCACCCTTAACTTCCAAATTTTAAATGGCACCACGTACTTCTGATTAACCAGATTGAAAAGTCTTGAATTCCCTTTCTGAGAAAAATATAAAAATTATCAATCACCCCCTGTCGTCCCCACCCACCCCTACTTAAAAAACTTCATGTATATTGAACTACTTTGTGGTACATCAAATTGAAAACATCAAATTCTCCTTGTGAGAAAAATATTATAAATTTTTTTGATCAACCCCCCTTTTGCCCCATCTACCCTTACATTCAAAATATCAAATGGTATCACGTGCTTTTTGGTTCCCCAGGTTGAACTCTCTTTCTGAGAAAATTATAAAAATTATTAATAACCCCCTTTTGCCCCCACCCCCCCCCTAATTTCAAATTTCATGTAGAATAATCTATTTCGTGATACATCAAATTGAAGACATCAAATTCTCTTTGTGAGAAATATATTATATTTTTTTTTGTTCAACCCCCCTTTTGTCCCACCCACCCTTAACTTCCAAATTTTAAATGGCACCACGTACTTCTGATCAACCAGATTAAAGAGTCTTGAATTCTCTTTCTGAGAAAAATATAAAAATTATCAATCACCCCCTGTCGTCCCCACCCACCCCTACTTAAAAAACTTCATGTATATTGAAAAAAACTGAAAATTGCAAATTGAAAACATCAAATTCTCTTTATGAGAAAAATATTATAAATTTTTTTGATCAACCCCCCTTTTGCCCCATCTACCCTTACATTCTAAATATCAAATGGTATCACGTGCTTTTTGGTTCCCCAGGTTGAACTCTCTTTCTGAAAAAATTATAAAAATTAGTAATAACTCCCTTCTGTCCCCACCCACCCTTAATTTAAAATTTCATGTAGAGTAATCTACTTCGTGATACATCAAATTGAAGACATCAAATTTTATTTGTGGGAAAAATATCATGAATTTTTTTGATCAACCCCCTTTTTGGCCCGCCCACACTCAACTTCTAAATTTCAAATGGAACCACGTACTTTCGGTTCACTAGATTGAAGAGGATTGAGTTCTTTTTCTGATGAAAATATAAGAATTTATAATTACTCTCTTTCGTCCTCACCCACCCACTTTAATATTTCATGTAGAATAATGAACTTTGTGATACATCAATCAGAAAAAATCATATTCTCTTTGTGAGAAAAACATTTTTTTTCTATTAACCCCTCTTTTGCCCCACCCACCCTTGATTTCCAAATTTCAAATGGAACCACGTACTTTTGCATGGTTCACCAGATTGAAGAGAATTGAATTCTCTTTCTGAGAAAAATATAAAACTTATTCATCACATCCTGTTGTCCCCCCCCCCCACACCCACTTGAAAAAATTCATGTAGGCTTATCTACTTTGTGGTACATCAAATTGAAAACATCAAATTCTCTTTGTGAAAAAAATATTCAAACACCCTTAGCTTTCAAATGAAACCACGTACTTCTCGGTTCATCCGATTGAAGAGAATTGAATTCTCTTTCTGAGAAGAATATAAAAAATATTAATCACCCCTTCTCGTCTTCACCCACCCTTACTTTAAAAACTCATGTAGGATAATTTACTTTGTGATAAATCAAATTGGAAACATCAAATTTTCTTTGTGAGAAAAATATTATAATTCTTTTTAATCAACCCCCCTTTTGCTCTATCCACTCTTTTAAGTTCCAACTAAAAATGATAACTGACACGTACTTTTTGTTTCACCAGATTAGAGAGGATTGAATTCTTTTTCCAAGAAAAATATAAGAATTATCAATCATCCCCTTTGGTCCCTACCCACCCTTTTACTTTAAAATTTCAAATGAAACCACCTACCTTGTGATACATCAGAAGAGAATTGTACTGAGAAAAATATTCTAAAAATTTTCAATTTTCCCCTTTTGCCCCCACCGACCTCTATTTTACAATTTCAAGTAGAAACATCTATAATATGCTGTTCTTCACGTTGCAAATTCAGCACTAGAACTTTTGGAATCAAAAACAAAGTGATAAGTTAGAGGGCTACGGCTACGGCTGATGGGACCTGCAAAGTTTTGGCGCAAATCTATCAGGGCCCATCAGCCGTATACCTTTCCAGATTTTCACTTTATTTTTTATTAAAAAATTTCTTGTGCTGAATTTGCAACGTGAACGGGCATTACTTTGTGGTACTTACATCAAATTGAACAAAATTATTATCTTTTTTGTTGAGGAAAATATTATGAATATTTCTTATTACCCCCCTTTTGCCCTCACCCACCTCAACTTTAAAACTTCAACTAGAATTAGGTGCCTGCGGTACGCAAAAAAAAAGTGGCATTTGATGATACAAGCAAGCCATTTTGCACAGTTGTTGTCCACACCCATTAGAAAGTTTTGACCCGCAGCACCTAAAAAATGTTCCCTTAGGACTCGAGATTTTAGAGGGCAAAGGGGACCCCATGAAAAAATCTAAAACATTTTAAATAAAGCCTGATTAGTGAATCTCAGTGTCAACATAAGCATACACTGTCATTTCCAAAATTAGGTTAAAAATAAAAGAGTCATTTTTGAGCGTCATACAATATATTTTATCAATATCAGAGTACAAAACATGTAACCCACAACCTGTATAGTAATTATATTTAAATAAACCGTCACAACGAAATTGGTGAAAATGTGATTAGGAAATGCCGAGTTTACAATAGAGTATTATATTTTGAAAAAAATATTTTGTTTTCGATGGGAACAGAAACTACATTGAAAAATAACTGACCCATATTTTTTTGTTTAGCCAGAAATCGAATCGTTTGGCCGCAATAAATAAACGAAACTCTTAAATTCTTACTAGTTCTGACGTCATTTACAAAGGCAGTCACAAGTAGTTGATCTTCTTTTATCGATTACGCCCAAACGATTCGATTTTCGACCGAATAAAAAAATACGGGTCAATTATTTTTCGATGTAGTTTCCATTTTGACAAAAAAACATTCTAGTATAATACTCCATTACGTTAATTTCACAGGGTGTCCATATGTCCATGGTTATGTTTTATGCTCTGCTATTGATAATACAATATTGTATGAAACTCAAATGACTCCTTTTACTTTGAATAATATTTTGAAAATGACAGTGTATGCCATGAGTGTATGCTTATGCTGCCAATGACATTGGTGAAACATTTACGTAAAACATCAAACACGACAAATTATCCTACCCGTAGTTTAGGAGGATATCTTAAATAATATTTCCAACATGTCAAAAAATGCGCCAATATTTCCAATAAAATTTAAAAAAAAGTTCAACTCTACGCGCATTCGTTCTCGAATTATCGATTTTCAACTTTCGGAATTAATAACCCTGTACAAAAATGACCAGAAGGGGGGTGATATCGTAACCATGGTAATTACGATGTGACATGAAGTTACTGATGTTACGTCAAGATCCCCGAATTGGTAAACGCATCGTATCCGCCACAGCATGCTTCATTTCAACCCATTCCAAAAGCGAATGCTGGCGTCCACCGGGTGGCAGCCCCCTTGGGGGTCGTTGGGGTGAATTTTTTTGTGGGAAGGTGTATTAAAGTGAGTTTATGCATATCTGCCAAATTTACGTCAATAATATGGCCAATAAGAGAATTGCAATAAAAAAATGTTAATTTTTGAAAAAATCACATAGCCTTTGAAAAGAAAGAAATATTTGGAAATTAAAAAACCATTTCGGGATATTATTGCTACCTTTCAAAAAACGATATTATAAATAATCTACAATTTTTTTTAGAAAAGTGACACAACGTTGACAATTTACCCTTTTGACCCTCTTCCTTTTGGCGCACTGTATATCATGTACATTTTCAATTATGAAACTATCCTTTACATCATCACGTAGCCGAAGTAGGCCCTATCTGGCGTTGTCTTCCTTTTTGAAATCGGAGAATTTTTGTTCGAGATATTCCCATTTTACAAAATGCGGAAATTTTCATTACCCCTATTGACTTTTGAGCAGTAGAACATGGAAGAAAGGGATAGTACAGAAACTTGAATTTGAGCCAAAGCAACAATACTTAATTATTACCATTTAAAACAAAAATAGAGTAATACTTATACACACTTCTTTCCATTCGATCTTCCGGAAATAATCGGAAGAGCCATCAACATTTGATTTTCAAATACGACACCATATTGTTTAATATTAGCATTAAGCTTAGTTTATGATGAGCGATTTTTTGCCGCGATTTGAGCTGAGCTGAGCGGAGCGGAGCGATTTTTTTGCCTAGGCCAATTACGATGCGGGGACGTGACATCATGAATGGACGGGATTGGTCCAGACAAAAAAAAATCGCTCAGCTCAGCTCCGCTCCGCCGGGTATCGCTCATCATAAACTGACCATTAGGATAGATATTATATCTCCGCGAGATTCCCTATCAAACATAAAAAGGCCTCTCTAAATCAAGGAGTTTAAAAATTTGCCCCTCCCCTCTTCCCCGGTTTCAAGGATGTGAGGGATTAAGTGTCATGGAATTTTCTTGTCCCCGCGAATTCTCTTATCCAACCGAAAAATGCCGGTTTAGATCGGAGCTACTTGGAAAAAGGGGGTGGTTTTTGAAAGAGTGGAGTGAGGTGGGGGTTGCTGGGGAATTTGTGCAAGGCATATACTTAGGAGATTTTCTCTCCGCAAGTTTCCCTATCAAACAAAAAAAGGCTGCTCTAAATCGAAGAGGTTGAAAAATTTGCCCCTTTCCCCTTCCCCTGTTCACGGATGTGGGGGATGGTAAGTGTCATGGAATTTTCTTGTCCCCGCGAATTCTTCTATCCACCCGAAAAATGCCGGTTCAGATCGGAGATAGGTACTTAAGAAAAGAGGGTAATTGAAGGAGTGGGGTGATGCGGGAGTTGGTGGAATTTGTGAAAGGTTTATAGAAGATTTTATCTCCGTGAGTTTCCTCTTGAATAAAACACTAAAAGGCCAAGGGGGTAGTTTTGAAAGGGTAAGGTGGGGTGCGGGTTGGTTGAATTTGTGCAAGGTATTATGCGAGTTTTCTCCCCGCGCGTTCCTCTCTCAAACACAAAAAATCCGCTCAAAATCAGAGAAATAAAAACTTTTTGCCCCCCCCCCCCCCCCCTCACTCGGTTTTGCGAGAGGGGAAAGGGACATTGAGTTTTCTTCTCTTCAAGAGTTCCTCTATCCTAACCGAGAAATTCCGGTTAAGATCGGAGATTCTTGGGAAAAGGGGGTAGTTTTGAAGGGGTGGGGCGGAGTGGGTGTTGGTTGAATTTGTAAAAGGTACAAAAGAGGTTTTCCTCCCGCGAACTTCTCTATTTAAATAACAATTCTCTTGAAATCATAGAAATTAAAACTGTTCACTCTCTCACCTGGTTTCAGGGGGGGAGATGTTGAGAAACATTGAGTTATCTTCTCTTCGCAAGTTCCTTCATCCAACCGAGAAATTCCGGTTCAGATCGGAGCAACTTGGAAAAGGCGGTAGTTTTGAAGGAGTGGGGGTTGGTTGAATTCGTGCAAGATACATGGGAATGTGTACAAGGGAGTGTGTGTAAATGGGGCTATCAGCCAGTCAAAACAGATTCAAAATCTTCCAAAGCAATCCAAAACTGTCGCGCTTTGAAAATTGTTAAAAATATCGACATAATCACTTAGACACTATAGACAAGACACCTTTGATACACAAACTATACACCAAATTTTGACGTCTTCGATACACAAACTATACACCGAATTTTGGCGTCTTCGATGCACAAACTATACACCGAATTCTGGCGTCTTGGATGCACAAAAACTTGACACCTAATTGTGGCAGCGACGCCACTAGTTTGTTATATGCACGAATATTCGGGGACATGCTGCGCCGCCCCCATGGAGTGTATAACCAAATGGGTCAGTTTTACGGGTTGCTAACGCAAAGGGGTACCCAACCTACATGGTTTCATCAAAGCTGCCACAATTTGGTTTGATGCACGGTTGCCACAAACCTACACCGGCGGGTATGTGTGTGTGTGTGTGTGTGAGAGCGCCGGGGATATGTCAAAGTAATTCGCAGACCACCCCTCTGTTCCCCCTGTACCAAACCTTCACATCCGCACCTATACCAATATACCATCTACGTAGTTTCGCTATTATGTTAAATTGAAAAGGCTTTTTACATCATCACCTACTTCAGCGAAACTGGAAAACCTTTGACCTCTGTTGATTTGACTTGAAAGATTTCCAATAATTATGTAAGTTTTATGCTATACTAAGTGGACCCGTGGGCTACGCCCCACGTGTCTTCCGGTAGCATCTATTAAGTATAGTATAATACAGGATCTTTTTTTAGCAATGTCACTATTCCGGAAGCTTCTGGCAAACAAAGTACGCAACTTTTTGACAAGGGTATGGCAGCATCTTGTAGTTTACAGTTTCAAGTTTTGTTTGACACTACAACCATGGTTGGCAGTCATCAACTTCGTGTACACGGTGCCAAGAGCCTTAAAGTTGCAAATTTTTTGTTTCTTCATTTTGAAATTCAAAATTCTACTCCATTTCTGTACCAATTCACTTGAAACTTGTAAAAAATTGAAACCTAGAATTTGAATTTTGATACGGTGAAAGTTGTCTTCGTGCAACTTTAGGGTGTTGGCCGCCGTTTCCCAAAAAAGTCTTTAATCAGAAATGCAGTGCTCGGCGGGTGTCACAGAATCTCGAGACGTAACTTCAGTGCAGATATTTTTGATTCATCACGTCTGTGAATACCTGGTGTTTGAGAATGTTTACAACGAAAGAACAAAGCGACTTTTCAACACTGTTTCCTTCTATGGCCAAGCACAACATTTTGTTTTATCGCACCGTGCAGACAAAGTTGATGGCTGACAACTGTGGTTGTAGTGTCAAACAAAACTTGAAACTATAAGCTACAAGACGCTGCCATGCCCCTGTTGATAAGTTTCTTACTTCGCCTGTCAGAAGCCATTCAAATGATGACATCCATAAAAAAAGACCCTGTATATAAATATAGGCTGGTTGTTCCTTTGTCTCGCCGGTAATTATATTTCTGCAAAAAAACACAAAAGCGATAGAGTATCATATTGGTTTGGTGGGACATGTTTTTGCCGGGATTGCTCAAGTAGCAGGACGTCTTTGGTTTTTGTCGCTTGGAGGTATCTTCTTCGGTACTCGAGTTACTGGCCGTTTTTTAAAGCACCGCGGTATTGAGGCGAACGTTTTTTTAAATCGGTCGAATCATTTTCGAATCGAGATAGTAAATGCGGACATGCCAACACGACTGTTTGCATTATGCGTCGCTCACTGGTCATCAGTGCGGTTCCCACGTGAGGCAGCCCCCGCCGCGTAAACGTACTAATTCACATTCGGTTCTCATTCGGTTAAGACGTTAATATAATTCGGGGGCGGCGCCGGTTTAAAAACATCCCAGTATTGAGGCGAACAACACAAAATTTTCTTCAAATTGGTCGAGCCATTCTCAAGATCCTCGTCGGGGGCGGCACGCGGAGGCGCACAGTGGTCGGAAAATCAAAAATACGCGCAGAAATTCATTTTTTAAAGATTTTTTTGGACAACTTTGGCATTGGAATACCATAGCAGAATGTTTGGACTACTATTCTAGTGGACGTGGCAGGAAAAAACAAGTTGCAAATGATGATAAAGGCAAACCACTTTGCAGGATCGTAACTAAGGCTTAAATAAACGATTTGACCCGCAGTGCTTTTATTTTCGTCTCTTTTTCGAAATGTCGGATTTTATCTATATAGGGGCAGAAGGTATCGAATAGCCTGGTGATGTCCAGCTTTGTAGAAATATATGGAGCTATGTCTCGATCGGTTTCTGGGACATCAAACAGTTTAAAAAAAAAAGTGGAACATTGACATCTGTCGCAGGCAAATTTGGTGGAGACGCCAAAATCAATTTGGTACGGTCATAAGAAAATTGCTGTAACATTTTTATTTTTCAACCGATTTCAACACAAGGTATCTCATTTTGTAGAAAAGTAAATTCTTCTTGTTATCTTCTACCTTCCATAAAAAAAAGACATTGAGGAATGTTGAAGAAAAAAATTTAAAATAATTTGAAAAACTAAGATTTTATTATTTTTTTTATTTTCATGAAAATTGCCTTATTTGTAGATTTTGATGTGCCCTTTCTAAATTTGCATTTTTCCGATTTATATCTTTGCAGTGCGCACCGCCATGTTGAAAAAATGATATCTGAAGAGATGCTTTTGAGAATATCTAAATTTAAGTCCATGCGAGATTGAAATGTTCATATACGTATGGAAGGAGATTCAATTCTCCACGATTTGGCACCTAAACCATCTCTGTGCGACTCGGGGTTCTTGAGCTAGAGCTTCCGGAAGTATCAATTTTCGGTGTTAAATAGTGACCGCGCCTACCGGATTTCACCACTGGATCACCACCATGTCTTAATCAAATTACCGATCAATAACGCGTCGTCATTTATCTTAAATCATTAACATTGGTGGACCTGGCACAGCCCCAAGAGGTGATTTTTAATTCTTTTGGAACCAAAAATTGATACTTCCAGAAGGTCTAGCTTAAGAACCGTGGGTCGCACAGAGCTGGTTCAGATGTCAAACTGTGCAGAATTGAATGTGCTTTCATAAACATTCCAATGTCACAACGGCCAAAATTCAGATAATGTCAAAAACTTCTTTTCAGGTATTATTTTTTCAATATGGCAGCGCGTATTGCAAAGATATAAATCGAAGAAGTGCAAATTTAGAAAGGGCATAACAAAGTCTACAAATAGGGCAAATTGCATAAAAATTAAAAAAATGTTGAAAGTCTTTTTTTTCCAAATTATTTTTAATTTTTGTTAACATTCCTCAACGTCTTTTTGCAATGGAAGGTAAAAGATAACAAGAAGAATTCATTTTTTCACAAAATGAAATGTCTTGTGTTGAAATCCATTGAAAAATAAAAATGTTACAGCAATTTTCTTATGACAGTACTAAATTCCTTTTGGCGCCCCCACCAAATTATCCTGCGGTAGATGGCAATGTTATACCATTTTTTTATAGGTGTTTGATGTCCCAAAAACCGATTGAGACATAGCTTCAAGAGACATATTTCTACAAAGCTGGACATCACCAGGCTATTCGATACCTTCTGCCCCTAGATAATATCCACCATTTTGAAAGAGGGGCGCTATTCGAAAAGAACGAAAAGAAAAGCACTGCGGGTCAAATCGTTTATTTAGGTCTCAGTTGTAACCCTGCCAAGTGGTTTGCCTTTATCATCATTTGCAACTTATATTCCCTATTTCGGTTGCACCACGTCCACTATTTGCCCAAAAACTGCAATTGTTGAAGGAATATTAATACCCAAAACCCAACTCTGAACTTGACTCACTTGCACTGTTCGAGAGCCCCTTTGTTAATGAGCGTCAAATGCCGATTTTCTTCCTGGCATAACATAAAAGACGGCTCTTTATAAGAATAACAGCAGTTACCATTGGAATCTGCGAGGTTTTCCCTATTAGAAATCATTAATAAAGTTCACTATTAGCACAGCCAAGATGAACTAGTATTTCTTTTTATGAAGGCTGGTAAAAAATAAAAATTAATGTGAATTTCGTAATTCAAGAAGAGTTTTCTTCTGACTCCCGCCGAATCCCGCCCAATAATTAACACCATGTTATACCCTAATGTTTCAGCTACAAAATGCAATAAGAAGTTTTTGCCTCTTTTTGCCACTTTGGCCTCTTTAGGCAAAATTGCACAATAAAATAACAAAATTACTGTAAATTTTGTATTTAGATGAGGCTCCCCTTTTCAACTCCTGCTAAATCCCACCCTATACCATAGTTGATAGCGGGTCACATTCTAATGTTTCAGGTGCAAAATGCAATGACAAGTTTTTGCTACTTTTTGATACTTTGACCTCTAGGTCCCCTTTCAGGCAAAATTGCACATTATAATAACAAAATTATTGCACATCTTTGTATTCAATTACGCTTTCTTTACAACTTCCGCCGAATCTCACCCTATAATCTATACCATGTTATAGCCTAATGTTTAAGCTACAAAATGCAATGAAAAGTTTTTGCTACTTTTTGCTACTTTGGTCCCTTCCCAAGCCAAATTGACCTCATGTGAAAACTAATTAATTCCAGAAAATTCCAGGCAGTCTTCTCTCTAGGTAAGGGTTTCACATCACTAATCATCTCATTTATGATTGAAGTGGTAACTGGATGCGAAATTGCCCTCGGGTCTCCCCGCAATAATGCCCATAAAGTATTTTCTAATTAATTATGCTCATATTAATAGAAATTGAGAAAAAGGACCTACACTAACTGGTTAGGTTGGTACACAAATAGCTAAAATAGGGCCCAAGACTTGACCAACAAGTCAATTCATGGACAGTTTTGGAAATTTTGGTCGGCTTTTTGGAATTTCATCTCCTGTCCTATCCCCAATTTTAATTGAGCATGATTTCAAATATTTTTTCCTAGAATGTCTATTCGTTGTCTATAACTACTTATTCTGAGAGTTTCGAGAAGTTTTGTTGTTTTTTCTAAATTCCACACCTATCGCTACCCATATTCTGAAAAGAGATTTTTTTTCTTAATGAATTCAAAAATGTTAATCACTTTTTCGACATTTTCCTCCTTGTTTCATCCCCTATTTTGTTGTTGGATTTTCTCCATAATTGCTCTCAAGAAAGTCTATCCGTTGTTTACTCCTTCTGGAAGTTCTTGTAAATTCTTGTCGTTATTTCGGAATTCCACCCCTATCACTACCCCTGTTCTGAAGGTAATTTTTTCGTAACTTTTTCCTTAGAATGTGTACTCTTTTGTCTACTGATTCTGATATTACTAAAAATTTTGGTCTTTTTTTTTGTTATTCCATCCTGTTTCATCCCCTATTTTGATGTTGTATTTTGAAAAATAATATTCCCAACAATGTCTACCCGTTGTCTACTTGTTTTGAGAGTTTCGAAAATTTCAGACATTTCTTAAACGTTTCACCCCCTGTCACAACCCCTAATCTAAATATAGATTTTTTTTAGTATTTTTCTCAAAAGTCTCTTTATGTCAGTTATTCATTCTGAAAGTTTCAGAATTTCTGCGCGTTTTTTTTTTATTTTCCGACCACTGTGGGGCGGCGGCAGTTTTTTTCTTTTAAAGCACCCCATTGTTGAGATGAGCCAAACAAACAAAAACTATTCAAATCGGTCAAGCCACTCTCAAGGTCCTTGTCGGGGGCGGAATGCGGAGGCAGCGGCGGTTTTTCAACCGGTCAAAATAGTGCAAGCTGTTATTCCAATAATTTTACAACGGTTTGGACATATAAGAATGTCCTCTCAAGAAATTGTCAATTTATTTTGTGCGCTGTTTAGTTGAAACGATCAAACAATAGTATATTATTTATTATACGAGTTTCATAAAACAACGTATATTGTCACACGACTGGATCTGGGGCACGACGAGCTTGCGAGAAATGCTCCAAAGGAAGGAGTGTGACAATACGTCTCAATCAATGAGTGTAATATACTATTTTATCCAATTTATCCTGATAATCGCCCAGAAATTGTAAATTTTGGCTGCTGAACAAGAAACGTTTGACAGTAGTGGAGTCGGCACGTTCGAAAAAAGTCCTGTTCACTGCATTTTTGGGTAATGCGATGCCCTTTGGCACACATGTCCTTAGAACCTGTCTGAACAATTCTGTCTATCGCCGCAAGCAAAATTTTAGTTCAGATCTTGTATACAGGGTGAAGAAGAAAAACAATTTGAAAAAAATGCATCTTTTGAACGGACAAAGGTAGAGTATTGCAGGGCATGTCATATGATGCGCAATTTGATTGTTGTTGAGGTACACTAAACCATTTTGAAACGTCAATTACCGTTTTTGAGATATTCTAAAAAAACTGAGATCTGTCAAAAAAAAACATTATTTTCATTATATCGCTTTTTTTTGAAGATATCGGAATGAAATTTGGTATTTGCCTTATAAAAGACGTCATAAATGAATAACAGCTGCAGTTATTTTCTAGGCCTACTATTTTCCTAAATAAGACAGTCAACTTTTTTGAAGGGGAGCCGCCATCTTGTTTTGTGAATATCAAGCTGATGACCGAAAAAATGACTGATAGTCATTAGGCTAGTATCATGCCGTTACTCTATCATGTGAGAGATCACCTTGGATGGACCATCATACCATTTTTGCTGAAAGAAAGATGATGCACGGATTTTATCGGATTCCTCAGAACTAGAGGATCTACTGCTAGCCATCAAGCCATTGCAAGTAATTGAACACCGCGATTATGACCCTTGATCATTCTTCAGGTTGTCTACCAAAATTCATAGCCATAAGTTTAGCGGTTCGGTTTTAGCAGCTATTCGAATAAAATAGTGTCGATTTTTCATGAAAAAAACAGAAAATCACGAGGTCTCTGGATCATTTCTTAGGTCATTGGAACAAGATCCTCCATGGAATTTTGATAAATTTATGCTGAATTATTAGAAAAAAGTGCATTCTTCAGTATAGGTTTTGAAAAACTGGCACAGGATGTACTTATGTGATGAAGGACGAACATGAAAGACTATTTTGCAGTTGGTAGGAAGCGAACAAATTATCCGGTAGGGCAACACTAATAATGGAGAGAACCTTATAATTTTTGATGCCGCAATGTATTTTGGAATATATTCTATTCAGATTCCTCCTTCAGCTTTGAGAAATGATGGCATGATGGCGATCTATGCAGATGACATCACAGGGTGATAAGAAATTGAAGAATTTCATCCCATCATCTAATTAGGCTGGAGGCATGAAAATCGCCAAAAAGATCCATAATTTGACGCTTAACAAGACAAAAAAAAACCGTTTTGAACAATTTTCAGTCGTTTCTTTAAACCTATGCTATATAATGCACTTTATTCTAATAATTTAGCATAAATTTATCAACATTCCGTGGAGGATCTATTTCCAATGACCTAAGAATTGACCCAGAGACCTCGTAATTTTCTATTTTTTTTCACGAAAAGGCAACGCGTCTTGATTCAAACAGCTGCTAAAACCTAACCGCTGCACTTATGGCTATGAATCTTGGTGAGCAACCTGAGAAATGATCAGGGGTCATAATTGCGATGTTCAATTACTTTCATTGGCTCGATGGCTGGAAGTAGGTCCTCTACTTCTGAGGAACCCGATAAAATCAGTGCGTCATGTTTCTTCCAGCAAAAATGGTATGATGGTCCATCCAATGTGATCTTTTACATGATAGAATAATGGCATGATATTAGCCTAATGACTATCAGTCATTTTTTCGGTCATCAGCTTGATATTCACACAGCAAGATGGCGGCTCTCCTCCAAAAAAGTTGACTGTCTTATTTAGGAAAAGAGTAGGCCTTGAAAATAACTGCAGCTGTTATTTATTTATGACGTCTTGTATAGAAGCAATACAAAATTTCATTGCGATATCTTCAAAAATAAGCGATATAATGAAGATAATGTTTTTTTTTGACAGATCTCAGTTTTTTTCAAATATCTCGAAAACAGTTAATAATGTATCAAAATGGTTTGGTGTACCTCAACAACGATCCAATTGCGCATCATATGACATGCCCTGCAATACTCTACCTTTGTCCGTTCAAAATATGCAATTTTTTTAAATTGTTTTTCTTCTCCACCCTGTATACAGGATCTGAACTAAAATTTCGCTTGCGGCGATGGACAAAATTGTTCAAACAGGTGCTAAGAACATGTGTGCCAAAAGACATTGCATTACTCAAAAATGCAGCGTATAATACTGTACCGATCCCACTACAGGTGGCATACTTCCACACTGACGTTCGCTACGTTCTATTGGCAATAAACTGCTCTATAATTGGTTTAAAAACAGTTCATTAATGTTCTCCATTAGAGCATTATTTCGATGTAATAATGAATCCATTATAGTAACGCAAAGTAGGTAGATCACTTTTCACCAAATAATATCCATTGCAATAACTAATAAGTGATCATAGTTCTATAATATCCCCATCATTCATAAGATAAATAACCAAAACCAGCAGTCACTGAATGATCCCCCTGAAAAATTGTTCTATTGTTTTTTACAAATCTAGCAGAATAGTAGTAAGGAGTATTTTGTTTGAAGTGCAACTAAATATTTCTGTACGGTGTTAAGGGTATCAAATATAATGCTTATTAAGTCTGTATGAGACGCATTCGAGGGTGACGGAAAGCGGAATATTTTTTATTTTTTTCTCCAATTAAATACAAACGCCCCCTGAATGTGCGTACCTACATTGTGTTTTTTGTACCCATTGCAAATATAATATCTCATCTGTGGGATTGTTATTCGCGGCGAACGGATCGGCGGGATGAAAAGGGGCACCGCACCGCCGGTGCCTATAGCGGATGATGCGGGGTGGTTGTTTGCCATTGCCTGATGCCCCTGCGATGCTTTGCAGAGAATCCTAGGTGCAGTCACCCGTGAGTTCGCTGGAGCTGCCTCGATGACCATCGGTTTAGGCGGGCGAGCGACTATGCCGCCTGCCACCCCGTTGGCATCTTTCGCTGGAATGCTCCGGACTGAATTCAAACTTGCACAAAGTTTCGCCGACTCTCTCTAGTGGCTAAGCGTTTCGTAAAACGTCCTCTATTTTATGCCTAAAAGAATTTTCGTAGAAAAATGAAGAGTTCATTCATAGGTACATGGTACATGGTACATGTACGGTACTAGGTACATGGTATATACCAGGTACCTACCAGTCCTCAAATGATTGTTTCTGGCGCTATAGTAGGTAGCATATACCGTACAGTGCAAAGTGCATAGTTTTAAGTTATTTAAATGTGCCTTGCTGGATGAATGTCACAACAATCGGCAGCCAATTCTTGCGACGACGCGACGGGTCTTCCATATACACAGCCCTCAACCCTCCCTCCGCTTCTCTTCCGACACCCCGCGGAAAGTTTCTGCGAAATGTTTGTTACTACCCTCCCGGCCGCGTCCGCCACTACCCCGCGGTCATGGGAATTGCTGGCTTGCTGGCAATCACGGTTGGCGATGTTGTTCTGCGACCTCCGCTACTATGCTGCTGGGCTTCCTATATGCTCTTGCCTGCGTGCTTGCTTTCCACTTTGCACGGCGACTCCATGATGCAGGAAGAACACACAAGGATCGATTTTGGGGCCTGATGGTGCGGCTTAATTGAAAGCCAGTTGCCGTGTTCTTGAATCGGAAATCACGATTTGTTGCATCTTGTAGAGTCAAGGGACGCGATGGTCTTTGATGTCCACCGAAAACAGGAATTGATTGGACCTTTGCCGAAACAGTCGCGCCGACGAACGTTTGCAAATTTCACCTTCCAATATCTATATACCTGCCCATAGTCAATGGCTGTATACCTTTCTGAAGTGATGCATTTATAGACAAAGCTACATCATGCACCAGTATATAGGCGGTGCTAGGACAATTCGTCCCGCGGACAATTCGTAGCGGACAATTCGTCGCGGACAATTCGTCCCGCGGACAATTCGTCCCGCGGACAGTTCGTCCCGCGGACAATTCGTCCCGCGGACAATTCGTCTCACGGACAATTCGTCGCAAGTGAAGGCTTCGGAAGGTAAGGGGGCTATATAACACATGAAGACACAAGGGGGCTCAGCCACGAAAAAATGCAACGGGGCTCAGCAAGGCTTCAAACGATATTGAAAACACAAGGGGGTCTTATGGAGCTTCGAGAGGGCTCCGAATATCACATAGAGGCACAAGGTGCTTACTACTGCTTCGAAAGCCACGAAAAGATGTGAGGGGGCTCAGCATGTAGGGCTTCAAAAGACGTTGAAGAAACAAGGGGGCTCACGGCAGCTACGGATGACACAAGAAGGCAACAGGAGGCTCACTGGAACTCTGATAGTCGCATTGAAGAACATGAGGGGGCTCACTAGGGCTCCAAGCTACACTTATGGAAACGAGGGGGCTCACTAGGGTTCCAAGCTACACGTATGGACACAAGGGGGCTCACTAGGGCTCCAAACTACTCTTGCGGGCACAAGGGGGCCCGATAGAGCTCCGTATATCACATGAAGACACAAGGGACTTACACTAAGGCTTCCAGCAATGTAAAAGCGCACAAGATGGCTTACTGGAATTCTGAAAGCCACGAAAACACATAATGGGGCTCATTAGGGCTCTTAACGACACATAGGGCACAAGAGGCCTAACAAAAATCCGGAAATCACGGGAAAATGCAAGGAGGCTCCGTAGATATTCATATAATATTGGTTACACAAGGGGGCCCAGGGGGCTCTTCACAACAAGAAGAGGCAAAAGGGGGCTTACTGTATGATACTCTAAAAGCCAACACAAGTGGACTGGTTGGGGCTCCAAACTACACATATGGGTACAAAACAAAGGGGACCCGATAGAGCTCCAAAAGCCATGGAAATACAACAAGGGGGCCCAATGGAGCTCTGTATAATCAAAAAAGGCAAAAGGGGGGGTGACTGGGTTTCTGGAAGCCATAAAAAAAACAAAAGGGGCTCACTAGGACTCTAAATTACACTAACCGGCACAAGGGGGTCCGATAGGGCTCCGCATGTCACAGAAAGGCACAAGGGAGCCCAAGGAGCTTCATATAACAACAGAAGGCAAAAGGGGCTCACTGGAATTCCGGAAGCTACAAAAAAACACAAGGCGGCTCATTAGGGCTCCATACTACACTTGAAGACACAAGGGGGCTCGATAGGGCTCTGAATATCACATGAAGACACAAGGTGCTTACTGCTGCTCCGGAAGCCGCGGAAAGATGTAAGGGGGCTCAGCGCGGCTTCAAAAGACGTATTGAAGAAACAAGGGGGCCCACTGATGCTCTGGATGACATAAAACGGCAACAGGGGGCTCACTGGAATTCTGATAGTCATGGAAAAAACACAAGGGGGATCACTAGGCCTCCAAGCTATACTAATGGACCTAAGGGGGCTCACTAGGGCTCCAAACTACACTTGCGGACACAAGAGGGTCCGATAGGGCTCCGTATATTACATGGAGGCACAAGGGACTTACACTAGGGCTTCCAGAAATGCAAAAGCGCACAAGATGGCTTACTGGAATCGTTAGGGCTCCAATAGACACATAGGACATAAGGGGCCTATGAAAAATCCAGAAATCACGGGAAAGTGCAAGGAAGCTCCGTAGAACTTCATCTGATATTGGTGACACAAGGGGCTCTAAGGGGGTTCATTAGGGCTCCAAATCATATTTGAAAAAACAAGGGATTAGGGGTCGAATAACATAAAGGCACAAGGGACTAACTACTGCTCCAAAAGCCTATAGGAAAAGTGCAAGCAGGGGGCCCAACAGAACTTCAAACGGTATTGAAGAGACAAGGGGGCCCCATGGAGCTCTGTATAACAAAATAACGCGAAATGGGGCTCACTGGTACCTACTCCGAAAGTCATGAAAAAACATAAGGAGGCTCAACGGGCCTCCAACTACACCTGAAGGCACAATGGGGCTCGATAGGGCTTCAACATGCCATGACGGCATAACGCTGCTTCCTGCTCCGGAATTCATGAAAAATTCAAAGGGGGCAGCAGGGCTTCAAGTTACGTTGAGTATAGAATAAGGGGGCCCAGTGAAGCTCTTGATAACACAAGACTGCAAAAAGGGGCCTTATGGAAATCTGAAAGCAATGAAAAACATAAGAGGACTCATTAGAGCTCAAAAATTACACTAGAAAAGATGAGGGGCTCGATAGGGGCCAAATATCTCATGAAAGTATAAGGGGGCTTACTGGTGCTCCTAAAGCTTGGTGTACTAGCAAAAATTCTCGGAATGATGCAAGGGGACTAAGCAGAGCTCCAAAGACATGAAGAAACTAGGTTGCGCAGTAGGGCTCCAAATACTACAAAAAGGACTATTACGACTAGGGCCTAGCCTCTAGGACCGTAGATTTGGGGGGTAGGTAAAAGGTGCTCAGATGGTAAATACCCCGGATTTACGAAAACATCTTTATTGCTAACTCGGTAATTACAATAGGTATACTTACGTTCCAGACCTCGACAGGCTCACACACACACACACACACTCCACGCGACTCATTATCGATTTCGTTATCGATTAACATATTCTTTGATGCGCTCCTAATTATAAGCGTTCCCTCTCTTCTACACTCGTGACAATAAGGGGGCTTACTAAAGTTCGAAAAGCAACGAGGAAAGACAAAGGGACTTGTTAAAGTTAAGACAAAGGGCAAAACATTATTTTGCGACGAATTGTCCGTGAGACGAATTGTCCGCGGGACGAATTGTCCGCGAGACGAATTGTCCGCGGGACGAATTGTCCGCGGGACGAATTGTCCGCGACGAATTGTCCGCTACGAATTGTCCGCGGGACGAATTGTCCGGTCACGATATAGGCACAATGTCACCGCTATAGAGTTTTACTGCGGTGAATATTGTGTTAATGTATGCTCAGTGACAATGATGGAATTGCTTTAAGTGCTGCGGCCTGAACTATTAGCTTTTTTTCAAGTTTTTCACTGAATACTTTCTCCAGTTAACTAACCTACAATACAATAATACAATACAATACCTACAATAGTCTGGATATTGAGTAATGGTCAAGAGACAAAAATTGGCCAAAGCCTTGCAAATTATGACTCGCGTCCGGTGCCGCTACCACGTGCAAGTATACCAATAGTCCCTAGGTATTTTATGCCCATACCTACTGATTCGTGATCTATGCCTACTTTTTTTATCAAACAATCCGGTGACGATGGAAGACATCTTCCTTGAAGAATAGAGAAATCTCGTTTTTAATATTTTCCATTGTGTTTGAAATCTGTTGACCAAAATTAAGTTAGAAAACACTTCAAGATATTCACTTCTGATTAATATTCATATTTAACATTAGGGCCGTATTCATATCCCACTTTCAAACTAAACGTGCATTTAAAGGTGCGCTTTTAGAGGTTATACATATCTGTTTATATTTGAGTTTTCAAAAATTGAGGCTACTCTACTCGCAACCCCCAAAAACATATTACAATTGAGCGGCCATGTAGAGGCCAAATTATGTAATATATAATTTGGAACAATCAAATATAAATGGATAGCTCCTTAAAGCGCATCTCTAAATTAATGTCCTTTCAACTTAAAAGCGGGCATTGAATACGGCCCTAAGAAAACTGCCGCTGAAGACGATGGGTTCTGTTGGGCGTACCATCCTCCGATAGACCCCTGTATGAAAATGTTAACTTCCTAAACGTATTAACTGGATGCTAATCATTGATTGTGAAGGTTCTCGTTCTGTTTATCCGTGTCCGGCATATTACAGTATGAATGATGTTGTTAGTAGTAATAAAAGATTCTCGATAGCGACACAGTCATTAACTCATGAATGCGCAGTTTAGATATATTAAGTAACTATTTAAACTCCAAAAATACTGTTTAAGCGTTTCGCTATCTCGCTGACGCTAATGACTTACACCGCTTAGTAAGAATACCGGTAAATATTTCGTTGGTGAATAAATACAAATATATAGTAATAATATAATGTGCTTTATAATTGGCAAATAACGAAGAAAACGGTTTGTATGCCTGTAATATTGCAATCTGTATCGAGTGGTATTATTTTAACTGATAGATAAATAATTGGAATTTAATGGCCTAAGCACCCGCGCGGGATGCACGGTCAAACACAGCGGGAACGCTACGAGTTGAAAGCTGCTGATGGACTTTAGAACGACAGGAAATGTCAGCGGCCACGGATTTTCGCTGAATTCTGTTGTTCTCGACAAATATTTGGAGGGAGATTAGCTAATTGTTGTTTCGCTTGGTCCCACGGAACGTATATCTATCTATTGTTGAGCGCGCCTCTATTGCCTATAAGCGTTAAGTTATAGAAAGCGAAGCTCATCTCATTTGTAAAGCAACGGCTCTGTACAGGATGCATCCTCCACCGCAATCGCGTTTTAACGCGTTCCAAAAAACCATTTCTTCCCTATATCTTCTACTAACTAACCATCACTTATCAGAAATAGTGGTCTTTTGGAATACAGGGTGGTTCAAAAACATCGTGGTGAAAAAAATCTGGGGATTTTACATGATCATCTTATTACTATACGGCTTTTATTTGAACGTATTCCGCCAATAAATGTTAAGAATATCTCATCTGTAACTTTGAACTTACATCCTGGAATCGTATTACTTACTTAAGAAAGTGGGTAGTATCAATAAAAAATAAGCATAAGCATTTGCTTAGATTTTTGAGGAGTTGCTAAGCAGACTTTCCCTAGCAACGCCTATGAAATTCAAGCAAATGCTCATGCTTATTTTTTTATTAATACCACCCAGTAACTCAGGGTTTTTTCACATGTATTTCATTTATTGCGACCGGCAATGAATTGACACGTAACAAAAATTGTATTAGACGCAAATGATCAAATGAACAACTACAAGGACATGTTGATATTGATTGGCGCTTGCAATAAACTAAATCCAAGTAACAAAAGCACTATAAGTTCACTTTCCAAATAACACGATTCAAGGATGTAAGTTCAAAGTTAAAAATGAGATATCTTCAACATTTTTGGCAGAATACTTTCAAATAAAAACTAGTGCAAAACCTATCTAATGTGGGATCATAATTCACCTAATCTGCTCCACAATGAAAAATGGCTTGACTTTGACGGCCAATAACTTCCGATTGCCGAAAGTGATTTTCATCCTGTTTGTAGGACGACGCGTAGTTTTTGAGTAAAACGCGATTGCCGTGAAGGATGGAACATCACCCTTAGCCCAGGCATTTTAGTCGAAAAATCGTGGTAACCCGTAACAAATTCCCTCAAAGCTGAATTTTGGTATATATGTTCTATTGGACCTACGGAACAACATATCAAAATACTCGGACTTACACCCTCGTGCGTCCTTTGATTTTCATCCTCGAAGGTCAAGTTCTAAGAATTAGAGAGATACCTATCTCCAAGCTGTTCCTGCAAGTGAACGGAGTATCCGATCGATATAAGATATGTTTCAAATAAACAAAAGAGATTTGTTGTTAGTGCTCAAGTGTGTGAAGGAGCCTTTGTAACTCTTCCGATTGGTTAGTTCTGCGGGAAAGGCGGCTGAGTGTTAATTTGTCGCCCGGATATTTCAGGAAAAACCATGTGAGAATTTAAAGCCTCATGCAATGTCGCACAAAGTTGAATATTGATATATAACTGGTATGATCCCTAAGCAAGAACATATCAAAATATTTGGACTTACACCTCTGGTCCTCTGTCCCTCCTACGATTTTGGGGCTTTGAATATCTAGTCGAAAAATTCACCCAGACACTTTTCTCTAAAACTGTTCCTGTGGACAAACCAATCATTTTAACAATATAAGGTGGGTCTCAAAGGAAACACGGTATATTGTTGCCTATGAAGTGGACTCCGGTAGCCATGAAACATTTCTGCTTGATAGTGGCGTGAATAGCACGCGCAAGGTAGAATTTCTCTCCTGGATCTTTGAATGAGAAACATGAAAGAATATTTTGTGATGGCCAATAAAGCTGAGCATTGTTAATAGGTTCTTCTTCCCATCTTCGAAACAGACTCAAGTGATGAGACTGATGAGTGGACAGTTGATATTCACAGTGCTCATCCCGAAAATGATGGATTCTCTACAAAAAAATTGTGGTTTCTTCATTTTGGGGCATCATTGTCTGAAGCTGTCAAAAATAAGAATTACCGACAAATCCTATATTTATGTTTATCTTGGACAGAAATAGCATCAATTGCTTGCGCCTATTTATATTACAAAGTCAGAGCATCAATTTTTTATTAAACAAGTTTTACGCCTACTTTTTTTTCTGAAACTAGAATAACGGCTACAGAAAAGATGATTTTATGTTTCTATTGCCCGATAGATACAATAGCTTTTGGTATTTTCTGATAGAGGAAGAACTTCGCTTAGTATTACACACAAAAACAATGGAACCGCTCCATCATTCATCAGTGAAAAAAAAAGAACTGCAAAAATTGTATGCATTTTCGGGAGACAATTGGGCATATAGTCCGGATGTTAAGGTATAATACCCTTCACTTTTATAACAAGCAATGTCACTTGGCATACCTGTTACTGAGACTATGTTTGACCGATTAAGATCAGGAGCCAAAGTCGCAAGCAATGCAGGCGTCGTATACAGGGTGTCGTATAGAAAAAACGTAAAAAAATCGTATATCATCAACCAAACCAAATGGATTCACGTGAACAGGCATATATATCCACAATATATTACCCATCAAGGAAAAGTCAACGGTTTTGAAAAATCTTGAGCGGTTCCTGAAATATTCAGGAAAAACTTAATTTTCTTCTGAATATTTTATTTCTCGGTGAATCAGTGAATTTTCAAGATATCGGAGTACAACTTGGTAGTTCTATGGTCAGTATGGTCATGAATCAAAAACGATCAGGAGCCCAATGCAAGGCCTGCCATTTTCAGAAATAAGACAGTGAACGTTTTTTTCTTCGCGACCGCCTTCTTGAATCTCCGATTTACTCAACAGTTGGAACAGTGACAGTCGAATGTGAGAATGTTAGCATCCAGTCACCCTATCACAAAAAAGATGGCCTTGAAGTAAGGTAAGGGTGTCTTAATCGAGAAAACATTGTCTCCCAAGGTTTTCATGGTAATACGCATTTGCAGCGCCTGTGATGGCTGATCAGAGATTTGAAAGAGCAGAGTGAGCTCTTTGTCACAATCCTACATTCATTATGAGCTAAATTACCAAAATTCATGATGATCGGTCCTAAGATAAATTTTTGGTGGCTTGCTGAACCAAATATATGGCGCTTTTTGGTGGAAAATGCAAAAAAAATCGAGCAATCATCATCATGTCATCCCTCACTAAGAGAAGACTATTGCAAAAACTGAAACTAATCAACGCTGAAGTGTTTTGGGAGAGTCAGCCCCATAATCTTGAGCAATAAAATGTTGAACACATGCGTCCTTTTGTTAGAGAGAAGACATGAGAGACTTGCATGCAGAAAGTTTTTTACAAGTTCTGAGCCACGTATTATTTTCAGAAAACTACCAAAATTTTGTCTCTGGATCGATGATGATGAATTTTGGTACTAAATCTCAAAATGGATATAATATTGTTGATCATCAACTTTTGGTGAGTTTCTGAATGAAATATGTGAATAAGAATTTTGATTTTTTTCCTGCATGCACGCCTTCCATGCCTTCTCTCTGGCAACCGGACGCATGTATTCAACATTTATTGGCTCAAGAATATAGACTTTAGTCTCACAAAACATTTGAGCGTTGATTTGTTTCGGTTTTTGCAACAGCCTTCTCTTCGTGAGGGATAACATGATAATGATAGCCCGATTTTTTTGCATTTCTCGCCAAAAAGCGCCACCTATTTTGTTCAGCAAGTCATCAAGAGTTTACCTTTGGACCGATCATCATAAATTTTGATAATTCAGCTCAAAATGAATGTAGGATTGTGACAAAGAACTCATTCTGCTCTTTCACAATTCTCATCAGCCATCACAGGCGCTGCAAATGCGTATCACCATGAAAACCTTGGGTGACAATGTTTTCTCGATGAAGACACCCACACCTTGCTTCAAGGCCATCTTTTTCGTGATAGGGTGACTGGATGCTAACATTCTCACATTCGACTGTCACTTTTCCAACTGTTGAGTAAAACGGAGACTCAAGATGGCGGTGACGAAGAAAAAAAAAGTTGACTGTCTTACTTCTGGAAATAGCAGGCTCTGCATTTGGCTCCTGATCGTTTTTTATTCATGACAATACTCGCCGTAAACTTACCAAGTTGCACTTCGATATCTTGGATATTCACTAATTTACCGAGAAATAAAATATTTAGAAGAAAATTCAGTTTTTCGGAATATTTCAAGAACCGCTTAATATTTTCCAAAACTGTTGACTCTTTCTCGATGGGTAATATATATGTACCTACTCATGTGAATCCATCTGGTTCGGTTAATGATATACGAATTTTTTACTTTTTTTCTATACGACACCCTGTATACGGCGCCTGCATCGCCTACGACTTTGGCTCCTGATCTTAATCGGTCAAATATAGTCTCGGCAACAGGTATGCCAAGTGGCATTGCTTGTTATAGAAGTGAAGGGTGTTCCCTAAATTTTTACCTTAACGTCCGGACTAATATAATCACTTTCACAACAGATCAATTTTCTGATCTTGTAATGAATACAAGCACATTGTTTTTATCGTGTTAAGGTATAAAATGGTTAAGAACAATGAATTCTGTTGGACATACTTAATTGAGATGATTCGAACCATACGGAAACCGAAATTACAAAACGACAATTTCAGATGGCAAAAATCGTCATTTTTTCAGTAAAACTTGTTTAATCGTGTTTCAATTCAATTTTAAATACCATATTTGATATCAGAGGCCAAGATTTAGTTGGAAACGATACCACACTTGCCGATATCAATTCGAGGTTTTTGAGAGAAAACAAAATAAATTTTGCCGATCTTCTTTTTTTTTCCAGGCAACCCAAACTACTTATCAACAATTCAAACGTCAAGCAAATATTGTGAAGCCTTGAGGCATCTAAATATGATTTTTTTCATTTATATAAGCTACAGGGTGTCATTTACGCATTTAAAATGGCAATATTCAGCCCCCTCCCCCACAACCAATGACGCACAAGGGTGTGCCACCGAGTATTTTGATATGTTATTCCTTAGGTCTTACAAGGCCCGTATACCAAATTTCAGGTTTGTGGGAATTTGTTGCGGGTTAAAACCTAATATGCCTGGGCTACCTGTACAATTGCTGTGCTACACAAATCCACCATCTCTGTTTGACGGTGTCGCTCTTGTCTTGAGCTTTTCTAATCCCTATTTGACATTTTTTACTCATCTAAAATAATACCTGTTTTCGCAACCTTTATACCTACAGGAGATTTTCTTGAAGGATTTTCGCTGAATTTTTCAAATTTGCTCATAAAATTTCTAGAAGAAGTAAGTTTTTGGTTCGAAAGAATCCCTGTGCTACCTGAGGACCTTCTGATGATGAATGAAATTAAAAACAGAGTCGGATCAGCGTATTGCATCAGACTGGAATGATGACTTCCTATCAAATTTGAACTTCATCGAAACCACGGCTCGATAGTTATCGTGGAGGATCACAGACATACATACATAATACATTCATACATAAGTACCTTACATTAGGGTGGGTCTAAAAAATTAAGTTTTTGAAAAGTCATGCTCTTACCGTTGAAAGTTGCTCTCGCTGGGTTAAAAATGAGTTTACAAAGAAACAATCGAAGAAAAAAATTTTTTTTAGCTATCCCAAGCCAATTGAATTTTCATGATTATCGATGAATTTAAAAATAATACTGTACTTTTTCTCATGTGCCAAACTTTATTTGAATACCTGATGTATTGAACAATAGGTATTTATACTATAGTGTGATCAAATGAATTCTTATTTCAGGTAGGCTGTGGCCTGGTCAAATTCAGGGGTGCGAAGCTGCGTTCGGCTTGACCATAGCCTACCTAAAATAAGAATTAATTTGATCACACGATATATTAAGTGAAATTCGACTTCATTTCTCTCAGAGCCCTATTTTTGCAGTCAGGATAAACCTTTTGGTGCTCAGATACCACTTTGTCAAAGATATTGAAGTTGATCCTCGTCCTGGGTTATTCTGCGATTTAGTTTTTGAATTAGAGCGACTCCTCTTTCAGCCATATCTCTGACTACACGAAGGCTCCCGAAGTATATTATTGTACAACTTTAATAAGTTGCACATTTTTCCTGTTCTACTCAGTTTTGTTCTTTTATGATGGTAAAATATACTTCATAATCAAGTTTTCTCGTATATTATGCTTAGGTATATCCCACACACTTTCTGTTTTCAGTATCTAGAATGACTTTTTCGAGCAAAAATAAAGTGACAAGCTGAAGCGCTGGGAGAATACGGCCGATGGCCGCTGATAGTTTCGCTTCAAAACTTTGCAAGTGCTATCTGCCGTAGTCGTAACTCCCCAGCTTGTCACTTTATTTTTGTTCCAAAAAGTGATTCTACTGAAAATAGAAAGTGTATGGGATATACAGGGTGATTCATGAGTGAGCTTACATAGGCTAATGGGAAATAGAGGACTTCGAGGCGAGTCAGGATCTACAGAAGAAATTTTGTTTTCTCCAGTGGTTACGAAGATACAGGGTGTTTTGTGTGTTTTGTATGAATCTTTGATAAGCGATATTTCTGAAACGGCTAGAGATATTTTGTTGAAATTCACCATTGATATTTCTCTGTTGGAACTCACCCCGAAGCCATACCGGGTAAGTCAAAGTCCAGAGCCGGGCTAGAAAAAATGTGCTCCTTTTTGGTTTCATCAAAAAGTACATTTTCTGACCGCTTTTCTGAAAAACTGCTATCGGATTCAAGAAGCTAAGGAAAGGTGCTTCAATAATCATTCTTTAATTTAGATGGCACACCTAAACCCTTCCGACAATAAAATTGAACGTAGAATTTGTGGGTGAGTTTCCATTTTCAACCGGACGTAATCAACTCATTGTTTGATTGGATTCATTGAAATTCATTTGTTGGTTTGTCTCTGTTGAATAGGAGGGCTTGGTTGGAAGAAACATTCCAGGACCGACCATTTTTTTCATGACAAAATCGAGAGTGGAACAAAATTAGACTTGATTTGGTCGTCAAAAAAAATCTTCGGCTATGGAATTTTTCTTCCTACCAAGCCCTTCTATTCCACAAAGACAAGCTAAAAAATGAATTTGAATGAATTCAATTAAACAATGAGTCGATTATATCCGGTCGAAAATGGAAACTCACCTACAAATTTTACTTTTAATTTTTATGTCGGAACGGTTCAGGTGTGCCATCTAAATTGGAGAGTGATTCTTGAAGCATTTTTCCTTAGCTTTTCGAATCCGATAGCAGTTGCAAAAGCGGTCAGAAATTGTACCTTTGATCAAATAACAAAGGGGCACATTTCTTCTATCCCGGCCCTCGATTTTGACTTACCCAGTAGGGCTTCGGGGTAAGTTCCAATAGAGTAATATTACTGATAAATTTCAAGAAAATATCTTTAGGCGTTTCAGAAATATTGCTTATCAAAGTTTCATGCGAAACACACAAAACACCCTGTATATCCGTAACCAATGAAGAAAACAAAATTTCTTCTGTGGATCCTGACTCGCCTCGGACTCCTCGGAGTCCTCTATCTCCCATTGGTCTATGCAAGGTCACTCTTGAATCACCCTGTATGTAATCAACGAATTATCAACCAATTAAATATATTTCAACAATTTATTGGACATGCATCCACCAAAACACTTTATAATGTTGTTATTGTAGCGCATCCACCAAATGAATATCCACTCGGGGATTACATGTTACATGGCACCATGCATAGTCATGCGATGCATGGATGCTCTTTTCTTGCTTGGCACTGCTTTGCAGCGGTCGGAAGTCAATTAAGGGCGAAGGACGCCAAATCCCAACCGAAGCCGCACACAAAAATATGCCAGCAGGCTTGATGATGAAGGGCCGCTGCTGCTGCTGCCAAGACGCGCCTGATGCACGGTCCCAGAGGTACAGATGCGTCAAAAGACCGCGAAATTTTCCAAGAATTAGTCACGGACGTGCAACATGGGCAGGCAAGGCGCCACAAAAGATAAGCTGGCTGTTCATCCGACAACCGTGAACCGCACGACTTCCGACGTGGCTTCAGCGATATACGTACAAAAAGACGGGAGTCCGCGACGGGTTGTCTCGATGTCCGCTAATCTTCAAGACCTTTGTCCACCGTGCAGGCAAAAAGTGCTTTTTTCCGTCTAAAATATGATTAACTGATGACGTCGAAAAAAAGCCATTAGTATGAAGGCATTGGAGACTAGCTCACAGGTATTGACGGCTCAACGCTCAGACATTGCTTCCGTCGATAATAATTCTTAGTGGTGTGCATAAGGTACCTACAGGGTGATTTTTTGAAAAGTTTACACCCTCCATTTCTCGCCGCCAAAATTTCTCACAGGAAAACGCCGAAACAAGTCAATTTTTGTTTCAAGGGGGTCGTTTAGGGCACATATCACCAAATTTTTATCTTGAACCCATTCGCCCCCACCCCACCCTGCTTTAAAATTTCAAATAGCATGATCTATTTTGCGATACATCAAATTGAAGGCAATAAAATTCTCTTTCCGCTAAACATATTTCAAATTTTTTTAACCCCTCCCCCAACCCTTCTGAAAATCCTCTTTCCGTTAATAAAAGGACAATGTTCCATTGTTTCCCCTATAAACTCTCGATTCTTGAGAAATAGACTCCCCAGCAAAAACAGGTCGATTTTTATTTCGACAATAAAATCATAGACACGAGTGGTCAAATTTTGATCTTCAACCGCTTCGCCCCCACCCTACCCTACTTTGAAATTTCGAATAGCATTACCTATCTTGTGATACATCAAATTGAAGGCAATAAAACTCTTCCCGTCAAACATATTTCTATTTTTTTTAAACCACCCCTTTGAAGTAGGGTAGGGTGGGGGCGGAGGTGTTGAAGATAAAAGTTTGGCCATACTTGTCTTAGATGACCCCACTAAAATAAAAATCGACCTGTTTTTGCTGGAAAGTCTTCTCAAGAATTGAGAGTTTATAGGGGGAGCATTGTCCTTTCATTAACGAAAAGATGATTCTCACAAGGGTAGGGGTTGGTTTGAAATTTTTTTAAATATGTTCAACGGAAAGAGAATTTTATTGCCTTCAATTTGATGTATCACAAAATAGGTCATGCTGTTTGAAATTTCAAAGCAGGGTGGGGTGGGGGTGAAGGGGTTCAAGATAAAAATTTGGTAATATGTGCCCTAAATGTCCCCTTCGAAACAAAAATCGACATATTTCGGCGTTTTCCTGAAAAAAATTTTGGCGGCAAGAAATCAGAGGTGGAAACTTTTCAAAAAATCACCCTGTGTACTCATTAGTAGTGGGCAAGAGTCCCAGATGATTTCGCCTATTTGCAGAGCATACACGGCAAAATGAACCGCACATTTTGCCATAGTGGCGGGGTTAACGGCCAAAAATGGAATGATCTGTGCATTTTGTGATCAAAGCATGAAATTTGGCATACGTGTTCAGAAGACCCTCCTTTGCAATTCCAGATGTGGCGCCACGCAAGATTTCGCACCAGAGGCACTGTATTGCGGTTAATATACCTGCTAGGGGTAAATTCTGCAAAAATGGTTCCTGGCTGGTCTCTGGTACCGCAGTCGGTATTTTTCAGTTCTGTTTAGCTAAAACTACATGTAGAAATGAGTGAGGAGTGCATTTTCACAAGCTAAGTTCCAAATGCTGCCTTTATACGTTGTTTTAATACATTTTAAGGCCAACTTTGTTTTAGTACAAGAAACATGGTAAAAAAATTGCCAAAACCTCGGCAAAGATATGAACGTCCTGAAAATTTGATATTCTGTTCAGAATTAAGTGCCCTACTACATATCTAAAAGTGCCAAAAATCGCACCTCGGGGCTTCGAGTTATTGGAGGGGGGGTGAAAAATTGCAACTGAAAATTAAAGGTATAGAACCCGATGGAACCCGTCAATCCAATGGATGCAAATACGTCGTAGTTCGACGCATCACATCCCGTTGATACAATGTTGGCACAAAAAATGTCGATCATTGTTGTAGGGGGGTCGTGGGGGAGGGCGAAACTTGACTGGGTGGCTCTTTTTCTTCCTGGGCCATGAAAAATCGATCACGACAAGATTGGTATCTTTTCCGACTAAATTCAATGTCCTGAACTTGAATCCGATGTATAAATTTGAACAAAAACAAGTTCAAACAAGTTAACTTGAGAAAACCTGTTTTTTCTTTGACAATTTCCACAAAACTTTTTTTTACTGTTAGAGGCATTCATCTTTGAAAATATTTTAGAGGCCATTAGATTGAACTGTATTCTTCACGAAAATCATCCATTCGATCTGTAACTTTGTTTTTCGAGATAGAAAAAATCGATTTGAACTTTAGTCGGCCAGTGGCGGCTCGTGGTGTGAGTACTAGGTGAAGCAGCTTAGTCAGGAATTGAAGTAAAAAACGGGCTCGCGAGCGAAGCGAGCAGCGCTGCAGGCGAAAATCCCTCGAGAATAATAATAATAATGTTGATAATAATACACATTTTTAATCATTGCTATTAACATGGAAAATGACATCAATTGAATTATTATCTAAAAAATGAAAGGTCGAAAATTAAAGAAAAAACAAAGAAGGAAAAAAAAACTTTCAAGATAATATTTTCCAATAATTTGAAATGTTACCTTGTAAAAACTTTGAGTTTTTTTTGGTATCTACAACAAGCTCGGAATTAAGACACGCAAAAAGAATTTTAGAAAAAATTTATAGAATGTATTACAAATAAAACTTACATTGTCGTTGTTCTGCTTGAGTCTAAATACTTTATACCTTAAATACAAGATCAATTCTTCTGTTCTTTAAACTGGCAAACTTATTAATGATGTCTTCGAAAAATGGCTGTGTACTGATCAGCTCGTTGAGTAGTTCTTTTTCAATGGAATTGTTGCTAAACTGGAAAGTCTCTCTTCTGTCATTGTATTTCGCAAATAGGTTTTGATCCGTTTCAAGCAAGAAAAACTTCTTTCGACTGACACACTGGTGGACGGAATGGTAATTATCAAACACAACAGTTTATATGATTCTTTAAAGATGTTTCTGTTTTCGAACAAAATTTCCAAAAATTTTGTTGAGTCGATATTTTTGTACTGCTCATCACAATAAATTAGTTGTAATTCATTTCTCAGTCTCTGGAAATCAGTAAACTCCTTTGGGTAGCACGTTTTTAAATATGTAGCATACATTCGATTTTGCACTGATGAGAAGACATGGCACACAAAAAAGTTTGTTCAAATAGAAACTGCCACACAACCAGTCAAATTCTGCATACCAAGCTTTCCGAAAACCCCGATTGTACACTTTATCTCGCACTTTCGTAGCTTTCGCCACACTCAGTATAGGCATAGGTTTTTCACTGCCGAGAAAGTCTTTTTTATCTGAATTGGCCCACCTCGAAAATGCATTTTGCAGGAGGACACAGACCACATCGTAAAAAGGAAACATCTCGGAAAAAACCGAGGAAAAAACTCAAACTGTTCCGGCATATACCTACGTATACATAAACGCCACCGATTGGTGTGCACTCGAGACGCACCGGGATATGTTGCGTAGCCGGCGTCTCTCGGCGTCAAGTTGGCCGGCCGACTTGAACAAAAAACATCAGATGCGGGCGCGTTGTCATGGCAACCGACTTGTTTACATGAAACAATATTGCGACGCTCGGAAATGCTTCACGTGCGCGGCATTGGCACTAGTAGGCAGGGACGCTGAACATCACGGGGAATAGGAAACTCCCAGTGGCGTAGGTTTCTAATGCCCCAAAGTAGGGGACAAGAGGATAAATGTATTTTTTTCATATATCGAAACAAATTTAGAAATCGGGATAATTTTTAATTGAAAAAAAGGCAGTTGGAAATTTTTGGTGAAGCAACACTTCACCTGCGTCACCTGACGAGCCGCCACTGTAGTCGGCACAGCTCGTCGTCTACTACTGACCAGAACACTACACCATGCATCTTTAAATGAAAATAGCCCAAACTATCTGAAAAATTATAACTAATCTTTGAAAGTTCGAGGATCTGTGCAGAACTGAATTCCCTAAAACATAAACAAAATCGTCATAAATCGCAATGCAGGGTATTGAGTTATTACTTGAAGGTGCATGCTGTAGTGTTCTGGTCATTAGTAGACGCCGGGCAGTGCCGACTAAAGTTCAAATCGGTTTTTTCTATGTCGGAAAACAAAATTACAGATCGAATGGATAATTTTCGTTAAGAATACAGTTCAATCCAATAGCCTCTGAAATATTTCCATAGATGAATACCTCTAACAGTAAAAAAAACTTTCGTGAAAATTGTCAAAGAAAAAACAGGTTTTCTCAAGTTAACTTGTTCGAACTTGTTTTTATCCAAATTTACACATCGGAATCAAGTTCAGGACATTGAATTTAGTCAAAAAAGATACCAATCTTGTCGGGATCGATTCTTCATGGCCCAGGAAGAAAAAGAGCCACCCAGCCGAATTTCGCCCTTCCCCACGACCCCCCTTCAACAATGATCGACACTTTTTGTGCTAAAATTGTATCAACTGGTTGTGATGCGTCGAACTACAACGTATTTGCATCCATTGGATTGACGGGCTCCATCGGGTTCCATACTTTTCATTTTGAGTTGCAATTTTTCACCCCCCCTCCAATAACTCGAAGCCTCGGGGTGTGATTTTTGGCAATTTTAGATATGTAGTAGGGTACATAATTCTGGACAGAGTATCAAATTTTCAGGACGTTCATATCTTTGCCAAGGTATTGGCAATTTTTTTACCAAGTTTCCTGTACTAAAACAAAGTTGGCCTTAAAATGTATCGAAACAACGTATAAAGGCAGCATTTGGAACTTTGCTTGTGAAAATGTACTCCTCACTCATTTCTACATGTAGTTTCAACTAAACAGAACTAAAAAATACCGTCTGCGGTACCAGAGACCGGCCATGAACCATTTTTGCAGAATTTACCCCTAGCAGGTATATTAACCGCAATACAGCGTCTCTGGCGCAAAATCTCGCATGGCGCCACATCTGAAATTGCGAAGAAGGGTCTTCTGAACAACTATGCCAAATTTCATGCTTTGATCACAAAATGCACAGACCATTCCGCTAACCCCCCCACTACCATCGATTTCTTTCGAAAATCCATTGGTAAAAACCGCTTTTCGTATCGGATATCTTTCTTCTCGTATCGAGCCGTTTCCGAGATGCAAACGCGTGTGCGATCTGAAATATAGAGAAAAGATGCTAACTGTGCATCTAGAACACAATGGGCCGTATTCATACCTCGCTTTTAAGCTAAAAGCGCTATTAGAGCGATGCGCATTTAGGGGCATTTCTCATATTTCAGTGTTCAAAAATACAAATAAACTCGCAAATTAATTGCAAATAAGTACATACAATTGCTCCCAATTGCAATAATGTATTTTTGAACACTGAAATATGAGAAATACCCCTGAATGCCCATCGCTCTAATAGCGCTTTTAGCTTAGGGCCGTATTAGGGCCGTATGAATACGGCCAGCAGCGGCCTTAGGGTAGGGTAGGGCCGAACAACAAGTAATTCGATACGTTAACTGTCATCTACCCGGTATGTAATGATCCACTTCCCGTGCATATAAAACACGAAGAAAGTGACAGGTGCGCCCAGCTTTTTCTTATTGCTATCGTTGACACTTGCGCTTGACGCCGCTATCAAAACGAAAATAATAGTATATTATTCAACAAGCGGGTAATGATTGCTTTTTGCTTCTTACTCAGGAGGATGCAGTTTGACGACACGAGCCTTGACGAGTGCCGTAAAGTATCCGAATGAGTAAAGGTGCGTCCAGTCAGCTTATTTAGCCGCAAGTTTCAATTTTAGTCGTAAGCGCAGCGATGTTCATTGGCTGTCATGAACCAGCCTCCTCAGATCAGCCAATAAGCGATGCTGCGCTTACAACTAAAATTAAAACTTGCGGCTAAATAAGCTGACTGAACGCACCTTATTAGCCATTACCCGCGAGTAGAATACTATGCTCTATCAAGTCTTATTGAAAATTACAGGCATGTATGCGCGTGGTAATGCGTGCATTATTCAATAAGATTGGATCAAACTGTTATGGAATTTTCAACTAACCCTAAAAAACAGATTTAAAAGCACTGAAGCCTTCTGGAAGACCAAATACACCTTCCCCTGGGTGATATTTTCTTATGATTTTTTTCGGAAAATTTCAGGCCGGCCCAAAGTGCAGTTTTCAAATAAGTAGGAAGTAGGACCGAAGCCTGGCAAATTCAGTATTGTTGATATTTTCTTTCATATTCCCTGTGGTTCTTTCGTAACATGGAATAAGCCGTCCAAAGCATCAAAGACTTCATATTCTTTGCCAATCCATCGAAATAAGAAGGATGTCATGATGTTTTCATAGAAGTCTGCGTCTTTGCGGCTAGCCCAATCCTTGAAAATTCTGCAGGCACGTTCGTGCCGGCCGCGATTTTTGGTTGGCAAAAGGGACTATAAATACTTCACTATGGGAAAATTTGTCGATCACTCTAGCAAATTTTATACTGTGAAACTTGTCAGTTTTGACGTATAGAACAGCTCAAGATATCGAGATGCGGTTTTCACCAATCGATTTCTCGTATCTGTTCTGCAAATAGGCGAAACCCCTAACCCAAAAAAACAACTAAGTAATTTAGGACATTTATTATACCAACGTTCTTAGTTACTTATTGTACCTACTTTTAAAGTTGCAGGCAAAAATGTTCCGATGGATTTCTCGTCATTTCCGCGTGTTGTTTTCCAATAGAGTCCATCAGACATGACCTCGTTAACCGCCCCAGACTTCGTTCTCTCTTTCAATTGCGAACAAAACTTTTCCAGTTTGCGCAAACTTTTCCGGGGGAGTGGAATTTAAAGTTGATATTCCTGTACATTACTTGGTCAAGGTCGGCGTCGACGGCGGCGGTGGCTGTGGCGGCTCCCCTGAATATTTCCGGTTATTCATCTAATTATGGAATTAAACTTAATCCTCGCCGCTTTCGAGAGCGACGCGGGGAGAGAGATAACACGCAAATTACAAGAGTGACTCAACCCTTGGCTTTTATCTCCAGCCCGGCGCAAGCCCGAAAGCAAATAATTCAGGAGCAGACCCATCAGCTGATGGGTGATTGATTTTTAACTACCGCCAATTTCGCCGTTTCGGTCGTCGTCCGTCGTCCGTCTCTCTGGCTGCGTGAATGTTTGTTTGCCCATTGATTGTTCGACGTTCGTTATCTCGCTTGCTGATGATGCTGATGTTCTCTCTAAATTTGGTCGGCATGGTATATACAGGATGTTCATTTGAAAACTTACCTCCCCCGTTTCTCCCCTGAATAAATTTTCGTGTCGACTGTCACACCGGGTGCTTCGGTGACCTTGCATGAAGACTAAAGAAAGAAACTAGTTAGGTTGAACAAGAAATGAACAAAACGAGTAGGTACTTACCGCGTAGATCAAAGCCTCGATCAAAGAAGTCAAAGGCAAAAAAAGGGCACAGGAAGAAATTACGGCCGGCGGTTTGACGTTGTCAGTCAGACTCAGATCTTGTTGTTTGGAAACGGCACCTTGGCGACGTTATATCATTGCCAACCCAACGAGGAAAAAGAGTCCTTCTATGTTCTATATCTAATATATTTGTGACGTCACAAATATATTCTTGAAACGCGCATTGCGGCCGCAATTTTGGGAATTTAGGGAAAAGAAAAAATACGGGTACATTATTTTTAATCATACTATCGATTAAGCCAATAAAAAAAAATTAGGCAAGTACCCCATTTCCGAACACGAACCGAAAGAGTATCTGCCCCAGATGGCGCAATACAGTAAGGACGTAAAACCTGTAGTATGCAGTAAAAAAATGGCTTTTTCGTCAAATCCCACATCAAAACTCAGGAGTCCTCACCATATTCAAATTAAAATAGTGAAATAAGTAAAACTATGAAATGGATAGAAGGGCTTCAAAATGATTATTACTCGACCTTTATTCGCATTGAATTTTTCACATAGGTGGTCACCTCCCCTTATACAGGGTGTCCCGTTTTTCAACGCTCACTATGGGTATCTCGGAAACGGTAAGAGATACAAAGTCGGTTGAATTACAAAAAAGTTGCGCAATTTTATGACTATCTCAAATATGTCAAGATATCCAAGATATCTTTGGTCATTCCTGAAATATCCCAAAAAAACTGAAAAATGCCGAATTCGAAAATTTCAAATCACTCCTTTATTATGACAGCTATCAATTTGAAAATTGGTATTCTGACATTTTTTAAGTCCTTGATCGACTGACGGTCATAATTTTTTTCCACGCTTACTAGTTTTTGAGATATGACAGTCATCTTCATTTTTTCTTATGGACACCATATCATTTCTCCAGCCCATAAAACTCACCTTTTCTTTCATTTCACAAAGATATGAAACACTTGTAGCATTTTTGTCAAAATAACCTATAAAAATTGGAAAAACCATTTCTGGGGCGAAAAAATCTAGTTACCAGTTTGGTTGCCATGCTCTCGTGACATAATAAAATGGCATTCGGTTGCCATGGTCGGTTGATTTTGGAAAAAGTTGGGTTACATTCCGTTTTTATGTATTTGATAATGATAATAAATAAAGATAAAACAAATACAAAACCAAGTATAACACAAAATAACATCGCAATAGCAATAAACATTTATAATTTACAATTACCCGAAATGGTGTCTATATAGCGAAGAACGCTCCAAGATCGCATTTATGGTTCATGACAGAACATCCCAAAGCAACCAAGAGCTGGAAGTAAGGAGTTGCTGATGCGTTCCAGTCAATTAACCCGCACGATATCAGCGCAGCCGTTGAAAATATGGCTAAAAGGCACACAACTCTGCACAGAGCAAAATGAACTCCAATTCGAGCAATTGTAAATTATAAATGTTTATTGCTACTGCTATGTTATTTTGTGTTATACTTGGTTTTGTATTTGTTTTATTGCTATTTATTATCATCATCAAATACAAAAAAACGGAATGTAACTCAACTTTTCCCAAAATCAACAGACCATAGCAATCAAATGCCATTGTTTATATGCCACAAGAGCATGGCAACCAAAGCGGTAACTAGATTTTTTCGCCCCAGAAATGGTTTTTCCAATTTTTAGAGGTTATTTTGACAAAAATGCTACACGTGTTTTATATCTTTGTAAAGAGAAAAAAAAAGGTGAGTTTTATGGGGTGGAGAAATGATATGGTGTCCATAAGAAAAAATGAAGTTGACTGTCATATCTCAAAAACTAGTGGGCGTGGAAAAAAATTATGACCGTCAGTCGATCAAGGACCTTAAAAAATGTCAGAATACCAATTTTCAAATTGATAGCTGTCATAATAAAGAAGTGATTTGAAATTTTCGAATTCGGCATTTTTCAGTTTTTTTGGGATATTTCAGAAATGACCAAAGATATCTTGGATATCTTGACATATTTGAGATAGTCATAAAATTGCGCAACTTTTTTGTAATTTAACCGACTTTGTATCTCTTACCGTTTCCGAGATACCCATAGTGAGCGTTGAAAAACCGGACAGCCTGTATAGGGGATGATAAGGCGTAACGTTGAATGATTGGTGAGTTTTCAAATGAACACCTTGTATGCATATAGTTTTGTCCTTCGTAGTTACATATAGTTTGGTTGAGTTGGGCCTTCGTCCCGTGGTGGTGGCGAAAATAATGGCGTTCGGCAAACAAGCAACATGAGGCTAGCATCTTTCGAACATACTATGAACATTGGAATTTGACCGAAGGCATCATCGACGGTTCGCGCGGTTGTTTGCACTGCCTGAAAAGATTCTGTGTGCCACACGGCACTCCGTCAACAACAAACCCTCGACCGCCGTTAAGTATGCCACGCCGGAGATAACGAGAACGTCCGCGGAACGAACTCTGGCCTTGAGACCACCGGGGCGCGCGTTCTGGGCATATCCTGGTCAATTAGCTCCGATGTGGGTTTTTCTTTTGCTGACGACACCGGACCAGATCCATCACCGTCCACCAAAAACGCACATACTATATTATAGTGTGTGACGAATTTGAAGCTTTAACGATCACGCGGGCTTTATGGGTCGATGTCGCAATCGCAAACAATGCTTCACAGAGGCTGAAGAGGAAATAGGGAGGAAACTTCGCTAAACCCATAAATTAAACTTGGCCTAGAGATACGCGCGTGTTTGCCACGATGCCGGACTTTAGGGGAGTTTTTTCTGCTTAATTTTTATCTGCGGAACGGCTTTCCACACTAGTTTGTTCCCAAAAATGTTGATAGCATTTTTATTATTAATGTGTCCCCAGTGATAGCGTTATGTACAGGGCACATCAGTGTACCTATTTATTTTTCAAAAGTTACCGACTTTGTCGAAGTTCAGGGTTGAAGTTTTTTCTGAAATGAAGCATTTTGAATCGTTTCGACTTGACATTAACTTTTGTCGTACAATAGTAAGAAATTGCTCCTCAAATAAACACATCTATTTTTGTTACAGCCTGTATAAACGTAATAAAAAAAGTGAAATATTTTGGAGTTGAAAGTTGTCACGCTGCTGTTGTAGAATAGTGCGTGAGAATAAACAAAAACACTTACGTCCTATACGGGTTCATCGTGCGAAACCACTTTTCAATTTAGCTCTTGGCCTTCTAGCAAAAAATAAAAGAGATGAATGACGTACCCTAACCGCTACAGAAGTGGATTTAATTAAGAGCAGCAGCGGTGAACGATTCATCTATTTATTGGGGGCTTTGCTTTTTTTGCGGGCATGGAAAGAATGCTGCGGGTACGACACGAATCTGTGAATCTCCGCGCCTGGACCTGCATGTTAATTTATCATTTAGTCATAAGAATTTTCATACAGGGTGTTTTAGAAAGTATGTGCCATAGCTCAGTGTCAAAAAGAGGAGAGTCGGGGCTTTTTTTGACTCTGTCCTCATTGGACTAATTTGAAATTTAAGGACGTCAATAATTTCATTGAAGCGGGTTGGTATGATTTTTTTTACAAATGAATTAGATAGTGCGGCGGTAAGTGGACTATTTTGAGACCTGCCTTGCATTTGATTCTAGAGCATTCAAACTTGGCAGTGTTGTAGTACGTATTCCCAGCTTACTTTTAAGAAGTGGAAACAAGGTTGCAAACCCGGGAGAGCAGCAGTATAGCGAGTTGTGTACCTCATAGGGGTAGATTTCAAAACCTCAACAAATCGTTCGTTTCGGTGACTTTCATGGACCGGGATCGGTCCTCCACTTGACATTCACTAGTTATGGGCATATATCGACCTTGGCGATGAGTTGTGGCAGCGTATTGCCTATCTTTCAGGGGCACAAACTGAAATCACCGGAATCCCAGTTAGTCCGGACGTTACGGGGCTACAACCTTGCAAGGAATGACCAAGCGATGAGACTTGTCACAAAATGTTCATTAGGCCCCTGAGCAACTTTTTAAGAGGTGATGTCACAGTGAGTCTCCTTGCAGACGTCGTATACAGGGTGTTCGACAATTCAAAAACTCCAACCCCTGAACCAAAATGGTTGGAGTCATGAAAGTCACAACATAAATTCACAATTTGATGTTTGTAAGGATAAAATAAACCGCGTCTCCATATTTCTAGCCGTTTCTGAGAAATCCTGAAATTAGTGGTCAGTTTCATGGAAATTCACTTTTTTTTAAAAATCAGTAATTTCCGAGGTGATTTCCTAAGATATTTCAGTGAAATTCGGTAGTCCCTTAAAAAGTAAAGTCAATAATGAAATGCCGTTTGTTGCTATTGTCCCTGTCCACTATCTACGAAAATATGACAGTCAACTCTTTTTCTTCTCATGGCTGCCATCTTGAAGTCACCCATTATTACGTGACGAATTAATCTGTACTAATGATAATGGTCATAGGCCAATCTCAGGGCAAAAATAATCATTCTCAGTGAGTATATCCTTTTAAATTGACTTCAATCCCGGCTATTTAAAAGTATGGAATTTTCTCGGGAATTTTATAGTGAACTACCCATTTTTTCAGAATATTTTTAGGCTATTTCAGGAAAGACTGAACTTGAATCAAAATGGTTTTGTATCCTTTCTCGAAAAGGATAGAGAATAATTTTAAACACCCTCCTTCATCTATCCAATGGTCATTTTGATCATGGTGAGCGCCAAAGCTTTGTGAAACTCGTGAAAATGTGTCCAACGGTCCTACAGCTATTTTTGGTCAATTAAAGAGAAGTTGCTCACTGGGTATAGTTATTTTTGCATCTGTATTATTCCTTAAGACCATGATTTGTATTGCTAATTGATTTTCCAGTTATTCAATAATGGGTGGATTCAAGATGCCGGTCATAAGGAGGAAAACAGTTGACTGTCGTATTTTTGAATATAGCAGGCAAGGACGGTGGCAGCACACGGCATTCTCTTCCTTACTTTACTCTCTACAGTTTTACCGAATTTCATCCGAATATCTTGAAAAATAACTGAGTTATTGAAAATGGTGATAGAAACACTATGATTCCGGTATTATTTGTTTGTGCCACTGGAAGGTAGAGAAGCCGCTTCCACGAACCATCGCCAAGGTCGACATATGCCTTGAACTAGTAAATGCCGAGTGGGGGACCGATCCTCGTCCATAGAAGTCACCAAAACGGACGATTTGTTGAGGTTTTGAAATCTACCCCTGTTAGGTAGGCAACCCGCTGCTCTTTCGAGGTTACAACCTTGTTTCCACTTCTCAAAAGAAGGATGGAGGTATGTACTGCAACTGTGCCAAGTCTGAATGCTCTAAAATAAAATGCAAGGTAGGTTTGACTAACCGCCGCACTAAGAACTAAGACGACTTTTGCGAGTTGGGTGGTTCACTTCAACCTAGGGTTGTTGTTATACTTTCAAAAAATCTCTGTATTAATGTATCAACCTTCATCAAATGTTCTCAAAACTCAAGTTACGGCAATGGCGTAGATACCATTTTCTGTTTGATTCTGTGTAGATTTGAAAATTATCTTTCCGAGGAGCAAGAAGCAATTCGCCGCAATTTTTCATAATCATTTTCTCCGTATTGCATGAATGGTCCTAAACCAGGTCGATTAGAAGGCGTACTGTGAAAATCGACACTTCCTTATACCATGTGTTCCAAACCATTCCGAATTGGGGTAGGCTGTGACATGGTCAAATTCCGGGATGTTATACAGGGTGGTGAAAATTTCGATGCTCACCATTGGTATCTTGGGGAACGGTAAGAGATACGAAGTCGGTTAAATTCGTTAAATTAGAAAAAAGTTGCGCATTTTTGTGGCAATTGAGAATCTGAAAAGAAACTTTGAATATTTTGATTGGTTTACGATTTACCACGAAAAAACTGAAAATTTTGATTTCAGAAATTATTTTTTATCTTTTCAACCATTTAAGCTATTTCAATCAAACTTCATAGTTTTATGTTTTTGATCACTCCGAGTCGATCAACGTTGACAGAAATTTTCCAGGCCTTCTAGATGTCAAATTATGATAGTGAACTTTTGTTTTTCTTATGGCCGCCATATTGGATTTTTGCACTAATAGATGGAGAAAAAATTAGCTTTCAGAACTAGTAACCAACATGTTCTTTTTGTGACATTTTCAGCGTCAAATTTAGAAATTTCCGTGAACTATTGACAAAATCGGGAATGCTTAAAAAAACAATTGAAATATTATCAATAGCAACAACAAAAAAGTGACAGATGGTGTGCAACTGACGTATCTAACTTCTTAATCGTGTTTTGTGCTTGTTTGTATCGGTAGTTCATAAATTGAATGGGTCAAGGGTGTCTGTGAGTTCAAAAACGTCTGTCGGAACTAGCATCGTTCTTGTTAAGAGTCCTCTGTACGCTCAGAGTGGCTTCAACTAAAATGGCTCTAAATCGAAGCCGGTGATTTTCTTTGAACTGGCATTTGGAGATTTCACTTCATATGTTTATATAAATATGTAAACGGAAAAAAATCCGAGAAAAACCGATCACAGCCGAAGATAGTCAAATCTTGCGCGCGCCACCCTAGGGCCTTTATTTGACTTGAAACAAAAATTCTTTTTTTCAGGGTAGACTCTCAACAGTACTCTGCACAATCGTACTGGGTGGTTTTCCAATAAAAAATTTTCAGCTGAAGATATGAAGCTCCGAATTTTTAAGCATTTTTTTAATAATTTTTACAGCCAAATAACTTTGGCTCTAGATATTTTATTGAAAAATCACCCGGTACGTTGGTGCAGAATACTGTAGAGAGTCCTCCTTGGAAAAAGGAATTTTCTTTTAAGTCAAATAAAGGCTCTAGGATGGCGCCCGTAAAATTTTACTATCTTCGGCTGTGATCGGTTTTTCTCGGATTTTTTTCCTTTCACATGTTTTTATGGAGATATGAAGTGTAATTACTAAATATCATTTGAAAGAAAATCATCGCCTTCGATTTAGAGGCCTTTTAGTCAGAGCTGCTTTAAGCGTACAGAGGACTCTTAAAGTTTGACAAATTTATTAGAAAAGGAGTAAGGATTACCCTAGTTTCGACAGACGTTTTTGAATTCACAGGCACCCTTGACTCATTCAATTTATGAACTCTCGGTACAAACAAGCACAAAACACGATTAAGAAGTTACGGCTCGATACCAAGTTGGGGCTGAGACCGCCGTCAGTGCCGTTACCATAGCAACGGCGGATACCAACCAATCAGATCGCGCTGTATTTGGCGAGCTACGCCGTCCCAAACTTTGCGCCTGCAACTTGGTATGGAGCCCTTAGATACGTCAATTGAACACAATCTGCCTTTTTTTGTTGTTGCTATTGATAATATTTCAATTGTTTTCCAAAGCATCCCCAATTTTGTCAATAATTTACGAAAATTTCAAAATTTGCCGCTAAAAATGTCAAAAAAGACATGTTGGTTACTAATTCGGAAAGCTAATTTTTTTCTCTATCTATTAGTGCAAAAATCCAATATGGCGGCCATAAGAAAAACAAAAGTTGACTATCATAATTTGACATCTAGAAGGCCTGAAAAATGTCTGTCAACGTTGATCGACTCGGAGTGATCAAAAACATAAAACTATGAAGTTTGATTGAAATAGCTTGAATGGTTGGAAAGATAAAAAACAATTTCTGAAATCAAAATTTTCAGTGTTTTCGTGATAAATCGTAAACCAATCAGAATATTCGAAGTTTCTTTTCAGATTCTCAATCGCCACAAAAATGCGCAACTTTTTTCTAATATTACCGACCTCGTATCTCTTACCGTTTCCAAAATACCAATGGTGAGCATCAAAATTTTCACCACCCTGTATAAGCTGCTCTTCGACAGGGTACAGCCCACAACCTACCCCACTTCGGAATTGTTTGGATCACACAGTATACTCGTCTAGAAGCATGTAATTTTCAAAGTGATCAAACATTCAGGCTTGAGAAACGTATATTTCAATTTCTTGAGCTTGCATGCTATAATTAATGCACCTATACAGTATACAGGGTGTCCCAGCTAAAACAATCCAGCGCGATTTTCTCAGAAAATATTAAGGCAACAAAAAAAAATTCAATTGGGGGGAAGCCTGATCTTTTAGCTTTCTTTTGAGGAGGCGCCGCGATGCTTGTAGGTGCTCTAGTTTCTAAGAAAGAAAATGCAATTTGAATCGGGCGAGTAACAAAAATTCGAAAAACATGACCGACAAAACAAAATACTTCAGATGAAAAAAATCCTCTTCCTCTGGGCTTTCCACTGATGTGTCGCCAATGTCTGTACCTAGCCCAATAAGCCAGAAATCTTGCCTCAAAGTCCAGCAAACACAATGATCGGAATTCGTGACGTCACCGATCACACATTTTTGATTTCAACATTTTTAGCACCAGCCGTTTACTAGGACTTTTTCACTTAATATAGGTACCCGGATTCTCCATAGCAATGAATAGTGGCTGATGTGAAAATCAACAAGTGTGTGATCGGTGACGTCATTATGAATTCCGATTATTGTTTGCTGGACTTTGAGGCAGAATTTCTGGCTTATTGGGCCAGGTACAGACATCGGCGACACATCAATGAGGATTTGGAGACCCAGAGGAAGAGAATTTTTTTCATCTGAAGTATTTTGTTTTGTCGGTCATGAATTTTCGAATTCTTGTGACTCGCCGCCAGATTCAAATTGCATCTTTTCGAAAACTATACCACCTACACACCTACAAGCATCGGCGCCCCTTCAAAAGAAAGCTAAAAGATCAGACTTCCCCCGAATTGAAAATTTTTTCTGTTGCCTTGATATGTATTTTTTAAGAAAATCGCGCTGGATTGTTTCAGCTGGGACACCCTGTATAATCACTTTGCATGGGTGCATGTGCCTCGATGCACCCTAGAAGTCGCCGCCCCTGCACCTACATGCTTGTAATTTAGGGCTTAGGTCCGCACCTCCAAAGAAAGTTGAATGCAACACAGCAATGAAAACAGCTCAATGATTATAAATGAGGTAGGTACATGGACACTGGAGAGTTCATGATAATTATTGAAAACTGACGCTAAATCTCGGATTGCTGATAAGCACGATGAACTACAGTGATTCCATCGAATGGTGATCGCCACAATCATTTCTAGTATACTTGAGTATAATAACCAGCTTCGTAGGTCAACAGAAAATCCTGGATTTACGAGTTGTCCGCGCGCGTTATCCTAGGCACAAAGCGTTTCTGATTGATATTCGATCCGTATAAATTGCATTCTGGGGGAGATCGCGCGACGCATCGGAGAGCCTTTGCCGGCGGTGCCGCGATAAAAACTCGCGGGAGAGGGTTTTAATCCCGCGTGAAGGAAGAAGGGTGGGAATTGGAAATGCTACGCGGCCTCCCGGCGGCTGGGCTGGGGCCGCTGCCTCTCGGCACATCCAGGGACAAAGCGTCGAGCCGTTTTCCCATGGCGGGCACACACGCGACATCGCGGGGCTATTATGGGATTAAAAAAAAAAGCGCGCGGTCGATGATGGAGGTGAAGAGACGAAGCAAAAGAGAGAAGATAGATGCGAGAGGAAGGACACCCCTATTTTGTACCACGAGCAGCATGGGCGTATTCCGCGTATTAGTGTCTATTGTACAAAATATTTTGGTCATCATCAATTCCCGCTGTTTTCCTGGAATTCTCGCATCGCAGGACCATTGCAAATTGTACGGTTGACGCGTTTATGGCTATTTTTTTGAGCTTTTATGCCATCCGTTCCTATGACGCGACTCATGTATAACAGGTACCCTCAAAGTACAGCTTATGGAAATTTCACAAAAGAGTCAGTAAACAACAAAACACCCATTGGGTTCGGCCGGTCCGCGTTTATAATACCTGTTTCCTCCTTTTTTGACAAAGATTTCGGTGGAGTCAAGTAGTATAACAAAGACTGACTTTAAAATTTTATTATCTTACGGTGATTGCGTGGGTATACTTCAATGGTGTCCGACAGTGCAGTATAATTGCACCACACCACACTTACCGTTGCAAATTTTACCGCCGCGACGCTATGTCATTGAAGATTGGATATCATAAATCATTCGTTACTTATATTTCTTTAGGTAGGTACGTTGGCGACTGCTTTAAAGAAAGCGACGTCTTATTTTGCGAAGAAAACAAGTCACAGTAATCAGTAATATAATAGCAGGGCTTTCATTGTCTTTCGATTTATGAAAGGTACATACCTGTTATAGGTACCTATATAGTGCAAATTTAAGCGACATGCCCTCGAATGATACCTAACTATGCAACATTTACTCTGCCCAACAGGGGCGGACTGGGGTCCTAAAAGTTGGGCCGCTGGTGTGATTTGGGGGGCCCCCTGTGACGTGAAGGGTGGTCACGGACTAAAACTTTTTTTTGAATTTTAATTTGAAATTACTATTATTGGTAAAAGTATTTGTAGGTAACTACCTGGTAGAACCCACCTACCTGGTGGCCCGATAAAAAAAACAAGTGAGTATGCCTTCACGTGCGTGAGTCTCAGTAGCGCATTTTCTCGAAGAGGCATATTGTGAACGTAAAGAAATTTGGTTGAAGGAGAAACACCATTCCTTGCCCACTTTCTTCACTCGAAACTCATTGTGATATTGTGTTATCAGAATGGGGTACTTGCCAATGAAATAGATTTGAATGAAAATTCTTTCACTCATCAATATATTTTTTTGTTTGAGGGCAGGAGCTGGGAGCGGCGACTAATCAACAGTAGTCTGTTCTTTCCCATTTTCAGTCGGCTATCCATATAGCGAAAGAATTAGATCGCTATGTCTTCGGGTTCATGTTTTCCATTTATCTCTTACTTTGAGGGCAGCGTGTGGGGGTGGCAGCATTCTGCATAGTAACTGTTGCACAGTTTGAGTTGAGAGTTTCTAAATGTTTAAGGAAATATGACAATCAATGAAAATTGTAAAAGTTGCATTTTTTTGTTTGGGGGCGGGAGCTGGAGGCGGCGACTAATCAAAAGTGGCCTATCTCTTCCCATTTTTAGTCAGCCATCTATATAGTGGAACAATTTAATCGCTATGTCTTCAGGGTTATGTTTTACATTCATCTCTTACTTTGGGGGCGGCGTGTGGGAGCGGCAGAGTTTGGCAAAGAAATTCTTCCACAGTTTGAGTTGGGAGTTTCTGAATGTTTGAGGTAACATTAAAATGTGATTCAGTGGAAATTATTGAAAGTTGCACTTTTCCTCTTTTGGGGGTGGAACTTGGAGGCGGCGCCATGTCAAAGGTAGCCTATTCTTTCCCATTTTTAGTTAGCTTTCCATATAGCGAAAGAATTAGATCGTTATGTCTTCGGGTTTATGTTTTTCTTTCATCTCTCACTTTGAGGGCAGCGTGTGGGGGCGGCAGCATTCGGCAAAGTAACTGTTGCACAGTTTGAGTTGAGAGCTCCTAAATGTGAGGGAAATATGACAATCAGTGAAAATTGTGGAAGTTGCATTTTTTGTTTGTTTGGAGGCGGCAGCTGGAGGCGGCGGCTAATTAAAAGTGGCCTATATTTTCCCAATTTCAGTCAGCTATCAATATAGTGAAAGAATTAGATCGCTATGTCTTCAGGTTCATGTTTTACATTTATCTCTCACTTTGGGGGCGGCGTGTGGGAGCGGCAGAGTTTGGCTAAGAAATTCTTGCACAGTTTGAGTCAAGAGTTTCTAAATGTTCGAGGTAACAGTATCAGCTAAATCAGTGAAAATTGTGAAAAGTTGCACTTTTTTTCTTTTGAGGGCGGAAGCTGGAGGCGGCGCCATATCAAAAGTAGCCTATCCTTTTCCATTTTTAATCAGCTATCCATATAGCGAAAAACTTGGATCACTTCGTCTTTGGGTTCATGTTTTTCATTTATCTCTTACTTTGGAGGCGGCGTGTGGGAGCGGCAGCGTTCGGCTGAGCAAATATTGCACAATTTGAGTTGGCAGTTCCTAAATGTTTAAGGGAACATCTCAATCAGTAACATTTGTGAAAGTTGCACTTTTTATCGTTTGGGGGCGGAATCTGGGGGCGGCGACTAACCAAAAGTAGCCTATCCTTCCCCATTTTTAGTCAGCTATTTATATACTGAAAGAATCAGATCGCTATGTCTTCGGGTTTATGTTTTTCATTTTATTGCACTTTTTATCGTTTGGGGGCGGAATCTGGGGGCGGCGACTAGCCAAAAGTAGCCTATCCTTTCCCATTTTTAGTCAGCTATTTATATACCGAAAGAATCAGGTCGCTATGTCTTCGGGTTTATGTTTTTCATTTTAAAGTGATTGGGGGCGGTTTTTAGCAGTTTTTTCATGTCGGCGGCGCATATTGATGACGGAATGTTTTTTGGTTTACGTTTATAAGTGGCAACTATGTATTATTCAAAAAATGAGAACACCAGAGCATCAGGTCTGGTAGAAAGTGCAATATTATGTTATTTCAAGTTTATCGGGGGCGGTTTTCTCTATGTTGGCGGCGCAATATAGACATCCAATATAGCCTAGCCCTCCTTTGGGAGTGGCAGCTATGTAACAGCGAAAAAATTAGAAAGCTAGGTCGTCTAGTTTGGGAGGAGTTCGAGGAACGGACGGACGGACGGACGGACGGACGGACGGACGGACGGACGGACAAAGCGGTTGCAATAGCGATTTTCATCAAGATGGAAAATGCGCTAAAAATTAAACATCTTCTAGGAACTCAGCAGCTTAAAAGCGCAACTACCTACTGTAACCATATTCATTGTCACAAACTGTAAATTCTTACTGCTGAACTACATCTGAGTATCTATTGCGCTATAGTTAATATCACTGCCCTTTATTAAAGAAAAAATAACAGGAAGGGGTCCTCGGGGCCCATTTTGTTTTCGTGTGCTTTTTTTGTATTTTTTCACCCAATTACTTTTGGTCTGCGGGGGCCCCTAATCCACCGAAGTTTTGGGGGCCCTTCGCCAAAAATCTAGGCCGGGATTGCGGCCAACGGCCTTGGCCAGTCCGCCCCTGCTGCCCAACGCTGCCGCCCTCACACGCCGCCCCTAAATTAGAAGATTATTCACATTTTATTATTATATACTTAATCAAAATAGACATCAATTTGGGTTTTTTCGCTAACGGATAACTAACGTGACTGCGGTACTAGTATATTATTATACGAGTTTGTTAAGACGAATTTTGTCACACGACTGTTTTTGGGGCACGACGAACGCAGTGAGGCCCTGTTATCAAACTGAAACTGTCATTAGTGACATCTATTTTACAAGCCAAGTACCAAGCTAATCGCTGAATACCCCCAGATGATAGGTACCTAGTGTTTATGTCAAATTTCATGTATAATCTTGCCATATTGAAAAACTAAAAAATTACGATCTCAAGTATGAATAGGCAAATAAGCATAATTGAATTAGGGCATGCACGAAAGTGCAGTGTCATACAGAGTGTACCAGGTGTCTCTTACTTAACCTGCCAAACTCAACAGTAGATTCTATGACCAAAAATTAGACAAAAGTTCTTATCAATATGCGTCGAAAAATGCTTCGTAAGGGAGCTACAAACCCCCAAAGGTGGGCCCCTGAAGATGATCTCCATTTATTTTTTTGGAAATTAGTAAGAAAGGGTAAAATGATGGAACTTAGCACATGTATACAGTGCTCAACAATAGGACTGTGTATCTTACGTGTTATCCGGGCCCATGCGCGTACAATTAGGCGCTTGATATGAAACTTCCAGACAAATAGCGTCTGTTTACGTAACATGATAAGAAAAAATATCAATAACCGTTTGTGTAAGTCGGAGGTGTAAGTGAAATTTTCAACTATTGATGCTCACTGTTTGTGAGTTGTGAGTCTGATGTTATTTTAATCTTTTAAAAATTGAAAACAATCATTTTGAAGGTGGAATAGGAAGGCACGCTTCCGGTTCTTACAATAAAAAAATGGAAATAAACACTGCTTCATAACAAGCGTAGAAGCGAGAGTCGATAGGATATAAAGAAAAAGGTTTCATTTTATTCCGTTTCCGCGAACACGTGGCGTGGAAGTTTTGGTCAGGGCCCTTTCCGAGTCTCCTCTAACTGACAGCTTCTGGGGCCAAAGGTAGGCAAGCCGCGAGAGCCACTCTTTCACGGTACGTTTTAGGCAATCCTTGCTACATCAATGTACTGCGGATTGCATAAGACTATCCGGCCCAGAAGCCAGGCAGGAGAACGGCAGAAGCCTTGTCGGGGTTGCCAAGTGAACAAGAAATATAAATTTCAATTATTTCGATATGGCAATTTTAAAATTTTGAACTTTCATTCAGTATGGTGTCAGATTTTCTAACTAGAAAAGCGCAAGGAAACATCTTGCAAAACAAATTGATTTTATAGTGACTATTTGAGGTGACAGTAATTGTAACTTAAATTATTATTGGTAACGGCGGCCATGCCAATTCTGACAACATCGCGATTAACAGGCTATGGATCATTCGCGAAGTAAGCAACGAACTTCCAATATTTTCATCATAATGACGCGCATCATGTGACATGCACATTTGTAACCACATACATTGTAACGCCAAAAAGACGCCAACCTGGGAATCTCGGAGGAGCTCCAAGGTAGGAAGATGCCTCATGAGTCGTAGATTTGTCGGAGAAATATAGGCAAGAAAAGCAGGCTCAAGGTTTGGTCCCATTTATTACCCTTCTTCGATCTGGCCCATTCGACGAAATAGACAGGGAGCTGGTGCCTCAAAACTTACGTCATTAGGTACATGATTTTAACCCTGTAGGTCTGATGTGCGTTGATAAGGTTGTTGAAATTTTTTTGTCTCACATGTCAGGGGCTTGAGGCTGGTATAGACTTGTCAATTTTCGAAAAATGTCAAAAATTTATGTCATAAAGTACATCAATGGAACCAACGGGCTTTTGTGTGAGAACATCCCCTTAATCAAAAATCGGGTCATAAGACAAAATTCTTGGGGGCTCTCGGTCCATAAGACAAATAGGAAATTTCCAAAAAAGGCCAAAATTTATTTCCTCCTGGAGACTTTTCCTTTGGCATAATTTTAGGAATGAAAAACGATTCTCACATGATTTTTCACGCAGGTTTCGAATCTGTCTACAAATTTTTTTAATAGTACATCGCTTACAGGGTGCAACATCGAAAAATTTTCCTCAAATCGTACACCCTATATTTTAACATGGAAATCGACTCTGTTTTTCATCCTGATTACAAATATATATCACACTTGGTGGGTTAGTCAACAAAATGCCTGTGAAAAAATTGATAAATTTTGGCCCTTCTTTGAAAATTTCAAAAATGTCTTAAGCCCCCAAAAATTCTATCTTATAACCAGATTCTCGATCAAGGGGATGTTCCCACACAAAATCCAGTTGGTTTCATTCATGTATCTTATGACGTATATTTTTGAGCATTTTTTCGAAAATTGACAGGCTCATACCAGCCTAAAGCTCCCGGTCTGACTTGTAAGACAAAGCACTTTTTAACAACCTTATCAACTCACATTAGACCAACAGGGTTGAAATCATGTACCTTATGACGTAAGCTTTGAGGCACCAGTTCCCTGTCCAAAAAGTCCGTATTTTTTAAAAATAGATTTGACAATATTTCTCCGGCAGCAGGTGCAAAGTTGTTGCATTTGCGGCTTCGCTTATTTCCGGCGGAGTTGCAGAATTGTCTGAATCACTCGTTTTTTCTTCATACAATGATTTCAGAAAGTGACACGGATGAAAAAGTATTGACAGGATTCTCTTGTCAAGTTTGTTTGTCGTGGGTACGTAACTATGTTTTTATAAAAATGCAAGGCATAAAACCAACAATAAATGGATGAGAGGCAAAAACTGATTATTTTCATGATTTTTTTTGTGAATCGCAAAAAAAATGTTGTATGGACCTCGGCCAAAGGTCCTTTTTTGACCTCACCTGATTTGCAGCCTCGGCTAAAAATCACCTTTACGGCCTTGGTTCATAAATATAACTATTAAATGTTTATCAATTATCATCAGAAGTGGGTCCAATCTAGAGGGAGAGGGTAAAAAGGACGCCAACTTCTTTTAATGTAGTTTTACTTTCCCGCTCCCCCCCCCCCCAACATGGAAAGGAAAGTATTGTAATCGTGCAGAAAAAATGTTTTGAGATCTCGACTGATATATCTATTTTGTAGTCCCCCAAGACGATTAAGACCATTTTCAGAATTATGTCGTCTGTCTGTGTGTGTGTGTATGTGTGTGTGTGTGTGTGTCTGTCTATAATCTTCCACGATAACTGCCGAACCGTCGATTCGATCGACTTGAAGTTTGATATGCTGATATGGTTTTGCTGTCGAATGACCGGATTAGTTTTTGGCTGTTACGTGTCTACTAATCATAAAAATGACAGAAGTTACATTTCTCGGAATTCATCTTGCGATTTGTCATAAGAAGGCCCGTGAACAACTTATTCAGAACATTTGGAAGCATTTATTCATCTATCATCTGTCAAAGAATAAAAAATAATTAAGTTGATAACCCAACCATTTAATTATTCAAAATATATCTGATGGGTTTAAACCAAACTCGGTTGGAAGCAGCACAACAAAAGAATCAAATTAATGGTGAAGTTAGAGTTTTCCACCATTTCCCGGACAGGCGCCATAAATTGCCTTTTATGCCTATAACTTTTTCTGGCCGATATCAGCGGGACTGGCGGTCAACCTGCCTTTGGCCCATTTTATTTCCTTGGACACCAAACCTGTTAGCTTTGTTATATCGGCCTAACAAATTTCATAGGTATCTACGTCAAACTGACAGTAGCACGATGTTATTTGAGATTAGCGAAAAAATTCATATCGTTGTTGGACGTAAGTTATGTGTTCGAAGGTTTTCTCAGGTAAAAATGGAGACATGTGTTGAGTTTTCAGAGACTCCGTTTGTTTCTTTGGCACACCCTGTATATGCACTAGTTGAAAGCTCTCACAATCGAAGCTTTTTAATCTGTAAGTAACGACCTGTTTGTTTCTTTGGCACACCCCGTAGCCCGTAAATGCACTAGTTGAAAGCTTTCACAATCGAAGCTTTTTAATCTGTAATTAACGACGAAGAGTTTGAAACCATTTGTACATTTTCAGCTTGAAACCCGAAAATATGAGATCCTGTGAAGGAATCATACAAAATCAAAGATTTTGAAAATCTTGACCGTTTTTGACTTTCAACTCCCCATTGAAAGAAAGCCTTCGCATGCAGAGATGCTCGGAAACTTTTGGTATTGCTACGATCGGCGCCGGCGATCCCATGCATTCTGGTGAACACGCGATCTTTCTAGATTCTTCCATCTATTATGTCGCGGTGTAGATACAAGTGCGGAGCTCTGGACATTCCCAGAAGTATACGCGATTGCTTGGCATTGGGAACCTTCAACGCTCGATCAAGACACATTGCTCATTTTGGCGGAGGCGCCGGTTCTAGAGCACGGCAGAATTATACCGATAATGTGCAAGATTTTTTGAGAGTCGTATGAAAACCGTGTGTCGGGTCACTGTGGAAACTACAAAAGAATGCATGGAACAATCGAGATGAACTAGTCGGACCTATATAAGGCATCAATCGTCGTCTCACGAGCAGTTATGAATTGGTATGCGGTAAGTGGTAGCGAGCGGATTAAAAGCGATTAGTAATCACAGCGATATCCCTAAGTAAATAATTGGTGCCGTGTATTGTAGTACGCAGTAATAAACAGTGGTGTGTTTTAAAACGATCGTCTCAATCATATTCGAACCCGTACGCGAAATGCGTAGCAGTATTTCATAAAGGATGATATTATGTGTTTCAATCGTTCATTAAGTCTAATGTTGAAATTGTAGATTGTAGTTCCAATAGGCTGTACAGGGTGACATGACTTCAACACTTGAAAAATCAACCGTTCACTCCTCGGTTGAAGAACTGGATTCTTAGTTTGGAATTTGTCATTGATATGAACCATCCTCGAGCCGTACGACTTTTGCGCCTTGAGTTAAATTTGACCCGTCTGTCAAAAGGAACATCTACCTACGGGATGTGTATAATTGCTCAGGAAACCAAAGAAGTGTCACGTTAGTCGAAACCGATTGACCCCAAAAATAAAGCCCCGTCGTCTTATTTGAGATGCATTTATGGAGGGTTGGGATGAAGAGCGCGCGTGTTAGACAACAAATCGATCATTAAGTCCCATTCATTCTCGATCGCTGTTTTTTGTTCGCATTTTTTTCTGGCATTCATCAATTGCCATCATCCATGAATTAAGCAATAGTATGGTGATTGGTATACCTTTTTCCAAATGGCAATAGGTCACAGGACTACCAGGTTTTTGCTATCTGGGATCTGCGGAGGGAGCCCTTTCTAATGGGTTTTTTATGTGCGTTCGCCATTGAATTAGTGAAATGCACGTGTCCCGTCAAATTTGCAATTCGTGGATTGATCAAGGTATGCGTTACCAGGCCATTATCTACCAGTTGCGTCATCATCGATGATTTCATTCATTACTGCTACTTCTTTTCCACCTCACAATAGGCAAAATTCAGTGCCATTTCTGCGCTGGCGCAACCATGCTAGGGGATTTGAGAATAGTGCCGTATGCTAACACATGTAAAAAGCGTAATTTCAACATTGTCTATTATTGAAACGGCTGGAAATGAAACTTTCAAATAAGCTATGGAAAAAAGAGTGTTTCTTGATCTTTCATTGTGTTCAAGACCAGCAATGATGGATCAGTTCTAGATACACAATGAGCGAAAATATGGTAACGTGTTTATCAGTTGGTGTGTTTTTGAAAATACCGCCCTACTTCTGGTATTCTTCTCTGCCTTACGGTTGCCGTCCTGTCTGTCAGTGGCATGAAACTGCATGTAAGCAAATGGTAACTAAAATTTTATCGGGTTATATGTATAATATATCAGAGGTTTTGTGTTTTCTGTTTTTTTTTTCAAAAATGATGGGCAGTTTGTTGAGTGCCTGGCTGCAAAAACCGTACGAAAAGAACATTACAGTTCCATTTCATGTGTGTTCCCAAAAAACATCACCTTCTAGGCAACCAGTTATACACTGGAAACGGCTTTTTCGTTCTTTTCGGAACACTACGCGCGGAATTCATTTTTTCGACAGCAATGCACATGGACAACATCATTCCACATAATCTAGCATGAAAGTCAGGAGTTTCTTGTCATCTATTTTCCTTTGTTAAATCGATGGCTGAAAATCTGCAGGTTTTGACTTTTCCTAGCTCGCGCAGACGCATGAGTTCCATCCCCTAGCTTTGCGAACCTACAGCGCAACTCGTGCCGCTGAATATCGCATATTAGCGAACGTATACCCATAGCGAAGCGGCCACGTTCTCCGGATCTTTCATTGGCAGAGGATTCGGGTCTTTGCTTTTTTTGGATCACGTCGGTTGATTAAAATTTTAAACTTTAGCAGAAAGCTTTGGTCTGGAATCTGGGACAGGGATTTTAGTCCAGTCAAATTAAGCAAAAATCGGGCCAAACCGGAAATAAATTCGGAAGTTCACGAAATTTGGTGGTTCGATGTAGACTTTAACGTAGAATAACATACTGAAATTCCCGAAAATTCCAAGGCTTGGATTTTTTTAGGACCAATAAAAGAGCCATCCTATAAAATTTTCGATTTTTTCTGAATAACTTGTGAACTATTCAGTTCTATTCACAGTTCTAAATTTTATAGAAATGATCCGATTTCAGTGAGACTTCGGACACACCCATGTCTCTATTGATAACTGGGATTTTGACGTCGAAATGTGATTTTTAACAAATTGCTTCTGAACTGCCATAATCGAATTTTATGGAACTTCAATATGGCGGCTCCAAGGTGACCGGAAGTGACATTCGACTTTGAATTGAAGTTACTCAAATCAGACGTGTGTTTCAAGTTTCTTCAAAATCTATTCACTTTCTTGGAAGGTCAATGATAGCACAAAATGATTATTTTCTTCGCCATTTTATCTTGAATTTTCAAAATTCAAAAGCGACTCTGAAACGCCAATCTTTGAGGAATCGCGCTCGTACTGAACTTTCAGCAATACGTCCCTTCGTTTGGGTTTTTTGAGTGCGCATTTGTGCGTGGCGCGTATTTCATAGTTTCGTACACCGATATTGAAAATTAACACTGAAAAATAAAAATAAATGTAAAATAATATGAATAATAATATAAAAATATATTGTAGTGCACCTAAAATTCCACAAACAATTTGGTTGAATGTTAGATACCATTTTTTATATATAAAGAAAATGTTCCATAAAAATTAAGTTCAATGATCATTTGTGGAAGTTCAGGAACAATGAAAATGGCAACGCAGCGCTCAAAACAACAAGACATTGGCGTCAACTGTCACTTGTGACAATTCTAATGACTCTTTTCGTTTCTACTTGATCTACATTTTATTTGCTCATGTTTTGACGAAAGAACACAACTTGTTGAAAATGGCTGTACTGAGAAGGAAGTTCAAAGAAGCTACGAAGAGATGCGTTTACGGTGTTTGTGAAAGTGACAGCCAGAAACCAGTAGTTGGCCAGGCGGCTAGACAGAGCATGCAGCGTTGCCATTCAACTGACAGGTGTACGGAAGTTTTCAAAATTTGGAGCCTTCAAGCATGCGCACCTGCCCAAACGAAGTAGCCTATTTGACACTGGTTCCATTCAACAATTTATCACCCTGTAGAAGTTTGGTATCACATTTTTCGTGTTTGACGTGATCAAGACATGAAAATTAAATATTGTTTGTCTACAGGAGCAGCTCAAAGATAGGTATCTGTGATTCTTGAAACTTAAGCTTTGAGGATGATGGATGAATAAGGTACCTGATGACAATATAGCCACGCTAAGGTTCATTATTATTTTATAAAAAAAGTGAGCGACTGTTCTTCATTCCACATTAGGCACCGCTCAGTTGAACCTTTGGGTATATCATACTGTTTAAGATCTAGATCTGTTCTAGATCATATTTTGGAATAAAAATTCGACCCTTTTTTAAAAATTGTGCAATTGGCCATACTTGAAGAATCCCTTATAAAGTGTATTTCATTTGTGTTTGTGAGGTCAAGATACCAAAACAATAACAAATAATATATATTTTCCCAAGAGTTAGAAAAAAACTGGAGAAATTTTCTCAAAAACACGAATAACTGAACAAAACTACTCGGAAAAACTCTTTGAGAGAGAGAACAAAAAAACAAAATTCAACAAAACGCAGTTTTCTGTGGACATATTATTCTCTGCATTTGTTGCACAACCTCATGTCCGAGTCCGATCTTCGGGGCATAATTCCAGAACCACGCAACCACGATTCTCTCCTCGACTGTATGACCATATTCTTTGTGTAAAATGTGGCCATATTGCTCTACAAAGACATGTTCAGACTTTTTTTACAATTTCGCGCTGTAAATGTCAGCAAACCAAACTATACACGAGGTTCCATACTGTATTTATGGTAAACGTGAAATATTTACCTCTTGACGTTGTGGTTTTATGATTTTTTTCTTACCTGCGTAGACAATAATTTATTGCACTTTGCAAATTTTACAAGCTCAAACGGCCATTGCTCTGAGCAGATTCTCACTATTGACCTCCAGCGGCTGCACTTGTATTCTTGCAACACACTCAAACTACTTATGTCGCCATCTGGCTTTTTTCGAAAAACTGACTGAAATACAAGGACTTGGCCATATTACCAACCTGGCCATATTGCCTTCAAATACTTTATATGTATAAAAGAAGTTCCGGGCTTTCAATAAGTTCTTCCGTGCATGGGATGCAAATCAAAGCTGTTCTTATTATGATTCTTATCAATATTATAATGTTGATTGATATCCATTGGGAGTTTATTTTAATGATTTCAATTAGTAATATTATTATTATTATTATTATTATTATGAAGTATAAGGCAACCATGAGTGTTCTGGTAATCCAGATTTCAGAACTCCTTACGACCTACGAGTATAACATGTGAGTTGTCCGTTTTCTGTTCGGCGCATCCGCCATAATTACGAGAACCATTCGCGCATCCACCAAAAACGCACGTTCCCATCGGCGAAATTCGGAATGTTTTCACGGAACGTTTTATATTGTAACCTACACATTTCTCATAAAAAGATCGCCGGCCCCAAATGTCACCAGCAACCATGTCGCTACTCCCACGTTGTCTATCCAGAGACGAGACGTCCTCCACATTTATTTTTCTAATAAAATTAGCAGATAATACGGATAAAAGATATAGAAAACGTCCCAAGAACACTTACATCGCCTAACTAAAAGACCTATAAAGTTTGGACGGGAGTTAACTCGAGCTCTACACGAATAAAAGGAATTTTCTTTTTATCCTGCTTCGCGCAGCTTTGGCGCGCGTAGTCTTCGTCTTCGTTTTCCTTCCTTTTATCATTTCTTTTTTCCACCCCGTAGTCACCAATTATTATCGTCCCTGTATGATGTGTGTTTGTGTTTATGACACGTGCGTTTTGACGTACCTAACCTGAACTGAACAAAATATCTGGATTGCCTTCGAGTTCAGTGAATGAGTATAGTAACTCCGGTGGTAACTCCAAAGTTTGAGTGACCTATAGAATGCGTTAGGATGTCGGGTCGAGGGAGGTTCCTCTGTTCAATTGAAATTTTAATAATCTAATATCGTCCGGCAAATTGGTGGATAAGAGGACAAGTTTCAGGATGGGTAGTAGAATGCCAGAGAGTGTTTGTGCGAACGACGAGGGTCGTTCGGGGCGAAATTTCTCGTTTAGTGCCCGCCGCGTGTTCGGCGCCGCTGAAGAGACGCGTAAAGGCGAAGTTTCGCGTAAGTAGGTAGGTGGTCAATAATGGGGGCCTCCGCGGGTCGGTCGCTCGCTCTGGGGGGGATGCAGAGGGTGGTTGGTGGCGGTGGTGTGTGTGTGTGTGCGAGTGTGTCGTCACGAGTATGGCTGGTGTGAGCCTGATGTGCTCTGGCTGAAATGGGAATGTGGCGTGACTTGGCATGGCCGGATTAAGGGCGGCTGATGAGAGGGAATGTTTTGGCCGGACCCGAAACTTTAGACATGCGGCATATCGCGAATAATAAATTTCATCTGCGTGGGCTTGTCTTTTCACTTCTCGATCTCGTCTTGAATTGAGTGAAGCTTTTTGCTAACGTCCTCATAAGACGGAACACATATATCGGCGTATCGTATCTTCTTATTCATAGTCTTCCAATTCTTGCCTGGTGATAATTAGGTAGGTATATAAATAAAATTTCTACCTGTTCAGTGTTCAGAACCTGGCTGTCTTTCTGTCGAAAAAATTATGTACCTACCCTAAGTTTCTTAACTGGGATCGTCAGATGACCCTCTCAAGACAAGTAATCACTCGGTAGCTTTTGCTCATTCATGCTCCTTTTTCAGTAATTAATGAGGCATCAAAGATGGCTTGACCCAACATAGGTTTTCGTGTGTAGTTAGACCATTTTTGGGCGGTTCTTCTAAATAAATCGAATAAGGAACGAAATTTTGATTCAATGGTGCAGCTAGTAGTCAGATATTTAAGTAAATGTTCAAATTAGTCTGAAAAATGAAATAAAATCACGAAATGCTAATCCATTATCGTGAGTGAAAAATCGGAATGATTCAGTACTTTATTAGTGGAAGAAAACACATCCTATCTCCTTTATATAAGGCCTCCGAACAGCGTTCCCGAGCTTTCTGTCTAGTTCCAGCAAATTCCATAGTGCTTGGCATATGCGGCTTCTAGACCATTCCTGAATAATCACACACACCTTCCGCGTGCTTCCCATGTGTTCTGGAATCTGCACCTCCGCCAAAGTGGACTGATGTGCCTTGATCGAACGTTGGAGTCTCCATTTAGTTTCACATACACGAACGCTCTGGAATGCACCAGATCGCTCTAGACTTCTACACTGCGATCTAATGGATGGAAGGATCCAGAAAGATCGGGTGTTTACCAATATAAACGGGATCGCCGCTCGTAACAATAAGCTATAAAAAGTCCCCTAAAATCCGAGCTTAGGAACCCATGATAATCGCCATCAAGTATTAAAAACTCGTTTCTTCGGCGAAGAAGTTCTTGTCTTGACTCAAGATTTTTTTTTGCAATTGAATGATTTCACATGACCATCTTAACAATAGCCATATACTATTTCATTATTTGCATACGAGGCGGATCCAAGATGGCGGCCAAAAAAAAAACAGTTGACTACCTTTTTTCTGTAAATAATAGATCTAGACATTGAATAATGATCATATTTTATTTCTTGCATGATTTCAAATTCAAAACTCATGTTATACTTCAGCATCTCAAAAAATCATTGATTTATTAAGAAAAAAAGGATTTGGTAAATTTTTCAGTTTTTCCAGGAAATTTAAAAAATAGTTTGAGATATTTCAGGATGGTTCACAGCACTTTTAACAGCATAAAAGCAGGAATATATTTGGAGATTTTTTTATCTTCAGCTCTTATGGTTCCTGAGATAGGAGTTTTTTTTATAAATTTTTTTCACCAGCAGGTTATGAAATCGACTGTTTTCCCCCCTGAAACATAATTAAAGCAACACGTTAATTTTTTTTATCTCAGTAACCAAACGAGCTGGATATATGAAAATCACCATATACCGTCCGTTTTTTATTTTAGGCCCCAGCCCGTATAGTCGTCGCGGTACGGGCCTAAAATCGTCCAAGTTCTGCACTTCTAACGATTTCGATTATTTTTGGCACAGATGATCATTGGACCTATTCAAGCGTTTTGACCCGCAGCACCACCAAATTTGCCCCTCAGGAACGGAGGGGTGGGGTATCTTCAGAATTTGAAGCTCCAGGTCTGGTATGGTCCAATGAAGACCCACAAAGGCAAGTGAGTAGTCATTTCCGAATGATTTTCATCCGCTGATGTCGATTCTCACGTGAAAAATGAGTTGCGCAGTCATTTGACAAAGATAATTGGTAATAATAAGAGATAAAGATGAAATCAAGTGGTCATTTACTTAACTCTGTAGGAACTTGATTTTTTGTGATAAATACATGAAACTTGGTAGGGCTGTTTACTATTACTTACTTTCCAAATATGGAGGGAGCACCACGCGTTCCGACGCATGACGTCGCGACGCAATGTCAAAAAACATAGTGGTCGTCATTTCCAAAATAGTCGATATATTATCATAGTTTATTTGATTTCTTTCATCAAACCATATGCTTTCGAGATTCAATAACATATTTCTGTCGACTTGGGGAAACGGTGGGCTACCAGTGGTGAGTCAGGTGTCTGCTAGAGGGAGCTGTGAGGTTTCTTCACCCCCAAATTTCCACGGTCAACATCTTTGGATAAAACTATTTTTAAGTTTGTCCATACGAACAATTATGTCATCTGGTCAACATTCTCCATGTTTCGTCCTTCTAGGGACTCCTTAGTATGGTTTATACAGATTTCGCAACCGCGCGAGATCATTCAGACTACCTAGTAAAGTAACCGATTCTGGAATACCGTTTTGTTTGAAATGGGTAAAAAAGGAGTAAATGCAATTTCTGTGATTCTAGTGTTAGGGTATGAATAAAGTCTCGGATATGAATGAAGTAAATACGTCTGAAAAAAGCACCAATATCAAAAACTTGAATTCTTAAATTCGATTCCTGGCACAGTGCTTTGTGCTGTAGAAACAAAGTTTCTCAGCTTGTGATATTTGGGAATCAAATTCAGCTAACTCCTATAACATAAGAAATGCCGATAAGGATAAATAAAAACAACAAATGAACAAACAATAATGGTTCAATCATTTGATACGGTCTCATACAAAGCGATTTCTTTTTTTTCAGTACGGTGGCATCGATAATAACAGGCGATTAATCGTTATAATAATTTATAGTTCAGTTTGTGAGAGTTCTGTAACCGAGTATGTAATGTACCCAATATGGTACAACCGAGGGTACAACATTAAAGATCACTTTTTTCCAGTGATCAAAAGTACCTTTCTGAGTGCCTTTCATTTGATCGCTAGATCTGTATAAACATACTGAGGAGTCCCTAGAAGGACGAAACACGAGAAATGTTAACCAGATAACATATTCGTATGCACAGACCTCAAAATAGTTAGTTTTATCCTCGGTTTTATTCGAAGATGTTGACCGCGGAAATTTGGGGGTGAAGAAACCTCACAGTTCCCCTCGCAGTTCCCCTTACAGGCACCTGGTTCACCACTGGTAGCGTAGCCCACCGTTTCCCCAAATCGACAGAAATATGTTATTGAATCTTGAAAGCATATGGCTTGATGGAAGAAATCAAAGAAATTATAATATTCCTATCGACTGTTCTGGAAATGGCGACCACTGTTTTTTGATATTCCGTCGCGAGCGTCGTCGCAACGTCATTCGTCGGAACGCATGGTGCTCCCTTCATATTTGGGAAGTAAGTAATAATGAACAGTCACACCAAGTTTCATGTATTTATCACAAAAAACAAGTTCCCACAGAGCTCAATAGATGACCACTTGATTTCATCTTTATCTCTTATTATTACCAATTATCTTTGTCAAATGATTGCGCAACTCATTTTTAACGTCAGAATCGACATCAGCGGATGAAAATCATTCGAAAATGACTACTCACTTGCCTTTGTGGGTCTTCATTGGACCATACTAGACCTGGAGCTTCAAATTCTGAAGATACCCCCACCCCTCCATTCCTGAGGTGCAAATTTGGTGGTGCTGCGGGTCAAAACGCTTGAATAGGTCCAATGATCATCTGTGCCGAAAATAATCGAAATCGTTAGAAGTGCAGAATAATTTGGTGTACCGCTACGACTAGTAGCATCTTTATTATGGGTTTCACACCCAATACAGGGTGGTGAAAATTTCGATGCTCACCATTGGTATCTTGGAAACGGTAAGAGATACGAGGTCGGTTAAATTAGAAAAAAGTTGCGCATTTTTGTGGCGATTGACAATCTGAAAAGAGACTTTGAATATTTTGATTGGTTTACGATTTATCACGAAAAAACTGAAAATTTTGATTTCAGAAATTATTTTTTTTCTTTCCAACCATTCAAGCTATTTCAATCAAACTTGATAGTTTTATGTTTTTGATCACTCCAAGTCGATCAACGTTGGCAGAAATTTCCCAGGCCTTCTGGATGTCAAATTATGATAGTCAACTTTTGTTTTTCTTATGGCCGCCATATTGGATTTTTGCACTAATAGGTAGAGAAAAAAATTGGCTTTCTGAATTAATAACCAACATGTTTTTTTCATGACATTTTTAGCGGCACATTTAGAAATTTTCATAAATTATTGACAAAATCGGGAATGCTTTGGAAAACAATTGAAATATTATCAATTTTCCAGGCTTTCCAGATGTCAAATTATGATAGTCAACTTTTGTTCTTCTTATGGCCGCCATATTGGATTTTTGCACTAATAGATAGAGAAAAAAATTAGCTTTTTGAATTAGTAACCAACATGTTTTTTTATGACATTATTAGCGGCAAATTTTGAAATTTTCATAAATTATTGACAAAATCGGGAATGCTTTGAAAAACAATTGAAATATTATCAATAGCAACAACAAAAAAAAGACAGATTGTATTCAATAGACGTATCTAGGGGCTCGATACCAAGTTGCAGGCGCGAAGTTTGGGACGGCGTACAGCGCGGTCTGATTGGTTGGTATCCGCCGTTGCTATGGTAACGGCACTTACGGCGGTCTCAGCCCCAACTTGGTATCGAGCCGTAACTTCTTAATCGTGTTTTGTGCTTGTTTGTACCGAGAGCTCATAAATTAAATGAGTCAAGGGTGCCTGTGAATTCAAAAACGTCTGTCGAAACTAGGGTAATCCTTACTCCTTTTCTAATAAATTTGTCAAACTTTAACAAGAACGATATGCTAGTTCCGACAGACGTCTTTGAACTCACAGACACCCTTGACCCATTCAATTTATGAACTATCGGTACAAACAAGCACAAAACACGATTACGAAGTTAGATACGTCAATTGCACACCATCTGTCACTTTTTTGATGTTGCTATTGATAATATTTCAATTGTTTTTCAAAGCATTCCCGATTTTGTTAATAATTTACGAAAATTTCAAAATTTGACGCTTAAAATGTCATGAAAAGAACAAGTTGGTTACTAATTCGGAAAGCTAATTTTTTTCTCTATCTATTAGTGCAAGAATCCAATATGGCGGCCATAAGAAAAACAAAAGTTGACTATCATAATTTGACATCTAGAAGGTCTGGAAAATTTCTGCCAACGTTGATCGACTCGGAGTGATCAAAAACATAAAACTACCAAGTTTGATTGGAATAGCTTGAATGGTTGGGAAGATAAAAAAATAATTTCTAAAATCAAAATTTTCAGTTTTCTCGTGATAAATCGTAAACCAATCAAAATATTCAAAGTTTCTTTTCAGATTGTCAATCGCCACAAAAATGCGCAACTTTTTTCTAATTCAACCGACCTTGTATCTCTTACCGTTTCCAAGATACCAATGGTGAGCATCGAAATTTTCACCACCCTGTATATTATAAATTTTTGAATTCACAAAAACAAGATCTTTTGACTGATGATATGTCAAATTATTTTTGACAGATGTCATTTTTTAACAAAAGACAAAATATTACTTGTTATACATCATTTTAAAGCCCATAAAATTCTGAGGAGAACTGTGTTTTTATTTTTGTAATAGGGTGTCTTTTACAGCTTCTAGGGGTCTTTCAATAGGAGAAAAATGTTGAATTTCAAAAATACATAATAAGTAAATAGGTAAAGCAGGTACCTATTTTTAGTGTCAACTAATGATAATAATGATTAAATAATCACAATGAAACAAAAAATATCCTAAAGAAGTTGCTCGAGTGACCGCCTCCTTGTTCCTTGAATGAAAGATTCGACGATCAGTGAATTGGAACTACCACCGGCCCAACGCGATGACATCCGAGCTTGCCAAAAATGACCCCCTCGAGTTTTCATGAGCCTACCCGAAAGATAAGGTGTTTATAAAGTTTCCCAATAATTTAGACAATTTAAAAATCAGATAATCACCATTAGTTAATTTAAAAATACCTTTTACTTATTGAGTGGCTATTTCTGAAATTGACTTTTTTCCTATTGAAAGACCCCTAGAAGCTGTAGAAGACACTTTATTTCAAAAATAAAAACACAGTTCCCCTCAGAATTTAATAGGCTTTAAAATGATGTATCACAAGTACTATTCTGTCATTTGTCAAAAAATGACATCTGTCAAAAATAATTTGACATATTATCACTAGAAAGATCTTGTTTTTCTGATTTCAAAAATATATAATATATCGGGTGTGAAATCCATAATGAAGATGCTACGGGCTGGGGCCTAAAATAAAAAACGGACGGTACGGGGTGTTTATAAAAGACTGTGATCGCGGCAGGCTTGGGTCAGGCCAAAAAACGTAGTAACAGGCGCAATTGTAGTGATCGAGAGCAGATTCCAAAGGCGATGCGATCACAGACGTTTATAAACACCCGGTATATTCGCAATTTTATGCTTTTGATGATGCTTCAAGCAATTCAAAAAAATCTTGAACCGTTCTGAAATATTTGGAAAAAACAAAAATTCAAATTTCTTTTTTTTCCTATTAAATCAGAAGTTTTCTCAGGTACTGGAGTGTAACTTATAGCTAGTTCCACCAGCGAATTTAATCATTGTTAGCTAATTGAGAGATTTTCTCTGGTGAATATTGGCTAAGTGACCACGGAAAACACAAGTCTCACGAAATATTATTGGGAAACGTTTCGACCACAACAGCTTGTATGCATTTTCCGTGGTCATTCAACCAGCACTGATTCAGAATCCATCAGAGAAAATGTCTCAATTAGTTAGCAATGATTAAATTCGCTGGTGGAACTGGATGACAGTTCTTCTATTGAAAATTATAAATGAAATGAAATGTGACCATCAACCAATGTCCACAATTGCTATTCTCAAAAATAATGTAGTCTACTGTTTTTTTTCTTCTTAGCCGCAATCTTGGATCCGCCTTCCAGGCAACTGTCAAAATGTTGTATGGGTATTCTTTAAATGGTAACATACAATCATCCAATTGCAAAAAGAAAAATTTTGAGCTAAGAAAATGACTTCTTCACCCAAAAAAATGATTTTTAACACTTGATGGCCTTTATCATGGGTTCCTGAGCTCGGATTTTAGGGGACTTTCTTTAGTTCATTTCCTACTACTTGAAGAACATGTGTACAAAATTTCAACTCTCTACTATTTTTTCCGAAGTTGCTGGGGTATTTTGAACATAGTGACTGGACTAAAGTCACTGGAAATTTTCAGAAGTGATATCTCCTAGATGGGTTGAGATAGAGCCATAATTTTTTTTTGATTTAAATTGGACACATCATTGGTCATTCGAGCATGATGTGCAAATTTTTCACGTTAATACTTTTTGAGTGGTGGGGGATAATTTTGACGTTTGTCATGTCAGAGCTTTTTTTTTGTACTTGTCACCATTGAAATGTCAGCATGAATGTAATCTACCACTTCCACATCAGTAGCGAAAACAGAAGACCAACGAAGTTTTTCCCAGAAAATCTGGACTTTGAGGAAGAAAAACACCAAGCGCAAACTTTAAATTGATCATCTGAAAATGGCAGTATATATGTATTTATGTCGACATTTCAATGATGATAAGTACAAGACAAAAATTCCGACATGACAAACGTCAAAATTACCCCCACCACTGAAAAAGTATAATCGTGAAAAATTTGCACATCATGCTTGAATGACCAATAATGTGTCCGATTGAAATCAAAAAAAGAATTATGGCTCTATCTTTACTCGTCTAGGAGATATCACTTCTGAAAATTTCCAGTGACTTGGGTAGTAACAAAGTCACCCATGATGGGACTAATTGGTAACCATGGTAATTTTGATGCAACGTATGGCCACAAGTCTTGCATTTTTATCCATCCTGGGTTCAATAAGTGTCAAAGTGATGTCGCAGCATGCTTTATTGGGCATCTCCCCTGAAGAGGTCCAGAGGATAACATCTGCTGGAGGTCCATGAGGTCAATTTTCTCATTAGTGGATTTTCTTATGTTCATTTTTTGAGGCCCGTGTGCAAGTTGAGACTAGAGTATAGTGGTTGGTGCCAAATTGCTCCTTAGATCATGCTGAACTAGAATCGCGATGGCGAACATCTGAGACCCGCGACTGGGCAGCGGGAGGGGGGGGGGTTATGTGATAAAGACATAAAAAATGTTACATAATGAACCGAAAGAGCTACAGTTATGAAAGTTACCATACGTATTCACCATTTTACGCTATTGAAGGTTTAGCAAACCGATTCCAAAAATATCAATCATTCTCAGAGATATTTTCAAAAATATAATTTTTTTAGTCAACATTTTATTGTTAGAAAAATCGAAGCATTTTGAAGATAGAAAGATGAAAATTGATATTTTGACTATTAGGGATGTTAGAAATATAGTCGTGATTGGCGAAAATTCCTCGGCCTACTATTTTAGGAAACAAGACCGTCACCGTTTTCACCAGCTTGGCCGCCATCTTGGATTTCCTTTTGGTGCAGTAGTCGCAAAAACGACAGGGGACTGTGGGTATGGTAGCATTAGATCATTTCAATATTGAAAAGTAACTCCCCAGAGGGGGTAAGTTACTTCTTTGTCGAAAAAAATTGCCATTTTGTTATCTCCGGCTCCTGCCGAATCCAGTGCCCAATGATGGCTGATTTGGAGATGGAAGCGGCACAATACGTTTTGTACCATAAAACTTGATGGTTTGTGGAGCCAACCACCAGAATTTATGATCATGAATCGAATGGTTTATTGTTGGTGATTGGTTGCAACAAAGTGTGCTCATTTTTGGCAGAAAATGCATAAAAACTGAGTTCTTAGTGGACATTACAAAGCTCCGGAGGGAGACCTGCGGCCAAGATTGGCGGCGAAAGTCATGTAACTAGTTGAAGTGAGTATGCTCTACAACAAGTAGCTATAATGAATCGTGTAGGTCGCTTGAAGACCTCTAGGGAAGTCGACAAAGATGTTTTTTCATGATAAAATTTTCAAGTACAGTCCCCCCCAAAAGTCTGTGAGTTTGTGAAAAATCACCACACAAATCTTTCAGCTCCGTAAACTGCGGTGATCTCGAATAAACCGAACAAATGAATTGTTTGAGTCTTGCAAATGTTCCGTGGTCGAAAGAGTTTGTCCCCAGAGAAGAGAGAAACTTTTGGAAGGGACTGTACTTGAAAACATTACCATGGAAAAACATCTTTGCCTACCTCCCTAGAGATCTTCAAGAAACCTACACCATTCATGACAGCTACTTGTTATAGAGCATACTCACTTTAACTAGTTACATGACTTTCGTTGCCAATCTTTGCCGCAGGTCTTCCTCCAGAGCTTTGTAATGTCCACTAAAAACACAGTTTTTATGCATTTTCTGCCAAAAATGAACACACTTTGCTTAAACCAATCACCAACAATGAACCGTTTGATTTATGATCATCAATTTTGGTGGTTGACTCCACAAACTATCAAGTTTTATGGTACAAAACGTATTGAGCCACTTCCAGCTTCAAATCAGCCATCATTGGTACTGGATTCGCGCAGGAGCCGGAGGTAATGAAGTGGCAATTTCCCTCGCCAAAGAAGCAACTAACCCTTTCTGGGAAGTTACTTTTCGTATTGAAATGATCTAACGCTACCATACTCATAGTCCCTGTCGTTTTTGTGACTACTGCATCAAAAGAAAATCCAAGATGGCGGCCAAGCTGGTGAAAGCAGTTGACGGTTTTGTTTCCCAAAATAGTAGGCCGAGGAATTTTTGCCAATCACGACTATATTTCTAACATCACCAATTGTCAAAATCTAGAGTTTCATCTTCCCATCTTCAAAATTCTTCGATTTTTTCAACAATAAAATGTTGACAAAAAAATTATATTTTTGAAAATATCTCTGGGAATGATTGATATTTTTGAAATCGGTTTGCTGAACCTTCAATAGCGTAAAATGGTAAATACGTATGATGTTTATCATAACTGTACCTCTTTCGGTTCATTATTTAACATTTTTTATGTCTTCATCACATTTTACCCCCCTTCCCGCTGCCCAGTCGCGGGTCTCAGATGCTCGCCATCGCGATCCTAGTTCAGCATGATCTAAGGAATAATTTGGCACCAACCACTTTACTCTAGTCTCAACTTGCACACGGGATACCATAAGAAAACCTACTACATGGTATAATTCATCCAGCAACTGTGTACGTTTGTGTGAATTTTCAAGAAAAAGCAACCGCTCTAGCAAATTCTGCATCAAAAAATCGAAATTTCACAAAAAAATCAAGAACTCTTTGAAGAAGCAAAATACGATCAAAAGTAAAAAATCATTTCGAGATATTGATATCCGCTTTCTAAAACTCAAGAGAAAAAAAATCCGGGAATTTTTTCACAAAAGTTCCACGTCTTCAAAAATTAACGCTTTTGACATTCCTTTCTTTGGCATCCTGTATATCATGGACAAAGTCAATGGTAACGTAAATCGACATAGCGTCTTGTAGCTGAAGAAAAGCTCTACCAAGCACCATACATTTTTTTCAAATCGGATATGTTTTTCCAAAGCAATCCTTACTTGAAATTGGAGCAAATTTTGGTCTATGCTTAACTTTTGACGAGCTGTTAATATTGATGAAGATAAAAAACATAAAAAAAATTGATTTCACCCTGTACGTAGAATACCAGCGACTATGGAGGGGTACATTTTCCATATGTTCAATAGGAGACTATAAGGTCGCTAAATAATGAGAAATTGTTTTTCTCGAGGATGGTTTCAGCGAAATAAAAAATTTCAAAGATTTATTTTCAAATTTTCACCCTGTATACTAAGTATTACGCACCACAGGGATGTATGCTTTGAACATGTTGAACAGGTGGGGATGAGCTAACCATACAGCAAAAAACCGTTTGAGAACTACTTTCTTCAAGCAAGAGATAATCTTTTCACTATTCCAAGTACACTAATAGCGGGCTTGATGCTTATGCTCGTTTCGAGTCGTGATAAGCCTCCTTGTGTCCTCCGGTATGCTTGGTATCGAGCTTGGTATGCCCCCTGTATATATAGCCCAGGCATATTAGGTTTTAACCCGCAACAAATTCCCACAAAGCTGAAATTTGGTATACGGGCCTTGTAAGACCTAAGGAATAACATATCAAAATACTCGGTGGCACACCCTTGTGCGTCATTGATTGTGGGGGAGGAGGCTGAATATTACCATTTTAAATGCGTAAATGACACCCTGTAGCTTATATAAATGAAAAAAATCATATTTAGATGCCTCAAGGTTTCACAATATTTGCTTGACGTTTGAATTGTTGATAAGTAGTTTGGGTTGCCTGGAAAAAAAAGAAGATCGGCAAAATTTATTTTGTCTTTTTCTCAAAAACCTCGAATTGATATCGGCAAGTGTGGTATCGTTTCTAACTGAATCTTGGCCTCTGATATCAAATATGTTGTTTAAAATTGAATTGAAACACGATTAAACAAGTTTTACTGAAAAAACGACGATTTTTGCCATCTGAAATTGTCGTTTTGTAATTTCGGTTTCCGTATGGTAAGAATCATCTCAATTGAGTATTTCCAACAAAATTCATTGTTCTCAACCATTTTATACCTGAAAACGATGAAAACAATGTGCCTGTATCCATTACAAGATCAGAAAATTGATCTGTTGTGAAAGTGATTATATGCCCAATTTTCTCCCGAAAATGCATACAATTTTTGCAGTTCTTTTTTTTTACTGATGAATGATGGAGTGGTTCCACTGTTTTTGTGTGTAATACCAAGCGAAGTTCTTCCTCTATCAGAAAATACCAAAAGCTATTGTATCTATTGGGCAATAGAAACATAAAATCGTGTTTTCTGTAGCCGTTACTCCATTTTCAGAAAAAAAGGTAGGTGGAACTTGTTTAAATAAAAAATTGATGCCCTGGCTTTGTAATATAAATAGGCGTAAGCAATTGATGCTGTTTTTGTCCAAGATAAGCATGAATATAGGATTTGTCGGTAATTTTCATTTTTGACAGCTTCAGACAATGATGCCCCTAAATGAAGAAACCACTTTTTTTTTGTAGAGAATTCATTATTTACGGGATGAGCACTGTAAAAATCAACTGTTCACTCATCAGTCTCATCACTTGGGTCTGTTTCGAAGATGGGAAGAAGAACCTATCAACAATGCTCAGCTTTATTGGCCATCACAAAATATTCTTACATGTTTCTCATTCAAAGATCCAGGAGAGAAATTCCACCTTGCGCGTACTATTCACGCCACTATCAAGCAAAAATGTTTCATGGCTACCGGAGTCCACGTCATAGGCAACAATATACCGTGTTTCCTTTGAGACCCACCTTATGCTGGTAAAATGATTAGTTCGTCCACAGGAACAGTTTTGGAGAAAAGTGTCTGAGTGAATTTTTTGACCGGATGTTCAAAGCCCCAAAATCGTAGGAGGCACAGGGGTGTAAGTCCAAATATTTTGATATGTTCTTCCTTGGGGATCATACCAGTTATATATCAATATTCAACTTTGTGCGACATTGCTTGAGGATTTAAATTCTCTCATGGTTTTTCCTGAAATATCCGGGCGACAAATCAACAGTCAACCGCCTTTCCCGCAGAACTAACCAATCGGAAGAGTTACAAAGGCTACCTCACACACTCAAGCACTAACAACAAATCTCTTTTGTTCATTTGAAACATATCTTATATCGATCGGATACTCCGTTCACTTGCAGGAACAGCTTGGAGATAGGTATCTCTCTAATTCTTAGAACTTGACCTTTGAGGATGAAAATCAAAGGACGCACGAGGGTGTAAGTCCGAGTATTTTGATATGTTGTTCCGTAGGTCCAATAGAACATATATACCAAAATTCAGCTTTGAGGGAATTTGTTACGGGTTACCACGATTTTTCGACTAAAATGCCTGGGCTAATACCGTTTGGAGCCCTCTGATAACTCGTTTCATAATCATAGCTTTTTTCTGGGGACTTAATTTCCAGGGGACGTGATTTTCAGAGGACGCAATTTCCAAGGGACATTTTCTGGGTGCCGGTTTGTCCGGTACGTTATACATATTCGTATATCCGGGGACGTTTTTTCCGGTGACCATTTTTTCAGCGCAGGAGCGTGATTTCCTGGGGACGTTTAGTGAGGGACGATTTTTCCGGATTAAGACTCTCACAGAGGCAGCCGACGACTCAAACGCGAGCGCAGAGACAAGCTCACCTCTGACGAACGTCTCTTTGACACGATGACCTAACAAGCGAATATGCCTCATGGGCATGAGGCTCAGTAGCGCACTTCCTTTTTGGAGGATTAGTGAACGCAAGATGTTAAGTGATTAGGGTTCTACCGTCTTGGACAAAAAATTGCAATATGGCGGCCAAAATATCGACAGAATCATGAAATTCGGCTTGAAAATCAAAATGATCGTACTAGACAAGGGTAAGTTCCAAGTTTCATGAAAATCGTTCCACTAACAAGAGATTTCAATATGGCAGCCAAGATGGCGGCAGAATTATGAAACTCAGCTTGAAAATAGGAATGATCGTACGAGACAAGCGTAACTCTCAAGTTTCATGAAAATCCTTCCACTTATAAGAGATTTCAATATGGCGGCCAAGATGGTGGGGCAATCATGAAATTTGGCTTGAAAATGAGAATGATCGTACTAGACAAGGGTAAGTTTCAAATTTCATGACAATCGTTCCACTAATAAGAAATTTCAATATGGCAGCCAAGATGGCGGCCGAATTATGAAAGCCAACCTGCCTATTTGGTCCTTGAGGACCTAAGCTATCCACCGGATAAAGTTCAATCTTCAAGGGCTGTAGCTTTATTTCCCGAGGAGAAGTTCAACTTCATCGAAGTGCACAGGAGATCTCTGTTTTTTGAGAATAATGATAACGATGTATGGATAACAAAAATAGTGCCCATTGGCCACCCTTGGGGACATCAGCTATTAATCGGAAAAAAGTTCCAAGACTCTTGTTTCAATTCTCGAGAAGGAGTACAGCGTCTTAATTTCTGCACGGACTCGGACAGACAGACAGACAGACAGACAGACAAACCGGCCACATAAGCGTCATACTGTTACTTATATAAAAAAATGTTCTCCAACTGATTTCGACCTCCTGAACACTAATATCGGGTTCACTTTTGAATTGGAACATTTCTTTTTTATCGAAAAACCGACAAAATGGTAGCCTTGTCACATGATTTTTAGTGATACCTACCTACTTTTTTTTTTGTTATTGAGCGAACATCTTTCGTAATTTGAGTGCCATAATCCTTCAGGTACCTAGTATTGACTATTTCAAAATGTTCAATTACTAATTCGGCACGTCTGATTTTAAATTTGTAGGGTCGTGTAATATGCGCCGAGCCGTGGCTTTGCGGTCGTTTTCAAAAATTGATAACAATTGACCCAACGGTCGGATCGAAGTGGGGTTTTTGTCAAAAGAAAGTTCAAATTGTTCTCTAAATATAATGCCGTACATGCAGTGATGTATTTCATTAAGAAATTGTAGTTGCCTGCATATCGCAACTTTCTACATCTTACCGCGAATGCCAGCACTTGATCGGCGAAGCCGCCCTACACCAAAATGTTATTTTTGTAATTGTTCATGATTATTTCGGCAAAATTTTTCTTGATTCGCGTACCAAGGCCATGAGCTACCCATTCGAGTTGAAATATTTTCTGTATTGAATTTCGTTTTGTTCGGAGGAAAGGATATCAAGCACCAGCAAGCAACGAATAAATCATTTGCGGCCGAGCCGTAGTTTCGGAGTCATTTTCAAAAATTAATAACTACTAATCGGCACCTCGCACCGATGTGAAATTTTCATTAAAATAAAGTTCAAATCATTCTCTAAATATAACTTCGCATATGTATTACGGTAAAATGATAAGATCGGGTACTTCCTCGCATGTGATAACTTTCGAGATCAGGCCGGCTTCTGAAATGCAGCATTCAACGGCGATGCCGCGTCACACTAAATTGTTATTATTGTCATTGTTTATCATTATTTCGTCAAGATTTTTCTTGGTTCGGGATACAAGGTCATGAGCTACCCAATGGAGTGAAAAATTTTCGCAAAAACCTTTTCGTCTAGGACTAGATGCGGGGACGGACGGACGGACGGACGGACGGACGGACAAAGCGAGGACAAAAGCGCCTTCCCGTTTGGAGAAGTGCGCTAAAAAAGTCGGGTCATATGTTTTGCAGATTGCATAAGTTTGAGATGAAATCGTAACATTTTGTCTACTTCCGAAGTACAAGTCCAATAGGTATACAACCGAATTCCGAAGATGAACAAATATTTTAACGGGCCCGCTAATTTTCAGGTTACTGAATACCTAACACAGTTTACTGCAGACCTTCAAAATTTAATTTTCAACAGGGGGTTGAAATTTTAACGGTTTAGATACTTATAGAATTGCCACTGTTATAAGAAAGTAAATCAACCACCTTACCATGACCCACCACACTTTTATTGTTTTATCACTCAAAGGTTGTAACGCCTTGTTTTGATCGAGACTCCATAACTCATACCTTTGGTATGTCAACAGATTGGTGCCTCGCTACATTATGAATTCATATAAAATAGCAGCGTCAGAGAAACCTCAAATTGTCTCAAACCTCAACGCTCAAACTTGATCTTGCCTTATTACTGCCCTGGCATGCCCTGGCGAGTGGCATGCGGTGGTGCGATGTGACGGGTCGAAGGAAGGAGGATGGATGGCGTCACCCCACGCGGCCATATGCTTGCTCTTCATCGCTGAAGCTGAAGCTGAAACCGCGGCGAGGTTCGCTCCAAGGATAGCTGACTAGCTGACTATCTGAGCTGCCGCTGCTTGCTTAAACACGGCTGGACGTCCGTCCTTTCCGCTGTAGCCATTGGAAACGGGTCTGGCCAGGCTCGCTACTAGCTGCTACACACATACACACAGACACACACACAGACCCAAAGCTCCTCTTTCCAGTCGGCAGGCAGCCCGAGGACATAAATCAGTTCCGTTCTGAATGATGGCACATTTGCAAGACCCACGCCACGGCGAGAGAGAGAGCCGCCAGGCCCGGCCCTCACGGATTATTTACACGCCGGAACTTCCGGCGGCTAGAGCTACTCCGCGCGTCATGCTTCGCGAGCTCTGGACGCCAAAATCGCACATTACAAATTTCCGTCTCGTCTTCCTTAATCCTTATTCTCATTCTCATGTATGGTTTCCTCATCCCTATTTCTAATGGATGAGTAAATTTCCAAATCGCCAAAAATGCCATCATTATAACACAAAACAGACATCTTTCGCTGCGATATGAAATCTGCGACAAATCCCAAGCGGCGGAACTTGTTCGACGCATCATCAGAAAAGTCGCGCCCAAGACAAACAACCGACAACAGGCATTTCCTGTTGTTGTTGACCTACCCCAACGAGGTCTGCCTGACAATTCAACATGCATTCGCTATCGATCGCTGGTATCTCTCTCCTTTCGTATATAGTGCGTGCTTATGTGTGAGTCTTTGTGTGTGCGTATTTCGATATATGAACCCTTTTATATGCGACACTCTTTTGGGGGAGCTTTCGGCAGCAATAAAGACCACGGTGAGGTATGCCGCATCGATAACCCTGAAAGCTCCGAGTCCATGAATATCATCTGTCGTCAACACAGCGTTGTGTGTGTAAGTATGCCTGTGTGTATGTGCAGCAAAATAATGATGATGAAGAGATATATCTGTTGGTAGGTGGACGGTGGACCGCTATGCGCTGCGCTTTATGGATTATGAAATGCGGTTCTCCGGTGCTCTCTGGGCCGCTTCACTGACCTACACTGCACCTGCATAATTGCGTAACACAGGATAAAAGGGCTCGATTTTTTAAGTCGGAGATGCGCCTAACGTAAACAAGTTTACCATCACTTAGGTAGCTAGGTAGATAGATAGGTGAGCATTCATCCTAAGAAAAAAAGCGAACCACGTTTTCATTAGTACACGGAGAAAAATTGCTAGTCACATTAACCAGAAATATGTAAAAATAAAGTTGATCAGCATTTCCATCAATACGCCGGTGGACCACAAGCTCTTCTATTACGATTGAACATTCGGTTATCGTTGGCATCACTAAACAGTAGGTACGCGGTATTATTTCGCGGCGACTGCCGAAAAATCCTACACCTTCCGCGTGTATTCCGCGTGCTCCGGAACGGCGGCACCTCCGCAATTTCGACTGATGTTTCTCACTCGGCTGTTGAAGTCTCCCATATTATTTAGATCGCCAAGTCATCGCGTGTATTTTGGAATGTCCAGTGCGAGCTTCGCACTTGTGCACTGCGGTCTGATGCGAACAGTCTAGAAAGACCGCGTGTGCTCCAGAATGCACGCGAGAATCGCCGCTCTTAACATAATTAAACCATGAACATACTTCCTATACAAAACGTGGCACTGGGGATTTTTGAAGCGAAGTTTCTGACTTGGTGGTGACGATAGGTGCTTAATTTTTATTTACTCATTGTCACGCCATTGTGGTATAGTTTTCTATCTTGTTTCTGGTTGCTGTGTTATTATTTTGCCGTTGAAAAATATGTAGGATGTCTTTACGTTACGAAATGCTTCTCAATCTCTTCCAGCGGGTTGAAAAAAAAACGAAACAGTGCAGCTGACTTCACGGCTATGGGCTATGTGCATGAGATAAAGCCGTCAACGCGTAGAACATACAGAGCCCATTGTGATGAAAATAAGAAATTGTTGTTGGACTTCTTTGACAGCAGACAGCTCTAACGTGGTTTCTTGGTCACTTGTTTTGACATTCATTTCTCGTGCATTTGCCTGTTGTGATCGGCAACTGCAAAATGGTCGACAGTTTGGTTGACGGTTGACATAATGACGGCAGCGAGAAGTAAAGGTTTTTCTCATGGATGGTTTTTATAGGGTTGCTAGATTATCGACAGCTTTGGCTGTACAAGGGTTACGCAATCATCCGTTACTAGGGGCCGATGGGAGGGGATAAAATTCAGCTATTTGTCAAAGTTGACCATGAGCGGAGCAAGCAGGAAATTCGCGGGGTCCGGTGCTGTTGCTGTCATTCTGTCTCACATTACCTAGCCCAGTCAATCTATGCAGACTTTATACCATAAATACCGGAAACAAATTCGCCTGAAGCTGATTTTTGGTTCAGTGAATCCTTGGACCATGAGAACCCACCAGTCAATTTTATCGGACTTTCACGGGTGTGCTTCATGGTCTTCCAGGTCTTCGAATGTTTTGACTTGCTGTAAATTGCAGTGCTCGCCTTACGCCTTAGGAGTACGTCTTTTTCTTCCCCTTTCCATACAACGCCCTTGTCTTATAGACTAGGCACATAACCGAAAATGAGAGAGTTCAGCGGCATTTACTATTATTGTTTGACAACATGACATTATAGACTAATTCGACCTCGCTGAATATGAAAATCGCGGTTTCCACTTCGAAAACTTTACCGGAAGCTTCAAAATCCAAGATGGCGGAAAGGGAGCAAGTAAACCGGAAATGTCTGGTTTCAGGGTTCTAGGAGTCCTAGGATTACAATTTAAGTGTCATTTTTTAAGTTTTTGAACTCCTCTGATCAATCGGAATTGGTTTTAAATTCAAGCTATACATTTTCCATGGTAATTATTCTAGCACTATGATTTTACTAGAAACCAGAAACAGACAGATTTTTTTTTGTTCAGTTCGATTCTGTTCACAATTTTCATGATCCCAAGTGTATTTGTTTGGACCGGGTGATACAAAACAACAGCAGTTACACTTTATCTGGATAAAATTATGAATATGTCAGAGGCAGTGTGAGTCAAAGAGCATGAAATTATCTATTTAGCCCAGTCAACGAGAAAAAAATAGCGAAAATAAATCGTGTACTTTTAAAAATTAGTAAGGATGATTTCGAAAGCTTGTTGATTATTGTGTGAAAAGTACTCATCGATATAGGAGGTGTAGAGTCGCCGTCATCTTGGATTATTGGTGTAATTGGGTATTTTTTTCAATTATCTCGATAAATAGCGATCCCATCGGAAAACGGTTTGGTTCAAATAAAAGTCCATCAAATTGTCTACAAAAAAGATGCGTACCACTTTTACGTATCTGCCGTAGTTCCAGGAAAATTGGCCTGGGAGCGTCGGGTGTGAGTCGTAGGGCCGATATCCAATTTCTCACGGTGTCCATGAAAAATCACGCTAAACTGCAATGCGATGCTGTTTTGGCAATCTTCGTTGTTGTATAAATGACCAAGTCATCTTGTGGTTTATATCGGTTCAGAAATTACTCGAATTTATGCACCTTAGTTCTTCTAAGTAAGAGTAGATTCTCATGATTTATGACCCACCACCCTGTATAATGAATTTTTTGTCTAATGCACCTTGTTTAATGAATGGATCACTGATTATTTTCCCTAAACTTTGTTTCGAAATACCTTTAAGTAACCAAAATACTGGGGGCTAATTTTTTCCCGTTGACTCTTTCATATTTTTCAAAAAAAAAAACCTGTAATCTTATGCACTAACGAAGGTTACCGAAAGCAGTGTGGCGTGATTGAACCGCCTATAGAAATTGTCAATTAAAAAACAAGTTTTTTTTCAAGTTAACTTGTTCGAGCTTGTTTTTTCCAAATTTACACATTATTATTATTATTATTCGTTTATTGTATATTTGAGAATACATAATTCCCATGACAGTGGGTCAGGTGGGATACAGCCATAATTTTGAACAGCACAGGTACAATGTAATCTCCATTGATGAAGATATAAAAAAAAAACAAGACAAACAATATTAAAAACAAACACTACTCATTTCTGCTAAAAGTTCTCAACTGCAAGACACCCACAGTGTAATTGAAAATTTTTCTACCTAAAGCCTTATTGAGATTGTCTAGGGCAAAAAGCAGTTTTCTGAAAGTTCTCAAATTAGGTGGGAGAGAACATCCAAATTTACACATCAGATTCGAGTTCAGGAGATTGAATTTAGTCGGAAACGATACCAAACTTGTCGTGATCGGTTTTATATGGCCTGGAAAACAAATAGAGCTACCTAGCAGGGCTTCGCTTCCCCCCCTCTGACTCCCTTTCAACAATGATCGACACTTTTTGTGCCAAAATAGTATCAACATGATGTGATACATTGAATTACGACGTATTTGCATCCAATGGATTAAAGGATTTCATCTCCTCCAGTTTGAGTTGCTTTTTCAACCCTCTTCTTTAATCACTCAGAACCCCGAGGTGCGATTTTCGCAGATTTTGAACAAGTAATAGGGCATTCAATTTTAAACAGAATACCAAATTTTTAAAACGCCCATGTTATTTCCGAGATTGTGACGATTTTTTTACCCTCTTTCCCGTACTGATTTGACTGAGGTGCAAAAATTTGAATTTGGCGGGCTCCGCGTTTACTGGAAGTGGCCCGTCATTAGCCATATGCATCGTAAGACATTTTATGATCTACTTCTTTTCGTTTGAGACCAGTTCGGGCTCAATCTGATCATTTTTGCGGCCGTGGTGCGAATTACAGGCGAGTACTGCAATTTACAGCGACTCAACTCAAAACATTCGAAGACCTGGAGGACCATGAAGCACACGCGAGAAAGTCCGAGAAAATTTCTACTGAGTTCTCATGGTCTAAGGACTCACTTGACTAAAAATCAGCTTCGAGCGAATTTGTTCTCGGTATTTATGATATAAAGTCTAGATTGACTGGGCTATACCATGAGCCCCCGCGACGCATGTATGACTTGCCTGTTGATGGAAAAATTTATAACTCCTTAACTGTGAGTTTTGGAGCAACCAAACTTTCCCGAAATATTTTTGAAAGTTTTCTCCACACATGATCCCGCACATGTATAGACTTATTTTGAAAAACTGATGTAGTTCCCCATAGGTCGAAGTTTTTGTGTCAAATTTTTGTACTTCTTGGGTTTCTAATGATTTGGAAAGACAACTATGAACATTTGAAAAATGAAAACTGTTCTGAACGCTTGAAAAATGACCCAGCATTAGAACTATGTAAAAAAATTTGCCGTATTTACTATGGTTTTCGACTTCTAGCTGGTTGAACGCAAAAAATTGGAAAAACTTGAAATTGGAAAAATTGTCGAAAATAGGGGCTCCGCCCCAGAAGGCACCATTTTTCGTTCTGGAAACCGGGATTTTCGGATCCAGCGGGGTCGAATTAGCCTGAAAGTTTTACCGCCAACCGGTAACCTTTCCATGCCGCTGAACACAGTTTAGAGAGCACTTTTGAAAAATTGAGCCTAGACTATTATTGTCACACGAAGATACAGCATGTGCTAACAATACAGCGTCTTCCATACCAGTAATCTGCGCTGTATCTTACTGGTGTCAGGTTGCAGCATGAGGACACGGTCACCGAGATGGGCGAGGGCAATGAGCATTACGTGGAGACGATGTTGTCGACGATGATGGCAGTGCTTCCTGATGATGCCACTTCTACGGCTGTATTGACGATAACGAAGTCGGCAACGTTAGGTGCCTGCCTAACTCCTACTCCTTTCTGCTCGAAGCGCATCCCCAGCAATCTCAGCATGTCTATAAACCCAAATTTGTTTAAATCGTTGCTTCAAAACTCCTCTGAGGCGGTTGCTGTTGTCTGCTCATCGAAAATCATATTTGGACAAAACTTTCTGGCAGCACGTCGTCTCTGTTCTTCTCCTTTGGTGCTGCGGGTTGGTCACTGTACCCATCAAACAAAACAGCAGCTGATGGATATTTCCTCTGCACATTTGCTACATACAAATGGCTCTGGACAGGTTCTGGGTACCAAAATGAACACATCTGACGTTCGTGACAGCTACAGCCCGTTGGGACGGACGCCTATGGCCTTCCGCGATGCCGACAGCTGTCAGTCCTTGACTCCGCGAGGCCTGTGAGTAAACAAACCAAGGATGTCTATTGGCGAAAATCTTTTCCGCGTGGTGGCGCTGTACGCAATAAAACATGGTGGCCCAAGAGGCCTTGACAAATAGGTAGTAAACGCAGTGCGCATTTACATCACAATTCACAACAGCTGTCAACAGTGATAGCTGTCAGTGAAAGCGTAACAGTCACGAACTCGTAACAGTGGGCCAAGAACTGGAGGTTCGTTGGGAATGGAATTTCGTTGCAGTATCTCTAACTTATTTTTGTTTTAGAAAATGCCGATAATACAGATTCATTTGCCCAATATTTATGGTCATGTTGGTGACCAAATCAGCCCCCTCTCGACAAAGTGCGAAGAAGTGATTGAGGCAGGTCATTTAATCGTGTGTGGGGTGACTGGGGCTCACTGTGACTGAGACTCTTGTGCTTTGTTATGTCTCATAAATGGATAATTGAAAACCATTTGGAGGTTGGGTTCTGTGGACCAGTTGTTAGAACAGTGTTGTGAACTCGTGAAGCCATCTCCGATAAGCCAGTGAGAGCAGACGGAGAGCCTGGAGATCAACGCCAGCGGTATTGAGAGAAGATACCTGGCCTGCAAATCAGAATCCGTCACTCGCCTCATCAGTTCAGATTTAGAACAACTCAATCGTTATGAAAATATTTTCCATTGTAGAAACACCAACATCAACCGATGAGCTATGATTAAACTTATGATTGAAGAATACTCAATTATTATTGATAAACTATGATTTTTATTATTCTAGACAGCGGTAAATGCTTATTAGCTACTGAAATTTCACTTTACAGTCATTGTATGAGTCGTACGATTACTCCAAAAGAATGTTCATCTTTCTGGCCTAAACGGTAATTGTTGGCACATTTTCGTGATGCGTCCTGTTGTACCTATGCCTTGTCTTGTGGGGGCTTAGTATTTCCACCTTGTGTGCAAGGGGCTCACACAACTCAACATCTGTAATGTAAAATAAGCATTCAGAGATTGCATTTTTCGGCCAGCATTTCACCAACTTACGTATCGTTTTTTGCAGCTGCATTGTGCATTGTGTCCATCGGCGTATACTAACGCAGTAATTCAAGTCAAACTACAACCAGAGCTACAACACTCACTCGCTCACATTCACGACGATGTGGAAAACAAGGAAGACAAAAAAAATTAATTATTTTTCAACTGTTAAAACTGTCAATATTCTTATGATTTGGAGTAGGTACTGTCAACTGTCGAGTGCTACTGCGCTACGGCGCTGGGCTGTGCGCTGGGTACCTATTTGTCAAGGCCCCTTGGGCCACCATGTTTGACTGCGTTCAGCGCATTCTGGTGGCCGCTGATTTTCGCCAATACTACTGGCTGGATAAGAAACTTCGCCGCCATCTTGAAGCTTGATTTGAATCTGTGACCGTCGGGATTGTCATCGTGACATTCGTGATGGACGCCGCCAGCCTCTTGTGCATCCATGGCGAATTATCGTTGATTATGCCGCGCAAGCCCAATAGTGTTCGCAACAAGCGGACCCCGCAACATAACTCACTTTTTGTTGCAGGTAATTGACTAATTGCTATCATTTTACAAGACCGGGCCCATACCGGGCCTGGCAGCAAACTTCTGAACGACAGTTTCGAGCGTGCTCCGACTGCACGTGACTATGGTTACGGGTGGCGGACCAGTCGCGGACAATAACACATCGACCGTCGGGATTGTCAAATCTCGGCTTCACCTTTCTACGTCAAAACCGGCGAAGCTTCTTGTCCAGTCAGTATAGACGTCCTTGAAACAAACGGTTCGCCAGAATGCGCTTCCCTTACGCCGGCCGGCCGGTCGCGTGATAATCAGGTTCCCTAGGTTTTTCTCAACACAAGCGCCACCTAGTGAAATCTTCGCCAACTAAATCGAGTCGAACAAGAACTTCACGTTCCGCCGCGGCGCTACATGTCATGCATGTAGCCCATGGAGGCTACAACAAGGTCTACCATGCTACACTCTTGAGCAAAAGTTAAGGACCACTTTTTTGAATATGCATGACTTCCAAACGCGTTTTTAGATTATAACGAATTTTTGCACTGAGGTGGTCTCATGTATTGTAAAGACAAGTATAAAGTGGCGCACTCATCAATGCATAGGTTTGCGGTAGAGGTCTTCGACTGTTACTTTGCCGAAATGCATAATTTTCACTAAAATCAAAGCATTGCATTTTGGACTAAATGGGAGTTCATCCAATAAAAAAGGCTAGTTTGCTTTGCTACAATGTGCCTCAGCAAGTACCATGCTTAGTTTATTCACTGACATCTTCCATCTTCAAATCTTGATAACCATCTCTTCTTATTGTTTAAACAATGTTAAATGTACTGCTTAGCCTTGATTTTGGTTGTAAACAGTTCATTCGTGTATTTATTGTAGTTTTGCGTCAACGCCTTGTAATTGTGGCCACTCTTGAGCCTCAAAAACAAGAAATTCTTTATGCAGACTGTTATTATATAAAGAATAAAAACAAGACGAAAAAGCAAACGAAAATGTCAAAATCTTGATCACTGGAAAGAAAGAAGTCATCAATTTCATCACATGCCGATAAAACACCTCTGCAGTGACCAAAGAAGAGATGGTCAATTTCTCCAGTTCTTTTCAGAAAAAGACATTTGTCAAGTGTCATCAAGAGATCAAGCGACTAGTAACAACCTCTAGTGATCATTTGTCATCCCTTTTCAAGAGTTTAAATCACTCTCACGCCATCAGGCCTTTTCGAATGCAAAGAAGTTGAAAAATTAAAGTCAAGTTTGTTGCGCTTCACTGAGTGAACCCAAGGACGGAAAGGGATGATGGCCATACTCAGAGATGTGTATTAGCCTTGTGTTTAAGTGTAAAAACCACCAAGAGCATCTGACGATGCAGAAAACTGAAAATCGGTGTTTGTTTGAGCCCCTGCAGTGTGAAAAACAGCTCAAATCAAATGACGTTCCCAATCGGGGACGTTGGGAGTATTGTATTGTATAGGGACTGGTCAAAAAAATTCCTGTCCACACCATGATGAAGCCACCTCCAAACGGAATCCTGGGTAAAATGCAATCTGCATGAAACGCTGTCTACGATGACATCGTACACGATCCCGCCAGTAGTGCGGCGGTTAGTAAGAACCACCTTGCATTTTGTGATAAAAGCATGAAATTTGGCACATACGCTCTACAGACTGTCCTTCACTATTTACGAGGCGGACCCACGATGGAACCGCCGTGCAACTGTCAGAATTGGCATTTGCCTACCTTCCAGGGGCAAAAACTGAAGTAGGTTATCAAGCTGATTCAAAAGTGACGTCTATCAATGCAGTAGATCTTCACAGTATAACTTGACTAAAACAGATGTCAATATTACGAATGGAGGGGGAATGGGAGGGGATAGTTCTAGCCGCGGCACAGATTTTTTTTATTTGTTAATTTCGGACGAAATTGACAGGTTTGGTGTCGTTTCCGACTAAATCACATCTTCTAAGTTCAAATTGAATGTTGTAGTTGCAGTTTGAAGAAAATTTTTTTTGTTTGGTCGAAAAAAATATATTTCAGAAAAAAATCTTAGTTTTTTTTCATTTTGACTTTTATCTCAATCCCGAGCATTCGAAGTGGAAATCCCTATCTAGTTCACTTTTTCAAAGCTTCCTGTACATAAAAACCATGTACGAGACCTGATTTTTACTTTGACAAGATCGTGAGCCTCATTTGTTCCTGAAGTCGTAGAAGTAATATCCAATAATTTTATTAATTTTCATGTACGAATGAAGGTGTGCGTGCAAAGCCTTGCAGTTTGCAGACGGAACCGCCGTGCAGCTGTCAGAATCGCCGCGATACCTTTTCACGCACACTCCCATTCGTACATGAAAATGATTGCATATTACTTTCACGACTTCAGGAACAAATGACGCTCACGAACTTGTCAAAGTAAAAATCAGGTCTCGTACATGGTTTTCATGTGCAGGAAGCTTTGAAGAAGTAAACTAAAGAACGATTCCTACTTCGAATGTCTTGCATTAGGATAAAAGTCAAAATAAAAAAAAAGCCTAACATTTTTTTCTGATATATATTTTTTTGGTAACAAAACAAAATTTTTTTTTTTTCAAACTGCAATCACAACATTTAATTTGAATTCAGAAGATGTAATTTAGTCGGAAACGACACCAAACTTATCAATTTGGTCCGAAATTAACAAATAAAAAAATTGTTTGTGCCGCGGCTTGAACTATCTCCTCCCATTCCCCCTCCTTTTGTAATATTGACATCTGTTTTGGTGAAGTTCTACTATGAAGGTCTACTGCATTGATAGACGTCACTTTTGAGTCAGCTCGATAACCGACTTCAGTTTTTGCCCCTGGAAGGTAGGCAAATGACAATTCTGACAGCTGCACGGCGGTTCCATCGTGGGTCCGCCTCATAAATAGTAAAGGAGAGTCTGTAGAGCGTATATGCCAAATTTCATGCCTTTATCACAAAATGCAAGGTTCTCCTGAAAAATGGTCGTTAACCGCCGCACCACAGTCCTTTCCTGTCAGGGAGATACGTGTTTCACCTTTGTTGTTTTTGACCAGTCCCTGCCCATTCACGAAAAACGAACAATCCTGATTGAAAACATCATTTGATTTGAGCTGTTTTTCACACTGCAGAGTTCAAATAATCACCGACTTTCACTTTTTTGCGTCGTCAGATGCTCTTGGTGGTTTCTACCCTCGAAAGATTCGCCGAAGTCGAAAAACGCGTTTGGAACTGAATGGAGACTTCAATGGTGAGTTAAGATACACTGTCTATTTTGGCGGAGGCGCAACAAGGGAAGCACGCGAAAGGTGTGTGATTTTTCGGGAGTCACCTAGAAATCTTATGCCGGGGTCACTGTGAAATCTGCTGGAGGACCCATGGAACAATGAGGAACACTAGTCGGGAACATATAAAGTACCGTCCTCGGCCTAGACAGGAGTTATGAATGCGAAGTGGTAGAGAGCTGATAGAGGCGAAGTAGTAATCTGCGATATTCCCAAGTAAATAATAGTAGTTTTCATGACAATTTTGTGTTGCAGTGGACATGCGCAAGATTTGACAGTTCGGGTCGGCTAGCACCAGAGGTATAGAGTGGGGAGAATGATAACATAGCTGTGCTAGTCTGGCAGGCACGCGAAAGTCGAATTTTCGCCGACCGGCAAGGAACGTGAGCATGCGCTCTAGACCTGATGAAAAGTACTATTGTTGGCGTGTATTTATTGTAGTATGCAGTAATAAACAGTGTCTGTTTTAAAACGATCGTCCCAATTATGTATAATCGGACCTGTACGCGAAATACTTAACAATAGGTATTAGTATCACTTTGTCAGATGGATGACAGGTTGCTGAAAAAAAGGCCCATGGGGGCTTATTGAGAAAAGCTGTAATTGCAGAAATTAGTCCCAGATGAGATCAGGACATCGTAAAACTGATTAAAACGTTCATAAACCAATGATATTTTTTGAGTACTTGAATTTAGCAATGATGAATACAAATATGCATTTTAATCTCAAATTCAAGACGTTTGGCCGTAAGTCCAAAGAATAATTTGAATGTGACGCTTCTAGCGCGATTTTTTAGGTGCTAATGGGCTTTTTTTTCATCAGCTAGTGGGATTTTTCCAATTTCAGACGAGACAAATGATGGAAACAAGTATGCCAGTGCCAGAAAACTTTGATGGAACGCATTCTCTTTCAAATCTTTGACTTCATCTTGATCCAGTCAGATTAGGTACATCTTCCGCCTTGCACAGGATTGATGACCGTGTAAAAGCTTTTATTACAGTTTTCTGGCAGATTTTCAATGACAAGTATGATTTCAATGACCTTGTGCTTGTGACAGAGGCTTTTATGATTGGTTCAGTTTCGAATGCGTAGGTAGGATACCTACACTTATACCGTATGTTCGTTGAAATCATGAATTAGGGTCGGCTATGGAACTAAAAACGTATGTCGTGAATTCATCAATAATCACTCAAATTTGATGTCAACATGATGAGCCGTCGTCATGGAATACATTTTGGACATACGTTTCTAAGTTCGCAGCCTGCCCTAATTCATGATTTTAACGAACATACGGTACAATAAAGGAGAATGCCTAGGTTCCTGATTTGCTGAGGGATTTCACTTATGTATACACTTCATACTTATGTATAGAAAGACAATGTTTCTTGCTCAATAAACACATCATCCACAACGAAAACATCATGATCGAGACCTTTTTAATCCTCTCCCAGGAAGACTTTATCGCCAAGGCGAAGTAAAAACTGCAAATTGGAAGCTGTAGACTTGCGGGTTCGCTTCAAGCCCTAGCTCTCTCGAGGGAGGCACATTTCGAGTGCGATTTTCGAGTCCCCTCGAAAATCGTGGCGACTCGTGTGCGAGCGTGTGCTTCCCGCCTCCGCGCGTCGCACGTTCCTAAATAACTAAAGCGTCGGTTTTTGCAAAATTCGCGCCGGAGCTCCCGAAACGGTGACGGTGGCATCGCCGGCGGTAGGAGGGCAGCTCCGGCCTTCCACATGTATTATTTAGTCCCTGGTGTTTCGAGAGAGCGAGAGAGCCCCCGTGCAGACGATATATATATATACACAGAGAGAACTGCGAGCTGGAGGGTTGGAGAGGTGGAGGTATAAACAAAGGGCACTCAAGCGGACGTCGGACGGGCTAATTCTTGCTAATGGGTCTCACACAGAGCGAGAGAGCCTCGCCGGCCCCGCCGGCCACAAGGATAGAGAACCACCACCGCCGCCACTATGATTTAGGGATGACGCGGCGCGCAGTTAGTCCCCCCGAATCGCGGGTTCAATAGCCCGCGACTGACCCTCGCCGGGCATCTCGCTCCCGGTCGAAGGGCCGCGGCGCGAAGCATCTCTGTCTGTCGGGGGGGCCAGCAGGGCCAGGCGATGTGCGCCCGCTGTGCTCCGCAAGCATCAAGCCATCGGCTGGCTGCGGGGTGGTCGATGGTGGCGGTGGGTGCTGGACCCGGCGTCTTCCACTGCATTGCCGATTCGAGATTAGGATATCGCCAGCGCCAGCAGCGTGTGCGGATGGTTTCCGCCCGCCGCCCCCTCGCGAGCGCTTTCGCCCTTGCTTGCTTGCGGAGCAGATGGCTCTTTAGATTTCGAGCTCTGATGACGGTGCTTGGGCTTGGGCGAGCTCGTTCGCTGGCTTGCCTTGCCTGATGCCATAGTCCTGCCACCCGGGCGACTCGGGGGGGTTTTTACGGCCGCGCCACGTCGCTGATTGTGTCACGGTTTCTTCACCCTCTCCTCGCGCGCCCTCCTTGCAGCAGCAGCAGCAGCATAACAGCATCACCTACCACCAGCGCCGACCGACCCAACTCGACCCTCATACCACCCATCACAGCCTCCGCCGCCATCGCCGTGCCAGCGTCGCGCCTCGTTCAAACTCAAATTCCCTCTATGTTCCCGGCGAAGCGACGCGACCGACCGTCACACGCAAAAAAAAAACATCCGCCAGCGGCACACAGCATCAGCATCAGCAGTATTGTTCGCGGAAAACCGTTACTTCCACACGGTCGCTCTTCACGGGTGTATCCATCCGGAGCATTCAGGGCGTCAAATCTAATCGTTGCCATTACGGCCGTACTAATGAGAGCGTTTAATTAGGGACGCGTCAAGAGGGAAAATCATAACATCACTGTTCGTCCGCACCCTTTCCACAGCTCTGCATGCATCCCTCACCCACGTTTTCATCTATTTTGAACTGATTTCTATATAATCATTCGAAAGCAATTGCTACTTATCTTATAGATATGCAAACGGTTTCACATTTCCAATAAGTAGGAGGCCCGCCCAGTCGATAGATAGATACCTACATTATTGGAAGTGAAAAACAAAACAAAAATCTGTAAATAAAATTATTGTTTGTCAAAATATACTCATACTGATTTTCAGGGTCGTCTCTAGACATTTGGCCGCCCTCGTGCAAAAACTGTTAGGCCGCCCCTTTTTCCATTTCTTTAAATGTTGAATTTTGTATACAGCTTCTTCAATTTAAATTTTATTTCATGAAAATAACAGAAACGGCGACTGGAATTGCAATTTTCGCATTTTGAACCAATTTTTTTTTATTAAGTAAGTAGTCGATATTATAATAAACAAATAAACGAAAGTTAACTTACCTACCGGACGGTTTGTGAATAAGATAAAATAACTTCAAAATAAGACGCCTGACTTCTTCTCGTGTCTATTAGAAATAAACAATAACTACACTTGTATTGGCGAGTTTCAAGATCGAATACGCCATCTGACGGCCAACGTGTAAACGACGTTTGTGCACGGATCAACCGCAGATTTGTGTGGGCTCTTATGAGCGTTGCGGTGTTTGGTGATTTTAATTGATTCCATCTGACTTAACGCGGCGTTGATTTTTTCCAACAAAGTACGTGAGCCACGCACGTTTCATTATCTTGAATATACTAGGTGTCGTCGGTTGCAAAAGCATTGCATTTTTAAATAAGAGTGGCACGTGTACGACGACTGGCAAGCAAAAGTGGCATCAGAATGGGAGGTGGTAAGATTTGTGATTTTGTCATAGTGACAAAAAGTGGCGGAGAATTTGTTGCGTTTCCGAGTGCGAGTCGCGCTGTGGAAACCGGAAAAAGGAAGAGTTACATTTTCACCGTTTCCCGTCGAAAGCGAAAGACGCAAGTTGGGTAGTCAAGATGACAAACAAACTTGGCACTGTGGAAAATATGACTACGAGAAAAGCCTGGGAAGTGTGCTGAAAATAGGAACTTTAAATGGCTGCACCGAAGAAGCACAGCTGCGATATGTTTGCATGTCCCGGACTGACCTGCTTTGCAAGTGCATTTAAACGTTCCAATTTCACAGGAACTCTCGCAGGAACTTCTACTACTATTTCTTTTAATTACAATCTCAGTTGCCTCGTGAGGAGATTCATACAATGCGCTTGTTTGTAAACACAATCCAAATATGTCTATGTTTGAACTGAAGCTTGATTCGGTTCGCTTTCGACCATACAACACAAGAAATTGTGACTTCAGAATTTCCTCTCCCATCAGTATCCCATCACGATAGATCGAGAATCCGTTGAGGCTTGAGGCGATCCAGTGATTGAAAACCTTCATAACACTCAATTCGCTTCTGCCATTTTCGAGTTCCACCGCAATAGGTACCAATTAACCACGTTTCACGTCTGGAGGACATTAATAATAATAATAAATAATAAATCTGGAGGACATTAAAAACCGCTTACTACTGATAAGATTTTTGAACGCGCGGGCAACAATCCGTGCCCTATCCGACATGTTTGTTTACATGCGAAGCGCATCAGCAGCGCCACCATCGGTAATGTTACTCGCCAATACCGAACTGCTTCTAAGTACTGTACTTACCAATCGATTACGATTCCGCCGCCCTTTGGTAGAAATCAAGAATTTAGCAAGGATCTTTCAAAATCTGATTTCATATTCACGTGTTCTAAAGGTAGGTATCCATCATACCGTTAAAAAAATGTTCAGGGGCGGCCGGGCCGCAGGCGTAAAATATGAAAAAAGAAACAAAAATTTCAAAATGTTCAGGGGCGGCCGCGGAGGTAAAATATAAAAAGCAAAAAAATAGGAAAGAAAAACGCATTTCTGCCCCGAAATGCCGCCCCCTGAATCTGGCCGCCCTTGTGCCATGCACGAGTTGCACGCCCGCTTAAGACGGCCCTGCAGTGATTTTTCACTTCTGATGCGTGCGTCAGCGTCGGCGTTGATCACCAACTAGAGCCAGAAGAGCCAAAAAGATTGATATGGAAGAATTGCGAATATCGAAACTATAAAATATGCTAATCCAAAAGAACTGCTTTTTTGATGTGTTTTTTAACAATTATATTAGCTTGTAGTATAGCTTGTCATGCCATAACCGACAAGAACATCTCCACTAGCTTTTTCTCCAAGAGCTTTGGAGTCGCAGCCCTTGTCGACACGCAGTGCCGTAACTAGGGTTGTTGGCGCCTGTGGCAATGTAGCAATTGTGCGCCCCAACAAAAGAAACATCCCAAAGGGTCCAGGCCTCTTCAGAGCGCCGCAGGCGAAATTTTTCTCAGATAATAATAATAATGCTAATAATAATCTCCAATTTAGCTGAGAGTTTTCATTTTCTCCCCCCTCCGAATTTTCGATCGTAATAGGAACACAATTATCTATGAAAAAAATTAAAAATGGCCAATAAGATGATGATCATGTTTCCAAAGTCTATCATAAAAAACTGGTGAAATCAATAATAAACTCATTCGGCTCCTAGAAAAATTTCACAAACCCCGGCCGTCCATCCTTTTGCAGTCGAGCTTCCCAACCCAGAAATAAAAACATCGAGACAAATTATTGATGTTTTTACACAAAAAAAGTCTTCAACAAAAAATAACAAAATACCAGTAGTACCTATAGCATAGGATGGGATGACAAAGATAAAAATTGAACAACAAAACAAAACTTGTCAACTTATTGACAAAATATTGGTACGTATTTCGCGTACGGGTTCAAATATAATTGAGACGATCGTTTAAAACACACACTGTTTATTACTGCGTACTACAATAAATACACGCCAACAATTATTTACTTGGGAATATCTTTGTGATTATTACTCGCTTTTAATCCGCTCGCTACCACTTTGCATTCCAATTCATAACTGCCCGTGAGCTGACGGTTGATGCCTTATATAGGCCTCCGAATAGTGTTCCCGAACTTTCCATCATCTTCCAGCAAACTCGACAGTGACCCCGCATACGATTTTCTAGAAGACTACCGAATAATTCCATCCATTTCGCGTATAATTCTGCCGTGCTGTAGAGCCGGCGCCGTCGCCAAATGAACAGATGTGTCTTCATCGAGCGTTGGAATCTCCCCATTTAGTTTTACGTACACGCACGCTCTGGAATGCACAAGAAAACTCCGCACTTGTACACTGCGATCTAATGGATGGAAGAATCCAAAAAGATCGCGTGTTTACCAGTATGCACGGAATCGCCGCTTGTAACAATATTTAGAATGGAAATAAAAAAAGATGCACGTTGCTACCCTGTTTCAAATACCTAAGTAACTGAAAATAAATTTCATCAAAAAAGAAATGGACCACCAAGCTGAACTTTTCTAGATTCAGATTCGGGAAATATGTCTATAATTTCACAAAATTCAAGCTCAACGTAGCTGTTTTATCGATTGGAAGTATAAATATCTTCGTTAATCTTTCGTGGCCGACAGAAGAGCGCAAATACGACTCGACAAGCTTCAGTTTAACTTGACGAGAGCTGAAACAAATTTTGTAGGATATAGAGAGGCCCCATCTCAGACTGATTCGGCGGCGGCGCTGGCGGAGGGCGCCGAGCGCGAGCGGTGCCTCATCCTCAGCATGCTACTTCTTGCAGCGCCGTGCTTTTTAATTTTATGCATTCTATGGCTGTTTTGAATCTTGTCATGGAAACGTGATAGAAAAAGTCGCCTTTTATTTTTTTTTATTTATAAAGTTAATGAAGTTGTGGGTAGACGTAAATATAGGTTGAGGTAAAAATTTATAATATAAATTGAAAAAATTCAGTAAAAGCTAAATTTTGCGCCCCTACAATTTTTGCGCCTGTGGCAAATGCCACCTTCGCCACGCCCTAGTTACGGCACTGTCGACACGTCTCCACAGCGCGAGATTCATTCTACGGGTTCACACTTGCCCAGGGTCTCTCCTTCCTTGATTGTTTTGCATGTCTTGTTCGGGTTAATGACTCTGATCGGAATTTTCGTCTTGTCCATGTTAATCAATGTCTCAGCCATGATGCAGCTGGCAGCTGTGTCGGGTTCGGCAATGCCGGCGACATGTCCTCCAGGTTGTCCGCTTTGTGTTGCCCACACGATTTTCTCGGAGTTAGCGGCTACACGAACGGTTTCAACCGAAAGTAGGCGGATTTCTTCAGCGGCCTTCATGAATATTCTAAGCGCCATTCCCTCGTCTCCGATCTTCAGCGTCCGCTGTCCAACATCCAGGATAAATCCGTATTTATCCATCAAGCTCAGGCCAAGTACTGAAGTCGTCAACAATGTGCGACCAGAAACTTTTCTTGCCGAATAAATCGTCCAAAGCGAATGTTCACTTCAGCTGCTCCGTACAATGTAGCAGACTCTCCGGTAGCTGTAGTCAAACGAGCGCCGTCCCTCAGGGGCACAATGCGTTGCCTTCGAAGTATCCCACGTCAAACAATGGACTTCGTGGCTCCGGTACCGATTAAATAACACGCAATAATTGTCCTCGTCAACCTTTCCACTCAGAAGAAGGCTATCGGGTGACTTCCGCAGTAATGAGACGGAGTAACTCCTGGAGCATTGAGGACTGCCAGCCGGCGTACGCCCCTCAGCGCTAGCTGAAATTAGTTTTCCTGATAGCGTCTCTCAGGGCTGGGTGTTCTCCGTCCCGGTGTGGAACGGTCACTTGAACACAACCTCTGCCTGCAGTCCCGACGCAGATGTCCTGGTCTTCCACAGCCGAAGCAACGCCGTCCTCCTCCAGCTCTTGGCTCGCCTTGGCGTTTGTTCCGACATGAAACGCCGAGGATTTCTTCGAACAGTTCCTTCATAGATTTCTCGGAAGTATGTGATGCTCTGGGTTCGTCAAAGTTCACCTCTTGAGACTATGAGGGCGCGAAGCATCTTTGGCTGCCACAATGCGAATAGCTTGGATGAGTGCGTCGCTGATGTTGGCTGGATTGCTGACTATGACCATCTGACGCAGATCTGGATCTCTTAGTCCGCCTATGAAAGCTTCTTTTGCGATGTCGGCCAAAACATCCGTTGGATGCGCTAGATAGACTAGGTGAACCAGCCTCAGGACTTCAGATTCGGATTCCTGGAGGCTTCCTTCGCTTTTTTGTGTTTTGGCCTTCAGCTGGGTTTGATGGATCTGCCGCACATGATTGTCCCCATATCGAAGCTCCAGAACCCTGGTCAGCTTGGCAAAGTTCTTCTGCTCACTCTTCGGAATCGTCTAGAGCAGCTCCAGTGCTGGACCTCTGAGAGCCAGGACTGGAGCAGCAGCTCTGTCACCTTCGCTCCATCCGTTAGCTCCGGCAGCGGCATCGAACTGCCTCTTATAGGTAGTCCATGAGCTTTTCCCATCGAAGTTTGGCAGCTTCACAAGATGGACACCCGCTGAATTGACCATCGTAGCACTGGCGACAGTTTTCTGGACCTGTTGCTCCAGCTTGGTCATGTTGGCTTCCATCGCTTCCATTCTTTCTTCTACCATCGGAACCATTCTCTCTTACAGCTTGTTTACACTTCCGTCGAAATACCGCGTTTGTTTCTTTCCTTTCCTTCAAGCGTTTTCTCCCCTGTCCCTAGTGAATTCTTTACTTCTTCCTTGTCTTCTAGACGCTGTTCTTGTAGTAGATTTTTCAACTCTTTCTCTTCAACGCGTTTCTTTTTCTGTTCTAGAAGAAGATTTCTCAATTCTTTTTTTTTTCTTCCAGACGCCTTTTCTCCTGTTCTTCTTTCTCTTCCAGACGTCTGTTCTCCTGTTCTTCTTGAAGACTTTTCTGCTGCTGCATCATTGCCATGATGCTCGCCAAAGTGTCTTCAACATGCTTCTCGTCTCCGTCATTTACAAAGCATGAATGTTCCGAACGTCCTGTAGTCGCCGGCCGAGATATTACTCTCAATTATACCGCTTTTTGACACCAAATGTTACGTATTTCGCGTACGGGTTTGATTAAAATTGAGACGATCGTTTTGAAACACACACTGTTTATTACTGCGTACTACAATAAATACACGCCAACAATTATTTATGCTTGGGAATATCGCCGAGACTACTTCTCTTCTATCGCACTCGATCACTCCATATTCCGACTAATTAATCTTGAATGTTCCATAGGTCATCGAGCAAGTTCCACAGTGACCTGGCATATGCATGGCTTCTAGGCGGCTTCCGAATAATCTTATTTCGCGTGCAATCCCAACGTGCGGCAAATTCGGCACTTCCGCCAAAATGGACAGATGTGTTTTGACCCACCATTGAAGGCTCCATTCAGTTCCACAGGCAAAAGCCTACACGCGTATCCTGGAATAGACCAGAGCTCCGCACTTGCACACTACGACCCAATGGGAAGAGTCTAGAAAGATCGCGCGCTCTTCAGAATCGCCACTTGTAATCGTAATACATAGATCATTTTGTAGAAAATTCTATTTTGCATCTTGCATGATTATCTTGCCCTAAAGTTGATGTTAGAGTTTAGACTGAAAGAAATATTGGTCACTATGGCAACATAATACAATCCGACGCGATGATTGGCTTATCAATGCCGTAAATCAGTGGCTCCGCTAACTTGAAATTCAGCTCTGACCTCGGGTTCCACCAAACTTTTATCAACGCGATAAGTTCATCACTCTGATAGTAACTAAGCAACTGGCCATCCTATTGGCTGGTGCATAACAACTATCAGCGTGATAGATTTAATCTGCTCTTAAAATTTTGGTGGAACCCGAGGCAAGAGACTAAAATTACCTACTGTTCAGTTGAAACAATATTAAAAAAATCTTCGACACCGAGAAAAGAAAATAATATAAATTTAGCTCGTCACAGTCCATCGGCTCAAACTGACTGAATAAGCGCGCCAAAAACATCAGCGTCGGGCGTATCAAAGGACTTTTCTCAAGGATTTTTTGCTCACTTCACGTTTCCGAACGTTCGCAAGATTTCGATGCAAACCTGACGAAAATATAAGCTCATCTCCTCACATTTGGGAGCTTCCAAGTGGCGCCTCCACTATCTCTAACGGGTCAATTATCTGGATTCGTTTTGAAGGTCTCCATTTTGCAAAAAACAACTATGTAACTCACTTGGAAACTAAGAATTGAGTACCAAAATGGTGGATGCGCTGCCTAAACAACTTGCCGTGCAGCTGGTGGAGGCCACATCTAGGAGAACAGCCCTATTCTGCTCGTAAGATGTTTTCTAGCGATCTTGCCAACGGAGAAGTTGCCATGGCAAGGGGTCTTCTCATTGGTTGTCATCATAACAATGTGCTGATTGCAGATAGATATAGCTAACAATTTACGAACAAAAGATGGGGCTGAAGTATGGAAACGAAAAAGGGAACCATAACCATAATTTTTTAGAATTTTAAACAGAACAATGATCATTACATCTTCTGGATTTGAAAAATAACCCTTTTTCTCTACATAAGTACCTAAAGGGTGATTCATTCTTCACAGAAAGCGCGTTTTATTTTAAAGTCTTACGGTAGGGCAATCAAATTTTCAGGATATGCTTTATCAATCATGTTCTTTAATGAAATTTGGGCGTTACTAAAACAAGGTGATTAAAACGACGAAAAAGAAAACTTGTAGACACATTTTTTCATATTTTGAATCATTGGTATTTCATTTAAACGGCAAGGATATGATCAACAAAGCATATTCTTGAAAATTCAACTGATCAATGATTGAAAGACTTTCGAATAGAACGTGACTTTCCGGAGAATGATCTACGGAGAATGAATCACCACGTGAATTTTTTTTTTCGGAAGTCATTAGTTCTAGATCAGCCAAATTTTGGGAAGTTGCTTTGTTAGTCACGACTTTTCTAATAATGCTGTTTCAAATACAGAATGATTGAAAATATGTGAAAATAATCTAGAATTCGGCCGGTAGCGCGAGGGACTCCGTCTTTGGTAGCAATTCTAAGGTTAGTGGCTCAAATCTGGCACCGGGCCAAGGGCCTTATTCTTGAAACGGGAAACAAAGTTCTCATGTGGTGTTGCTATGCAAGGAGAGCTATAATTGACTCTTGCCTAGCAACTACACATGTGAACTCTGTTCCCCGTTTCAAGAATAGGACCCCAGGCGAATATTTTCATGCGCTCTCTAGTACCTTGGCGTGTACTACCGTGCAATCTCGTCAAGGGGAAAAGAGTGAAACGAAATGGACACCGGAAAAAAGGGCGCTAATTACCTCGATGTTGATGCGTTCATAAAATGGTGGGTGGTGTGCGAATCACCCAGCGTCGCTTTCAGAGTACTGAGGCGGCGGCGGCACGGCGCCAAGGAGGTACTGCCAGTGACTACACGGATACCCGCCCACCGCAAAAAAAATCTGGAATTATTTTTTGTCTTTTCGAATCACCTGTACCTATTTGCAATGACCCTTTTTTCTGGAAAAACGTATTCATGAGAGCATCTGTATCGGATGAAAGAATTTTGAATAATACACATGTTCCGTAGAAAATGAATTACCCTGTACAAAAGGTCGCCTCTCCCTCTGTACGTATGTATACCTACCCTAAATGAATACTTTATAAATCCTACGTGCCTCTTTTCTTGTCACATAATTTATTTACATATAAGTAATTTGAAGATGTTCTGTACGAGTTTATTGAGAAAATCAATGCCAAAAACGCTTAGTCCTAAACTCGGGTATCAAACAACTCAGCAGCCCGGGATGAATGAAAGCAGTTTACATTCATAACGACAGTAGTAAAGTGGTCTGTGTAGATCAATAATAATAATAATAATAATAATGATAATAATAATGCACCAAGCATTGTGAATGACGACGATAATGTATTTCAAAAACGAGCCAATGAAATTCGGTTATCCCATGCTCTACATCCCTGGATGAAAATCTATCGGAAAGAGTGGGATAGGGAATCACGTCGTTCATGTTCATAGCATTACTAGTACTACAACACTGGCGTGTGTGTGTATGTGTGAGTTTGTTGAGTGGTGTGGTAGTGAGAGCGAGTTTTGCAGCTCTTTACAGTTTTCCGATTGCCCGGAGTTATTTTATTTTACCCACCTGTTACTCGCAACAGTTTGTCGGACGTAATAAAAGTAATAAAACAAACACCAGGGGTGCACAATTTTTTAGAAATTCTGTCCCCATATCTGATTTTTATAGACACTTGTTGCTGGGCTCTCTCTCTCTCTCTGCGCTTAAGCGCACCGAATAAGGTATACCGCCCCTCCGTCCCCGGCCGCCCCCTCGGCAGGCCGCCCTTTGGCTTAATACAATTTTAAAGTGTTATTCTAAAAGAGAGAGCACGAGCAGAAGAAGAGGGGTGACGACTCGGCGTCGGCGACAAAGTTGATTTAAATATTCATGCAAATGATGGGGTCGTAGAATTTTAGTGTTTTACAGCGCCAGTTAATTATTTAATTCCGTTTGGGATGGGGGGAAGTGAAGCGTTTATGCAAATATTGACACTACTAACACTAATAGGGCTATCAATTTAGGAAGACAATGATCTCTCTATTCTTTTATTCGGTTTTATACATTTTCAAAAAGTATTTATCGGCGCTTACGAAAACCCTGATATGTGTGATCCAGATCATTTACGTATACCAATCCAGTACTCCAGTAGTCTCAAATACAGAGTACTGAATTGGTTGACCAATTCAGCTCAGATTTTCTCCTGAGGAATGCTCGTGACTCCAAAGATGTCTCTACGTTGCGCCTTCTATACATACGTCACATTAGTGCAGTGGCGTAGCTATCAATAAGCAAAGCGAGGAAGTGCCTCAGGGCCCCTAGAGCTCAAGAGGACCCTTCGGGGTCGATAACTCTAAAATTTTTCCCGCAAAATTTGAAGAAGTTTTGTTATATAACCATTTATGAAATAAACTTTCTGGGGGCCCTCAGAACAGTTTGCCTCAGGGTCCTTGAACACCTAGCTACGCCACTGCATTGGTGAGGTCACGATTGAAATATGTGTCCTTCATTTGGTGTCCCTTGTATGTATAACAGCAGCGTGGGGGCAGTGGAGAGAGTTCAGCGGCGTTTTGCTAAGTTCGTCCTCTTCATCATAGATGATGGCTCCTATCCCTGCAGAGGTTTTCCACAGGATATCATGTTACGTCTTGTGGAATTGTCTAGCTTGAGCACGCGTCAGATTGTACAGTCGATTCTCTTTTTGCATTGGTATGGTCGGTCAGAGATATGACAAGGGATTCTGGGAACTGGGGTTGTCCGGTGGACTAGCGCCAAATATCACCCTATGCGTTTTATGACTACGGAACAATTTTTTGCAGGCATGTTCAGAAAGCCTTCCCCTATCATTTGAGAAGTGCTGCCAAGCAATTTTCCAATGTGGAGGGCCAGGGGGGCCCCTTTTTGACAACTTAAATAGTTTTTTGTCGATTCCACACAACATACTTCTGACCAATCAATACGTTTGAAACCTTCGAGTTGAACCAATGAAATTAGTTTTATACTGATAAAACACCACCTTCGTACAGTTTTATACTGATTATCGCCCACATACCCAATTCAACCAATCAGAACAACCGAATGAGACCCACGTGACTCGGTTTAAGCTATCGATTAATGCACACTAGGAGGTGATTAATGCACACTAGGTAATAGCACCAAATTAAAATATTTTTGGGCCCACGAGTAATATGTAATTGAAACGACTGTATTTATACTTGTTTGGACTGAATTTTTAGTACTGGTGTATTTAAAGGGTCTTCCACTTACTAAAATACAATTTTTCAACCTATTAGACTTCGTTTCAGCATTGTTTCCAGCAACGAGACCCCTTCCTTAATCCGCGACTGTGCACTCTCCTTTCATGCGCTGTCAACAGCTGTTAGTGACATTAAGTTTTTAGCTCTACCAGCCTACCGCCCATGTGAAACTACTGTGTTGTGAACTACCACTCATGGCAAGATAATTATTATTTAGCCAAGCAGAATAAGCTTGATTTAGTAGTGAGCTTCACAAGTGTATTCAGTTATTAGAAAGAAGAAAAAACAAACATTTTTACCCTTCTCTTGAAATTGATCTTTTTCTCAACAAGGCATGCTTTGAAATTGACAGTTCATTACAATGATACATTGGACCTACTCTTTCTACTAGTAGTCTATTTGGGCGATAATCTGCTGAATTCAACTCGTGCTTAGTGTTTTATCCGAGTTAAATGTTTTAAATTCCTCAAACAAACCATCAATCACTCGAAAAGTAGACCCGATATTATCTTGGATAAAATCCCTTGACTTTGTCTCGGGATTTTAGTCAGATAATATCGGGTCTCCTTTTCCCTCGTGATTGACAGTTGTTTTCGGGTTAAAACGATTTAACTGATTATCGCCCACATACCCAATTCAACCAATCAGAACAACCGAATGAGACCCACGTGACTCGGTTTAAGCTATCGATTAATGCACACTAGGAGGTGATTAATGCACACTAGGTAATAGCACCGGATTGAAATATTTTTGGGCCCACGAATAATATGTAATTGAAACGACTGTATTTATACTTGTTCGGACTGAAATTTTAGTACTGGTGCGTTTAAAGGGTCTTCCACTTACTAAAATACAATTTTACAACCTATTAGACTTCGTTTCAGTATTGTTTCCAGCAACGAGGCCCCTTCCTTGATCCGCGACTGTGCACTCTCCTTTCATGCGCTGTCAACAGCTGTTAGTGACATTTAGTTTTTAGCTCTACCAGTCTACCGTCCATGTGAAACTACTCTGTTGTGAACTACAACTCATGGCAAGATAGTTATTATTTAGCCAAGCAGAATTAGCTTGATTTAGTAGTGAGCTTCACAAGTATATTCAGTTATTAGAAAGAAGAAAAAATAAACATTTTTACCCTTCTCTTGAATTTGATTTTTTTTCCAACAAGGCATGCTTTGAAATTGACAGTACTACTATACAATGATACATTGGAACTACCATTTATACTGGTAGTCTATTTGGGCGATAATCTGCAAAATTTAACTCGGGCTTTGTGTTTTATTCGAGTTAAATGTTTTAAATTCCTCAAACAACTACCAATCACTCGAAAAGTAGACCCGATATTATCTTGGACAAAATCCCTCGACTACGTCTCGGGATTTTAGTCAGATAATATCGGGTCTACTTTTTCCTCGTGATTGACAGTTGTTTTCGGGTTAAAACGATTTAACTGAAAAAACACCAAGCACTTGTTATATTACTATTGAAAAAACACTAAGCACTTGTTATATTACTATTGATTATTACATACAACGCCCTTGATTATTAGACCTACAAGGATAATATTCACTTATCTAAATCCCACTGTCAAATAGCAACGGAATAAAATTCATGTAAACAACAAAATCTGACAGCTGTCACTTCGGACTTCTTTTATGTAATAATCTGCAAAATATCACTCGTGCTCGAGATTTTCCCAGATAATTTTGGCCAGGCGTTTCCCTCGGGCTGATTATCCCTGGATAAATGCCCTACTCCTACGGAGTCGGGCATTTATCGCTACAATCAGCACTCGCGATCGCCTGACCAAAATTATCGTGAAAATCTAAGCACTTGTGATATTACTGTTGATAAAACTGTGCCTTCCTTTTCATAAATAAACATGATACTTGATTTAAAAAGTTCCTGAAAATCGTGCCTGCTATAAGCCTTTCAAGCGTCACCTACACACAGTGACACCGCTTCCAAAAGTGGTAGTATTGCAATCGGTATATATACTCATCCCTTGTGTCCAACTAGAGGTGAGATGTAGTTTACTATATTTGTGAAATACCACATTTAGGCAGTTCCTAATTCAAATAAGTAACAATAATTTTGATCTGCAATGATTATCCATGGAACATTATGTAATTTCTGTTTGTTATAATTGCCGCATTATTATTATTTTTACCACAACGGCACCGTACGTCGCCGTAGGTGAGACAGGCCAGGCCACCTTCCTGCACAGCAGTTGTCACATTGACAATGAATGACATCCGCAATCCGCGCGGGGCACAAAATCGCAGATCTAGCCACAAAGAGGACCAGTTCATCACTTCTGTAAGGTTATGGTTATATTTTGCGGTCAATGTGGCTTCGTTTTTTGAATGGCAAAGCTTTGGAAGACGTTTTTACGATTGAGAAGCACAATGAATTGAAATATTAGCTGTTTGTTGGAATGTAAGTGCACTTGATTTCCAAAGCAACTTGATTTGATTAGCATGACCGCATGACAGTGTCACAACGCCAAAAAACAATTCCATTTTTTGATATGGGGTGGAGTTGGAATCAAAACGTTTTTATATTTTAATTTTCACGTTTTGTGGAATATTCTCCGCAAATACCACTCGAGCTAATACGAATTTTATCAAAATTTTCGAACTGTTTCTCAAGCTTTGTTTTCATTAAGCAATTCAACTCGTGGAAATGGTCACTTTATTATCAAAGACAAAAACCCTCCAGCTACGCTGTCGGGTTTTTTTCAGATAATAAAGTGACCATTTCACACTCGGTGAATTTCTTGCAAACAAAGCTTTCGAGATAGTTCAAAAAATTTATCGATAAAACTCTTAGCTCTTGTTGTATTACATACGATAAAATCCGTGATAAAAATGCTATAAAAAAAATTCGACGGATTATTGAAGAGCAACTCATAATGGCCGCATTCGTAAGTCACAACAGTTGTGGAGCATTTCCACGCGATTCGTCAAAATTTTAATTTTGACCAATGGCGTAAAAGTGCTCCATAGTACGTCGGGTACACATTAAATTAAACCAAAAAGCTGCACATTTTGATTGGAATATGCCGCTTGCTATGATCACAGATAAGATCAGAACAAAGTTTTTTGGCAACAGCGCCACTTGAAAATCGGTGCAGGAAACAAGATGGCGGGCTTTAAAGATGGGCACCACCTGTTTTTTGTGATTTGTGGTTTTTCACCATCTGGCGGTCCGAATTCTATTTCCTTTCTTTTTGTTCATAAAACCCTGCTGAAGGCTGAGCTTATCTGCCATCACACATTTTCCTTTTGACATTTACAGTTTCGTAATATTTGGAAAAAGAAATATTTTGCCTCACTTATTAAAATGGTTAACATGTGTGTATTTCTCGTGCATTTCATTGCTTCTGATGATCATTGTATAGAAGAAAGACCGGTTTCTGGTTCCTGAAACTCTTCCCTCTGTGAATAGAGTAAAAGTGGAAGAAAAACTTCAGGTAATTAAATGGGAGTAGACGTGTTTTTGATGTCTAAACAATTTTATGGAATTTGGAATAGGTTTCAATAAAAATAAATACATAGGTCTGAATTTCTCTCATTCGGACTCTAGCACCTCGTCTTGTCCATTACCTTCTCCTAATTCTTTCCTGAAAGAGCAACCGAACGCTGCATTTCACCAGCTCCCGACAAGCTGCCCAAATTAGTTCTAGACAAGACCAAACCGGCGTCCACTCCCTTGCAATCATAGTCCATCCCCATCCGTTTGGTTCTGGAATGATTTCCGTCGTAGAACACTCACGCCCCCAGACTCTGCCCCAGACTTTGTCCTGCTTGATATGCAAACCTTAGCGCATGCTGCCTAACTGAACTAAGTGCTTTTTTCGTTGGAGGGAGGTTTTGAAGATTGCGACTTTTCGTTGTAAAAAGAAGCTTACTCTTATGATTGTCGGAAAATTTTGGGCACCTTTGTGGTAGAGCAGGACAACAAACTTTTCAAGAGCTTCAATGTTTTATCGGAAATGGATTGTTGTGGTAGAGATATGGCTCCAAATGCTTTCGTGGCTTCAGGAAAAGACTTCCATACATTCCAGGCGGTTTGTTATTTACCCTTCATTGCAAATGACGATGTTATATCTGAACCTCTGAATGCATGGAAACATCTCAAGGCAACAGTTCTTTATTTACCCATTCTTTCTGCCATGGCGTTGATGTTCATTTATCTCTGGGCTTCTCCTGATCCAAAAATTACCCACATCTCCTGTACAGCATTTTTCAGAGTTTGGAAAAAAGATATTGCCAAAACGACTACGTCAGTGTCTACTGTACAGATCATAATTTTCGTTGCTCCTTGTTCGACACTATCTTTGGCATCGAGCAATATTCTGCCATCTGCTTCTTCCTGTTGCCTACGTTTCTGCAACAATTTGTGCGCAACCAAATTTTAAAAGAGCATGTTGTCCAAGTAGCTTGAACAGTTTTAATTTGTTTTCATCGCAGCAAGAAAATCATTCCAATTGTTAGCGCGGTACACATAAAGACGGCAGCCTTCCGATGAAGGCTGCATTAAAACAATAACTCTTGGATTAGGAAAGCAGCAAGCGACAGTCAGAAATAAAATTCACAACAACAATCAAAAACTTTAATGCAAAACAAAAGAAAAAAAAAACACAAACAGACAGAATTACAAAACAATAAAAAAAAAACAATGTGAATTAAATGAAATGAAAAATCCGAGTGGTTCTGATCGGGGGCAGATTCGCTGGCGCCGAGTGGCGTCCTGAAAACGAGACGAACTGCACTGAAGGTATACACCCCGGCAAACGGGAATAAACGGTAAATGGTAAAAACAATGGAAAATATGGAACTTACGGGATCCTATTCGGTGGCGGCGTCGTCCTGGCGGAGTCCGAAGGCGGCGTCGTGGTGGATGGCCGTTCTGGTGGTGGATTTCCTTTTGAAATGCACGAGTGCCCGTGTTCGTCACCAAAATGGCGGACGAACGACTCGATCCCGTCCGAAACTGGAGCTTTGTGTGCGGCGGGCTGGTCCAAGCCGCTCCCCGGTGAAAGCGGTGAAAACTGCCGCTTTCTGGACTTGGAGATGCTGCAGAGATCCTCCAGGAGTCACTATCGGACGCGATGGGCCTTGGATGGGCTTCTGGTCGAGTACGAATGTACGCCGATGGCACGACAAGATGGCCGCGAGAACGATGACCAAAAAAAAAGACGGCGTGGCTTCCCGCTCGACGTACGGAGATCGACACCGCTTCGAACGAAGCGGCAAAGGCACGAGCGGAAAGAAAGCCGAAGAATGCCGAAGACGGCCGAAGAAAGTGCTGGAGCTCGTTTACGCTTGCGCCTGACAGCCAAGTGCCAGGCACACCGAACAGGGGGTGAGGGGTGAGGACTTGGACAACACAGGGATATTTTGGGTTGCATACCCTCAGTGCACACGAATGCAGTTTTCAATGAACGGGGCCGAGACATACTCCCCACCAAAATACCACTCGGGGTATTTTCAAAGTTCAAAAATTAATGAAATCAAACATGATACAAAAAGAAAGAGCATAGTGAGAACAATGACGGAAGTGAAAACACAGAATGCTCACTGTCCTGAAGGGAGGGGACAAAGTTTGACTATTGGGCGTCGCAGAACGTCGCGTTGAGTACGGACATCTGCGACACGACAAATGCCATCTTTGCCGGGGAAGAGTTTTGAAATTCTTCCTAACCTCCACTTCAGAGGGGGAGCGTTTTCGTCCTTGATGAGGACTAAAGACCCCACATCTGCGGACTCAAGGTGACGTGACTTGTGCCACTTGCCGCGTTGGTACAGCGTGTGTAGATATTCGTCGCGCCAACGCGCCCAGAAACGCTGTTGCATGGATTGGACCAACTGCCATCGCGACAACCTGCTGATCTTGAGGTGGGACAAATCTGGGTCAGGTGGGGCCGTTAACGGCTCGAGCGTCAAAAAATGACCAGGCGTCAATGGGCACAGATCATTTGGATCCGAGCTCAGCTCCGAAAGTGGCCGTGAGTTGAGCAACGCTTCAACTTGGGTGACCAACGTGGTCAGCTCTTCAAAGGTGAGTATTTGATCACCTATCACGCGAGATAGATGAGTTTTGACAGCTTTTATGCCGCTTTCCCACAGCCCGCCAAAGTGGGGACTGGAGGGAGGAATGAAGCGCCAAGTGATGGCTTCGGATTCCGCGGCGAGTTGCATTGACGTCGTCAATTGCCTATGAGCTCCGACAAAGTTTGTGCCATTGTCGCTATAGATGGTAGAGCAACGACCGCGCCGGGCAATGAATCTGCGCAAGGCGGCGAGGAAAGCATCTGTTGAGAGATCGGAGGCAACCTCGACGTGCAATGCCTTGGTGGCGAAGCACACGAAAAGACAGATGTACGCCTTCGTAGTTCTGACACCGCGAGCGCGTGACATGAGGATTGGAAAAGGGCCACCATAGTCGAGCCCGACGCAGCTAAAAGGTTTTAGCTGAGAAATTCGCGCCGAGGGGAGGTCGCCCATGGTGGGAGAAAAAATTTGCGGCTTAGTCCGGAAGCACCGGTAACACGATGCAAGATAGTGCCGTACCGCGCGTCGCGTGGACAATATCCAAAAATTTTGCTGCAGGAGATAGCAGGTATTGTTGAGTCCCGGGTGGCAATGTCGGGAATGAACTTGTCGAATGACGAGTCCTGTCAAGACGTGACGAGATGGAAGAAGAGCAGGGTGTCTGGTTGCAAATGGCAACTCATGACAATGCTTCAAACGTCCGCCGACGCGGAGAACATCGTCACGATCGAGAAAGGGTGAAAGTTTTCGAAAGGGTCTTGAACAGGGTTTGCCGTTGCGTAACGACGCGATTTCGACGGCAAATACCTTCTGCTGTACATGTTTGACAATGTACAACAAGGCAAAATGGAGCTCTGTATCCGAGAGAGGTCCTGTGAACTTCTCATCGGACTTGCATTTGCAGAACCGATAGAAATAGGCGACAGCGCCCTGAATCTTCCGTAAGGAGGATATGCGCAAAAAGAGGTCGTCGATGTCAATCGGCGGCGGCTGCGGCACACGCACGACCAAAGCGAGCTTTCGCTCTTCAGACGCAATGTCTGGGGAGGACACGGAGAATTTGTCATCCGGCCATGTGTCATCCGCTGATGACAGAAAAGGTGGGCCAGACCACCAGAGGGAGCACGAAAGCATGTCTTCGGGAAACAATCCGCGCGAAGCTGGGTCGGCGGGATTGTCCGATGTTGAGACATGTCTCCAACACTGAGGCGGGACACGCTGTTGAATATGCTCAACACGGTGAGCAACAAATGTTTTCCAGCGGTGCGAAGAGGAACGCAGCCAGCTGAGAACAACCGTAGAATCGGTCCACGCAAATATGGCATCGAACTGTACGGTTCCTGCGAGCGCTGCAACGGTGAAGGCAACGAGATTGGAAAGTAGGATCGCTGCACACAATTCGAGACGGGGTACGGTCAGCAATTTGACTGGAGCCACCTTTGATTTGGCGGTTAGGAGACGAATGGTGGGAACACCATTTCGAAGGTAACGAACGTACAACACGCTCGCGTACCCAGATTCAGATGCGTCGCAAAAGGCGTGCAACTGGCACCTGTCTGCAGGCGACGGAAAAGTATGCCGTGGAATTTGCAACCGCGAAAGTTGCGATAGCTCGGATTGAAAACGCAACCACTGCTGACATACGATGTCTGGAGGGGTGTCGTCCCAATCAAGGCCAAGTTTCCATAACCGTTGGATTAAATGTTTGGCGAAAAATGCAACAGGGCACAGAAAGCCGAGCGGATCGTAAATCCGAGCCACCTCCGACAAGATGGACCGTTTTGTGCACGGTAGTTCATTTGGATGAACCGTGAATGAAAAGGTGTCTGTTGCCGCTTGCCACTGGAGGCCAAGAATTTTTACAGTATTGTCAGCAACGTCACTGAAAGTGGACGGCTGAGTTCGAACGTGATCAAGTGGTATGTCTTGCAGCACATCAGGGTGATTGCTTGCCCACTTGCGCAATTCAAAGCAACCCGATTGGAGCAGGTTGATTAGCTGCGTTTGCAATTCCCGTGCTGATTCCACGGAGTTCGCACCGCAAAGTAGATCGTCTACATACAAATTACGGCGAATTGCCTGCGAAGCCAATGGAAACTTCGAGGCGCTTTGTTCTGCCAAGTGAAGCAACGTGCGAACCGCTAGAAACGGTGCCGAAGAAACACCATATGTAATGGTGTTCAATTGGTACGTTTCAATGGGTCGATCAGGGGAGAAACGAAAGCGAATGAGTTGATACTTGCGATGTTCGGGCGAGATAAGTATCTGCCGATACATCTGACGGATGTCACAAGTAAAAACGATCGGCTCACACCGAAACTGCAGTAGCAAAGCTGCTATGTCCTGTTGTAACTTAGGACCGACGAGAAGCGTCTCGTTGAGAGATAAATGATTCGGCGCTTGCGCCGAAGCATCAAAAACGACGCGAATTTTCGGCTTGTCGTCTTCGATCTTGACGATCGGATGATGAGGGATGTAATACGCCTCAGAATCTGGAGGTTCTGCGTCCAGCAAGGTCATGTGACCTAGGTCGAGGTAGTCGCGCATGAATGCTATGTACAGATCACGGAGTGTGTCCTGACGGACCAGGCGACGTTCGATAGCTAACCAACGGCGGTCAGCCATAGACCTGCAATGTTCAAAGGTGGGGGACTCCCTTTTGAAGGGAAGCGAAACCCCAAAACGACCTGACGGACAACGGTAGACAGAGTCCCGGAAACAAATTTCTGCACGTTCATCATCTGGGGACAAACGTGTTTTGGACGATGGTGACGAGATTTCCTCTACTTCCCAAAATTTGTGCAGAGACTCGTCGATTCCAGTTGGAGTGCAAACCAAAAAGGAATGCAGAGGTTTTGACGGGGTTTGAAAGGGACCGAGAAGAGCCCAGCCAAAAATGGTGTTTATGGCAACAGGCTGTGACGGACCTGACGAGACGATTCCCTCTTTCACGACTGACGGATAAACGTCGGCGCCCAACAACACTTGAATGGGGCCTGGCTTGAACCATGTGGGATCCGCCAGATTCGATAAGTTCAAGTGGAATTGATCCGGGTTCAAAGCGGTGTCTGGCAGGTTACCACAAATCCTGCGCAGGACAATTAACTCCAATTCAGGGATTGGGAGAGACTCATCATCAGCCTTGACCTGGCAAGTGACTGTGCCACACGTCGAATTGGCGGGGGTGAGACCCAAGCCAAAAACGGGCACATTGTGATTTGATGGGGATAGACCCAATTTGCGCACGCAGGAGTCCAAAATAAACGATGCCTGACTGGCAGGGTCTATGAGCGCACGGAGGCTTTGGTAGCCTCCCCACCGGTCACGAACGTGAACGATTGCCGTGGCCAACAAAACATGAGCTGCCTTGAGGCTTGAGGCGAGATTCGTCACCGAATTCGCGACATTTTCTGGAAGACCAGGGGAAACGATTTGCGGTAATTCAACTGGATTCGATAAAGAACTGGGTGACTCATGACCTGCAGTTCTATGTGGCTTGGGGAAGTGCAGCAAGGTGTGATGCCTTGCGTGGCACTGCCGACACGAATACGACGATGGACATTTTGGAGCGCCGTGATTGGTGCTCAAGCAGTTGAGACAGAGCCTTTTCTGTTTGACCGCCAAATATCTGTCATTTGGGGACATTGACAGAAAAGTCTTGCACGCGGTGACTCTATGACTTCTCGCCCCACAATGAGAACATGCTGACTCATGCGACGTCGCTGGGGCAGATGAAGTCTGAGACACCAACGTATGTGAGGCCCACGACTTGCGGCTGACCTCGGGCTTCACGGTAACGGTGTTTGCCCGTGTGGAGCGGGAGTTCGATTGCGTTTTAGAATTTAAGGCAGTTGCCTCGAAAGCCTTGCATTGGTCGAGCACGAAAGACTTGACGTCTTCGTATTTGGGGAAAGGGGTGCCAGCTGACTGCACCTCGAAACGTTTTCGCGTCGACTCATCGAGTTTCTGGAGCAGCATGCTCGACAGGGTGAAATCCCACAGGTCGATATGCGGATACTGCTCGAGCGCCACTAAATTTTCGTTGAACGTGTTCACAAGATGGCGAAGCGCTTGCGCGGAGTCAGATGTGACGGAGGAGGCGTTCATCATCGACTGCCAGTAAAAAGTGACTAGCACGCGGTCGTTCTGGTATCTCTCAACCAACGAGTCGAACGCAATTATGTAATTATCTCCCGTCAATGGCAGGTGTTTAACCATTGAGAGAGGTTCACCAGATAAAGACGAGATCAGATACTGAAACCGTTCAATATCTGAGAGAGACTGGTTTCTGTGTATTAACGCCGTGAACAGATCATAGTATGGTGGCCATGATTTTAACTTTCCGTCGAACAACGGCAACGCGATTTTTGGCAATCGGACATTGCTCCGGCCTGTCTCGAACCAAGTTTGCGAGGCTTGGCGAGAGAGCGAGGAAGTCGGCTCTGAATTCGAAAACGAGGCTTTTACCGCAGCAAGTTTGCCATACAAGCTGTCTGCCCGGAGTGTACGTTCAAGAAATGTAGCCTTCTGCTCCTCGGAGGCACTGGGGAGAGGGGCAGTGTTGACCGTGCTCTTGAAACCGTTGTAAATTTCCGCCGCAATGTCAAACGTGGCTAAAAATGCCGGTTGGAGGCTTGGCTCGGTGGTAGCTGTGACGCCTTGTTCCAGAAGGGGCTCAAGGCGCGCAATAGCTATCGCGATGGACGATAAAGTTGCGTCCATTGTGTACGACACAAAGAAAAATGAAAACAAAGCAACTGACCCTTAGGTTGGCGTACCTGAATGGCGAACCCAACCCAGGTGAAAAAGTGCGAATGAGACGGGCGAAAAACGAATTGATCAACACGCTGGACCAACGCACAAGTGTCACGTGGGTTTGACCCGTGACTTTAAAGTTTCAATAGTGAGGTGAATTAAATTCCTGACTGTACCATGCTTAGCCTGTATCCGGCTACGAAGGACCAATTTATATGTTAGCGCGGTACACATAAAGACGGCAGCCTTCCGATGAAGGCTGCATTAAAACAATAACTCTTGGATTAGGAAAGCAGCAAGCGACAGTCAGAAATAAAATTCACAACAACAATCAAAAACTTTAATGCAAAACAAAAGAAAAAAAAAACACAAACAGACAGAATTACAAAACAATAAAAAAAAAACAATGTGAATTAAATGAAATGAAAAATCCGAGTGGTTCTGATCGGGGGCAGATTCGCTGGCGCCGAGTGGCGTCCTGAAAACGAGACGAACTGCACTGAAGGTATACACCCCGGCAAACGGGAATAAACGGTAAATGGTAAAAACAATGGAAAATATGGAACTTACGGGATCCTATTCGGTGGCGGCGTCGTCCTGGCGGAGTCCGAAGGCGGCGTCGTGGTGGATGGCCGTTCTGGTGGTGGATTTCCTTTTGAAATGCACGAGTGCCCGTGTTCGTCACCAAAATGGCGGACGAACGACTCGATCCCGTCCGAAACTGGAGCTTTGTGTGCGGCTGGCTGGTCCAAGCCGCTCCCCGGTGAAAGCGGTGAAAACTGCCGCTTTCTGGACTTGGAGATGCTGCAGAGATCCTCCAGGAGTCACTATCGGACGCGATGGGCCTTGGATGGGCTTCTGGTCGAGTACGAATGTACGCCGATGGCACGACAAGATGGCCGCGAGAACGATGACCAAAAAAAAAGACGGCGTGGCTTCCCGCTCGACGTACGGAGATCGACACCGCTTCGAACGAAGCGGCAAAGGCACGAGCGGAAAGAAAGCCGAAGAATGCCGAAGACGGCCGAAGAAAGTGCTGGAGCTCGTTTACGCTTGCGCCTGACAGCCAAGTGCCAGGCACACCGAACAGGGGGTGAGGGGTGAGGACTTGGACAACACAGGGATATTTTGGGTTGCATACCCTCAGTGCACACGAATGCAGTTTTCAATGAACGGGGCCGAGACACCAATTCTTTGGCAACACATTCTCTTTAGCTGCATGGCGACGAATACCAGAGCCTCTTTTCTCTCTCACGAATCTCTTCAGACTGGTTTTGTGGTAAATATCCCACAAAATGTGTGTCCTACTTGCATGGAACTTATCAGTATCATGAAACATCCTGTTTTTGAATTCTGTGTCACAATATAGACTAATTGTCTATGATGTTTTCGGTGGTAGAGCATGTGCTAGTGCTGCTACGTCATAAATTATTGTGTCACAGAATTCATGGAACTGTGATTGATCAACGGTTTGTTTCAGGATTTTGAGAAGCTGTGATTTCTGAGATGTTCGTAAAACACTATTTGAGGAAAGCGACTGGAGAATGACTTTTTGGAGCAAAAATAGAGTGACAAGCTGGAGCACTGGGAGAATATATAAATTCCATTGATGTCTCATTTTCCTTAAGATCTGTGACTATCAATGAAGTACGGGATTTTATCAAGGGACTTAAAAATACCAGAACTAAAGATATCTATGGCCTCAGTACGTATGTTATCAGGAGAAATATAGAGCATTTTGTTTATCCTCTTACTACTCTTATTAATGAGTGTTTCTCGTCGGGTAGCTTCCCGGACTGTCTGAAGATCGCGACTGTGATACCAGTCTTTCAGTGGCGGCTGGTGAGGGAGGGCTCAAGGGCGGCGCCCCCCCAACGCTAAAGGCGGCAAGAGGTTTTTATCGGTAGGAAGACATGGAATGCATTGTATTAATTATACTCATTCCAAAGATTTGGTTTAGTGCAAAAACGTTCAGTCATTAGTCAATTAATATTTTAACAAAATAATTCTAAGCGATCGCACGGTCGAAGAAGTTCGTCTTGGGCTCCGCATTCGGCGCCCACCGCCGATGCGGTGATGCCGGGGTGCACCCGCGCAAAACATGTCCGTAACCATGGCAACGCGAGACGCGGCTCCCGCTCTATACTGCAGATATGGGCTCCGTTTCTCGAGCCCCCAGCCGATTGAAATAATCGATATAATTATTTATGTACTCTTCGATTAGTCAACAGTTTGCAAACATGAAGATAGCTGACCTAAAAAAGGTACATTTAGATCATCAAGCCTACAAGAAGAAATAAATGCAAAAAAACAACGGACGTCCGATTACAGCATTGATTTACTGAATATAAAGCAAATCGAACCCGAAAGAATAAATTCGTGGTGCATTAACTCACACGTAATTTTGACAAAACAGTAAATGCTAAAACTCCATATGGTTGTGATGCGGATACGACAAAAAAGTTTTTGTCTCGAGTTTCGTCATTTCGCGAACTGAGAACTGTTCTATCTGCACCTCGATCTGCACTCTTTGTAGAAAATGTTTTTCGAACTTCGAACCAACAAAACATGGACGAAATGTTTCATGATTTGAACAATCAGATCAGAAACGGAAAAGGAATAAAAGCCTCTTTCTCTAGTTTCTTATCTAATTGTTTTTATCAGGAAACATTTTGTCCATGTTTTGCTAGTTCGAAGTTCGAAAAACATTTTCTACGAGAAGTGCAGATAGAACATTATAGTTCTCAGCTCGCGAATTTGTTATTAACTTGAGCCCTCCTCGCAAAAAACTCACGAGCCGCCACTGCAGTCTTTAAAGGTGGGGATAAGGAGGATATTGGTAACTACCGGCCAATTTCGTTGCTGCCAGTATTCTCTAAAGTTGTCGAGAAAGCGATTAGCTCACAAATTTATGAGTACTTTGAATCAAACAAAATTTTCAGTCCACGTCAATTTGGCTTCAGGAAGCATAGGAACACTACGGATGCAATAACTGAATTTGTTAATTCCACTGTCGATTGCTACGAGGCGGGCCAGTTTCAGCTCTCCATGTTTCTGGACCTTTCGAAGGCCTTTGATTGTGTAGACCATCCAATATTATTGCAAAAGCTAAAGAGATATAAATTTGATGAGGGGAGTTCGAATCTGATTGCGTCTTATCTGGCAAACAGGTTCCAAGTTGTGTCCGTAAATGGGAAAATGTCCCGAAGGCGTCGGCTATCGCGGGGGGTGCCTTAGGGATCCATCCTCGGACCTTTGCTTTTTTTAATATTTATTAATGATTTTTCTTCATACCTGTCAACTTTCAGAACCATAGTTTATGCTGATGATACGTGCATCTCGGTGACTGATGATAGCTTAGCATCTGCCGAGCAGAGTTATGCCCTGGCCCACTCAAGAGCTCTACACTGGTTTTCCACAAATAGATTATGTATGAACATCAATAAAACCAACAAAATGCTTTCAACTCTAAGACATACGGTGGGAGATGAGAACTGTGTCTCTTCCACGACTTTCTTGGGTGTCACGCTACATGCAAGGCTCACCTGGCAGTGCCATACTGATGCCTTGTCTGCCAAATTGTCGAGGAACATATACTTACTGCGGAACTTGTCGAACAGTGTGTCGGGCGGAGTCTTACGAACTGCTTACTTCGGCCTGTGCAACTCCCTGATCACATATGCTGCGCTAACATGGGGAGGTAGCTCGGGAGCGGACAGAGTCTTTCGGTTGCAGCGCAGAGCTGTGAGAATTGTGGCTGGTCTTTCTTACAGACAGGACTGCAGGGGGGCCTTTGTGGGTTTGGAGATACTAACCTTCCCCTCTATTTATATCCTTGCATGCCTGCTTTACGCGTTCAAAAATCAAAATTTAATGGCTCGGGGAGGCCATGGATATGATACGCGCCACGGGTCGGACCTCCGCCTAGATTTCTGTCGTCTCTCCTTGTCACAGAAGGCGCCTCGATGCATGTCTTTCAAATTGTTTGCTAGACTCCCCCAGAGAGTCAGATCACTCCCGGAGAAACCGTTCAGGGAAGGGGTGGTGCATTTTTTAAAAAAGGCCTCTTTTTATTGTGTTCAGGAGTTTTTAGATGTTGACCTGGAAAAATGTATGTAATATGTAACATGTACTGTTATTGCGATTGCACTGTGGTTGCTACATTTTTTATTTTGTTATTTTTCTGACATGTGTAAGCAATGTATTTGTTATCAGCACCAATAAACCTTATCTTATCTTATCTTAATACAGCCGATGGCCGCTGATAGCTTTGCTGCAAACATGGCTACAAAATTTGATTCGTGTATTCTTTGCTCTAAAAATGTGAACAATTATCAAGTCTTTTCACAGTTTTGCTTTTATCTTCGGTGTGTTTTTAACAAATGTGCCGCCGTTTTGTGAAACTTTTTATATAGGTGGAGAGTAGAACCTGTTCTCCCATCCGTAAAGTGATCAGGAAACTGATAATGTTAATAGGTATATTAAAGCCGTGTTTGATAAATGAAATGAATCAGAACCAACAGTTGAATAATAAGATTTTCCAAATTTTACAAACCGTCAATGTCAAAAAAAAAACTGTGATAGCAGATAAGCTTCATCGTAAGCAGGGCTCCCATACAAAACAAAGAAAATTGAAATCGGACCGCTAGAAGCTGAAATACAAAAAATTCCAAGAAACAGGTGGTGCCCATCTTTAAAGGCCGCCATCTTGTTTCCTGCACGAATTTTCAAGTGGCGCTCTTGCCAAAAAGCTTAGTTATGACCCTATCTATGATCATAGTAGGTGGCATATTCCAATCAAAATGTGCAGCTTTTTTTTGCCTACCCAACGTACTACCACAACTGTTGTGACTTACGAATGCGGCCAATGTCACTTATGTGTGATGAGATTTGACTTTGGAAATGAAAAATGACTTTCCGTGAAAATGCAATAGGTAAAACAAAGAAAAAATTGCGCCAAAGACCTTTAATTTCGTCATTGAAAGATGCCGATTGGCATATTTGTTTATCAAACCCACCTAAACTGGTTGAGAAACGTACCCAACTGCGTCAATAGTGCCGGAGCTATATACAGGTGGGAGAGAAAAATATTTTTGTCCTTATTTATTTAAAAAACCACGATAGATAAAGTGAACAAAATTTAGGAATTGATGCTCCATTCAATGCGTGTGCAGACACAACAAACCGTTTCGAGATATCTTGAAGCGTTCCTGAAATATTTTGAAAAAACTGAAGAATATCATCAAAATTTTACTTTCTACCTTGATTTCGTAGTTTCCATTATACAGAGGTATATACTATAGTTTAACAACAAATTAGGGTAAAAACTGAACAGCACCATCACACACCGGCATTAATCATGTATGCGTCATATACAGGGTGTAAGAAAAAATGGTTTCTTTGCTGTAATAAAAAAACCAAGACATAAAAAGTAAAAAATTAGGGAAGTACAATGTTTCCGGGGAAACAAACCAAGCCAAGACACCTGATGAGGTAAATTACTGACGTGAATGTATAATCCACGCGTTTTTTGTTTGTTTTTTCTACATACAGCAAAAAAAAACAATTTTTTCTTACACCCTGTATACAACGCATACATGATTGATGCCGGTGATGGTGTTGTTTAGTTTTCATCATAATTTATTGTATTTTATGTATACAGGGTGTTTCAGGGATGATAGCAGAAAATTTAACTGTGGGTAGATCTCGTCAAAATATGACGAAAACCTATACACCATTTTGCAAAGTTCGGCCTAATGACGAAGATACAGCCCTCCAAAGTTCACTTTTTTCGGATTTCAAAAATTTGTAACTCAGGAACTTTTCAACAAATTTAGCTTTAATTCAGCAAAAGCTGGTTTGTCATAATTATCTATCAACCTGCCAAATTTGGGAAGAATCCAACAAGTGGTGTATGAAATGAGGGTCAATAATTTAGAAGCATCCGAAGAAAATTTGACTTAAGGTGACTCCTCATAACTTCTACGCCACTGATTGGATTCTTTCCAAATTTGGCAGGTTGATAGATAATTATGACAAACCAGCTTATGCTAAATCAAAGCTGAATTTGTCAGAACGTTTCTGAGTTACAAATTTTTGAAATCCGAAAAAAGTGAATTTTGGAGGGCTGTATCTTCCTCATTAGGCCGAACTTTGCAAAATGGTATATTATAGGTTTTTGTCATATTTTGACGAGATCCACCCACAGTTGAATTTTTTGCTATCATCTCTGAAACACCCTGTATTGTGAAATTGGTTGCATAACTTAAGGGCATACCTCTGTATAATGGAAAATACGAATTCAAAGTGGAAAGTAAAATTTTGATGATATTCTTCAGTTTTTTATTATATATTTCAGGAACGCTTCAAGATATTACTGAATGGTTTGTTGTTTCTTCACATGCATAGAATGGAACATCAATTCCTAAATTTTGTACACTTTATCTATCTTGGTTTTTAAAATAAATGAAAACAAAAATGTTTTCTCTCCCACCCTGTTCATACCTAGCTCCAGCACAATTGACGCAGTTAGAAGCCGTTCTCAACCAGTTCAGGTGCGGATATGATCAACAAATATGCCAATCGGCATTTTCCAATGACGAAGCCAAAGGTCTTTGGCACAATTTTTTCTTTATTATATTGCATGTTGACGGAAAGTCATTTTTTTCTGAACCTGTTCACCCTGTAATAATTTATATCGCACATAAGTGACCTTTCGAGTTGCTCTTCAATAATCCGTTGGAGTTTTTCATTTAGCATCTTTATTACGGATGTTATCGACAAAAAACGATTTGAGTTGTCAAAAAAGGGCTCCCCTGACCCCCCACATTGAAAAATTGCTTGGCAGCATTTGTCAAATGATAGATGGAGGCTTCCTGAACATACCTGCAAAAAATTGTTCCGTTGTCATAAAATGCATAGTTGTAACCTTAGTCCACCGGACTAGGGGGAAAAATTCCAACTCTGAAAGCACACATGTTGCAACATGCATCCAATGAAGAAATCATTTGGTTCCGGGGCAACAACTGCTCGTTCCGATCCAAACGAAAGGGAAATCTTAAAAGACACATGTTGCAACATACCGTTGAAGAAATCAAATGAATGAAATAAATCAAATAAATGTCTATTGTTTTCTTAGATACAATAATTACAGTATCACAAAACAGGAAAAAAAACAGTATACAGGGTGTTTGCAAACTTGGGGTAGAAAACTGAACAGCAGGTAGGGAAATGCTCCCAATGTGCCAGAAAAATTCTGAAGAAAAATCATGATTTTTATTTTTATTTTTGGAAATATGGAGGGTCAAAAAGTGGTCCTTCGACTCCTTCTATTCTCGTTATTTTGAAAGAATTTTGTAAACTTTTTTCATCAGACCAAAAAGCAAATTTTTTGAAACTTTGGTGACTGTGTTTTGTGATTTTGTTCAGTGTTCAAGGTAAGCCATAAATGGTACAAATCTATTTTTCCTCAGAATTGCTCGTAAAAAGTTCTAGAGGTTATAAAACTAATGCAGAGCAACAAATAATACAAATAGTTCCTATATGAAATATTGCGCATGCATTTTTGAAGAAAACTGGATTTTCAGTATTTACGATTCACCCTGTATAGAATAAAAGCCCTAAATTTTTGTCAGCATTTTTCTGACACTTTTGAATCATTTCTGTGACTGCGGTTCAGTTTTCTACCCTAAGTCTGCAAACATACTGTACTTATGTAAATCCATAGGCTCCCATCCTTAATAAATTCTCCAAAGATGAAAATAAAAACACAATACCTACAATCATAATGACACAGTATATCAGTGAGTAGTTATAAAAAAAAGACGATAAAAGAAACAGTTTTATTCTCCCACAACAAAGGACCTCATCTTCATTGCGCTCTTAAGGGAAGCAAAAATTTTCTTTAAGCTGTCAACTGTCGAATTCTTCAGGTATTTCATACAGTGTGTTTCAACGATGATAGCAAAAACTCAGCAAATTCAAAATTTTGCGTGTCGGTAGATAGTTTCGACAAATCAGTGTATGCTGAATTTCAGTTATTTTGGTCAAAACGTCACTAAGCTACAAATTTTTGAAATCCGAAAAAAGTCAATTTTGAAGGGCTGTATCTTCGTTAGGCCGAACTTTGCAGAATGGTATGTAGGCTTTTGTCATGTTTTGACGAGATCTACCCACGGTTGAATTTTTTGCTATCATCGCTGAAACACCCTGGATCCTGGATTTCAAGTTGTCGAATAAAAAAAAACTTACAAAGCACATTAAAAAGATACTTTTACTTCTCTATAGTCCCAGGTGCCACAGGTGTCTCCAGCATCGGCAGCATCAGCACTCTCAGAAGCTCCCAGCCATACAGGAGCTTTTGAAATAAATACAAATCTTGGTGACTATAGGTAGGCAACACAATATACACAAGCCTCTGAAAGCTCGCTATTATAAGCAAGTTTTGAACTTGCGATTGCGACGCTATACATCTTGTCACACTTAGAACTATACTTAATAATTGAATTGCTTAGAACCTAATTAAAATAAAGAACCAATAATCATCACCACCTATTGATTGAAATAAAAATTAGTCGATGTTTGAACTCAAATTGCACACTTTGTTTGTAGTGAAATCTGTTGTGTGTTGTGTTTAGAGTTCAAAGGTTTGTCTGCTTTATATTTTTAAAGCAAACTATCTTCCCAGCTCATAATCTTATACTCATAAACTCCCAATTTCAATGCAAAAACTGAGAAGAAGTGTTTCATGCTTCTCTGATACCTACCCCTCGCGTCAACTCTCGTGACTGTTTACAGCACAGCTACCAGAGACGCGAATTGAAGGCGCTTTTTCAAACTAAAAGCGACAAAGATGAATAATAATGACTATGTTAAGATTAAAGACTCAATAATAAAAAGCTGTGGAATTCGAAGTCAAAATAACGATTCCTTCTTTTTTCAGCCGAACCGTCTCTACTCCCCCAACACAGTATTCATCCGCCAATCGGCCCAACCTCAAGAAACCGCCACTGCCCTGTGTTCTCTGCTTCTGGGCATGGGCTACGATGCGTACGTTGTGTTCGGTTATGCCACAAGGGACGTAACGTTGCGAATTATGACCCGCGTGGAGTCTCCTTACCCCATCGAAGTAGAAAAACCACCGGAATCTGACGAAGGTGAGGTCAAGAAAAAATACGAAATGACACCGCCGAGGGACTTGCGAAGTAAATTTTTATTGATGATGGAACAGAGAGAGGTCGATAAGGTACAAGCCGAAAAAGACAGAATTGCCGAGCTCGAAAGACAAAGAATCGAGGTAAGTAATAATTCTGCAGTCTTGGATTATTATCAGTCTAGTCTAAGTAATTAAGGTTTGATTCTTGAATACAGGAAACGGAAAAACCGCCTTACGACGAACTGGCCGAATGGAGAGTTCATTTTTGGGTTTTGATCAAAGCTGGCAAAAAAGACGTAAATAATGATATCTTTATTGAACCAACCACTGGCCTGTCTCATCCTTTGAACACTCTGTATTATACTAGAATAGAAAGCGTTTGGAATCACATCAATTATTGGGTAGGTACAAAAAATAAATGAACAAACACTTAAAACTAAACTAAAACAATGTATTGTTTTATGATTATACAACTCTGTTGCGGTTGTAGGTAAACATGCAGGGTTGTGGTGCAGGCTTGGGGAACTTGGACTATAATTTCATGAACGTTGAAAAATGGGAGCATTTGCTCCCGGGTGAACCTATTCAGTGGCGAAAAGCGGAAATGACTTTGGATATGGAAGAGGAGGAAATAGCCATAGCTGAAATCATGGAAGAGAAACACTTGGACATGCCGACATCTTGGACTTTGAGAATCTACGTACCTCATCACCGTAAGTGCAGAAACAGTACCTTACTTCGGAATAAATTGTTGACAAAGAATAGGGGAAAACCGTGGGAAAAACGGAGAATTGAATTTTCGACAGCAAATTCAAAAACTTTGAAACGTTCTAGCATTATAATAACAAGTAGTAATATAAAAAAATGCTTTTTTTTTCTGTGTGCCAAGTTAAGATCGCAAAGTTGATGGACATTTTGCAAAATATGATACTTAGTCTGGTGGTGATATCAGACTGGTGAGGAGGCATAGAGAAACATGTAGTGTGTGCTTTGGTGCTGAGGTAAACCAAGGTGCATAATTATAACAAAAAAAGTGGATTCCATCAGGTGTACCTACCTAATTAACACAGGGTTGAGTTATACTGAACAAAAAAAAAACATTGAAGTAATGTTAAGCTCGAGAACTGCTATAATAGAAACGCTGAAGCTGTACGGCTGCGGAACGTGGACAATGGAAGAGACTACAGGTGGATTTATACTCGCAGAAAATAAGAATAAAAATAGAAAATGTTGAAAATGAGCTTTCAGATGGAAGCATTTATATACCAGAATAAGAAATAACAATAAGAATAAGGAATTCCAACTTTCCATTCACTGTTGCGTATTGAAGATGCGCAGATATGGCAACAGTGGCGGCGTAAAAGAGTCTTTGAGGGCGAAATGTTTCTTAAATTCTGCACAAATCATCCTCAATGTTATTGAATTATCAAGTTACGCGGTTAACTCATGTATAATAATTCTACAATGTGTCTTAAAGCCTTCCGTGGCTTGTGTTTCCTTCCGTTAATGACGAGATCTTAGCCTCTCCCAAAAAATACTTACCGCCGCTACTGCTCAAGAAATTTAAGAATAAAAGTAACAAGCTGAATTTCAACTTCTGCTCGAAGATAAGCCGAACAAATGACAAACGCAGTCGAGCTTTGCCGATGACGATGGGGGCTGCTTTCATGCAATCCGCAGTACATCGATGTAGCAAGAGTTGCCTGAAACCGCCTGTCTTTGGGTAGACGAGAAACTCCCACGGGTTGTTTTGTAACGGCGGTCCAAACGTGGCGCCATCTACCAGTTATCCTCACAAGTTCAAATCAGTGATAATTATCTATTACTGCAATAATTTAGATTGAGAAGTAGATACCTACACTACACATGATATTAATTTGAAATAATGCGATGTGAAAAATTCTTTTGGATACTTACCTATTCAAGTATTATTACAGATTAGTGATATTGTATGACACCAAACAAAACAAGTAGAAAAACAGCCGCAATAACAATAGCATAAAGCTAAAAACTGTAACTAAAAATTTTGACGATTCTAATGCTTCGAGCGACACCTAGGAGCAATGTTTCAAACTATTTTTATTCTCATTATTATTTCTGAAGTATAAATGGGCAGTTGCCGTTCTTATTTTTCTTATTTTTATTCTTATCGTTATTTTTATTTTTATTCTTATTTTCTGCGAGTATAAATCCACCTTACATATTGGGATATTGGGGACATATAAGAGGCGTTTGAATGTTGAAGCTACATAAAATTAATAATATCATGACATGAATAGATAGGTAGCTGATGTGGTAGTAGATATTTAGAAAAAAATTTCAGTGTTGGCACAAAAGTTTCCCGATGGAGTGATGAAGACCTGGTATAAACATACCTACGTCGAAGAATACGCACCCTACGTCCAGCTAGATGGGCTTGTCGCAAAAGTCACCAGATTTGATGATTTCGAATGCACCAAGGTGACATCAGTGGAAGAACTGTTTGAAAATCGAGCCGATAATTTGATTAAAACTCAGTGGAATATGAAAGATAACTTGTATACAGAGTTTTTCAGACGAGGAAGAGAAGATGCAGTTTCAAGTATTGTGGCACATCGTCTTCTCCTTTTTCGGAATTTAATCTTCACTATTGCCATTGCATTTCAGAACACACTTACTACAGTACTGGAAAAACCAAACCGGATGCTGCTAGAACCATAGAATTCTACCACGACGCCCGTTATGACGGTCTTGCCAAGATAGAAATGAGCCAAAGAAGCATGAGCGTGTCTTACATGAATCGAGACGATTTGTATTCACTTCATTTTTGAGAATGGCTCCAAATATAAAAATAATTTTGAAAATTTTCAGCTTGTCTTACCGACATGTCAATTATGCCGAACGTGGGAAACCACCGCCAGGTGTTGTTGAAGGCCATCGAAGGGTTATTTTGGTGAGAATATGAATGATCAAATGACAAGGAATTCTAGAGCAACAAAAATCTATAATTATAGTCATTCATCGAGAAATTTCTTCGAAATAAAGAAATTCCCGCTTCCGAAAATGTGGCTTCTCAAGAATTCGCGCTCATCCAGCGAGAGATTCATTTGAAATACCACTTTGGAGAAGGTAAAGTGACAGCCTCAACCAGAACCTTCGTGAAACCGCCTGTGTCGGAAATGGGCGAAGATATGCGATTCAATCCAGATTTGACTTACGGTTACGAAGCTGAAATCGGCATGAAGCCTCGAAGGCAGCTGGAACTCTATCTGCTGTTAGAAAAGCTGCTGAAAGAGGAAGAAGAATCTCTGGGGAAAATTCGAGAAATCGAAGACCAAGTATATTTTCTTATCTTAGCTGTAGTCTTAAATACAAGCATTTCTATCATACATGTTAACAGATTACAGAGTTCCTGGAATTACGCTACAATGAAGCTGCAAACCCAAAACTGGAAGTTTCTTTGTTCAACAGAGAACAAAACGAGGAGCATCGATTAGCCATGTTGGAAAGAGTATGCGGGCGAAGTTTTGAGGGCGAGATAATCTACAGATTCATCCAATTTTAGGAAAAAGAAATGAAAGTTTACAAAGAAAAGGAAGTCGAAGAGGAAATCGAGTATCTGGCTCCTTATTTAACCAAGCTTGGAATTGAAGGGGATCCGAACTACACTGAAGCTGTTGCCGTGAGGGATGAATGCTTGAAGGACTTCAAACAGTTGTTACTGGACAGAGCTATCATGATTCAAAAAGCTTTTGAAAAGGTATGAAACTAAAAATTAATATTTCGTGTAAAAGTACACCCATAATAGACCTGAAGATTGGCTGAGATCTAGGCCCTTAAAAAATTGAGCGCTTCAAAAACCATGCAGAAATCGTTGGAAATAAGCCTAAAATCATTCAATCAAATCAGATCGTTTGTCGTCTTCAAACAGCCAAAAATGGTATTTACGAGGGTATTTCGGTTTCTGGACCGACAGGAATGAGGCACATAAAAAAATACCTAAAAGCCACTAAAAATCATCCCTATTTTATTTTGTACTCTATGCTTTTGAGTTACTTAGCTTTCGAGTGCCCTTAATTAGTTGAGGGACAATATTCTATTTTTCGACTGATCTGAATCAAATTTCTAGTGCTGCTTCACTCTCACCTTCGTAATTTCCTGTTTTTATCTCTCCTCCAACTTAGGTGAGATGCCTACTCGGTTTGAATAGTAAAAAGAACGCAGCTTAATATCAATTAGTCGTTTATATCAACAATGCTACGCCTCGACAACGTCTTTTTTGGAGCCCAGTCTTTTAAAGTAGTACCTAGCATTTTACGGACACAAAACAGTCCGTGCTACTTTCCTATCTAGAAGAGCATGTGCCTAAAACAGATTTTGGGGGATCGCTTTTAGTCGGCTACTTTTATTTATTTGGTAATTTTTATGTTTATGCGTTTGCAGTGGACAAAGTTTTTAACAGATCGACAACAATGGTATATCAAAAATCAAGATACGATCAAAGAAAAAGAGGAATTGGATTATTTCGACGAAATCAACGATCTCAATTTCCTTCTTCAGTGTTACGACATTCGTCTAGCCAGACATCGAGATTTGTCAGCTGTCAGGTATGATTATATTTATTTTTCCTACGACTGTCTAACGGCTCGATATCAAGTTGGGGCTGAGACCGCCGTAAGTGCGGTTACCATAGCAATGGCGGATACCAACCAATCAGACCGCTGTATTTGGCGAGTTACGCCGACCCAAACTTTGCGCCTGCAACTTGGCATCGAGCCCTAAGGTCCGGTAGCTCAGTCCGAGCTCAACTTTAAACTGCGTTTGCGTTTGCGTTTCTTTGCTTCATCCATAGCTTTCACCCAAGAGACAGCAACAGACTGTCACCTCCGGGCGGCGACTGACGGAGTCCTCACACACCAGCTACTGTTGGCACGTCCTGCTGAATCCAGCCAAAAAAGGGCCACCTCAGCTGGCCCAGCAGTCAATCACCACTTTTTTTTTTTAGATTTTCTGCTTGCACCTCACTTGGAGATCCGCATTCTAAGTACATTCTATAGTTTGCCGTAGCTACCTTTGTTTGTTGTTCTTCGCTGACAAGATCTAAGCTTAAGCTCGTTTTGTGACACATGGGGGATCATTCAGCAGGCACTATGGCAGAGAGAAGTACTACTGTAAAAGCTACTAACACACCATACTTGCGTCTGCCGAGCGGTGTAACTTCCACCGCAACCGCAATACAATGCATTGCCGGTAGCGTAGTCTTACAGTAGCTCACCTCTGAAACTAGATACACTAGTAGTCTGCTAAATACGCTAACCACTACGTCAATTAGGAGACACAAAGCAAACGCCTTTTCACATTATTTTTACTTGTCAAATTTCTATGTCAATGATGATGTAAGTATTGCAAGTATCTACTACTGCCTACCAGGCTACTAGACGTCCCAGTATAGATCCCTCTTGAAAAATTCCTGGATGATTTGGTACCAAGCCCTACCGCATGTGGCGTTTTTAAATATAAATCGCCTATATCATCGGGTTCAAGCATCTGCAACTATAATTTTGAATTTGCAGGTACCGAGCTTTGGTGGAATACATATACCACCACCCTCGGATGAAAGCATTACATCATGTCCATCACACTTCGAAGCAAAAATAATCAAATAATAAACATCTGTCAATTTATTAACAACAAATATACAACTGAAACGAGAAAAATTGAGTATTCAAAGCGAAAATGTGTTTTGTTTAGTAGCTAAAAGACCACGACCCCATTTGCCCAATGCAGTGTCCATCTTCATCAAAAGTTGCAAGTGTCAGTTTGCTCAATTTATTCGTAAGCGATGGTAACGAAGCGTTGTGAGTCGCGGTTAATGAGGAATGAGTATCTGGAAACGCTCAACATTATTACAATTTATTCAAGATAAACTTTCAGGAATTGTTCACCATTGTCGTTGTTGATCTGCTCTAAATGCTTATTGTCAGTCTCATCGTTGGATTTCGATTTAATTTGGTTGACGAAACCGGTAATTAGCGTGTCCATCAGCAGGGCTTGCCTGGAGAAAACTTGCAAGATCTTCGAAACGCGCGCACCGTTTTCCACAATCATGAACTGGACGAACAGGCACGGCAAGCAATTCGGATCTTCCTCTTTCGAAGGTCTTGCATATTCCCAGCTCAACTCTTCGAACTTCAGTCCGAGGAGCAATGACTAGGACAAACAGAATGATGCAGAATGAACAAAGTTTTGATTTTCCCAATAACTGACTTACACATTGAATATCGTCGATAATGTAGAGTCCTTTGGAATTAATAGCCACTAGCACTGGAATGTCTTGATGCGTCATGAGCGACGTTAGCCCGCGGACAGGTTGTTCAATTTGTCCTTCAAAAAACGCCGATCTGGAAAAATTGGGCATAGAAAATAAGTGGGTGCTGAAGGAATAAAGGCAATGTGTGGTTTTTACCCGTAGAACGGCAGAGACCAGCAAAATTCTAAATACTTTTTCATTAGTTTTCTATTCGTGGCCGAGGTCGGAATGCGTTTGAACTGCTCCAAGAGTCTGACTTCGGCGGAATTTTTGGAACTGATCGGCAACCACGTCCACGTGGAGCTCTTCCGAACGTGAATAGGCAGATACTTGAACTGTTCTTCTCTGAAGTAATGAGTGGAATGTACTTGTGGATTGTAAGGGCCCAGTTCGACACGCGCTTGTATGCCACCCAGCATGATGTGATGAGCGACTTCGCATGGGTACCGTCCCTCCAAAATGTTGTGCCTGGCTTCCTCGTACAAAAGTTCCAAGATTTTTTGATCCCTGGAACTCGCACAATATTGATTTCTGATCTCAGCTTCAACCCGAATTGAGAAAATTACTTGATCTTCTCCTCCAAGTGCTGCGGGAAAAATATGTTCCTCTGGAACATGATTTTCGGCTCGTCCCGTTGCTGCCTGTTATGCGACGAGTGGCTGTACTGACCGATCAGGGCCCGCCATGCTTGCCGGATTTCGTAAGGTTTGTGAGTCGGTTTGAGTTGTAACTCTGAAAAGTTTCATTTATTACGAACCTCCTGTTCATCGCATGAAACATAATATTATGTTGTTTCAGAAGTCGTACGAGACAAATAAACAGATAAATAGGTGAGAAAAGCTACCTAAAAGAGGGCTAGTCATCCATAAAGTGAACACTTGAGACGCCAGTTGCTTATTCAAACCAAGTTCGTCGCTGTTGATGATCGCCTGACACAAAAGATCGCAAGTGGCTGAGGGGGTGTCTTCAACTTCCATCATTATTGCCGTGTGATTATGAAGGTAAACACTAGTGGGGATGATTGGCCCTTGCAATTGTTCACAGGTGTTTGCTATGGCCGACGCGCTGGCGATGGAACTGGGAACTGAAGCGGTCGTGTTGGAATCTGCAACAATTTCAAAAACCGTAAGTAATAATATTTATTCAAATATCTACTTTCTGTGAATTATGAGTAATGCAAATTCTTAATTGATCATGAAAATTTAAAATACCTTCGCACAACATCCTTCGCTAATTGTAATGACTAGTGTTTATTGGGCATATAGTTAGTTATTTCCCGTGGCTATGTCAAGTCAATAGCTGTAAAAACATATCTTCTGAAATCATATTTGGGGAGAGTCAAAAGTATTCTGATCGAAAGGTTTCTCTGAACGGCACTGAAATGCATGGAAAGCTTTGAATGCATGTCTGGACAAATCAATGATAACTTGTTGCGGTTCTGCCTGATTTTGATTCAAAATTGTTTTGTTCGCAATCTCATAATGGATTAAATGTACAAAAAAAGTTGAAACTGATGATACTGGGAATGTGTAAGAAGAACCATAAATAAAAATACTCGCACTAGACCAAAAGTCATAATAGTGACAATTTACTCTTTTGTGCCGCTGTACTGACACCAGAAATCAGCACGGCAGCTGACTATCATTGGATTTGTTACATTTTCCTAATTAATGAATAACACGTGGTATGATTATAATAATCGAAGATTGAAACTGAAGCTGCGGATTTAACGAGTCCTTTGGGTTTTAATTCGAATATATTATCATCGATCCTGATACTCAAAACCGAGCTCAAAACACTTGTTACATCACCTACGGTAATTGCATTAGTAATGTCGCTATAGACATCAAAACCGAGTTTCAATACCTGTTTGTCGATACTTCGATAGCAATCTTAATTTGTGTACAGGTGCACAGAGTGTCATATACCTGTTGTAAATAATACTGTTTTCTATGCATCAAATTTCCAGATCAAAATATTTTGACGCGCGCCATATTAGATCCCTAACGATACAATATATCATTTAGATAATAATAATGTTAATAAAGCCTCGTTATTTTGGGTCAAGGTTAAAATCAAAGAGGGTGGTGAGAATGGACGTGGTGGGGTTATGTCAATGAGGTTATAATTAATTATTATGGCAGGTGAAAACACAGCCCAACTGGTGAAAGTTGAAGCCGCGAAGAAGAAGGTATATGCTAAGGAATTGTGTAGTGTATACAATCCGCATCACACGAACCACAACAAGGTCGGCTTGATCTTGCAACACCATGACTTTGAGCTTGTTAGGTAAAAAGATCTCTGAAAAAATGTTGAGCTCATGATCAATTTGGGATTAAAAAGACTGTATTTCAATTTGCTTGAATTGAAATTTGAGTAATGATGCTATAATAGTATATTATTCAACGAGCATACATAATCTTATAATCCACAAGGGTGTAGTTATAACTATTATAGTTATAGTTATAACGAGCGTTAGCGAGTGTTGTAAAACACCCAAGTGGATTTATTACCATTATATGCAAGTAGAATATTATGCTTCTTCTACGACAATTCAAGAATAAGAATTATTTTGTTGAATGAACCTTCATCATTATCAGTTAATGAAGTTTCTGTCATGTAAACCGTTCAATGATTGAGACGCATGGACACAAGTACGGTTGCGGACTCATAAAAGTTTACACCGACGGCGATCGAGTGGCCATGCTAATTCAGTTTTGACGTAATTTTGAATGGGCATGGCCACACGATTGTCACCGGTGTAAACTTTTATGAGTCCGCAACCGTACTTGTGTCGAGACTTTTCCGGCAGGATTCAGGACCACTGATTTCGCCGCTTCTAAATTTTCTGGGGGCTCTTGCTTAATCTACGCGTTTTCGTAGGAATTCATTGTAGCTTCTAGCAAAATAAAAATTTACAGTGACAGGGTAGGTACCTGATACATTTTATTTGATATTTGACTAAAAATCAAGTCATCTTAGAAGCCTCCTTGATATGTTACATTTACGAAATTGCCACTTGTGGTTGGTTGGAGCACGTCAGTGGTTGAAGCCATTAGGTTATGAGCCCATAACCCACGGGGCAGGGTTTGGCACTGAGGTATGAATGTCATTATTGAATCAGAAGCGCCTAGTTAATGTCAGAATTATTTTATAGGAGTGGATAAAAATGCTTTCCACTCATTAGAATACAATTTTATAGCCCATTAGGCCGAGTTCCAACAGAGATACCCGTTTCTTTAGAACTGTATACGCTGTTCTCACCTCAGGATGTCACACTGTCAGTGACATTACCTGACAATCGTCTAGCAGGCTTGTCACTTTTGTTTGGGTTCGTAGAGTACTCGGAATATCAGAGGGACGGACCTGTGGGCGGAGCCTAACTGTGCGAACCGAGTTCATCTAGTGGTGCACCTAGATTATCAGTGGGATTTTAGGTTCGCCTGTGACCTGGTAATGGTCCACCACTCCAGCTGACGGTGTTGCTTCCCCTATTTCAACACACGAACTCGTCCAAAATGATTTTTGTTTTTCTGTTCAGCCCCCACCCACAGGTCCCTGTGGTGTGCCGTCAACTCTTTAATGGCGGCTGCTCGTGACGTCACGAGGCTTCACTTTTTTTCAGCTTATGCTCCTTCCTGCTATTATAACCTCCTTGGGGTAAGGTGAATTGAATGCAGCTAGAACGGGCGATTATCAGTCAACTGCGTTTTACGGTCCAGATTTATAATCTAACGAAATCTGATCTAAAACCCTTGGTTCGGAAGCTCCGACGATGGAGCCACGCTGACAAGGTAGGGGATACAAACCGCGGCTTCGGTGCGGCTTTTCCAGCAGCAAATAAACCTAAGTAATTTGATTAATAATAATCCTTAACCACCTTTTTTCAACATGCTTTTGGCAGAAAGTTATGTATAATTATGCAATAATTATTAATTTTGTATGTTCCTCACATCATTCAAATATTTTGTACAAAATGAACAAAATCGTCGACCATATAAGATTTCCAGCTTCAAACAAAGCAAAATTTGGGAAGCTAGTTTGTGCTAAAACAACAAAATGCAGCAGTGTGGTAGTTTAATGACACAACGGCGATTTAATCATTATAGTAGCACCATCAACAAAGAAAGCTAATTATATTATTTATTTGTTCACTTGTTTTTTGTTTTTCCTGATTCTCGTAAATATTGTTTCTCGTGGTATCAGGTTTGCCGATCTGATCAAATAGCGCCGTTCTGTTGTTTATTTACATATAATAATAAATTAATGTACCACAATATAGATTAAGGCGTTTATTTAAATAAAAAGCAAATTAGGTTACGTACACTCAAAGCACGACCTTTTTGTGTTAATCCCTGGATGTAACCGGTTAATAACCGAACATAGCTTTATTGCCAGAGAACATGATTTTTTCACTCGTCCGTTGTATGAACCGCAACGGTTGACGTCAGTCGAGCAATCAAACCACCGAGGAAAAATTTTCAACAGTAATTTTTTTTTTCTTAGCCTTACACAATAAAATATAACATATAGACATCGTCAAAAATTAAATTGATAATTCAGAAATCACCCAAAAATTGCCCATTGCACAAAGTGTCGCACATGAAGCATATAAATGATGCCTCGCGCCTACTGTGGCTGTGGTAGTCAACAGCTTGAAATTCAACAGGGAAGCAACATAAATATTTCCAATAAATTGTGGTGATTATAACTCGACGGGGACGCGTAGTGTAGTTGTACGGTTGCGGACTCATAAAAGTTTACACCGATGACAATCGTGTGGCCATGCCCATTCAAAATCACGTCAAAACTGAATTAGCATGGCCACTCGATCGCCGTCGGTGTAAACTTTTTTGAGTCCGCAACCTTACATCGCGCTTGGCTTCGATCATTAAAGCCAAGCCGTACATAGCGCGGCTCGTCTTTGGATGGGTGACCGCTGCAACATGGCGCTGTGGTGGGGCTCACTCGGAGGCGGGACACTGGCGCCAAATTCTCCTTCGTGGGAATTTACTTTGGACAGTAGGTTCCCTATTTTTTATGAATAGGCAGCGAAGCAAGCCGAAAACGTTCAATGGGTTGTATATGGCTAACAATTCAATTTAATTAATTTATAACTCCACTTCGGGTTGCCGTATCGCGGGTAATGGCAGCATTGTAATTTACATATTCGTTAATTACGAAAAGTCACCAAGCATTCAGCTGCGCTACTTGTGATGCCAAAAAAATTAAATTTTGCCCCGTCTCCCAAAATCGCCAGCCAGAAGGAGCGGAGGAATAATTTATTGGTGCAGTGGGCAAAGCAAGCTGAACGGCCCCAGATAGCAAATGAGTCAAGTTTCTTGCTTTCATCATAATATTTTCATCCGGGTGTCAGTAGCAATACTAGACGCACCAGGATAAGGGCACATCCTTTATACCTTTTTTAAGCCTCGTCATACGTAGTAGCGGTTAGCGGAGGCTATTTGTGGCCACTTTTTTCCATTATTTTTCAAATTTGATTGTGAATGAAACATTGATTAAGAAAACTTTCAAATGTTTTGAATAGAGTTTTTAAAAAGCTTCAAGATGAGCTGTCAAAGATCAAAATCGGTGCGTCAAAATAACCTGTCACTCTTTGACAGGTGAGATGTACTCTGACAGATCACGGTGAAAAGCTTATTTTCCATTTTTATACCATGGACCCTACCCCTACGTCCATACCAAATTTAATCAAAATCGAGTCTGATGGTTTATAAGAAATAAATCAAGGGACCAAAAACCTAACAAACACACATCCGGACAGACCGACGACACGGATTTTTTCCCGACAGATCTCGATGGTTTAGTATACAGGGAGTCCAAAAAACGAATACATTATTTAAATTTTCTATTCGCGATTATCAGACTTCTCATTTTTCGAATAATAATTCGATGAGGAGTAAAATCAGAACAAAAATCAGCCCATAAGAACATTTCGTTCTACAGATATGATTTTTGGAAAATAAACGGCGAATTTTGAATTGTCTCGGTGAATTCGTATTTCATTTGATATCTTCGAAAATAGTTTACCGATTTTCACGTAATTAAGTACTGTTACGGGCAGCGATCCCGTGCATTCTGGTAAATACGCGATCTTTCTAGATTCTTCCATCCATTAGGTCGCGGTGTAGATACAAGTGCGGAGCTCTGGACACTTCCAGAAGTATACGCGATGGCTTGGCATTGGGAACCTTCAACGCTCGATCAAGACACATCTGCTCATTTTGGCGGAGGCGCCGGTTCTAGAGCACGGCAGAATTATACGGGTAATGTGCAAGATTTTTCGGGAGTCGTATGGAAACCGTATGTCGGGTCACTGTGGAAACTACTGGAGAATGCATGGAACATTCGAGATAAACTAGTCGGACCTATATAAGGCATCAAACGTCGTCTCACGAGCAGTTATGAATTGGAATGTGAAGTGGCAGCGAGCGGATTAAAAGCGAGCAGTAATCACAGCGATATTCCTAAGTGAATAATTGTTGGCGTGCACTTATTGTAGTACGCAGACGCAGACTTATTGAACGATCGAGACGATCGTTTAAATAAATCAATAATAATGAAGATAATTGAGACAATTATATTCAAACCCGTATGCGAAATACGTAACAGTATTATAGGGGTGGGAGCCTTGGAAAAATGTCCGTTCCAAAAATAGTTGATTCCAGTCGATCACAGCCGCCACAATTAGAAAAATTAATCTCAAGTTATTCAAAAATTTGATAGAATTAAAATAATTACCTGCAAGGGCGTTGCAGGGAGAATGCTATGATAAAAAGTCCCGCGTTAGACTTGGGATTTTTTAAAAATTTTGTCCTAGGCACGTAGGCTCCTGGTCTTATAAAGTCCTAAACTCGCAGGAAATATTCCTTGGACATCATAAACTCCATCTAATAACTGAATTTTGACTCAATCGACAATGAGTTGCAAATTACAAGCTTAAATAGTTATGATATATGATGATTTCTGGCGGAACCAAAATTGAAGTTTTTATAGATCGATGCTTCCTCCCAATTTCCTACATCGATTTCCTATCATATGAAATACCTTTCAAGTACAACATTCACGCCAAGTGCCCAGGACATGAGCAATTCCACACTTAAGGACGGTGTTGAATTGGTAAATTAGGCGTTGCGAAATCAATCTCTGTGGGTTTATTCTTTGACGGATTCTTACCATTTTGGTCTCTTTCTCGAAAGCTACAAGGATGTACTTTGGTTTGAGCTCATTGACACTTCCAAAATCCAAAAATCAAAAAAAAAATTTGGATTTTGGAAATGCCAATAAGCTCCAGCCAAAGTTCATCCTTGTAGCTTTCGAAAGAGACTTTAATGGTAAGATTCTGTCGAGGAATAAGCCCGCAGGGATTGATTCCGCAACGCTTATTTTACCAATATGACTCCGTCCTCAATTGCCAATTAGCCTTTATATCGCCTTAATTATGTGGCTTTGATCTGCTTCACTATTGATCTGTGCCACAGCTTGAAAAGGGATATCAAGTAGATCGATGTTACAACTTACAATGTGCCATAGGTTGAGCAGCGATGTCTTGATCGATGATACGAAATACTATTCAAGCCTTCAGAGATTGAAGTTTTCGAAACATGGGTCGTCAGTCATTCAGAAGAGTCGTGTGGCAAATGGAAGGCAGATTTTCAAGGCAAATTTCATTTTTTTCTGTTTTTTTATCACACGGTTTAATTATGCCAAGTATGTACTGAACAAAATGTAATCTGACATCTTTACGTGCCTGCACTGCGGTAGGCATCATGTTAAAAAAATTAGCGAAGTGCTCTACGCACATTGCTCCACACACTGAATGACTAAACCTCGACTAAACAAGGTCACACACACCACCCCCAACGCACGGCCAACCCCTTGCATTTTTTTAATGTTCACCCGTGGGCAAGTGGGTAAGTGTGGGTGTGTACTACGTACAAACTCTGGTAAAAGGTGAGGGATTGTGAATTTTACATAGCTTTTATTACGATCACAGCTTGAATAAGAGCTTCACGTGCATCGAAATTTCAAAGCAGCTTCAGTGAAATTGTAAAATGAAAACGCTACAATAAAAGTGTGGTCAACAATTACATAAGTGAGTTGCCAAAAAGACAAGCTATAAATAATGTGCGTGAACAAACACCATTACGATTGTCAACAGTTTCAAGGTATGTCTGAAGACTGGGTGTAGAAGGTATATTTTATGGATGTCCGAGTGCTGAGTGTCCCACAGAAAAATTCAACAAATCAATAAGAAGCACGGCTTTGCGAAAATGCATCAAGTGAAAACTAAAATAACGAGGATATGTGCGAATTCCATTTCACTTTACCGGTCCTCCCACCAACACAAAAGGGAAAGTATTGTGATCGTGAAGAAATCGGAAGCTCGACGGGTTCATTAGTTTTGAGTGGCACTCGATTGATGTTTGTCAGTATGTTTGTAATCTTCATCACGATAACTGCCGAACCGTTGATCCGAGTGAGTCGAAATTTGATACGTAGGCATAGTCTCATTCGCGATCATCAGATTTTGGTTTGAATTTTGTTGTTCAGAAGGCTATTCTTGGTGTTTCTGTACAAGTTTTGATATATTGAAGATATGGACTTGAAATTAGTTACTTATCTACAATTTAGGCTATAATTTTTTAGAATTGATTTACAATGTCTGTTGAAAAGATTCAGTTGAAATACGTCCAGTTTAAATGGAGGTCGAAGTGTGGATCAAATTTTGCGGCCATATTTATAAAGGCTAAGCAAATCCTTATGCTTGAAATTCCGTGTTGAAAAAATTCTAATCATTTTTATGCGTTTAGTTACCTGTAGCTTCTTCTAAATGTCTTTGAATTGTCACTTGATGGATATAATAAATTTTCACACGCCTGTTTCGAAAAAATGAGATGTGCATCAATAATCACGTCTTCTTCAAATTCCAGTCCATTCCAATCTTTCCGAAGCGCCACATCAACCATTTGTCAATAATGTTTCAAATACTCCATAAAACTTGGTACTTGATAAAAAAAATCAGTTCCAATAAGTTACCATCGAAATTGTGAGGGCACTTATATGAGATTCAGCTGTTTCCTTCCCTACCTTAACAAAACCACTGAAAAAACTGTGGACTGTATGGATTGTGACCAGTAATGACTCATTCTTGTCAAGGACCGTCGCATTTTGATGCATTAATAATAAATCTTCCAAGGGCTGCGCATACAGGTTGTGTAAGGACATGAGTTCCATGAAAAAAAAACTACTCTTAACACCCATTTTTGGTAATTACGAACACATTGTTGGCATATTCACCTACCTAACAAGCTTATTATAGATTTTATATCTTTTCGCGTAACATCAAACGCATCATCGACTTCTGTAGTAGGTACCATTCCTACTACAATATTAATTTTTGCCGTTATCGCTAATTATCTTATGAAAGCTGAAATTTTGGCGGAATTTCTGCAGACCGAAAAAAGCGTTACGTCACCACTTTGACATTATTGAATAATTAATAATAAGAATTCATCATCATCATCATCACGGTTTCCGATTCTAACGTCACAGTTTCTCGAGAAACGCGAACTTTTGGGGGGCGGTGGTGGTAGTGGTCGTGAAGAATGAACAAAACAATCGATCGACGCGGGGGTACTAACGAATTCAATTGGGTTTATCGTAAAGATTATCCTGAAGTGGTGTCATTAATTATTGCTGTTGGGAATCGAAGCACCAGAATCGAAAAGAGGGAATCCACAGCTGGTTAGGTGCCGGACTGTTTGCTTTTGCTAATAACCCCGGCAGGTAACTCACTGACTGACTATCGCACTGGCGATCACGTTGTGCCATAAACTCTCGTTAACAATAATTTTATTACGTATCGGATATAAAGAAGGGTAGTAGCAGAGACTGGGAACTAGTTGGCGATTTGTAGTGCTATCGTCGATATAATGAAGGTAAGCCGCAGTTATCACACATCACTTCTGTTGTTGATCTCCCAAATCACTTCATCGAATTAGGATAAATTTTGAAATGTGCACCGTTGTCGCGACGCATATTTTCAACAGTTTCATTTGTTAGCTGTGAGCTCGATTAAAAAGTGTTGAACTTCCTTTTTCTTCTTAGGTAGTTTTTGTTCTCATCCAATTTTTGAAATTAAAACCAAAACATTCTAGTCTATTTTATCAATCCAATATTTGATGAAGTAATATCTCAAAAAAATCAACGATCGTGTGTTTTTAAATAGATATTTGAACGCTTTCAACATTTTTTTGGACTCAAATTGAAACATTTTACTAACCATCATAGAGCTGTTGTTGCAAAAAATATTGCGAAAACTTAGATTCTTCAGAAAATATTGAATATCCTAGATATTGTTCGATCTCAAAAATATCGGGCAAAAAGTGATGAAGGAAAACTAGGCAAAAAAAGTTACAAATCAACAACTAAAATATCTATCCATGACGTAACTGTAAATAGTGGTATTATTTTGTGAGCTGGGATATTGCAGAACGAGCGTTCAGCGAGTGGTTCAGTGCTCAACATACAATATTTTTATCTACCATGATTTTTGAAGTATTTCAAGATTGTTGGAAAATGTCAAAATAAATGACAAACACGAAAGGAATTAGCTTTGTTGATCTTTTTAACACGTCGAGGGCAACGTGTTAAAGGTGATTACTTTAAACATGCTTCCATAATCTGACCCTTTTTAACACCATAGGCTAGAGTTAAAACTGCTACTTTTAGTAGTCGTCGTAGCGTAGATGAATCTTGTTTTTTAATCATAAAGGTAGAATACCTACTTTTGGAATCTGAACAATCCGGACACACATGACCAACAACCCAAGTGATTTTAATAAGTCGCAATAATCTCACATTTTTCCACGACATTTTCGTAATTTTTTTCCATTTATAATTCAGCCAAACTACCTGCCTACTGTACTTGGTAGTGATCAATATTTGAATAGTATCGAATTTCGCTAAGTACAAAGCATAAACAAATGAATGAAAGAGAAAAATACTTTTGAAACGCTCCGCTAACTAGGAGGCATGACTATGAAGCCATGCAATTTTTACCTTGCTCCGATCTCGCATCGATTAACATATTGTTTGAAAGACAATATTCGTATTTTTTGACATGTATTTCAAAATGTTTCTAAGTCAAATTGTCAAACACATTTTTTTTGTCTTGGAATATTCCGAGGAATATTCTATCTTATCTAACATCTCTTAACATTAATTTAAAAAAAAAGAGAGGAAAAATAACCAACCTCGTAACCGAACAACTAAAATTTGGAAGCCGATTAGAGATCAAAAAAACGATCAATGCAAAACCGCCAAAAATCGAAGGCTTGTTAAAAAAGTCCTTAGCAAAATACATAAACCGCAAGTAAAACCTCTTGGTGGGTTGAAGGTATGTACGTGGGACTCTAATAGTGAGTTTACACTATTTTTGTCATTCAAGCCGGAACATAGAGCTCATGCTTATCATCAATCATATGCCCCCTCAAATATTTATAAAGTCGAAATTTTTCTTTGGAAATTTTTTTTTCAGATGAGATAACAAGGGCTGAGAATTTTTTCAAGTTGACACTCTCTATATACTTATACTTTCCATTACTTCAAGTTCCAAGTGATTTGAGATTCGACTAGTCTTTTGACTTATCTATGTATGCCATTGAGTTACACGACGCTTTCGAATTGAAAATTGAATGAATTTGGGACGCTGAAATGTGTATAGTTGATAATGTTTCACTGCATTAAAAAAGTCCAAAACAGAAATGACTAATGCCACCTACTCCGCCATCAAGTTGAATCCGCAGGTAAATACGGAACATAAACATCCCAAAACGTTTTTCCTACCGTGACCATCAACAACGACAACCTACACAGTGTCCAATAAAGAAAAATTGTGCATTACATTCAACAATACGCTATTTTTGCGTGCGACTATTTTTAGTAGATTGCGGTAGTATTATTGGATACCTGATGCGTTAATGCGCTATAAATCAACGAATAAGATTATCCCGTGACATGCATGGTCCAGTTCTAAACAGAAGTTTGAAAAGTACAATATGCAATATGTTCGAAACCAGAGTCGTTAAACTGATTCTTTTAGAGAAAAAGGTACTTTTCCTGCACGACTGCCATCGGTCACATTTAACGCCAGTTCTCAAAATATCAACATTAGCACAGTGCAAAACGTAGACAACTGAAGTGATATTATTTAGATTACGATCGAAGCTCAACTACATCAGCCAAATCAAAATAAACCAGGCATCACTTGAGTCGCAAGTAACTATTCCATCAAAGCTTCGTTTTTAAAAGCTTCATTTGTCACTGTCGATTTCATAAAATATTAATACACAATCTGATAAACGTAATAACATCCGATTTATGCGCCACACACACACACATACAAGGCGATTATTCCAATTCATAATTCATTAACAGGAAGTAGCATAAAGTTCCGCAATAAACAACATAGTTCGGCACTTTAAAGACACAAAAAGCTACCTAAGCATCGTGCATGCATTATTCATTGAAATTGGCTTTTGTTAATCGAAACGTTCATATCATGACGAAAGTTCAAGGGAACACCATGCAGCGCAGTATTGTAGAAAAGTGATTCCCGTTTTCAGTTCCGGAAGCGACAACCGCACAAAGCGGATACGTGTGATAACCAAGAAAATGCTCAAAATTCCCTTTTTCCGTACTTATCTCTTGTACAGATACCAAGTGAATTATATTAAAATACAAAGCCAAAAATGTAATCACTTCGACGTTGCATTTGAAGGGGGTAAGCATAAAGACAATGCTAGTATAGTTATGTACAATATCAATTACTTCATCGAGTTTTCAACCTTCATCTTTCATTTATGCGCACACGAGTACATATTGGCTTTTGCCAATCTGATTCTCTAATTTATTATTGACTTTGGGAGTTCTGTGCTTTAGGTACACTCTTCTTTGCAGGTGCTTCAGTAAAATGAACGGCGAAGAGGGATTGATACAAACAACGCATTTCCCATTTTTGGGGCAAATGGAAAATCTCACGCGACATGCAATCGAAAATCAATCGACGTATGAGAAAAACCCATCGACGAAGACCCAGCTGCAACTGTATGACGTGCTCATACCGTCCCTTGGCGGGGTCATAATCCTGATGAACTTGGCAGTGGTGATTTCCAGCGGGTTGATTTTGAAAAAAGGTAAAAATTACCTGCATTATTTTTGACTGCCTCTATTTGTAAATGATCAATTTTTTCAATAATGATGGCGATAGACGGCGTTTTTAAGCGGCTATTAATAAAAACAATGTTTTTAGCAGCGTGCAGTAACAATTGTGAAGCGTCACTTTTTTGTACGCATCACACTTTTTTGACTACTAGCTTGTTTTCCGTTTCACAGATTCGACATAAAGTAATCACTTTTATGACCTTGTTACACAGCTTACTATTTTAACCGCCTAGTTTTCAAAAAATGCCGTTGCAACATCAAGTGTCACTTTTTTGTACGCATCTGTCATTTTGTTTGCCGCTTGTCGTTTCACAGTCTTCTCATCTGTCACTTGTTCTTTGCTCTTGTCACTTTATTTTATTAGATTTTTTGTAATGTTCTCCTGAATAATGTTGGATGTATGTACCTCGGCTGAACGTTTTTCTTTGGCTTGATCTGCTATGTTGCCGGCTCTTGTTTGGCTCCCGCTTCGGCCGCAAAAGTCAAACTTGGACAAAAATATCACTTTTGCAGCCTTGGTGCCTACACACATAAAATCAGAATCAATTAGGCAAATTGATCAGAATTAGAGAAGAAAAAACAGCATAGGTAGTAAGCACTAATAAGTAAATTGAACTTCCAGGTCAGCAACCACGGTCCACGTATTTGTTTTTGGGAAACGTAGCCATGACTGACCTCATCACAGGCTCGGCAGTAGTTTTTGGTCAACTGTACCCCAAATCCAGCAGGGATCACTACATCTGTGCCCTCCAGATAGGTTCGTATTTTATATTCCTATTAAAAACACAACATGCCTTTTAGTTAAAGGAGACCACAACACAAAATACAAGTTGGCCTCAGATGAAAGAGTTGGAAAAACTAGAACGATTACATAGGGTTTTGTAAATTTACTTATCTCGTAGCGGGCGCTGAGGCTATAATTAAGAACGACAATGACGTCATAGGGGTAAATTTTCACGGGCCACCTGTACCTGATTCCGTTGCCGATGAGATGACGACGGTTTCAAGCCTGTCATAATTATTACTGATTGTTTGAAGACAACGTTTGTCAGAACGACAATAACAGCAATAACAAGACCATGGGAACGTGATAGGTGAAAATCTAGGTGAAAACATCTTCCCAAGTGACGTCACGATAATATTTTCAAAACGTTTTATCGGCTGATCGGACTCGTATCGAAAACTTAGATTTGTTCCGTATATCTTGAACTACCTTCCCCATAAGTTAGTCAAATAAAATATTGACTCGATTTTTGTGTTGTAGTCTCCTTTAAGGGTAGGTTATCAGTTTTACAGTTCCTTTGTTTTACACGATTTTATTGAAACTGGTTTCGAGTCTTTCGTAAATTATTGGCTATTCTTATGTTTTCCACACCCCGTGAAATGTGTGTAAAAAAAAATGGCTCCAGGTTAAATTGAAACAAAAAACCTCTGTCACAGATTATGTAGCCCGTTGCTTAAGAGTCCTCTGTACGCTCAAAGCAGCTCCGACTAAAAGGCCTCTAAATTGAAGGCGGTGATTTTCTTTCAACCGGTATTTGGCGATTTCACTTCATACCTCCATAAAAACATGTGAGAGGAGAAAAATCCGAGAAAGACCGATCACAGCCGAAGATAGTGAAATTTCACGGGCGCCATCCTAGAGCCTTAATTTGACTAGAAATAGAACTTTTTTTCAACGGAGGACTCTCTACAGTATTCTACACCAACGTACCGGGTGGTTTTTAAATCAAATATCTGAATCCAAAGTTATTTGGCTGTGAAAATTATTAAAAAAATGCTCAAAAATTTGGAGTTTCATATCTTCAGCTGAAATTTTTTTATTGAAAAATCACCCGGTACGATTGTGCAGAATAGTGTTGAGAGTTCACCTTGAAAAAAGGATTTTTGTTTCAAGTCAAATAAAGGCCCTAGTGTGGCGCGCGTGAGATTTGACTATCTTCGTCTGTGATCGGTTTTTCTCGGATTTTTTCCCGTAAACATGTTTATACAGGGTGGCCCAACGAAAACAGAACAGAGGGGTTTTCAGGCATTTCACCTCATTTTTTTTTAAAAGCTCGAACAGGTCGATTTTTATATTGAGGTGGACATCTGAAACATACATTGGCGGATTTCTATCTTTAGCCCCCTCACCCCCACCCGCCCAAACTTCGAAGTTTCAAATGACACCACCCACTTTGCGATACATTAAATTGAAGAGAATTAAATTCTCTTTCTGAAAAAATATTTGAGAAATAAATTTCCTTTCATTCGATGTATCACAAAATAGGTGGTGTCTGTTAAGTTTTGAAATTGGGATTGGGGAGAGGAAAGGGGTGAATTTGGGTAACACTTTTCTCCACCGAAAATGTTCTCCTTAGATGCTATTTAGGATGACGTTGATTAAATTGAAGAGAATTGAGGGGTCGAGGATATAAAATGGGACAGTCAGAGAAATTTAAGAAGATGGGGGGTGGGGTTGAAAGTTTTGAAAATATTTTTTTCAGAAAAATAATTTGATTCTCTTTGATTTGATGTATCGCAAAGTAGATGGTGTCATTTGAAATTCCAAAGTTGAGGTGGGTAGGAGTGAGGGGGCTGAAGATAGAAATTTGCCAATGTATGTTTCAGATGTCCCCCTCGATATAAAAATCGACCTGTCTAAGCTTTGTTCGAAAAAATGATGTGAAATGCCCGCAAGCCCCTCTGTTCTGTTTTCGTTGGGCCATCCTGTATAGAGATATGAAGTGAAATCTCCAAATGCCAGTTCAAACAAAATCACCGGCTTCGATTTAGAGGCATTTTAGTTGGAGCCACTCTGAGCGTACAGAGGACTCTTAAGACAAAAACTGTGTAGTATACCCATCAATGTGAGGCGCCAGATCAAATCCTGAAACACAGCTAAGGGATTCAATGTTTAGTTTGGCGCGAACAGCTTTCGAAAGAGACCTAAGAGGAGCTTGTGGTGTGGTGGTCAGCGCGGTCGACTACCACTCCAGAGGTCGCGGGTTCGATTCCCGCCGGGGACGGATTTTCGCCCCGAAAACAAGCTTCTTGGTTTAGTTGGAATGCTTGCTAAATGCAAGACGCGCCGTGTGTCGCATAGCACGTAAAATACGAACGATGGTGCCGACCCCATGCGATGTTGGTGGTCGTTAAAAATCCCTACCCTGTGTTGGAACACACAGGGGTTCGGCAAAATTTCCGGTATAGTGGAGGAAAGCATTCACCGGCGTCGGTGTTAGGCCTCGTTGCGGAAATAGGCCGACGTTAAATAAACGAATAAAAAATGAAACCTAAATGGTAAGATTCTGTCAAGGAAAAAACCCACATCGATGGAATTCGCAACGCTTATTTTACCAATACAACTCCGTCCTTAAAGTCATAAAGTCTCAAGAAGTTGCACTGACTTCAGATGACACTGATGAGGAAGGCGAATTCGAGGACGAATTACACAATTATTATTGCCTAGATCAAGAGTACGTATGGTACGTTCAGCGGAACCTTGGATCGAGTGACCTGAGAGTATTCATTTGAGTCTTAAAAATGCGCTGCCATTGCTCCAAAGAAAGTATCGCAATGTCAGCATCACCCTCCCCCTGGCCTATCCCAGCCAAAAAACGCGCCAAGCCCTGAAGAATTATCAGCGGAACAAAAAAACATCCCGGCAGGTGTGCACTTGCACGAGGATTAACTTGTAAAAATTAATGGATCCAAATTTCAAAGAACCCAGCCGTGCAAAGTTGCTTATTGGCCAGAAATTAATGTGATGGTCTTCGACGAAGGTTGTAATGCTGTGAACTTCGAAGGGGATCCATGCGGTTTTGGGGTCTCGAATCACGGTTCCACTGGAGGTACTTCAGTAATTTCTTCGTAAATCAACAAAAATAGTGGAACATGGCGACTATTTTGTCAAAATGTGAAAATGAATGATATTACGTACGTGTCCATTCTGAAAAAATAATTTTTTTGTATTTGCATTTTGTAGAAAAAGTTGATTCATGAATTGAGCTCAAAAGAACAAACCGATGTCTTTTGTAACTAAGTATGTTTTCCGCTCGAACACAACATTCAAAACAACCAAACTTTCGCCTGTCTTTAGTGGTAATTAATTAATAACTCTGTGAATTTTTTTCATAGGCATGATTGTATCGGCCACACTGACTTCTGTGTATTCGGTCGGCCTAATAGCGATCGATCGATTCCTCTACATTATACATGGAATTCAATATCAGCGATGGGTGTATCCTTCAAGAGTAAGGTGGTTAATTGGTGGAAGTTGGCTAGTGGGTGAGTACATCATGTGAACAAGACAAATGACACCGCGTGGCCTCCCATGCTTTTTTTTCACAACTAAGTAAAAAAAACTCAATAAAATTGAAAGTCCTAGGTCACATCCTCTAAAAACTCATATAATTTTTTCTTCGGCCACAGGTTGTCTGGTTGGATTCATGCCAATGTTTGGATGGTACGGCGACACCGACAACGGTCGAGTCTGCTGGTTCATATTCCTCGCACCCAAAGGACTGATTCTGCTGACGGTGGCCGTCGGCATGATCCCTCTGATCGTCGTCGTGGTGCTCTACTGCATAATTTTATATCACGCATTGAAAAAAATCGTCCAGCTCAGAGCGGCCACGCACAATTCCGGTGCGGATCTCGAATCCGGATCGAAACGCCTGCGAATATTCCGAGGAGGTCGCACCGGCGCCCACATATCCGAAGCTTCGGCCGGCGAGATTAACATAAGCAAATCTTCGGTTTTCCCATCGTCGCGCGGAGGAATCTTCACGAGGATCTTCAACAAGCGTCCGTCGACCACCGTCAAGGCGCCCAGCAAGTGGAAGGCCATAAAAGTGGTGCTGTTCACCACGAGCAGTTTTGTCATCGCTTGGTTTCCGTATTTCATAGTCAGCTTGTACTACGTGTACCAGTGCGAAATCCCGGATTACACCAAGCGATGCAGATCGCTGCAGGTCGTCATCGCCAGTCCCCTGGCCATCCTGGGATTCACCAACAGCCTGATCAATCCGATAATTTACGCCTGGTGGCACAAAGGCTTCAGAGAATACGTCCACAAGAGGGTCAGCATAGTCATCATGAAAACCATCAGGAGGAACAATTCGGTGGATCACTTGAGGAACGGGAACGCGAGGAACGGGCACGCCAACGGAATGATAAAGACCATCAGCAGCAAATCTTTGGAAACCATGTCGACGTCCGACAGCAAATACGTCATCAACAGTGCCGACGAAAAACCGGACTCGCACAGCTCGGAATACAAATGATAATAATTCATAAACCACAACAAAAAAGTAGTGCAACTGTGATAATACGTGAAAGGAAACTGTGATTAAAAAGCCTAAAAGAAATACATTTACACAGATCTATTCGTTTAGTGATGAAAAATGTTCAAATGTTTTTAGCTACTACACTAGTTAATCAAGTTGACGTAGTCTGCCTCCCTAAAAATTTCCTAATGATACCGTCGACCCGAGTCGATTCACTATCGCATCTGGAGCTTCTTTTTTGTATGACTTCATGATAATGTAGTAACTTTTTCTTAGTAAACTAGCTACATATTGGCTATTGTACAATCAAGAATATTGATTACCATGAAAAAATTACGAGGAGGCCAAAAGACAAGAATTAATTATGTAGATGGGGGATGTTACCGAAGGTGTCAGGTCCTGCTAAAAGTCGCAATATGAAAAGACTGTTAATTAAAACTTAATGTTCAATCAATCTGAAAAAAATATAAGGTCAAATGTGCCACTATAAGCAATACTGGATAATATCGTTCAATTTCTTTATAAATAAAGTTGAATCTTGAATTTCGTTGCATTTTTGCATTTCACCTTCAAACTTTGCTACCTTTGAAATTATTCTCACTACTTTTCAACCAACATGTCTCCAATACATTATAATAAAATTTGGAGTATGTACAATCCTTTGGCTATTATACCCTGTTTAAAAATGAAAAATGTCAGAGATTGTTTCTACAGGGTGACACATATAACAGTTGCTGAAAGTTCTGTAATACCCCATTGGATACAAAAAAAATTCTACTGCCAAATTAATTAAGATTGATGTCCTATCTTGGAATGGTTTTCGATTTTCACCTCTATTTGATTTTTATTCAATTATTTTTTTGAAAAAATTAGAACTTTTTGATTGTTGGCTCCCTTATTAGCAGATAGTTGCCAGATATGCCAGATATTTACAATTTCGCTAAAAACTACCCCCTGAAAAAAATTGCCTGATCCATTCCCAAAAGGGTTATGACTGGCGATGAATGTCTAACACCCCCTCTGGGTCGGACCGAACTGGAGCGTGTTATGGCAGTCCATTGTGCAGTTTCTGCATCAGAGTGACTCTCCAAAATAGCATAATGTCAATATTAGAATCACCATAGTGCCATTTGGTAATAATTTTTGCTAAGAGTTGTTTTGGAAGAAAAAGTGAAAATCGATAACCTGAGAACAAAAAGACGTGGACTCTGGAGACAAATTTTTTGTTTTGTTTCAAATTTTCAAATATTTTGTCTGAAGTTTCTCAAGGAATATTTTTCTGGTTCACAATGACATCATAACAATAGCACGCGCCTGCCTAGATGGTGCCTAAAGAACGTTGCACAAGAAGTTCCAACCAGTAGATGATGCTTCCAAATTTGAAATACTTCAGCCACTTCAGCGCCGTCTGGCGATAGAAAATTTGGTATTTGCCCCATTTTGGGGAAATGGCATCTGAAAATGTCATCACTGTCGAGGTCGTCAAATTAATTTTTGCCGATCAGACAGAAAGAAGTGATTTTCCAGCCTACTACCAGGCCACAAAATGAACGATTGCTTTAGTGACCCCAGTAACGAAAAATAACAGTACGGGAAAAAACTTTCTGGTCGCAGGCCAGAAAGAAATTTCAGATACTTTGGTAGATCAATGTCATTATTAAATTAAATGAAATGCATAGCTTCAAAAATTTATGATTTTGATAGAGTGTAACTTGCCTCATTAGATCGGCTAAAAACTAGTATGTGCTGTTCGTACAGAAAGTGACTTCCAGGCCTCCGCCGCTTGCAGGCCTTGGCTAGCGCCTCGGCGACTGCAAGATTCCGTCGTAGGCCAGGAATATGGCACTTTCTGTACTAACCACAAAATATACTATTATTCACAATGAGTTAGCAATCGATACATTCCTAACTTTTAAAAATTTGGAAAGTGAATGATTCCTTACAGGTTGAAAAATAATGTCACTTTCGGACCACGGGCCGAAAGTGACGTATGAAGAGAGATGATCTGATCTAAACAGCTGTAGCGGAGCGCGGAGTGTTGATGGATGCGTTGACTGAAAAGGTTGCCTATGCGTACCTGATCAAAATGTTAGACGCAAAAAACTTCAAATAAAGCCAATTATTTGCATTTAAATATTGGATCACTGGATCATTGTGAATAAAGTCCTATACATACCACGGAGTAAAGCGTCATTACAGTCTACGGGATTCTATCTCACCTCGGCACGCCTCGGTAATATATTGAATCCCTTGGCTGTAATGAGACGCTTTCCACCTCAGTATGTAATATACTAATTTTCGTCATTGTTTCAAAGATACATAACGCGCAAAGTAACACATAACTAAAAATATACGTTTTGTAGCTCATGTACTTATCTAGCTTAAGATTTGTCGAAGTAGTGTCAAAATTTACGAGAAATTCGAGTTTCCCTCAATTTAAGCAACGATTACAAAAAAAACATAGTTCGATACACAAGCGCTGTGCTTTTTCAGGCCCTTAGCCTCATGTTGCAAACACGGCTTCGGGCCTGAAAATGCGCTCTCGTATCGTAAATTATTATGTATTTCCAATGTGTCTGTGACAGCCCTGTCACTGCTAGAGAAGTTAGAAATAAAAATTCAACGAAGGGTCCAGTACAGATAACGGCCTCACGTAAATCCAAACGAAAAAAATAGGCAAATCACTCAGAACGGCGTGTGGAGTGATAATGTAAAATAAAATTCACGGATTATCCAGAAATTTCTGCAAACAAGAATAAAGAAGAAACAACGCGTTAAAAGAACAGTTCAAGTTTCTGGATGTTGTTGTATTGTTGGTTGCCTACATCACTTCAGTGGAAAATTAGAGCAGGTACGCCACAGTGACTCATGACTTACCAACAAAACAATGTTGCTTTGTTAAAAGAATGTATTATTCTTATAAAGAATGAATTAATTGATTGAATTGATTGATTGAACAAAGCAATGTTGCGCGTGGGCCTGAGATGGGCACCGCAAAGAAGAGTAAAACGACGTAAACAATTCAACTGCAAAGAAACTGATTGTGTGATCGTAATTTTCCACTCGGTGAGGACTAATCATCGTGAGTAGGAGGCAACAGAGTCTGTTTCGTGGTTGTAAAAAGTGTTGAAAATGTAGCCGTTAAGTGTACTCGACCCTCCACAAACGTTCATTAATGACCATATTTTGCTGGAAACGTTTTTCTCGTTTCACAATGACATCGTAACAATAACACGTAGCTGTCTAGATGGTGCCATAAATCAAGACGAATTAGGGTTGCTATATTATCGACAGCTTTGGCTGCACAAGGGTTACGCAATCATCCGTTGCTAAGGGCCGATGGGAGGAGCTAAAATTCAGCTATGTGTCAAAATTTATTATGAGCGGAGAAAAAAGGAAATTTTGCGGGGTCCGGTGCTGTTGCTTGATGTCCGCAACCGAACATACATGAAAATTTCATTTCATATAGCGGCATAAAAGACGTGTTTTGAAACTCATCGGGCAAATCATACCCACCCCTCACACGAATTTGTACACCTAAATCCAAAATAAATACGCTCTTGACAGCTAGAGCCCGTTGGGACGGACGCCTATGGCCTTCCGTGAGGCCGACAGACGTCAGTGCTCAACTCCGTGAGGCCGATCGGTAAACAAACGCTCGGCCAGAATGCGGTACCCTTACGCCGGCCGGCCGGTCGCGTGACAATTAGGTTCCCTAAGACGAATGGGGGCAAACGCTGACACTTTTTCAGAGGGCGCTAGTATGGCTGGAGTAATTCAAAACTCTCAAAACTCACATCCAAATGTCATCATCAGTGTCGAAGTCGTCAAATTGATTTCACCAATGTACTTGTCACATGCCTCTCATTGTTAAAGAGGTTAGAGATGAAAATTCCACAAACGTCCCAATGACCATATTTTACTTGGAATTTTGCTGGAAACTTTTATTCGGTTCCCGATGTCATCATCACAATAACAAGCAGCTGCCTACATGGCACAAGTATGACAAATTCCAGCCGTTCAATATTACCGCCATATTTAAATTACTCCAGCCACTTCAGCGCCATCTAGCCAGAAAAATGTTGGTCTTTACCCCCCATTGCAGCTGTTCAATAATACCGCCAAATTTAAATTACTGCAGCTGCTTCAGCACCGTCTAGCAAGAGAAAATTTAGTTGCCGAAAATGGAGCAATCGGTAGATGATCAATAAATATAGATATAACATAACATTTCTCAGAACTGTTTTCTTCGTAAAATTCAATGGAGAATCCGAAAATCTACGCCAGGAGAAATGAGGGCAGGCTTTTCCTCTCAGCTGTGCTCCTAGAAGTTGAATGGTTCTCTTAAGGCCGTATTAGACTGTCACAATAATTCTGTTACGAGATTCGTTAACAAAATGTTTCCCAAGATTTCTGTATATTGATGTCAGTTTGATAAGCAACATGACTTTACTTTTGGACAAGATAGTTTCACACCAGGTGAAAAGGCCTTGTCATGCACGAACTGTCGAACCCCAGGTGGCATTTGGCGGAGGCAGTGTTACTGTTTGGGCAGGGGTCACCTTAACCGACAGGACAGAATTGGTAATTTTAGAGAACAAATGAATGAATGAATGAATGCAGTGCGATACAGGCGATTAACGGAAGATTTCACGATCAAAACTGCAACAGATCTTAGGCAAAACAGATTTTTTCTCTACGTCTGCTCGTTTCCGATATCAATTTCAAAAATTTTCCATGAAGCACCCTGTAAAAATATTTTGCAGTAGTTATTTTACAGTTGTTATATAGTGCAAGAAAAAGTGTTTATTAGGACCGCAACATGCCCATACATGCTCCTGCCTTGTCAAAGGTTCCAGACATTCGAAGGAATGGCAACCCTAAGTGTCATTTACGTCAAGTTTTTCTATAAACAGTTTTTTCAGCCATATAATGCATTCCTTTCAAATTTTAATGCAGTAGATAAGCACTGGGAGAATCGGCGTGAAAAAATGCTGTAGTACAAAAAAAAATTCACAACTTGAAAAAAAACCGCACTACGATTAAAATTCGAAAACGGTTTAGAGATATTAATATGTGCTTTTCAAAACTGCACTCAGAAAAAATCTGAGATTTTTTCACAGAAGCGGGGTATTGAATAATGTGGCCCGGTTTCGCACTTCTTCTGTTTCCACCCTGTATAGCCCACTCAACGTCGCGTCGTTGAACCTCTGTACCATCCAAGTATCTCACAGCCAAAAGAACACGCTATCCAGCATGACCACGATTTCCAAAATCGGTCCATTTTTCCCCGAAATATCCACATTTGAAGTGAGACAAATTTTCGAGTGAATCACTTCAATTGTTGCCCAGTTTAGATTCACAGTGAAGTTGAACGATGAACGTACTATAGTACTTGATTCATTCCTATAGAAATTTCACTTTTTCCGAGGGCGACGGTCGAGGTCACTGTGGTCATGGATTCTGGATTCTATTTTAGGGAGTCGGTGGAACACAGTTCCACCTGGCACGTAGGCCTCATTATGGGGCCCATTGTACCCCTCTCCTAGACCAACCGGACTCACCGAGCCGCAATGTGGTGCCTGGATGTTTGATGGTCGGTCCATCCAAGCACTGGGGCCGACAAGCGCACGGTTGACCTTGACTCAGTCTTTCACCCCCCTTTTCATCCGGATGTCCGATACATCCTCGCTCCCTGCGCCGGTGTTCCTGACTTCGTCTGCCTCCCGACCAGGCTGCCGGTTATCCTCTACACATTGCCGTATCGCCGGCTGGAGGCATGTATACTCGGGGGGCTCGCCTAAGACCACCCGAGGAGGAGTTCCAGACCGCCTTCGAATCAGATGAAAGACACTTAAGTCACCCATCCAACTCTTGGCAGCGGCCAACGTTGCTGCAGTCGAATTTTCACCCGACTGGAGCGGCCTACTACACGCTACGCCCTCCTCGACTGTGGTCATGGTCACGCGGCCACTTTTTTTTTTTGAAGAATCAAATTCAACTATGTTGAAACTGTTGAGAGTATGTTCAATATCTACAAGCTAAATTTAATTCATATAAATTCTGTTATTTCAACGCAACACCATGTACAGAGTAATTCAAACCAAGGGCCGCTCGAGGGGCCACTGAAAATTTACCCTATGAAACCTTTTAACAAGTTCTGAAAACAGATCGGTAGGTACATTTACTCGCAATAATTTCGATTTTGTGGTGTAATTTCACTAATTTCAAATTGACAATAAATGAGTATTTTTCATATTGAAAGTTTTTAAAATTGTTGTATCATAAGTTGTATTCGTAATAAAAAACTTTGCCGCATAAAGATTTGAATTTTGCCTAGAAATTGAATCAAAGGTCTATTTTTCCAAAAATGGGTTCTAAGTGACTATGCGCACACTCTAGACAATATTTAAGGGCCTTCTTTACGTTGAAACCCTATTACATACAGGGTGATTAAGTTTCAATCTTGCAAGCTTCAAGGTAGGCATCTCCTAGTTGTCTTGATTCTTGCAAAATTGAAATTTGCCACTTTTTTCCCTTAGCCATGAAATCATTGAAACAAATGTTGTGTTTGTTTGACATGTGTCATTTACAAATCAAAATAATACAGAATATGGGTGGGTTTGTGGAAAATCTTCAATTTCATTTTTTTCATCTTAGTTCGATTATTATTTACCTTTAGTTTGTAAACTTTGACACCTTGTATCTTTCTTAGGAAACGAGATAAACATTTTTTTTTCTGAATCAGGACGACTAGAAAAATCTACCAATAAGCTAACTCGATTAAAACTGAATCACCAGTGCCACCAAGCTTGAAGCTGTATTACACTACACAATTTCTTGTACAATTTTTGGAACAATCTGTCAGTGAAACAATCAAGTTCATTGTCTTTTGACACTATTTTGGCAGATTGTTCAAAAAATTGTAGTATGTACAAGAAATTGTGTAGTGTAATACAGCTACTAGATGACCCCTGCCCTGACGCGCTGCCACCATTTGGGTGATATTTTGGCGAGTAGGCTAGAATTCGCGTTCGCATATTTTCCGCGGCTTATGTATGCTTGGTACTTGGTAGCACTGTATTGTGTAATATGGAATGTTGTTTTTTTAGAGAATCTGGGCCTTAAATAATTTCTCCATAAAGGACACAGTCAGATATACCTAGACTTCCAGTTGTTCTTTTTTTTATGACTGTAAGGTGAGTAGGTACCTCACAACGTTACCACGTACGAAGCTTCAATTATTATAAAAATGACCTTTTAAAATGGTAAGTATTCTGCATGAAGTCCTTAATTTGTACTACACCATTTCCAACTGTATTTGCGATAATATCAAATGTATTTCAGATTAGCGATATGTATTTGAGAAAACACCAATTGTATTTTGAATATGAGAAATGTAGTTTAGAATTTGCCAAATGTATTTTAATTATGAGAAATGTAGTTTAGAAATTGCCAAATGTATTTTAAATTTGGGAAATGTAGTTTAGAATATGCCAGTTGTATAATTGAATATTCAAATGTAGTTGAGAAAGTACCAAATGAATTTTAGAATAAGGATATGTAGTTCAGAAAACGTGAATTGTAAGTGAGAAACCGCCAATTGTAGTTGAGAATTTGGAGTTCGTTTTCCTCAACAACGTTTGCTTTTTCATCACTGTTCTACCCTAAAACAAAATATCTGAATCTGAAATACATTTCATAATATCTCAAATACATCTCATCTTATCGTAAATACATCTAACGTTTTCGAAAATACAATTGGCAATTTCTCCATTGAACTTCGTGGATCTGTAATGCATTTAATTTTTTCTAAAATACATTTGGTAATATCTCGAATACATTTCGTTAATCTAAAATACATTTCATATTTTCTAAAGTACATATAAACTTTTCTAAAATGCATTGGCGATTTCTGAACTACATTTGGTTATTCTTAAATACATTTCATATTTTCTCAAATACATCTGAAGTTTTCTAAACTACAGCTGGAAAAGGTGTAGTAAAGAACTTTCTGGAAGTATCGTACTTTTTGAATAGAATAAAAATAATAAATTACCATTCGTTTGTTTATCACTCAGAACATCAGAGCTGGTATCTTTGGTTGTATCTGTAGTCGAAACTGTCCGCTCCCTGCTGTCCCAGTCTGACTGCAATCCAGGATACGAGGTGGCTTCCGTTGTGTACCCAGCATCTGTAGCGCACAAACTAGAATAACTAGCGCTGACGGTGGGTATCCTCTGCGAAACCGAGTACAGCGCCCCTTGACTTGAGGACAAGTCCTCATTTTGTATGTAATCGTCGTGACTTCTGCATAAAGACGACATGAAGCATTATATTACAAGCAAGCCACTCCCAAAATAAAGTAGATGTACCATTACCTGTACTGCTCCACCATGTAAGCCTCCGGGGCTTGGTTGGAGTACCCCCTTCCTCGAGTGTACTCCACCGGGATCACGGTAACGTAATTGTTGTCCTTGCCATCGTTTGTGCTGTTCGCATCCATCACTTTTCGCACCCTGCGGAAAATATCGATGTAAACATTGAGGCACCCCCGTTTCGTAAACGTCAAATGTGCGAGTATTGATTTTTCAGTGTGGGTGGATTGTCATGGCGAGCAACTCACCCAAAAGCGGACACCCAAGGTTCACATTAGTATGCGGCATTGAGGAAGCGCGAATAATTGTTCTAATTGCTATGCCGGATGCAATCATGATGCACTGTTTGTGTTTATTTGATGAGGTTATGCTGAGTGAGCTGACGTGACAGCCGGGATTCCTACTTTACCGGTCACCGGCATTTCAAAAAATATGGCAATCGAAACCTCAGTTTTTGGGTAGGTAAACTTTTTCGCTAATCGTGCGAATAGTCCATGGAATAAATCAAGCATGACTCGTGGTTTTTATTTAAAAAAAATCGACAATCGATTGATGATAAATGGATAAATAAATAAATGAATGAAAACAAAAAAAAAGTACCGACGAGGATGGGATTCGAACCCACGCGGGCAGAGCCCATTGGATTAGCAGTCCAACGCCTTAACCACTCGGCCACCTCGTCTTACACGTGCAATGACTCCGCTACCGTGTTTTAAAGGGAGCCTCCATATTCCAATTTTTTTTTCAAAATTGATAACTTCTTTGAAATTTCGTTATTGTACGCTAAACATTTGGTGGCATGAATATTTTCTAATTGGTTTTCTTGATTTTCCTGAGTGTCAATATAAAGAAAGCGATGTGCGCAAAGTTACACACAGGGGTTGCTATAACAACCCCTACGAAAGTAATACAAGCACTAGTGGTGTTATTCACGTTGTTTTCATGTTGTTGTGCGTGTTTATGTTGCCCCATTTCGCGTCAGGCTATGTGAAAACTTCGAGGGAAGGTATGATAATTATTGGTTTTTTATTAATTTTAATTTTTTAAATTGGGTGAGACCTACTTACCACACTGATTAGGTCCACATACAAAATTAAATTCAAAATTTTGTCTGCGTGGTAAAGTGATATAATGAAAGATTTTGAAGTAAGCCTTACCGCACATGTAAATTGGATGGCATATAGTATAGTTTTAATCTTATTATAACTACCTCTATGCCTACCCACCCGCATATGAAGAAAAATTGATAGGTATAGGTACAGGAACGATGGGGCATCAGGTAGGTAGGTACCTACCTCTAGCTATGTGTTTATGTCGAAAGCATGTCGAAAGTAATATTTTAGGTCTATGTATACTTAGGTAGGTAAATCATTTTTGGCGGAATATTAGGTAGATACCTACCCAGTACCTACCTACCCCATGCATCTCTAGGTATACCTACCTATGTACGTTTGCACCACAGAGTTTGTACCCTCTCGTTTTGGCGGCTTTATTATTAGTTTATTATGTATAATCAATTTTTTTCAATCCTCTGGTTATAGAGAACAAGTAGGGCTATTCAATACCTTTTCAGTAACAAAATAAACTCATACCTACTTATAGCTTCTTAATTCAATCGCTTGAATTTTCTTCTCGACTTGTAATTATCTCTGGTTTTTTCGTTGATTTCATCGAGGCATGATGACTGATTGACTGACAGGGATCCTACAAGGCTGTATACGCAGGGTATCAATATTTCTCTCTCAAAAATAAAGACAAAGAGATATAGAAATTTTGATGGGATTCCATTAAATGTTTGTCCACTTTGTTTCCGTTTGGATTATCCCACATTTTTCTAGGATCCCAATAGCCCTAATACCCTGAAAAAAGTTTCTAAAGGATCACTGGGGCATTTTTTGACAAACAAAAAAATTATCAACTGTTTTATAATTTTGAGTGACGTAGAAAATTGAGTACAGAGCCGTTTTTTTTTTAAAGTGGTCAACAAAAATTTTTTTTATCCAATCCTATTGAATAATGCACGCATTATCATGCGCATACATGCCTGCATTTCTCAATAAGACTGCAAGAAAGCATATAATAGTACTCTACTCGCGGGTAATAATGGCTATTACTCATTCGGATGCTCATAAGAAGCTCGCTTGTTGAATAATGTACTATTTTTTCACATAGGTATCTAATTGAAAAAACAGAAGTATTGCCCCTAAAGGAACCAATGGAGGTTCCAGGTATTCATCATCAAATACGTCCTCAAGATGGTGTGTGTCAGTCTGACTATTCGAAGAGGAGAGTCACTGTCACTCATAAAAAAAATCGGTTGTGTCACCCCAAAACTTCCCCGACTAGTATCCAGGAACTTATGGAAATTTTTGTTCGAAACGTCTCTCCGGGTGAGAAGTTGTAATTAGATTAGATTGAAAATAATTTGCAGGAGATTGAAAATTTTGCCAAGGAAATTTGAATTTTTCGGTAAAACCCCAAATCTTATTCCAAGACACCTTATTGTGAAAATTGTCAATTGAGGCTTCACTTTAAGCTCCATCATCTAAGTCTGGTCTCGAAAATCCAGGCCGGTTTTACATTTTCAAGAGGAAAATTCCCGGGAAATTGTAAAAAAATCGTTGGAATATGTTCAAGAAGAGGTCTTGTTTGAAAAAAATGGTGAGGGTCTGTTCACGGGATGGAAAGTTGGAAAAATTTCAGTTTTTCCAGCTGAGAGAAAATCTCGAAAACCGTGGGTTCGATTTCGAAAATTTTACCGCCAAAAATTGATTAAATTTTTTCTACAACTTTGAATCCCAGCATGTCTGCACCTAAAATGAATATATTTCGTTGGGCTTACCGCATGTCGAAGTTTTTTCGAACTCACGGAATGTGCAAAGTTCATTTTGAAAAATTTACCGTCGAGAAATAGGAACCGCGTCGATTTTGAAAATAGGTCTACACGACGCCCAATCCAATCTACTTTCGATATCAGTTGGATTTTTTTGAAAAAAGTCGAGCCCCGAGCAGGAATGAATTTTTGAGTGGAGCCCTGCATCAAAAGTGAGTCGTCCTGGTCAAATCACGGGCGAGAGGCTCTGTAACTGTAACTCAAGTTGGCTCTTTTGTTGTCTTGCTTCCTGCGAGATTTGGTTCGAATCCATTGGGTAGATTTTGAATAATTAAACGGTAACAACTTTGACATTTTCTATTATTTGACAGTTGACAGATAGGGCAATACTTCCAACTGCTCTGTATAAAGTTTTTCAAGGGCTTTCAAATGACATACTGCAAGTCAAGTTCCGTGAGATATAGCTTCTGACGTTTGTTGATAGTGACACTTCTGTCTGACAGATGACAGCCAAAAACTAATGGGCTTATTCCAGGCTGAAACCATGTCTGTATAACAAATTTCAAGTCGATCGAATTATTGGTTCGGCGGTTATCGTGAGAGATTACAGATACATACATACAGATAGACATCATTCTGGAAATGGTCGAAATGGTCTCAATCGTCTCTTGGGGCCCGAGGGACCTTAAAATACCTAGATATATCATCCGTCAAAATCTCAAAACTTTTTTCTGCACGTTAAAAATACTTCCCCTTCCTTGTTGGTGGGGGTCGGGAAAGTAAAACAGACAAGTACCCTTTAGTAGGAATTCCAAAGTTAATGATGACAAAAAATATTGATTATTCAGAAACACAATAATACATGGTAATAAAATTTATTGATCATATTCTCAGCTACAAATAACACAATATTCACTTCTACCTACGGTTTTTGTATATCATTTTCTAGTTAACCATTTGGATTTGGCCCAAAATTCTAGCTCGTTGGCCACGAAAGGGAACTATACAATGAAAACATCTAGTAATTGAAAAACAAAAAAGAAAAGATCGGTAGGAAGTGAGCAAAGAATTTAGATTACCTACGACATTAATTAGACAAATAATGTGAAAAGAAAAAGCGAGGAAAGCAGAGCATTTTGATTACGAATTTTGGAAAATGTGCAAAGAAAAGGAGAGAGAAGCAGGGAACTTTGATTACGAAATTGGAAAAATGTGATAGAAATAGAAAAATAAAAAGGATACAAACAAGAATCCACCAGTTGTTACGGTAACTAAAAAAGCACCAGTCAGAGAATGTGAGCATGAGCATTGTTCTGCAGTCTGGATGTACGTGCTAAATAGCTATCAGGAGACTTTGATTCAGGGACAAGCCGCAAACCTCTACAATTGGTGGAGGAGCCCCGATCGACGGACTTTTCTAGAGCTCTTGCGCGGTAACGCACCAGCAAAGCAACAGATCAAACATTCTGACATGAATTTGTCGCGACTTCGCGACTAGAACATTCGTTATTTTTCCATCAGGTTGTACGACAACATTCTGGAATTAGCGGATTGCTATGGTATAAAAAACGATTGTGGGCCGAGGCGAGTAGTAGAATTTAGTGATCACCAAGGTGCTGTACCTGTGTTTGTCACTGTGGCAAAGACTATGCGAACATAATGAAAACGAAGAAGTGGATGCGGCGTTTGAATCAAATGTATTTATGATGAATGACTTGAATCAGAAAATGACGAATGTTCACGCGTACAGGGTGATTCATAATCCGCGGAAAAGGAGTCCAGAGCAGTTTGCGAAAATGCTTAAAAAATGCCAGGAAAATGTTGGAAAAAGGACCCCGCACGTTTACTATGTTTCAGTGTATGCGCTCGTGACTGTTAACGTACATTCATAAATCAAATTTAAGAAGACATACTAAGGTTCGAAGAGATTTCTTTTCAGTCTGACTCAGATGCAGTTCACACGGATCCTTTTAATTGAATAATGAAGATAGAGGGGGATCAAATTCTCCCACTTGGACCCCCTCCTATATCTCAAAAACTAGATAAATTCTTTATTAAACATCCTTCTGCCAACCCTGCCCGTAGCTCAGAGGACTCCATCTTCATTCTTCCAAAGTAATTCCAGGAATCATAGGTTCGAATCCGGCCCGGGCCATGTAAAAATTTTCATGCGCTCTCTAGTACCTTGGCGTGTACTACCGTGCGGTACGTCAAGAGGAAAAGAATGAAATGACACCGAAAAAAGGGCTCTAATAACCTCGAAGTTGATGCGTTCGTAAAATGGATGGGTGGTGTGTGAATCACCCGGCGTCGCTTTCAGAGTACTGAGTCGGGGCTAAGGAGGTACTGCCAGTGACTACACAGATACCCGCTCACCGCAAAAAATAATGTTTTGCCACTTTTGAAGTGTTTCCGTGAACTGTCCTGGATTCCGTGTCCGCGAATTATGGATCACCTTGCATACTTGTATACACTAGGTGTCTATAGGATACAGGGTGTCTAAGAGAAAAGCTTTTTATTTTAAATTATCAGTGCGAATGTTCTGTACTGCCATAAATTCGAAGTCGAAGCCAATTCGAAGTTGCATAATTAAAATGTCATGTTCAAAGAATTGAGTATTAAACTCCGTATTGAGGAACCGAAATGAAATTGCTTGTGTGGGACTTGGGTCTTCATAAATCATTTCGCCGTAGAAACTAATTAGCTTCAGCAATCGATTGCTGAATCTCACAATAAAAATCACCTAACAATTGTAGGTAGGTAGGAAGAACAATGACCCCATGACACAATGAGCGTTATATTCTCATGTGTACCTAATCTATAGCTAGGTACTGAATGGGGGTGAAATTGGAACTCCATTACCCAAATTAAGTCATCAACTTTTTACAAAGTAAAACAAAAATTAATCAGGAATAATACTTGAGAGGTCTCAATGGAATGAAGGATCAATGGAATAGTCCTTGGGCAGGTGGATAGGCTTGTAACAACAATTATGAATCCGTGCGCGATGATAATTTCCGCGGAAACTATAAACATTGAGTGGAATGAAAAACTCGGGAGGTTTGAAAACGAACGCTTTTCGTGCAGCAGAAGCATCATGACATAAACAAGGCGTCGATTGTATGAAAGTGGAAGAGACATTGCACGCAAGGGCCTCCGGGATCGCGAATAAGGGAAGAACATAATAAACGTATAAAGGAGCAGGCATGGACATAAACAATTTGCAGAGCATACCCCGGGATACAAGTTTGTAATATGAATAATTGCGTGCCTTCTGCAGTTTTAGGACGTTTCACAAGATGGAAAACTATTTCCATCATGACTCGCGTTATTTTGTTTTAATCGTTTCGTTTTCCTACACGTGTAGTGCTTCATAAATTGGTGCACGTAGGTAGCAAAACTATTTTCTGTTTTCTTTCATTTTTGAGAAGCGGAAGGAAAACGAAAGACAGTTGAAATTGATTCGGTATTGGACTTTCTCACTACCACTACACCTTTATTGCTTCCAGTGAAATGAAATGGCCGCCGACTAGCCGAACTCTTAAACTTCTGCACGCGATGTTTTGTAGACGCTTTTGCTTGCATTCAGGTGCAAGTCGAAAAAAGGGTCGTTCCGAATCTAGGTCAGGTGCTGGTCAGGGCTATATTGTGTTGGATTTAGCACGGTAAATGGATAGGTATAGGGCTGATCATTATAAGTCGATTTCTCTTTTGGCGGGTCGGGCACTGTCTGAATTTACTATATTTGCATGCCGTATAGCTCATTATAAGCAAATGATTAGCAATTCTTGGTTCATAATTCATATTCAAGACCTAACTAGCAATTTTCTGTTTGCCATTAGTTGAGAGCACAACACAATTAATTCATGATTACAAAGGTTACCTTGTACCTACTCATCTACCTACTAAAGGTAAAAGTCTGTATTTCAGTCTACCTATCGTACCTATCCCTCAAATTAGGTAACTTGCAGCTAGAAGTTACAAGGTCCCTGTACTGTTACGAGCGGTGATTCTTGCGTGCATTCTGGAGCACACACGGTCTTTCTAAGATTGTTCGCATCAGATCCCAGAGTTACGAGAAGATACGCGATGGTTTGGCCATCCACATAGCACGGAGACTCCAATAGCCGAGTAGGAAAGATCAGCCGAAATGACGGAGGCGCCGCCGTTCTGTAGTACGCGGAATGCACGCGAAAGGTGTAGGATTTTTCAGGAGTCGCCTCGAAACCGTATGCCGGGTCATTGTGGAATTTGCTGAAGGACCGGTGCAAGATTCCAGAACAATAGTCGGAGTCATATAGATCATCGATCCTCGGCCTACGAAGTAGAATACAATTCAGAGCGATAACGATAACAGCGAGTAGTATCGGCGATATAGCCAAGCGCAAACAATTATTGACTGCCAATTTCGATTGCTGAAAACTCACAGTGAACCTCTTCACAGAACATCGGAACATCGACTGATTTCGATTTTGGAAGTAAACGGTCATGAACATAAATACTTACACCCCCATGAACTTTTTGTGTCCTGGAAAAAGATGATAATGAATTGAAATTTTGAATTTTGATACCACTACATTTATCATAAGTTAGCCAATGTTCATTTAAACATAATACCTCCACAGGTCGCGAATTTTCCAAAAAGACCTCCAATTCCAAAATCTTGTTGCGGAGACATTGAATATTTAGGTGGACTACGTTTATTGCCTTTTTATCGCTAATACCTAAGCTTTTATGTCGGCTTTTTGCCGGAAAAACTGTAAATTGAATCGGCGTATCTTAATATTTTTCGGCCAGAAATTTACATCAAAGACCTTATCTAGAAATACGAAGTCGAAACCCAATTTGAATGCTTTCAATTTCCCAGCCGTAGTGAGTTCACTGCATTCCACTAGACCAACACCTTGGCATTCATTCTTGACGTAATCTATAACTTGCTGAACAGTTGTATCACTTTCACATCCACCGACGTATAACCAAGCTCGCTTAGCTGGAGCCTTTAAAGTGGTTTGCTTGTCGCTTTTTCCCAAGAGAGTGATCGATGTTGATTTGCGTTTTTTTTGCGGCCTCTTTGAAGGGTGGTTTCTTCTGCGTTGATGAGTCAGAATCTAAGTTTATGATGTCGTTCATTATGATTCTTTGTTGATTTTCTAGTTCCGCAGCGGTGTTTGTGCGATTTTTGACTGTTGACGAGTAAGATGGCTTTTGCTTGCTGATATCGGACGGAGCCGGCGGAGTCACATTTGTAGTGTGTTGTCTTGATCCATGTAAGTCATCCGTGTTGATTGACAGGAGCGGTTTGATGTTTTTGCGGGCGACTTCATGAGGCTTTTTATCCACACCAGCAGGCTGATAATGGATATTAACTTGCTTTTTGTTCGGTACTTGTACAGAATTCACTTGATTCATCAGGTCGATTTTCTCATTTAAAAGCGATATTTTGTCACGGAGCTCCTTTATTATGACGTCTTTATGATTCAAGATGCTCTTGAGATACAGCACTTCATCCGACGATGGAGGACAAGCGATCCCAGCACCCATTTCTTGTTGGACAGCGTCGGGATCGGGGCTCTGAAGACTACAGCAGAGCACTTCCACTTCGGATAGAACTTTCACTTTACTAAGTAGCTTTGCACAACTCAGATGGAACGATGTGCCACAAATACTGCATTTTGCACCGGTTGTTACGTGTTTCTTGCACTTTTTGCAACGAGCAAGCAGCTGCGAAGCGTCCGGTTCGTCCGGCATGCTTATCGCTTTTTTGGCGTTTTTTGGCGTGTTACAACGATGTGTCACATGCCACTGTTGAATTCATGCTTTTGAGCAAAAAAAATTTTTTTCAAAGAGTGCTTTGGAAACAAAAGCAGCACCGACAATAAAAAAAAACGTAAATGTTGAACATTTATTCAACAGTGACATGTGACACATCGTTGTAACCAGAAAAGATGATCGTATTCAAAAATATCAAAATCCAATATGGCGCCCATTAGAGAAAAAAGTTGAATGTCGTATCTCGGTTGCTTTGGAAGCTAGAATGAAGATTTTGGCAGCTTTGCATTCCCCTTAAAAAGTGCTTTGACAATGTCTAGATTAGAAAAGGCCACCTTCAACCGGTTTTTGAATAAAAAATGAAAACAAAATTCAAATTCCTGTTTTTTCACGATATCTCAAATCTAAAATCGATACGTCAAATTTCTATTTGGATCATTGATCGTCATGAAAATGCGCAACTTTTTCCTAATTGAACCGACTTTGTATCTCTCAAGATAAGCGAGATACCCATGCTTAGCCTCAAAAAACGGACACTCTGTATAGTTAATCTGCATGGGGCGGAGTTCTGATTATTTGCACTTCAAGGCCCCAAACGACATGTGAAATGAGCTTTCTAGCCCATCAGAAGGGTAGGTACCGAGCCACACGTAAAAGCACAAGAGTTTTGAAAATAGAGAAAAAAGAGGGGTGCGGGCTCAATGGGGCTCCAAGAGATACAAGAAGACACCACAGGACCGAAAGGGTTTTTATCAACCCAACATGACACAAGGGCGCTTGCTTTGGCCTCATTGGCCTCAACAAAAGAAAATCTAAGAGGGACACAAGATATCTGAAAGCTGAAAAACAACAAAAGTAGGAGCCTCATTAGGGCTTCAAACCTTCAAACGACGGGAAGCCACTATGGAGCCCTGGTACAATTGACATCAGAAAGCCACACAATAGAGCTCGCAAGACAGTGGCGTATTTATGGGGGTGGCATGAGGGGCATATGCCCCCCCCCCCCATCGATCTGTGATGATGATGATAATAATAATAAGAAGAAGGTATACCGGCAAAAGAACAGGCGCGCTCCAATAATGTTGAAAATTTAAAAATATATACCTAATTTCCATGTATAATACGTAATAACGTTCTATCCTTCTACACAATAATTACTATTAGTCCAAATCTTTGTTGTTCATTGATGGATGGAGGCATTTCGTCTGCCTTCTGTTCAACCCCCCCCTCCCCCTCGCAAAGACCTTCTCACGTATCTTTATTAAAAAAAATCACCTTGCCCCCACCATCCCAAATTTCTAAATACGCCACTGTACGCAAGAATACGTCAAACGAAAGCTAGAGAGAACACAAGGGACTTATCGGAGCCCCAAATTATTCTTTCATGTTTTTTTTTTGCAAAATACCGACCATGTGACTGGCAGAATGAACGAAATAGACGAAACGAACAAAATGAACAGAAACAAGAAACACACTTGAAAACAACACAACAAAATATGTCAAACTGTCAAGTCGAAGAAAGCGGGCACAGCGAAGGGTTAAGACGATCCACAGGCCAAAGAAATAAAATGTCAGAAGGGGGCGTACCAACACAGAGTGGTGCCGTGACCAGGATTGTTCAAGGAAGGAGGCGCTGTGGGGAGAAGCCAGGAGTATTCCAGAAAATAAGTTTGTTGTTTTATCGGATTGTTCACGGAGGAAGGAATGACTAGTCAAAGGGAGGAGAAACCAGGATAGTCCACCGACAAGTTTTTTTTTTATAAAACCGGATTGTCCAAGGATTGTCCAAGGAGCGAGTTTTTTTTTGTAGAATAAGGCGAGACCCCACAGTACTCCCTCAGTTATTCTTTCTATATTATTAAAAAAATATACCTATAATACGTCTACCTCCTAATCTTTCAGTGCTCTTTAAATTATTATTTTTAAATTTAACGTCATTTCTACAGAAAAGGGTAGTCCAATCGTGATAATAATAATTAATGGTCAGGTGTGATTTTCCAGTGCATCATCATGTGGTCGCGGTTTGGCGGCGGCGGCACAAGTGGGGCGCAGCTCAAGATCGGCGTCGCGACGCACTAGAATGACTAGTGCGACGTCGACCGCCGCAGCGACGACGGGGGCAAGGCACGCCAAACACCGCCGCGACGCCAGTCCTCGTGGCGTATCGTCCTTAATGTACGCCTCACAGCAGGGCGACGTCGACCGGGTCCGCAAGATCATACGGGCACAGGTCAGTATGTCACCCCTGCAGCTCCATTTGTATTCCGCTTGGTGCACACTCATGCAGAAATTCCACAACATTCCGCCAAATCAGTGCTTTCACTTTCTTTTTTCAAACTTTTTTTATTCGTTATCAAATAATCAATCTATGCGGCGTAGGTTTAATTAAAAAAAAGACGAAAACTGAAATAGGTATGGGAAAATGTCGTTTTCGGATTCGCTGAAGTTATTTGAAACTTACCTACCCCAAAAGTTGAATGCACTTCGGCCAAAATAATGATTACACATTGTCATAGCAACAGTATACAACGACTGACGAAAAATACAATCCAATGTTGACTCTAGTTTTTTCCATGCTTTCCATTAGATCAATCTGATTTACTAATGGATTATTTATTGAACTAAACACAAGCAAAAAGTTATAGTGAAAAACTAAAACTGCAGTCGTGCATGCGTGATAATAAAAAACTCAAATGTATAATCTATAATCCTTTGGTTTTTGAAATAATAATGTAGGTTATAATTATTATTATTAACTGAAAGCACTGCCTATACTTTTTTTATGTGTATTGAACATCAAGGTAAAGGTCGATGTTTTATTCAGTACCTAAGTACTACGTAGGTTCCTACCCCACTGACTGATATATGTTTTTTTTTGTTGAAGCCGAAGTCCTTGCTGACCAGAGATCGCACTGGAAAAACACCGCTGCATTATTCTTGCTCCAGTGATAGCAAAAAAGCAGCCCAAGCCGCAGATTTTCTCGTGATGGCGGCTCCAGATCTGGTGGATAGCCGAGATGAGGACGGCTTCACGCCCCTGCATCTGGCCGCTATAGCTGGAAACATGCCTTTAGTCACTTTCCTCCTGGCAAACAAGGCCGATGTGAATGCAGTCGACAACGAGAAACACACTGTGGTACACTGGGCAACAGGTCAGTACCGTCATACATTCTTGGTTATTCTTTTTTGCTGCCACTTTGTGGAACGAAGGTTGGGTCGTAGCTCGTAGATAATGGTTAAAAAATTATCTTCATTTTATTTTTTTACTTGACATGAACAGGAGTCCCTAAGCAAATGTTCGTTAGGTATGAATCAAAAATGAACGTCTATTACTAGTTATGCGGAGGTGACAGTTCACCATATTAAATAGTTTTTTTTTTAAAGGTTTGTTTTCTTCCTTATCGGCACTTCTTGTGCCATAGGAGTTTGCTGCATTTTATTGAGTAAAGTACAATTTGAAAAATTCTGTTTAAACAGCACAACACCCAGACCTCCTGCCCGGGAATTGAACCCGGGAGCTCCGCTTGCCGAGCGAACACGCAGCCCACTCGACTAGCGGGCTGTCCAGTTTACCATATTACTAACTGCACTTGTTATAATAGCTATTTACGATACAAGAGTTAAAAGTGACAGATATTATTTTGTGAGCGGGGACGCTTGCGAAACGAGCGTTAGCGAGTGGAGCAACCCTGCGAACAAAATAAATTCCACTACATTCGAGAATAAATACGGGGGTACGGAAATATTCGAGGCGGTGCGGTTCCGGAAGCTCGAGAAATCTGGAGATCGAGATGTGCGAATAAGACACATCGCTCAAGTACATTGGTGAAGTTAAGAGGGGGCATTGAAGAGTCATCTTTCCGCAAGTAGCTGAATTAATTTGATAAAATTATAATTTGGAAACAATCGAAAGTGCAGTTTTCTACTAGAAGAAAAGAGTATAGTAAGCTACCAACAGTGAGAGGGCGTTTTTTTGATACTTCGATTCCGACAGTGTAGTGATTTTGGTTAGAATTCAGTCTGTTGCGTCTGTCATTAAAAAGTGACACAGTTTCTTTATCACTCTCCCAAAACAGATGATTTCAAGCAAACTCTCTCTCATCTCAGTGCCACAAGTCCAAGGAGTCACAAGTCTTGCCTTAATAGAATCCGCACTTCGCAAAGCACACAAGGCATCGTTTTGCAACTCCCTTTGAAAGGCAACAGTGACAACTACAGCGATAGCTGGAACCGCTCGACGATCTCTGCGGCTCGTTACAGCGACCACTACCACCCCTGCCGGGCCACCGGGCCTGAATCCAAGCCTCGATCCAAGCCGAGGGAGGCGAAACCTGACCTGTCGCTGGAGAAAGGCAGAGCCCCGCAAGCATCGAAGCCATGGATGGCATGACGTTTTGCAGCAAACCAGCACCATCCCGTCACCCGACAACGATCTCAGCACCGACAACTTTGTCGACGACGGAGACAAAGAGAGCGTCTCACAAAACGAAGAAGGCCTCAAAGGCCATCAGAAGCAATGTCAAAGCCTAGGAGCTTGCCACGAGCTTCCTCACAAGTGTGGCTATCATCGACATCGAGTGATCGCAGTCAGTTGACACATATACGTCAGCGTCGTCAGGCGTCAGCTCGTCAAGCCCTGAAATTTCCAATTTGTGTCACAGTCGCGTCGTGTTTTGCCCTCAACAAAGGCTCTCAACTCAACAAGGGTGCTTGCTGCTCAGCTTGTTGCCGCATTTCAAGAAAATTATTGATATTCCAATTATTAAAGTTGCAGGTAAATTTCGAATGCTAGAAATCTGAAATGAGAGCTAATTTATTGCTTAATTTTGCAGCTACTTTTGGACCGGCAAAGATGTGTTGTGACTGGTGTGGAATGTGGTGTGGTGTTGTGTTGTGTTTGGTACCTATTATTATAAACGCAAAACAAGAAATCAGAAAGTGTAGTAGGGAGATGCCCTGTAATTAAACGTGTCGGTCAGTGGGACAATGTCACGCACTGTGAGGATTATTCTCATTCATGGACAACTTTTTACCCTGTGTTGACCAGGATACTTACGAGTACGACACCTCTGAATGAATTTTTGTAGGTACCTAATAAAACCGACGTATTATGGTCTTCTTGCTTTTATTTTAAGGTATAATTGACATTGACAATCGTTCTTAACCTTAATGACAATGACAGTCGCTCTTAACCTTAATTTTTGGCAATACCTGTCAATCGAGGTAAATAAAACTTGCCAGCAAGGAATATCCGAGTTACCTCAGGGATGTCCTGGTGCAGCGACACCTGTCAGACAGTAGCCAAACTGTTGAGTGTTGAAAAAATTTCGGAGTGCATCTACTTTTTGCAAAGGCATGATCTCAAAAACCAAGCAATTTCGTTTGATGACCTTTTACAGTAAGTTTCAGCAAAAAGTGACCTAGGGATTGAAATACTGTTCATTCGCTAAACGTTAAATCCCGACCCAGGAAAAAAAGAATTCAGTTTTTGCTTATTAGCGATTTATTCAAAAAGCAGTGAAGAAAATGGCAGGGGTACGAAATAGCGCAGTTCAAAATAGCGCGGGACGAATTAGCGTGCATAAAACAGCGCAAGTATATTACAGCGCAGGACAAAACAGCGCAGGACAAAATAGCGGAGGTTCATAACGGCGCAGGTATATAACAGCACAAAGACGAAATAGCGCAAGTAATAGCGCAGGTCAGGAAAGTGCGTGACAAAAATTAAAAAAACAACAATAAGCAAAATGTATGTCAGTGTCCAATATATTCCAATCAATTTGTGGAACAGGTCATCAGAGTAAACGACGACTTTCCGAGATTCAACAGTTTGCAGGAAGCATGGTCAAAGTGTTTTTAAAATTTATTGAATTGCCACCATCCTGATGGCGTTGTAAAATTGGTCGAACAATTCTTGAAGGAACAAGACCATACAGAAGTTGATGTTGCTAGATATAGAGGAGGGTTCTGGAAGAAAATCAACGAGTCTTGTAAATACGTCCAATTGAGTAAAAGGTTAAGAACCTTGACAGAAGAATATTCGTTCAGATTAGTCGAATCATATTTAGGGTTTGTATCTGTAAATTAGAATTCGTAAATTTTCTTATCGTTTGTTAACCTTATGGATACCACCCTTATAGAACCTTCCAAATGAAATAGTGCTTGTTTTTCTTTGCTTATCTATGCATGTGCATCTATACTTGAAGAATTTGCGCCTGACGGTGGTAAAAGCCTGCGCTGTTATGTATTTGCGCTTCTTTGGACCTGCGCTATTTTGTGCACGCTTTTATGGTCTCACGCCGTTTTGGAATGCGCTATTATGTACTTATGCTGTTTTGGACCTACGCTATTTTGTCCTGTGCTATTTCGTCATGCGCGTTTTTGTCCCGCGCTATTTTGAACTGCGCTATTTCGTACCCCTGCCGAAGAAAATGATAAGATCATTGTTTCATACCCTGGAGGATGATTACTGCCGTGTTCGTGCCAAATAGTTTTGCGTTCAGTTGAGAAATACGCCTGAAAATGCCTTTGAAAAATTATAAACGTCACGTGTATGCGCCCTCTTAAGCAAGGCTTTATTCAAATGCGGTATTCATTTGATTGACGTGCATTCAGTAGCACGCAGTAATGAAGAGTGTGTTTTTAAACATTCGTCTCTCAATTATAAAAATACCAAATTTGTTACGTTTTTTTTAACCTAGGGAAAGATTGCTGGTCTGGGAGACATTATCTGGGTTGGCGCGGAAAAACATAAACAAAACAACAGGCGAGAAAAAGTTTGATTAACAACAAAGAAATCTGACAAGTAAAACGTTCGAACAGTTTGTATTGCTGCAGAGGTTTAATTGGCGAAAATCAGCGGCCACCAGAATGCGCTGAACGCAGTCAAACATGGTGGCCCAAGGGGCCTTGACAAATAGGTACCCAGCGCACAGCCCAGCGCCGTAGCGCAGTAGCACTCGACAGTTGACAGTACCTACTCCAAATCATAAGAATATTGACAGTTTTGACAGTTGAAAAATAATTAATTTTTTTTGTCTCTCCTTGTTTTCCACATCGTCGTGAATGTGAGCGAGTGAGTGTTGTAGCTCTGGTTGTAGTTTGACTTGAATTACTGCGTTAGTATACGCCGATGGACACAATGCACAATGCAGCTGCAAAAAACGATACGTAAGTTGGTGAAATGCTGGCCGAAAAATGCAATCTCTGAATGCTTATTTTACATTACAGATGTTGAGTTGTGTGAGCCCCTTGCACACAAGGTGGAAATACTAAGCCCCCACAAGACAAGGCATAGGTACAACAGGACGCATCACGAAAATGTGCCAACAATTACCGTTTAGGCCAGAAAGATGAACATTCTTTTGGAGTAATCGTACGACTCATACAATGACTGTAAAGTGAAATTTCAGTAGCTAATAAGCATTTACCGCTGTCTAGAATAATAAAAATCATAGTTTATCAATAATAATTGAGTATTCTTCAATCATAAGTTTAATCATAGCTCATCGGTTGATGTTAGTGTTTCTACAATGGAAAATATTTTCATAACGATTAAGTTGTTCTAAATCTGAACTGATGAGGCGAGTGGCGGATTCTGATTTGCAGGCCAGGTATCTTCTCTCAATACCGCTGGCGTTGATCTCCAGGCTCTCCGTCTGCTCATCCGTGGTCTGCTCTCACTGGCTTATCGGAGATGGCTTCACGAGTTCACAACACTGTTCTAACAACTGGTCCACAGAACCCAACCTCCAAATGGTTTTCAATTATCCATTTATGAGACATAACAAAGCACAAGAGTCTCAGTCACAGTGAGCCCCAGTCACCCCACACACGATTAAATGACCTGCCTCAATCACTTCTTCGCACTTTGTCGACAGGGGGCTGATTTGGTCACCAACATGACCATAAATATTGGGCAAATGAATCTGTATTATCGGCATTTTCTAAAACAAAAATAAGTTAGAGATACTGCAACGAAATTCCATTCCCAACGAACCTCCAGTTCTTGGCCCACTGTTACGAGTTCGTGACTGTTACGCTTTCACTGACAGCTATCACTGTTGACAGCTGTTGTGATGTAAATGCGCACTGCGTTTACTACCTATTTGTCAAGGCCTCTTGGGCCACCATGTTTTATTGCGTGCAGCGCCACCACGCGGAAAAGATTTTCGCCAATACCGAACTCCTTGCGGAGGATTTACGCAGCAAACGACTAGCAAGCAGAGCAGTCGACGACGAGAAGAGTCGAGCTCAAACCGGTCAGGTCCGGGATTTTGCCGAACCCTTACTTATCAAAATTATTCTCCAAGCCCTTTTCCCCGAAAAGGTAAGCCCAGATTTTGCAATCGACAGACCAGTAATCTAATCCGTTTTCTAGGGTTCCATCCTTCCATCCTTTTATCCTACTAACCTTCTATGGTTCTATAGTTCCCTGTACATTTTTCCCTACCCTTATGGGCAAAAATTGGAACATTGGTGGTTGATAGTATTCGCCCGTGGAACCCGTCGAGCCTGCAAGCCCGGACGTCGAGTTACGTGACAGTCGACAGACAACGCCCCCAGAGCATTTCGGCGCGGGAGCTGAGGTATCTGGGTTATCTGCTATTGTTCTAGTATTGCGGCCTTTCTTTTTTTTTTCGTCAACCCCTCGACCGCCACCAAACGACCCTACTTCGGTGCACTGAGGTAGCTCATCGGTAGGTAGGTAGGTTGCGAATGGTCATCGTCGGCCCATTAGAACATAGTTTGAATCCGGAATCTCAGCAAAGCGTTACCGCTCTGACAGTCGTGACAGACGTGTCTGTCCCACCTGTCGGACTGAACTCGTCGCCTGGCTACGGATCCGGTAGTGCCTGTACTGGTGATCACCCTACCAGACGCACCGAACCAGTCGGTGGAGCCATCATTGTTCAATCAATTGTTATTCTATTTGTATTTTTTGTCAATACCCTACCCTTCAGGAATCATCTGGAAATTATACGATATTTTCTAAATTTGTTTTATACCACGTATGAGTAAATTTAATTCAACTTAATCATCCCCTCGATCCGTCTCCTTCTGAGCATAGCGGCAAATTCCCATCTCTTGTGCTGCCGTCTTTGGACGTAGCAAATTCAAATTCGTAGCAACTTTTTTTCTCGTTTATTCAACGTCGGTCCATTTCCGCAACGAGGCCCAACACCCACGCCGGTGAATGATTTCCCCCACCATACCAAAAATTTTGTCGAACCCCTGTGGTGTTCCAACCACAGAGTGTTCCAACACACCGCCCATATGGTATAGGAATCGGATCTACGACCTCTGACTTGGCAGTCGAAGGTGCTGACCACCACACCACAAGCTCCTCCAACAATATAATGCTTACTTACAATAAGTTGGTTAGTGATGACATTAAGTAACTAGTGCTAGTAACCAAAACCGTTACGATTATTAGGGACTAAGAAAAGTCTAGAAATCCACCCCTTTTTGTTATTTTCTTACTTATTACCACTGCATTTTGTTGTAGAAACAAGATTTTCGGCATAATGGGGTTTTATGCCTTTTTTTTCGTTTGTTTAAATTAAAGTATAAAGTGAGATCACTGGGCATGGAAATATTTTGTCCCAGAAGCCCCTACTTTTTCCAGAAATGATAAATGTTGAAAATTTGGGCGGGAACAAAATCTAGGGAAATCTGGAAACTTTTGAAATAGCAATCTAGGGACCCAAATAAATTTCATCTGGCAATACTGGTTATATGCATTGACCGTTGTTGTCGGTTTTGTCATCCTTGGTTTTGTCTGATAGGCAGTCTACAGTCCATATATTCTTTCTACCTAGTTATGATTGAAAATTTGGGAAAACAAAACAACATAATAAGGTGGGATAATTTTGTATATTGTATATTTACACAGGGTGTAACAGAGTGTAACATAGGTACTGCGAAAGATTTCAAAAGGTGATTCCTGAGATCATTCTGAGACAAAAAAGTTCATGAGAACATGGGTCCGAAAATGCTTAACCGCTGAGTTGTAGCCCCTCAAATTTGGGACCCTGAAGAAGGTTTTTATTAGTCATCTCCGAAACTGTCCAACGTAAGATGACGAAATTCACCACATTCACTAATGTTCCTATGCTCAATAAGATATACTGCGAATCATTTTGAAATTTTCACCAGGGATTGGTTAAATCTGGGGGGGGGGGAATAACCTCAACTTTTTTTGATTTTTTTTTAATTTTGATGTAAAATTGTGGAATATTGAAGCGTTCTACGAAAAAAAGATACTCCTGTTCATCTTCGATAAGATGCACCGTTTTCTAGAAAAATTCCATTCGAACATTTCAATGCAGGAGGAGCTTGTGGTGTGGTGGTCAGCGCGGTCGACTGCCACACTAGAGGTCGTGGGTTAGAGTCCCACTGTGGGCGCTTGGATTTTCGTCTCAAAACAAGCTTACGGGAGAAGCCCAAGAGTCTCCCGACTCGTAAGTAACAATAACGTATGGTCCGAAAGTTTTAGGCAATAGTTCAAAGCTAATAACTTTTTCTGAATAGTCTTTATTTTTTAACTTGATATTGCAAAAATTAACAACATAAAAAATAAAAATCTTTGAGGAAAAAAAAAACCTCATATATAACAATAACAAATTCATATTCAACATATTGATAATGGACCGTTATCTTCGATGGATCTCAATTTTCTTCTGCCATGTTCCATAATTTTTTGTGTCAATTTCTCCAATTCGAAATTCTCTAATGTTATTGAAAAATGCGACGCCGTAATTGGTCTTCATTTGCAGCTTCCCATCCCTTGTCGTATACTATCCTGCTCAATACTTAACAAAAATCTTGTATTGGTCGAGCTTGCGGTACATTGGGAGGCAGGAGCTCAAAGAAATTAATCCTGCTGTTGTCCAGAGAATGATCGAACATGGCAGAAGAAAACTGAGAGCCATCAAAAATAATGGCCCATCTTCAATATGTTAAATATGAATTTGGTATTGTTAAAGATGATGCTAATTTTTGCAATATTAAGTTACAAACTTAAAACTATCCAAAAAAAGTTATTAGCTTTTAAAAAATTCACAAAACTTTCGGACCATACGTTATGTGGAACTATTTGGATGATATAGAAGATTGCTACGATATTCGGTGGAGATTCCGACGGGAAAATAAGCGACAAACCTGTACAGTGTACAATTGGCGGCGGAGCCGTTTGATCGTTTGCCGGATGCATAAGCGAAACTGGATTTCTCAGTCGATAAAATTTGTTATGCTTGACCGATCGTCCTTGAATGCAACAGGTGTAAAGCCGAGATAGATAAGATTCGATTAGCGAGAAAACGCACTGGAAAACTTAGGAAGATATGGGAGATTTAGCCGCCGAGCAGCTACCGAGAAAAAAATCACGAAGAACCTACTACATAGTATGTGATGTAAGCCGGTAAGCATCTAATTTATCAAGGATACTGCGTTAGTGATACAAACATGAGATTTGATACATGCACGTATTCTTTGGACAATTCTATAGATTTGACAAAAAATACAGGTTGAGGGCAACTATTTGTCCTAGTTTGCCCAATACAAGGAAGAATTCTCCTTCTTTCGGCTGATTAGTGTTTTTGAACTCGATTTTCAGTAAAGGCTAGCGTAAGATGTCCAAAAAGTTGGAGGTGAGAACACAGAGGTACCCACTTACAGTACACAGAAGCTTTTTATTGCAGTGCACCAAGTTTACATGAAATATGAGCCCTGATGCGTGGCACTGCTCTGACAATATGAGTGATAGTTCGTCGGGTCGGCCAGAATCCGCGTTAGTTTGCATATTTTTCGCAGCTCAAATGAACTTGGGGACACTGTAGCTCAGCCCATCGTTGGTTAGCCAGACAAGATACACCAATTATATTGATTTGGTTTGGTAGTCCTCCACGAGATCAAGACTCCAATAAAAACAAGATAGTCAAACTTATTCTTATTTTCACGGATACGAAGCTGACGAAATTGTCTCTAAGCTGTAACAAATAGAAAAGAATAAAGAACAACAATACCTAAATCCATAACATCTGGTACTAATAAAGTGTTCATTGTAGCAACACCTTCTAAGTCCACTATCGTTATATTTTTATGCTTATATACATTGTAATCTTGGACCAACTAGTTTCTGATCATATAACACCAAAAAAAAAAAAAAAATGAATTTTATACATAATTATAAATAACAAAATGTCACTTCTCAAGTAAGATCCTTTACTCATTTCAAATAGAAAAGAGTTTCTAAAAAAAATTGTGGCTCACGTGGGTTCAAAATTACCGAACTTCGAAGAATGGCTTTTGATCAGACCGATCCTACTGTGCGTAAATTGCTAACTAGCAGTCTTGCTGAAGAGCGATTCGCTTTGAACATGGCAACCAATAGAGAATCGGTTGCGTCATCCCCAATTTTTCCCGATTAGTATCCAGGAACCTCTGGAAATTTTTGTTCAAAACGTCCTTTCGGGTGTGAAGTTGGAAATAGAGAGAAAGACTGAAGATAATTTGCAGGAAATTGAAAATTTTATCTTGTTCGTCAACAAGGGGGATGCGATTGCTGAGCAAAGTGAGCAACGTGACAGTATTCACTCGTCGTGATGGAGCCGTGATCGAAGCTCCGAATTCTGATTCTTTTTTTTGCAGAAAGAATACACCGTTTCCTTTCCATGGAAATTCCATTTGCACCAGTTGCAACTCCGACTTTACGTTATTCTACCCTCTAAAACACAACATCACAACACAACCAGGCCGTAAAGTAGAACTTTACTAAACAAGTGCAGCTCATGACAGCAGTGCAGCCAGAAGCTGATTTGTGACCCTGCGAAGGCACTTTCCTGTGGATAACATTTTTTCTGACATGGTTCTAATAAATCTCTTGAACAGAAAAATATACCTAACTCGACTGGTAGCTTGGTGAACACGATTTAACTTTAAAGCCAGAAGACCAGAGTTCAAATCTCGACCGAGTTCTAATAACGGATTTGTTGATGCGCCCATAAATAAATGAAGAAATAAGGATGATGGTGGCGAGCTTCTGAGTAGGTACAGGGTGGGCATTTGAGGTATTGCTGATGTATGCAGGGATATTTCATCCTAGGGGCACTTATTTACGTATACATACCTCACCCCACAAAAGAAACGTAATTTGGTTATTAAAATAAAGTAGTAAAAACATACCCCTGAAGTAGTTGATACACTCATGTACCTACTCAAATATAATGTCAAGCACTATTTGCTTTGAACTTTAGGTAGTAAATGAATCGAATTTATTGCGCTCTTTTGGAAAAGGAGGTAGGCATAGCTCCCAGGACTGCATTTATGTATCACTGATGAAAAATACAATGCACAACATTCTAAAACATACATAATTATGTATATTTTATTCATAAACTAAAAATACAAAGTGATCTATGTTCAATTTTCATATAAGTAGGTGAGCAAGTACCTAGGTATAATATTATTGATTTAAATGAAATGAAACATGGAACGCATTTAAAACTAATGGTGGCGGTGCTGAATGACCTCACGTTTAATTCTGGCAATTTTCACTTCTTTCTTCGCAATCCAAATGTCAAGGACTCGAGAGTTCTGATTTTTATCGCAATTCATTATTTTTCCTGGGAAAAATTGCTCTGCTTGCTTTTTGTAGTTTATAAGTGGGTACATACGTATACTTACCTAGTTTGTGATTCACTTGTTGGATTAAATCGAGGGAAGACTCTTACAACAGGTATAGCGCGCACCACGTTTTGTAGGTGAGAATAAAGGGCATAGGTAATTATGTAATTGAAAACAGTGCAACTTACGCGTTCTATAGGCCGAATCGATATAATTCATTAAGATTAAAATGAGGAGTACCTATTGAAAAATCTGAATTTCCTATTTAATTAGAAATTATGTATAGGTATTTGAATGTTCGATGATGAGCTACGATATTGAACTCGATTTGACTCACCAAACGCATCATTTTCAACGCGAATAGCAATAATTTCCATAGCAAACCTACTCTAAGGAAAGATCCATAAAATTGATTGGAGGCACCTAAGTTTCTCAAAAGTCAAAACCAATTCTCTAATTGTGGAAAACCCTTACTTCTCCGAGAAAAAAACTAGTCTCGGTTTCGTATTCACGCAAATTCCCTTGGCAAAGGAATAAAATCCTCCGGCATAATTATAAACTCTCTCTATTTTAGTTTTAAAGGAAGTAAAATCGAACCACCAGTTTTCAAGTTTCGTCGTCACGTTATCTCACGTAGTACCGTGTACAGATCAGGTAATAGTATTATAGCCATTCTCATTTATCTGGAGTCCTCGGGGCGCAGGTTCACCTATATTGGCGCCGTCGCCAACCCCAACCCTAGCCAGCCCGATCGATAAGCGCTCCCGGTTAAACAGCCAATTGAACCAGTGAGTTTAGTCTAAGGTGACCAACCGTCCTGATTTGGTAAGGACAGGTTTAGATTTTTACACCCTTGTCCTGTTTTACGTTCATGTACTGATTTGTCCTGATTATAAGCAAAAATACTGACTTGTCCTGATTTCAAGCAAAATCCTGGATTTTCTGATTTTAAATTTGCCGCAAAAGTATCAAGCTATTCACCACCTCGCCCCTCTCCCACATCATCACCCTACCACTTCCCTTCCACATACTTCCGTTCCTGTGCCTATTACACTTTTGACATTATATTCGCAAATAGGTTCAACATTCTACAACCTACCAAAGAAAATGAAAGGTTTAATTTTGTGTTTTTCCTATTCTGGAATTTTATTTCTAATGATCACACTTGAATTTCTTGTGTGAGTTTGCCAGAAGATCTGTTTTTAAGAGAACATTTGTTCTCTTTTTGACGGCGATTTTGTTCACTCTTACTCCTGGGCACAGCCCAAGGGAGTTCTCTTTTCACATTTCTCAGCAATAGTTGTGTTTTTCATGTTGGTAGTTTTTGGAAAAGAGGCATTCTGCTCCCTCTGCCCCCCTAGACCCCCCTTTCCATTTCGCGTGTTTTGTTTTCTGTTTTTATTTCAATGTCCTGATTTTCATTCATTTGAAGTTGGTCACCTTAATTTAGTCTATGGGAAGCCCTGCGCACGAGCTGCGAATAAAGGGAACCGCCTATATGAGGTCTATAGGTGAAACACGCTTTTTTGAAAATATCACCACTGTGTGAAACTTAACTTCACTGCCTTCTCAATGTTCACTCCAAATTTTCTACAAGATTTCCCACTTTTCTCAAAAATGAAGACAGTTCGTTCCTAGACCTTGTCTTCACTAAAGTCTATGGATACTTGAAACATTAATAGGTAGGTACATACATCTGTGTTGGGAACGGAATCGAAGCCGTGGAATGACAATTTATTTCAATTTTATTGTTAGTGAATTACCCTGAATGCACATAAGAGCATTAAATTATTAATAATGTCCATACGGAACATCCATTAGATGATGACTTATCAGACAAATTGACGTGTTCACTATTATCCTTAACAATAAAAACAACATGACCTAGTAAAAACCCATATTATGCATACATAAATCGAAATAACTATGATATCCACTTACACGTATGTTGCTAAACCCACCTACCTACCTACTTCATTTAGCACCCATTTTTCTCTCCCTTCTGTCTGGCAAAAGGGTCAAGTTTAAAGATTTTCTACGCCATATCGTGATGTTTTATTCATCCGTTTTAATATTATTCCAGATAAGGAGGTTGTTAAATAACAAAAATGTTCCATTAAATTTACGAAAGGGTAATATGTACATGCCTTCGTTATTTGAAATTTACAACGCCTTTGACATAACTACGGCTTGTTCTTGAAACTATACCTACGTACCTCCTATACCTACACAAACGTCCAGCGCCAGCGGTGACCTCTTTTTCATTTATTACCCATATACCTATGTTCTTTTGTTTGTTATTTAAAAATTGTTCTTCTTTTCAAAATAATTGTTTTGCATATGCACGCTATATTTGCATAAAACGGAAATGTCTACTGGATTCATAATGTTTGATTTGAAATTCTTATTTCTTTATTGCTTATTTCCAATAAATATACATTATTGTAAAATACCTCTAAAATTGGCTTCCAGTTTTTTTTCATTAGAGCACTGAGCAAGTCATGGAAGAAAACATTGTGTTGGCACGAATGGTACGATGCTGACGCCTTGACAGAATAATGTGCCATGTATAATGTGGCAGCTGTCACCGTCAATGGTAGGGGAGCCACTGGCCAGAAAATCCTAATTTCTGAAAAATTTGCGGACGACTTTTTGGAAAAGAGCAGCCTCTGATTTTTGCTCCACTTTTTTTTTAGCTAAAACCGGTCGGTTTTTTTTTTAGCGGGGACATTACCTACTGTGTGAATATTCATGATTTGGGAACGAATCATCGGATTTTCGTTTTTGATATGTACATCAGTAAGTAACTCGACCTCTAGTCATATTCGGTACTTAGAAAAAGGGCATAGCAACCCTGCCTAGGGGGTCGAGCAGCAAGACTGAAAATATGAGTTCCACGTCCCCCTCGAAGAAAAAATCGATCTTCATCAGCTTTTTTTCCAGAAATATCTCGTAACGTGCATGCCATATGCATTGTGCATGCTGTCTTTTCTGTAATACCCTTTCGCACTTTCGCAGTATCATGCACGTTACAAGATACAGAATAGCTCAAAATGTGGTTGGGTACCTGTTTATTATTTGTTTCAATAATTTTGATAAATATAGTCTTTTTAATGCCTCTTTGTTGTTGTTCGCCTATCCTATTACTTTTTTTAGTATCAGTAAAAGTGCATAATGATAATTGAAGTAGAAAAGAAGCCTTCACTCCCTGGCTATAAAACGTTTGCTGCTAAAATCCCTCAATGGTTTTTAAATTCCCCGCCCAATTTTTTTTCAATTTTATTCCTGACTGCCATCTTCGAGAAAAATGCTGAACTGCTTCGTTTGTAGCAAGCCATCTTTTGAGGGAATGGCTGAACTATGACTGTCAGAATTTCCTCAAAAGTCAAAATAATTTTCGGGTATGTTAGGCGTCATAAATACTGATACTCGGGGCTCAATATTCTGGTGATATAATGCCTTGTCCTCAACCTAGGAGCTCAGTGATTTTCTATCCTTTCAGTAAATGGATTTCGACACACCTAATTTTCACGTAAGTGCTGATATTTTCATAAGCAGACCAAGAAATACACTGATAATCCTTCTAACTCCTTCTCCAACAATTGTTCCTTCGCTGAATGGTATCATTTTATCACAGAAAATAGTAATGAAGCTAGGAGACATCCAACAAAAAAAAAATGCCCACCTGTCAGATTTTTTTGAATCCCCCTCTTAATGCAGTCACCTACCTAAATTATTTTAATTAAAAAAAACTCGAGAAAAAATCTCGGAAAAAACAAACAAGCCCGACTGCCTCACAATTATCCAGGTAGGTATCCAGGTGACCTCGATTGATAAGGTGCGATATGTGCGGTCAAGATTGCTCACCGTGATTATTGCGTGCCCAGTGACCGACTGATCTCATTAAATTAACATATTTTCTGTATATTTCAGTCTCGCCCTTATTGTTTTTTTCACACCCAAATCGTCTGCAAAAAATGTTCTAAATTTAGAGTTCTTATTGTTCTCCCTTTCTCTCTGCCCCTGAAAGTTTTTGCGCGGGCTGGAAAGCTTCACTAATACGCAAGCGAAAGTTTTGAAGCTAATAAGTTCCAAACCATTTTCGATTTCCACCGTAAAATTGCATGTGGTCTCAAGAATATTGATCGCCGGCGAATCAAAGAAGTGACGTCAGTGCGGTCAGACTTCTCAAGGTTTGGCCCTTCGATTGTCTTTTGCATGTCTCTCGAGTTCGCGATATGATGATGAGCAAAATTACCATGCCAAAGTACCTGACACATCAATTACCTACCTACTTTGTAGTTTTACCACAGAATGTTTTACACGAGATATTGCGTACTTCGTTGTCTTTGAGCGCTTAATCAAACCTTTTCCAAGTAGTTCAAGATCAGGCTAAAAAGAAGTTAATAATTATGGGTATGTACCCGTGGTATGTACGAGTATATTCCAGACAGGTAGGTTCCTTAGGTTGTACCAACTTATTGTCGCGCCTCGTGTCGAGCTTATTGTAAAAGTTCAGCAAAACTTCCAGAACCTTGACTTTCTGTAATAGGTAGATAGTTCTAAAAGACGGAAATTGTTTTTACATACTCGTGGAAGTTGGGGTGGCAAGGCCCAGCACCAACAAACATTGCAAGAATGAAATAAATGAAACCGAAAAATGTGATAATAACACAACAACTGCCAGGCGTCACGCATTGGCTTAGGTATACTAACCCACTTTTCAAATTGCAGTTTGCGGTGAAACGGCAGCGCTGAGGGCGGTCTTGACTGCGGGGGCACCGGTATCAACCCCTGATGTTCATGGCGGCTACCCCCTGCACTACGCCGCCCAAATGTGCGGAGGGGTGAGTACCATTCTATTTTTTCATCATTCATTCATTCAGACACGTCGTCCTATTTTCACGACGATGAGGCAAAACGCTCGCTATTTGTTATATATCGTAAAATTTGGCATCAATCAAATTACACCATCAAGATTTCATTGTTCCCTTCAACTTTCATTTCCCATTCCTATGTAATATCCTCAAAGCTTCCGAAACATTCAACTAGTGACTCAAAGTTTATGTAATGGCAATGACCCATATCGGGTGGATAATAACCATATTAGAAACGCTTTCTTAGGTGTTCGCCTTGTAACTTGTGACCTAGCTGCTTTGCAGGTGGTAAAACTATCCCACTTCTGATGTAACTTCAAAAACGACTCGACTCAAAAATACTCAACTAATGTAAGTTCGCGTGTCTGGTATGGTCTCTTCCGAAATACTGGAGGGTTTTTACCTTTGTTCGAACCATTGGTTCAAAGCTCGTTAGCTCGGTTCAAAGGCATAGGGTTTGAAGTATTTTTTTTGTATTTGTATTTGTATTTATTTGTACGTTTCATTATAGATTAAACACGTCATAGAAAAAAAAATTAGAATAAAAATTATAACAATAGTGACAATTAACACTAGCATAGCCACCAATGAACAATAACGTCGTACATAGTTACACAAGCATGTTACAACACATCACACATCTTAAAATTGTAGTTCAAGTACTCATCCCAGCTGTAGAAGGCTTTTTGTATTAAAAAGTGCTTTATTCTTGCTTTGAACTGGGGAAGGGTCAAGCTCCTGACGCTCTCCGGCAGAACAATAAAACAAGTGAGTATGCCTTCACGTGCGTGAGTCTCAGTAGCGCATTTTCTCAAAGAGGCATATTGTGAACGTAAAGAAATTTGGTTGAAGGAGAAACACCATTCCTTGCCCACTTTCTTCACTCGAAACTCATTGTGATATTGTGTTATCAGAATGGGGTACTTGCCAATGAAATAGATTTGAATGAAAATTCTTTTACTCATCAATATATTTTTTTGTTTGAGGGCGGGAGCTGGGAGCGGCGACTAATCAACAGTATAGTCTATTCTTTCCCATTTTTAGTCGGCTATCCATATAGCGAAAGAATTAGATCGCTATGTCTTCGGGTTCATGTTTTCTATTTATCTCTTACTTTGAGGGCAGCGTGTGGGGGTGGCAGCATTCTGCAAAGTAACTGTTGCACAGTTTGAGTTGAGAGTTTCTAAATGTTCAAGGAAATATGACAATCAATGAAAATTGTAAAAGTGGCATTTTTTTGTTTGGGGGCGGGAGCTGGAGGCGGCGACTAATCAAAAGTGGCCTATCTCTTCTCATTTGTAGTCAGCTATCTATATAGCGGAACAATTTAATCGCTATGTCTTCAGGGTTATGTTTTACATTCATCTCTTACTTTGGGGGCGGCGTGTGGGAGCGGCAGAGTTTGGCAAAGAAATTCTTCCACCGTTTGAGTTGGGAGTTTCTGAATGTTTGAGGTAACATTAAAATGTAATTCAGTGGAAATTATTGAAAGTTGCACTTTTTCTCTTTTGGGGGTGGAAGTTGGAGGCGGCGCCATGTCAAAGGTAGCCTATTCTTTCCCATTTTTAGTTAGCTATCCATATAGCGAAAGAATTAGATCGTTATGTCTTCGGGTTTATGTTTTTCATTCATCTCTCACTTTGAGGGCAGCGTGTGGGGGCGGCAGCATTCGGCAAAGTAGCTGTTGCACAGTTTGAGTTGGGAGTTTCTAAATGTGAGGGAAATATGACAATCAGTGAAAATTGTGAAAGTTGCATTTTTTGTTTGTTTGGAGGCGGCAGCTGGAGGCGGCGGCTAATTAAAAGTGGCCTATATTTTTCCAATTTCAGTCAGCTATCAATATAGTGAAAGAATTAGATCGCTATGTCTTCAGGTTCATGTTTTACATTTATCTCCCACTTTGGAGGCGGCGTGTGGGAGCGGCAGAGTTCGGCAAAGAAATTCTTGCACAGTTTGAGTCAAGAGTTTATAAATGTTCGAGGTAACAGTATCAGCTAAATCAGTGAAAATTGGTGAAAGTTGCACTTTTTTTCTTTTGGGGGCGGAAGCTGGAGGCGGCGCCATATCAAAAGTAGCCTATCCTTTTCCATGTTTAGTCAGCTATCCATATAGCGAAAAACTTGGATCACTTTGTCTTTGGGTTCATGTTTTTCATTTATCTCTTACTTTGGGGGCGGCGTGTGGGAGCGGCAGCGTTCGGCTGAGCAAATGTTGCACAATTTGAGTTGGCAGTTCCTAAATGTTTAAGGGAACATCTCAATCAGTAACATTTGTGAAAGTTGCTTTTTTTATCGTTTGGGGGCGGAATCTGGGGGCGGCGACTATCCAAAAGTAGCCTATCCTTTCCCATTTTTAGTCAGCTATTTATATACCGAAAGAATCAGATCGCTATGTCTTCGGGTTTATGTTTTTCATTTTATTGCACTTTTTATCGTTTGGGGGCGGAATCTGGGAGCGGCGACTAACCAAAAGTAGCCTATCCTTTCCCATTTTCAGTCAGCTCTTTATATACCGAAAGAATTAGATCGTTATGTCTTCGGGTTTATGTTTTTCATTTTAAAGTGATTGGGGGCGGTTTTTAGCAGTTTTTTCATGTCGGCGGCGCATATTGATGACGGAATGTTTCTTGGCTTACGTTTATAAGTGGCAACTATGTATTATTCAAAAAATGAGAACACCAGAGCATCAGGTCTGGTAGAAAGTGCAATATTTTGTTATTTCAAGTTTATCGGGGGCGGTTTTCTCTATGTTGGCGGCGCAATATAGACATCCAATATAGCCTAGCCCTCCTTTGGGAGTGGCAGCTATGTAACAGCGAAAAAATTAGAAAGCTAGGTCGTCTAGTTTTGGAGGAGTTCGAGGAACGGACGGACGGACGGACGGACGGACGGACGGACGGACGGACGGACGGACAAAGCGGTTGCAATAGCGATTTTCATCAAGATGGAAAATGCGCTAAAAACTGATGCCGAGGCAATTTATGCCTTGACGAGACCGCTCAATCCTGTGATAGGGAACGGCTATCTTTTGTCGATTTCTAGTGGTATATCCGTGATACGAAGCATTTGTCCTGAAACTACTCTCATTCACCTTCACAAACAACAGACACTGCAGTATATACAAAGACGGTACAGTTAAAACCCTTAGTCGGGTAAATAAAGGCTTACAATGTGCAGCATAATCCGCCCCAGCCATAATTCTGATCACTCGCTTTTGTAGCCTAAATATCTTTAGGGATCCGGATGAACCTCCCCACAACAAAACTCCGTAGCTCAACACACTCTGGAAGCGACCGTGATACAGCAACAGAACCGCATCCAAGTCCGCCACATGTGACAGTTTTCTGATTTGGTAGGTCAGTCTTACAAGTTTCCCACTCAATTCACATAAGAGGTAAAAAAGATGTGAAATAAGACGCCTGATACGAATAAGTGATAAAAAACAAGAGGGGCTCTTTTAAAAAATAAAGTTATGGCCCTTCAAAGTTTACCAAAATCAATGTGACACAGCAAGGTGATACCGGAACGGAAATAGGCGATATTACCGCTAAAACACACCCTAGGCTATTGCTTGAACATGAGCAAAGTCCCAACTTGATAACCTAAGAATCGAGTACCTTGCGATTTATTTAGTAAGTGCCTACAAACGCAATAATTTTTAGAAAAAATTTAATAACTTCTGAAGGGTTGAAGCGAATTGCAAAAACTAAACGAATTTGTAATGCCTGAGAAAGGACAAATCCAAATATGCAAAAATTTACAGGTAGTGTCATTTGGAAAAGCTCGTTCAAAAACTGCTTTGCAAAAATGGGGCACCCTGTATAGAGCAAAATAATTTTACAAACTGCACTTTGACCTCCCGTTTGCGGTGCCGTTTCGTTCATTTCGATATCATCAATGGCGTAGGTGTAATTGAGCTCGCCCATATCAATGAATCACCCTGTATAAGGAAACAATCTCAAAAAATACAAAAACTGAATCACATCGTCAGACTGTCAAATTTTGTATTCAAATTCCACTAGGCATACATCATTCGCCGATGTGTGTTCTCTATATGCATTACTCCTAAAACACGCGAAATACGCCATCATGTGGCAGAGTACAACTGTCATATCTCCAACATCGTTGTTAGGTACGTCCTTTGGTCGACTCCAACTGATCAGATCTCACTCACATACTGGACCGAACCGGAGCATGGTTAATAACAAAACCGCCACATACAAGACAACATTCACAAAACCCGCGGAGCTATTATCAGTGTTTAGATTTGTGTTACAACCTTTCCAATAAATCAAACTACTCTGTCCTTTAATCAGTTTCAACTGACAAGACCTCAGAGCCTCAGACAACTAGACCTACTGGCTGAAGGATTCTATCCACGCAGGGTCGACCCACCTCCACCTGGGGGGGTCTGGCATGCCAAAGGACCTTGACCCTAATCAGATTGGCTTTTTTTGAGAATAAGGACGCTTTTAATTGTTCTTCCTGATGATGCTGTGATTGCTTTCTTCTCTCTTTTCATTCTTTTTTGAATAATTCCTAAGGTCGTTGCGCCAATTCCTTCACATTCTTGCCTTATGTTTTCACAGTTTCTTTTTGAAAAGTCGTAATTCATTTTTCGTCGAATATTTAGTTTTCCTAATCCATCTTCATTCAAAATTGGGACCTTTTTGATGTTCCTACTATCGCAACCCCATAAAACGGAACGGTTAATCTCCCTTTATAGCTATGGTTCTACTCAGTGGTTTCCACAATAAATTTTAAAATTTGTCATGGCCGTCATAAGAATCAGAGTTGGTAAAATGCTAACACATGTCCAAAGAGAGTTTGCTGCTGGAAAACTTGAGGAAGGCTGTTGCACTGGTGCGTGGTACATGGAACAGGCTGCTCTAAAGCAACAATTTTCAATTCAAAATTAAATTGGACGAACCGCACGACTTACACTGACGACCAGCTACCGACGCTGCAACACAGCATGCAAGCGGCGGATGAGTAGTTAGTTGGTGTATTTCACTGTAGACGATCCGTTTTCAACACCAAAAGCTGCTGTAGAAGAAACTAGCTTCCCTGCCTGTTCAACTCTGAGAACTGCAAGGGAGCTAATGACTTTCCATCAAAGCTGTATTACGGTCAGCACTGACATTGAAAGCCATGTCGACGCACTGTGATTTCTCAAATATCCTTATAATGCGATAAAGAATAGTTCCTATTGGAGGGGCCACAATAGTACCTAAGTACCAATAAACATCTTATCGTAAAGGCATAATTAAAAAAAAATTGATTGCAATCTTTTTTGTTTTGCAGGAAAAAGACTCGAATTTGGGACTCCAGGTCCTCCAGACTTTGCTAACGCACAGCGACATTGTGGTATCGGTCGAAGACGGTGACGGCCGACAGCCTCTTTTGTGGGCTGCCAGTGCTGGTTCAGCCAGGGCCGTACTGGCTCTAATCAGAGCAGGCGCTGCAGTCGAATCAGCCGACAAGGATGGGCTTACGGCCCTACATTGCGCTGCATCAAGGGGACACACAGACTGCATAGACAGCCTCTTGACACTGTGCGGTGCTTCCCCCGATGTGATAGACAGCAACGGATGTACAGCTCTTCATTACGCCGTGACTCTAGGTATAAAAGTTTTTCAAATAAAAAATGAATACATGAACCATATACTAAAAAAATTTAAAAAAATGAAAAATAAATAATTTTGCAGGACACGCAGATGCTACGGCACTGCTTTTGGCGCACGGAGCCGATCCGAATCGGCAGGACCGAAAGGGCCGCAGTCCGGCCCATTGTGGATGTGCCAAGGGCCAGTTTGAAACCGTCAAAATGATCGGAGCTCACGGGGCCAACCTTTGGCTGAGGAACGCCAGGGGCGATTTGCCCCTACACGAGGCGGCTGCGTCGGGTCGGCGGGACCTCGTAAAGTGGCTCCTGGAGATGCGACCTAGCCAAGTTAATGCCAGAAATAACGACGGGAGGTGTCCTTTACATTTAGCTGCCCTTAACGATAACGTCGACATGTGCAAGGTAAAACGCCAAGCGTCAATTAACCCAAGTATTTCTGGATAATGTTAAATTTTTACGGTTGCATGATGCGTGGATCCACACGATACACCTTCTAAATTACTGGAATTCAAGGACACGCTTGACCTTTATCTACTGTTTATTAAGTTTTCATGAGGCTGATGGAAGTATACTGACTAACTACCCAATTTGTTATCAGCACACGCATACTCAAGTCAGACGAACTGAGATTGGTATGTTGTCTCGTTACAGATTCTACTAGACACTGGTGCTCAGATCAATCCAATTCTCAGGACTTCCAAAAATAACTTCATGACCCCTTTAGATTGCGCGCTGCAAAGAGGCTTCAGGTCCACAGCGAAATACCTCCAACTCCACGGCGGAGTGCCTGCCAATCGTCTTGGTGACTCAAGACATGGTCCTCCGAGCAGCTTGAACCTTCAAATCAGAGACGACGTGACGTTTTGGGGCGACACCAGTTCGGACAGCGAACGGGAGAATGGCGATAACAAAAAAAGCCACCAACGAAAACGGCTGTCACACAAATACGACAAGAAGCGCGCTTCGCTTTCCGGAAGTGACGTTGAAACCAAATTGATGAGCGGCAAAAGTATCAAATTGGAACACACCAGGGTCAAACGACGAATGGGCGGCGACAGAGCCCGAAGCAGCATGAAAAGCGGAAGAACCAGCAGCGCAGTCAGTACAGCGCAAAGTCGATTCGGTTACACGAATGAGATAATAATCAATGGCAAAACCGAGATCAACATCCATCAAACCAAACAGTTCACGATCGGAAAGGACATTGTCGAAGATAGACTTTCGGCGACCGTAGCGAAAAATCACGAAGAAAAAATTGAAACGGAAATGCAACAGAAGCTTGCAGTTCCAGACGAGAAAGAAACCCGTCCGAAAAGTGCGAAAGGAAAAGCCAGATCTGGCAAGAAAGGAGATGTTCCGAAAGAAGATAGCGCTAAAAAGAAATTGAAAAAACCTGCTGATTCGAAAAAAAGCCCCCAGAAAAATGTGGAACAAGAGAAAATGGCCAAGGAGCAAGCAAAAGTCAAAAAAGAAGCTACACCTGCAAAGAGTGTGAGTCGAATGGATAAACATCAAGAACCCGTGCCTGTTGTTGATGAAAATGAAGGGGGCGAAATGCCAGAACGCGTTTTATTAACTGATCAGCAATCTTTGATGTCAAATACCAGTGAAGACGTCGAAGAACAGAAGAGTTTGTTAGTTGAGGCTGCAATACACGAGCCACCAAAGAGTTTGGAGACGGTAGGCGGTAAAACTGCCGATTTGTCTGCGATATCCTCGGAACAAAGCAAAATTTCTGAAGATCACAATGCAAAAACGAACGATGTTCAGGTAAAAGATGTACAAGAATCTGAAATACAGCGTGCAGGAACAGCAGAAGTGGCAACTGAATTACGAGACTCTGAAGAAGCTAAACGGGAACCCGATATCGGTGATGCAGTTCAATCTAAGAAGGAACTTGCTGTTGAAGAACAGATCAATGATAAGAATATTCTTGTAACTGAACAAATTGTTGAAACAACTTCCAAGCTTGTAGATGATTCTGGAGCTAAGACTGACGCAGATAGTAATAATGTCCAAAGTGATTTAGCAAAAAATGATGATAATATTGACATGAAAGTTGAAACTTCCAGTGAAACAAAGAAAGATGTTTCAGAAGAAATAAGTCTGCAAGACGAAAATAAGGCGAGCAAAACTAGTCAAGAAGAAAAAATGCAAGAAGTTCAAGTGGCTACTGCAAGAGTTCAGGAGGGAGCTCAGGAAGAAACAGGTACTGAGGCAGAAACTAAAGAAGCAACAGGGATTGAGGCAGAGCCTAAAGAAGCGACAGGAACTGACAAAGAAAGTCATGAAGTACAAGGTACTGATAAAGAAACTCAAGAAGCGAAAGGGACCAGAGAAGTTCATGAAGCACAAGAGACTGACAAAGAAACTCAAGGAGCAAAAGAAATTGACAAGAAGGCTTATGAAACGAAAGAAACTGATAAAGAATCTCAAGGGGCAAAAATGAATGGCAATGAAACTGGAGAAGTGAACGGGACGGAAGACACAACTCAAGTGTCAAAGGATAAAGAGGCCGTGCTTGAAAAAGAGAAGTTGAATAAGGAAGGAAAGTTCAATGAAGAACACACCAAGACTGCCAAAGAAAAGAAAACCAAAGAAAAGAACAACAATAAAATCAGTTCGAAAGAGAAAAAGTCGCAACGAAAAACACGCAGCAAAACAACTGCACCAGCTTACGAAGTGCTAGATAAAACTTTCCAAGATGAGCAGCATCCCGAAACGGACGCTCAAAAACGTCACGAAGCCAAGAAAGGCGCTTCTGATCCCAACGCTTCAGACGAATCAACCACGCCTCAAAGTGACTCGTCCAGCTCAACGCCGCAAGGTCACAAGAGCTTTCGAGTTTTAGACGAAGGGAACGTTAAACGAAAATCCAGAAGCAGAACTTCCACTCTGCAAAAGCAGCGTTCGCGCTCCGAAGAATACAAAAAAGACGACAACGAAGAAAAGTCGAAACGAAGCAAGATACCTTTGTCCAAGACTCACTTTTCCAAGAGCGACAAGTACCTGAACGTTCCGGATAGGAAAGTCAAGTCGAGCATGGAATCCAGAGTGCCGTCACTTCCGAACATACACGGCAAAGAACCACCGCGTTCGGAATCGAACATGTCGGCGCCGCTGTTGGCTTCGATTTACAGTGACAGAGAAAGCGGTTCCGAAGACGATGAAGATAAACGGAGCAGTTCTGTGAGGAAGAAGAGAATGAAAAAGCGTTCCAAGCCCAGGGACTCGAGGAGCGCTGGCAGCGACTACGAAAGCAGCAACGTCATCGATTCAGGTTTCGAGCCTAGTCCGAGGAGTACTCGAATACCCAAGTGGAGAAACGTCTCAGATAGAGGGGTCAATATGACGTCGGTTACTCAAACTATCCAGACCAACATTAGAAGGTGAGCAGTTTTTTTTTGAGTAAATTCCATTTTTGCAGTGGAACTTCTCATATACCTAACGAGTTTCACTTTTACCGGAAATTTTGACCTTCACAGGTATTTTTCAGATATCATTTGGAACGCAAAATTTTTCAACACCTTTTGGACTTGAAACGGCTCCAGATCAGAGCTGGACAACACAACGAATCTATTCTGGTCAAAAGGGCTATAGACGCATACCATCAGTCGTGCGCATCTACAGTTGGTGCTGGAAAATACGTGCCTGATGACTACACTTTTAAAAGTTTCGAAAAATTCCTGTACTTGGCCCTGCGAAAGCTGCAAAAGAACGGGGCCGATCACCTGAGAGGACTTCCCGAGTCGCCAGCGAATCCCTTGCTTTGCACCCAGAGTACCCACCGGTGCATGCATGCCACGCATGCTTACACTGGCATACCATGTGCTGCTTATCGTAAGTATCGCGAGGAGTCGCCTTCTTCAAATTTCAAAAATGCATTCTTTCACTGCTCATTACATCTCACTCACGATATAATTCATTAATTCAGTAATGCCCCTTTTTGAATTGATCGTGCGATCTTGAGAAATAATGCGATAAAGTATTTGATTGGGTCAGGTTTCCTCTAGCACTTATTTTTCTGGATTAGAAAAATAGGTTGCGGCCATCGCATTCCTAAGTAGGTACGTAAGAGCACAAGATCAGCTCAAAAAGTTATATTACTGAATGAACATAATTATGTACATCGTGAATGTTTTATTTTCATTTAAACATGTCCTATAATCAGTTTCAAGGCTTCTTTTATTAGAATAAACTATGGGAAAAAATGTGTTGTGTTGGTAAGAATGTAACGTCTTGATAAAAAATGTGCATGTATAATGAGACAGGTGTTGTCACCATGTCATCATGACGTTATGTACATGCAAGTGAAAAGGTTCGAGATAACGTAGCGCAAATACTGAAAAACTGCTGTACGGTACTGGTGAAGAAAAGAAAACGGAATGGAAATGCCCACGGCCGAGAGGTCCCATCTTCTGTTGCTAATCAGTCTCATCACCAAGTAATAAGTTCTACCTACTCTAGCTTGATTATACAAGGACATAAAAAATCAAGTACGAAGAAGGAATTACATACAAGTTTCATGTTGAGAGGGTCTTCCAGCAGTGCACTCACGCGCGTTTTGTCTCTAGTCTCGACTTTCGTGCAAACCAACTGACAAACGTCACATTATACATGGCATATGTAGACAACTAGCTGTCAAGACGTTAGAATAAAGTTAGCATCGTACCATCCGTACCAACACAACACATTTTTTATGGTATGCTTCAAAAAAAAAAAAAAGCTGTGGAACTAGTTCACGTGCGTTTTAATTCAGTACCTGTGGATAAAACCTTCTTCCATAAAATACTGCATGAAACACGAGATTCAACTGAAATTCGTTCGCGAGAAAGAAAGTTTAAAGCTTTACCCTTTCCCTTCTGAATGAAAATTTGATGGGACGCGATACGTAAAATTAGCAATGATTGGCTTCAGTCGAAAAACGCGCCAACACGGTGCGGTTCACAAGCCTTGTACGTGCACATTTTGAAGGATATTGAGGTGCGATCTTCTGCATTTGATAGAGAGGAGTTTTAGACCGAAGAAAAGCAAAGCCAGCAAATGGTGATAAATTTGAAGTATTATCGGTCCAGATCCACTCAAAACCTTTTGAAAAAAAACGGGAAATTGTAGCCTGATGTCTTTTATACTCAGGTTTAAATTTTCAATTCAATCCATGACTGCGGACTACCTACAGGGTGGGAAAAACAGTGACGCGGGTTCCACAGCTTCGCTGACCAGACAACACTATGCACAGGGTGATCACGTCAGAATTCCCCCTCCCCATACTAAAGGTTTCCCCTTTGAGTTAATTTGAAAAGGAAAAAACTTCTTTTGGACAATTTTTTCTGTAGATTTTAAAATTGAAAACTATAATACTTCACAACCTATGATATACAGGGTGTTGCAAATTTTTGTTGTTGATGCCACATTCTGTATATTCTGTATTTGAATTGCAATCGATGTAGCTTTTAGTTATGAACGCAAATGTATACCACAGGCATAGTATTGCTTCATTTCCTGCCGAATTTCAAACCTGAATAGGTACCAAAGACATTGGACTACATACTGTCGTTGATCTTTTTCCACAAGGTCAAGTGGAACTGAACCTCTACGTGCTTGCGCGTTTTTCGCCTGAGGCGATGCTCTTGCCGCGTGCTCCCGTCCAGTAGTATATCCTTTATTGCTTATAAATAACTGTTTTAGTGCCAAAAATGGACCACCACACTATACCAAAGATCGGATTCAATTCAACTCAGTGCAAGCCAGGCACTGGAGGCTTTCTACCCAACATCAACCAAAAGAACAAAGCTGTGACCTTGGAACTGTGCCATGGAAGTGACAAACAGATCATATCACTGCCGACCGAAAGGCTAGACCAAAACAAGCGATATTATGTCACGTTCACTGTCAAAGGCAACGACGCTACACCTCCTGAAGAAGTCAATCTAACAGGACATACGCATTCCAAAAGCGATTGATGTTAATCGTTAGATAGAAACGTATTGTGCAATTTTCAGTGAAATTAGATATTATTTGTAGAAATTGTTATTGTACAGTCTAAATTTTAATAAAGATTTTATAATTAAAAGAGCTTCAGAGGAAACAGTAAAATTTTAAGTTTATTCGTAACAAATTAGGCATTTTAACACATTGTCCCTACACCGTACCGTTTACTCCTCTTTCTACTACACCTACACAGACACTTAAATCTTTAGACAAAATATAGAACCGTCGTACTTGTCAATTTCACGGGCGCATCCTTATTTAGAAAAAAAGGAAAACCTTTGTCATATGGTCGGCAAAGGTTCAACTTTGGAGCGCTGAGTAGTGTTGCTATCTTTTTGTTTCAACGGACTGGCAGGCTTAGTTCCAGTCAGCTGAGGCAAGGACGACGTTCCATTTGTGGAGTTCTAGAATCAGAAGTGTGAAAATTGATGAAAAATACGTTTGAGAGAGAAACGTACCCTTGACCTATCCCTTGAAGATTTTTCGAAATTTTGCACATCACTCTCGTCCACCTTGAAGTTGAAGTTCTCAAAGTAAGAATGAGTCAAAAGCATATCACAAGTCCATCGCTTTGGTGGGTCCTTATCCAAGCATTTCTAAAATTTTACATTCATTGAAATTTTTCACAGGGAGGTAGGTTACCTATGTAATATGGAGGTAGGTATGTACAGGGTGTTCGGGTCTGGTTCTTACAAACTTTGAGGGATGATTCCTCATCGAAAATAAGGCCAAAATAATGAAAAACTCATGGTCCTAAAATGCTTCCTCAAAAAGATACAGGGTGTTGAAGTTGACTATATTATACCAGGTAGGTAGGTATGTACAGGGTGTTCGGGTCTGGTTATTACAAACTTTGAGGGATGATTCCTCATCGAAAATAAGGCCAAAATAACGAAAAACTCATGGTCCTAAAATGCTTTCTCAAAAAGATACAGGGTGTTGAAGTTGACTATATTGAATGGTTTTTTCACCGTAACTTTTGAACCGTTGGACCGATTTCAATCAAATTTGAAAAAAAGTTTAGTCAAATGAGTCTTCATCAAATAATAATACCACAATTCATCAAAAATTTCCGGAGGAGTAGATAATAGGGGACTGCCCCCTATTTTCACCCCTATTTTTATCACCCCTAATTATTTTTTTTTAAATTGTTGATATTTTCGGATTCTACGTTTTCTTAGCAAATTCCCTTCTTCTGTGGTTCCTCATCGACCCCCGCGACCAGCCCTTTTATTACTACTTTACAGCTATTAGATATAATTTGGAACGCTCTGTAAGTAGGTATGCCTCTTTGTCAACAATGAACTAATTCTGAAACAGCCTATTTTTTTTATATTTCCGGCTGCGTTTTGTAAATAGTGAATTCAAGTTAGCTGTGGAAGTGAATAATAGCGTCGAGGGGTAAACCACTGACGGAATTTTCGTACACCGATTTCCAATGATTTTCAATTGATTCCAAATATTTCCAAATGATTTCTAAATTATTTCCAAATGATTTCCAAGGATTTACACATGATTTCCAAATGTATATGTTCCAAGTATGTTCACGACTTATATGGCGTTTTCCACTGGGGAAAAAAGTGCGCACTAACTGCCCTGACCTTGCGCATGGACCAATAGCAGGGCTTCCTGGTGAGTTTCTATGACAACGAGAGCAAAATGTGCGTACTTGTTCTACCAGTGGAAAACGCTATTACATTCCCGAGGTAACTGAGCAGGGTACGTCATTAGCATCCCACTCTCCGTGCGTGCAATCCCCGCGGGGGCCGTATTCTTGAAACGGGGAACAGAGTTTCCATGGGTAGTTGCTAGGCAAGGACCAATCATAGCTCTCTTTGCATAGCAACATCGCATGAGAACTTTGTTCCCCGTTTCAAGAATAGGGCAGGTGAAAAAAAGTCTTCCTAGCTCTAGAACGTTGCTGACGTGAATAAAGCCATTGATCTTTTGAAATCATGAGTAGGTGCAGAACACGGAACAAAATTCAAAATTTGATGCAACCCAATCAAGTCGGACTAATATTTCAGTGTCCACTAGCCGTATCTAGTCACAACTGCCTACCTCAAGGGCTAGAATATGAATCAAGTCACGGATCTACGTACTCATTTCTACAGCTAACTGCAATTCACAATTTTGAGAAGCGCTCGGTACTTTCTCCACTCTTTGGATCAAGAAGAATGTAAGAAGTCGAAAAAATCTTTTGCACAGGACGTTCCAGAATTGCACTAAACGCCAAACAGGCTGTTATAAAAGTTATACTCTAATGGCGATTCTGATTCGGATTTTTCAACTCAATTCTGGTACATCCTTGCAACATCCTGTCTGCTAGTTTCGTTCACTTGGTTAGTAAGTCACCTTTAGGAAATCTATTGTCGTTTGGTTGCACATGGGCAACTTGGTTTCTAGAGGTATCATTTGTTGAGGTACGGGCAGAATTATTCCTTGGAAAAAATCGTTATTTTTAAACGCTAGCATGTGGCGTTGCAGAAGGTCACCGACGGTCGATCTGATAAGGTAAAGTTGATCGACATCCGACTTTCCCGGCCACAGCGCTTCACCCTTCACCAGCTCGGCCAAAACGCAGCCTGTAATCCGGAAATAAGCACCTTATACAAAAATCGGAATCGAATTTTTTTACGAATCTTACCGATAGCCCATACATCCACGGCAGTACCGTACTGAGTATCACCGACCAGCAATTCTGGCGCTCTGTACCATCGAGTCGCCACGTAATCTGTATAGTTTTCACCTGGACCTACGGCAAACAAACGTGGAAACAAATTCTCAACAACTGAAACAGTTCTTACTCAACATCCTGGCGAATCCAAAATCGCACAGCTTCACCACTCCTGTGCCCGTTAATAAAATATTCTCTGGTTTGATGTCCCTGTGGATGCAACCATGGTGGTGACAATAAGACACCGCTTGCAAGGTCTGCCAAACTATCTGTTGGGTCAGCAGTTGCGGGCACCCTCGCGGGTATCGTTCTAATTCATTCAATACTGTCCTCTCACAAAATTCGAACACTAAATGCAGTCGTCTCTTTCTCCGAAACACCTCTATTAAATTAACCAAATTCGGGTGTTTCAAATTCTACAACAAAAATAATAAAGGGCTTATATCAAGCTGTTTGCAAGCTTACTTTGAGAAGTCTTATCTCTCTCAAAGCGATTTTTCTTATTAGGGGATCATCTTCGCTTTCCGCAAACTTCTTGATGGCCACTATCTCTCCAGTATCCCTGTTCCTGCATTTGTAGACGATGCCGTAACTGCCTTCTCCCAGCTTGACGATCTTTTCGTACCTCTCCATCACTTTGGAGGGTGTCCGCGTCCTTGAACGAACAATTAAACTTGTTTAATTATCAATACAATGAAAATACCGTCAATTGTACCCGCCGTAAGGTGCGTGCGTATGGATCCATACCCCCTTGACCTTCTCTTCCCTTGTGCAGTCTATCAAATAGCTAGGTAAACTGGTCAAAGCCATTAGGTATACCCGGGTATACCTTATATCTATCTACAATTTTTTTTTGGCTGTCCAACTAAAAACCTAATACCTAACGCTAGTTCACATACACACGAGATTTTTGCCTGCCCGCAGCCCTCCCATGCTATGCTTTCAGGAGGCCATAATATTGATATTTACTTTATATGATTTACGACTTCACACCTACTGAATTTTGTATGACACAAAATGTCAATATAGTCAATCAATCTGCCAAAAACTCATCATTGTTACTCGCATACTACTAGTAGCATAGTAACTCGTTAGTAAACTTTACCAACTTTAGGAATTTTGTCAGATCAATAATATGATAAATAATGCCCCAGTCATGAATATATTGAAGGTCGTCGAATTGATTGGAATCACGAAATGATTTAACGCGATATACGAGCCGGAAAGATTCATTTTCTGATGCGCACCAAAAAGAATTTGAATTTATTTCGCAACACAATCATAAACATGTACTAAATCTTACCTTTTTGGTAACAGTTGCAGTTGGTTTCCGAGTAACCACAGTTTGCTGCCATTAAACCATTTCTCCATGCGACGTCTTCATCGGTCTCGCAGTGACTGCTGGATGGATTCCAATGTTTATGGTTACAGTTACCATGGTGAGGACAGTATGGTAGGTACTCTATAAAATCGGTTGGCGGTGAATTGCACCACCCGTTTTTTGCTTCAGTAGGTATGTAATTACTGCGACATTGAAAATGGAAGGAAAACACTTGGAGCATGGAGGTAGATTAATCTCTTTTGACATCTACATGTACTATGGTCATGAACGAAACGATAACTTCTACCAGCACTAAACGAGGAATGGCTTTTTATATTACTATCCGACACGAAACGAACAGCTTGGCTACTACAGACAACTGCCTATAAAACAATAACCATCCTATTACGCGTGTAACCGCTATTTTCAATTTTCATGGTAATCGCCCTCCGATGGAGGATGCGTGTCCGCTGTGCCCATATTTCCTAATTCCTACTTATATTATCAATAATGATATTGGGGGTAGTTAGCGAGTTGTCATGGCAACGGAATAGAATATTATAGTAGTCACTAGTCAGACATCAGGGCGAGCCTCAGGACGAACGGTTGTTCGGACCAATAGCTGAGGTAGCTCCTGCTCGTCCATACCAGACAAGGGCCAGGGTCTATACTAGAAGGACTAGAAGTGACAGTGGAGTCATCCAGATGCGTCCTGACCTCCGAAGGCGATGAGTTGAGAACTCGACTGTTTGTCCAGTTGTGATCCTCTTCCATTTTTATAGTAGTGCGTCGTGGCCTTCGTACCGTACACCCTAGCTAGAGCTTCAGGGTTTAAAGGAATTGGTATAGACAATACAAATAGAGAAGACCATATGTTATCACCGTGGATGGTTATCACCACCGTCGTCACGGATATTGGGGCATCGAAAATCAGCCAACCTTTTTTTGAATGATGGACTCGCCTGGTTCCTACGCAACCGTAAAAATCCGTGACGACTATGGTCTTTTCTATTTGTATTGTCAATAGACCATTTCCGCATGACGTCACACGCACGTGTCGAACGGCTGATTCGGGGCAACGTCAAACATGATGTCAACTATACGTGCCAGTTTGTCAAAACTTTGTCACACCAGTGACTTCCATACACCGACATCGACCAAGGAGGTTATACACTTTTCAACAATTTTTTTATTCGTGAAGGAAATTACAAAATTATCAAAAATGAATAAAGGATAATGTAAAATGTGTAGAAGGTATGGAATATAAATATATATAATACATGTAAAGATCTAAATACCTGACCCATCCTCTAAGCCTACTCCGCGAATAATTTTCCTAGTTCCCCTTATCCTCATACTTATTGCCCTGATCAGGCTGAATTCTATCCTGACTCGAACCCAGCATAAGATGGAAGAGTATGGCCTCTCCCAACGCTCAGCTAAGGTGCATGCTATCCGCTTCAAAAAAGCTTCAAACTCCTTGTGCATTGCTCCTTCGCAGGAACAAACTAGGGGTGTGAAGGATCCCCTAACATCTTCCGCAGCTCTATCGTATTTGGTGTGCTTCTCTCTGGCATGCTGGTTGGATATAGTTGTCCAGGATAGATTTCGAAGGCGGTAACTAGGAGCGTCAGCATCAACGATGCGGTTATCGAAGAACGCCACCCGTCCCGCCTCCCAAACCCCCCTTACCATCACATCCCCGATAAGAGCCGGTTGACTACTGCCAGGATCAGCCATTCTCATTACTGGTTCACGTACAGCAGCTCCCCATACGAGCTCTCCTAATCGAGCACACTCGTCCCTGAGAGAGTCGTGACCGGCCTTCACTAACCCACCCTTCTTGCACGTTAAGCCATGATGCAAATGGAATGCGGCCCCACATCCATCACAAGTGCTCGGCAGACCTAGCGGTTCTCTTCCATATCTTAGAGCTAGGGCATCCCTGAATTCATTCGGAGACAGGTCGAAACCATCGGCCGCCGTCGGAATTACCGTGAGCCATTGTGATGTGCCAGCTTTTACCATTCGCGAAATCGTTCTCTGCCGTGAGGGAGGAAGTCGAGGTATTAATTCGTCTAGAGTTACTTTAGCTTCGTTCATCCTTCTCTTTCGCTCTCTATCCAGAACATTCTTGACTTGCCTGCTGTGATCCAAGACATTCAGAGCCACACCCAATGTGACCGACTCCGTCAGAACAGAGGTTGCCTCCCGAGATGTAGCATGAGCTTCTGCGGCCTTTCTGACTGGGTTCTTCAAGTCTAAACCTCCAAACTTGGCAGGCAAAGTGAAGAGCTCATGCTCCAAAGGAGACACCTCTCTTCCAACAATAGCCGGCACAAAGTAGGTCTGAATTGCTTGGGACAGAGGCAAGTATTCGTTCTCGCAACCGTCAACTACTCGTTGGAGATAAGCCCATTCGTTTTGCAACGATTTAACGAAGGCTGTATATGCAGCTTGTGGACTCTTTTCGCCAGCCTTTGCCAACTTCTTCACACATTCCACCCAGTCAGTTACCTTATTTCGAACATACTCTCTTTTATTTTCCGCATTTCCAATCATTCCTCCTAAAAATTTGTTACTCTCAACTACTTTCACATTCAAATCTCTAAACGTCGCTTCCGCCTCTTCACGCATCTCATTCTTCACAAGCAGAACACTTTTGGTTGGTTCTGGATGGTATCCACAGGAAGGTCCCCTGACAATGAGTGTTTCAAACCATTCTCTCACTCTTTCAATGGAACCAAAGCAAGCTGAATCATCAGCATACCAACTTTGAATCCATTTTGAGGGATCCTTCAAAGAGCGAATAAGAGGAAGAACTCCAATGGCGTACATCATCATGGCCAGCGGATCTCCCTGTGTAGTACCCTCCCGACTTAAGATGAAGTTACTCGCTTCACGAATTACAATTACAGCATATCCTCTGTAGGAATTGAATAAAAATCTGGCACATCTTGCCCACAGCACCCGAGCATTCCATAGTGCTACTGGTCTACTCAAAACATTGAAAGCGTTTTTAGCATCAACCAGTAGCAATATTTCACTATCGCCCGCCTCAAATAGATTCACGATACCATGCACAGCCCCCTCTATCCCGGCTTTCGTTCCCGCACATATCTGATCTGCACCGCATTCTAGCTCAACATCCTCTCCTGTCACAAGTGCCATCGCTTTGGCCATTAGTCGTTGTAGCAGTTCGCCGATCCCGATGGGACGTACACCGGGACATTTGTCCAAGGCTATTCCTCTTCTAGCGAAAATAGCTCTAATGGAATCCCAGTCAACAATTTCATTTGCCAGGCGACGGGTTAGGGAAGCCACAGCCTCGCGTAAACGATAACTGTGAGCTCCGTACCTCAATAACATTGTTTTCCATTGATCGGAGTCCGTCCCACTTGGTCCAGCACCACCGTTCAGCCTCCGACCTACACTCTCTACATGTCTACCAGTTACATCCACATCAACTAATATTGGCAACTCCGTACATTCAATAAAGGCTTCAGCGTTTGGAACAGCCTGATTTGGGTGTTTTTCTTCTAAAATATCAAAAACAGATTTGTCCCCTTGTTTAGAATTTGGATCTAAAATTCCTCCGCATCCTCGGCCAGTCACCCATCGTGTCGCATCACGAATCTTTCCTTTTAATAATAATCTTGTAAAAATTCTGTAAATATGTTCTTCTTGTTCTCTAGGTGAGTTCTTCTGGTTGTTGTTGTGGAATTTTACATCACATCTCACAGCCTCAGCAACTAATTCTTCAGCATGTTCTGTTTCCCATAGTTCCATCCTACGCTTCAATAATCGTCGGATATCTGGACCTCCGCTAACCATTCTATCTCGCTGTAGAACACAACTGCAGAGAATGAATATTCTCTCTGAGGGCCATATACCATTTGCAACGTCTCTTATCTCTCGAGCCAAGACGTCGACGAATTGTCTTCCTACAGCGCCCTGAGGTAGATCATATTGTTTTCCTCTTAGTTTAATTATTTGTTTCCATAATGTCCGCCATCGGGAGTCAGCACCACCTTCACAGTTTATCAAATCAGCTCCAAAAGCACGCTGCATCACCTCGGCAATGTGCTGAGGCATGGAATGGTCTTCATCAGCATCTTCCCGTTATACACTGACTGACATGACATACTACCAATCTGACCGACGCACATGACTGACGTAGCCCACGTGCCCCGTGACAGATAACGCAGATCTGACTGACGTTGCCCCGAATCAGCTGATCAAGACGTAGCTGCGTGAGCTGAGTGGAAATGGTCTATACCTCATGAAATCCCTTGAAATTTAGTAATTACTGATGCTATTTATCAAGCATACTGTAGATACAGAAGTAGATACAAAAAAAGATGCGGCTTTATCCTACAGATTTTTTCAGAAATGACGGGCAAACTGACACCAGAACAATGTCCTTCCAGTACTATTTATATCAGAAAACGATCCGCTGCAAAGCTGGTTTCAAAAGCTACTTCTAGCGTGACGTCATCTACCAGTCTATGACAGAATGTTGTTATGGCGCCTCTTTGTATACATTTTTACTTAACGGTATAACGTACCTAAAAGTCTCAAAATTAAAGAGCCTCCAAGTGCAATTTTACGAAAGTAACGTCGTCAACTTATTTTTCGATGGACCATCGAATGGTGTATTATTGCTACTATAACCTGGACCATCCTGTATGAACTCGACTCGAGGCGAAACACGCGCGTGAGTGCACTGTATTGGAAGATTTTCTTACCATGAAACTTGTCCATTTCCTGTATGTATCTACTCCTTCATTTCTGCTTGCTGTTGTAGTATAAGCTAAAATAAGTAGCACTGACTACTTGATGATTTTCATTCTATTTTCTTCAAATTCACAGTTCTATTAGGTACTCCCGCGCTTTACAGCTTGGAAATCATTTTCTTCAATGTCCAGCGCTCACCTGCCAACCAGTAGAAATCCTTTGTCGACCGCAGAAAATTTCCAGTCTAGGGAGGTTCACGTTTCTCGATTTTCACTGCGTAGCCTTAAAAATATTCACTTGTGCGTGCATCGCGCCGAAGTGACAGCTGTCATATTATTCATGGCACATCTACCAACGCGTTAGCATATCGTACCCTTCGTGTCAACACAACATATTTTTTCTATAGCTTACTCTAATGAAAAAGCCGTGAGACTGATTATGAATTATTGAAATGTGAAGTAGTGCTCAATTATCCCCCCCCCCCTAACTTAAACTTCAACCTTCATTTGAACTTTTTTTTTAATTTGAAAACAAACGTTTATTGCTTATAATGAACTGAACACAACTTTATTCTCGCTTTCGCGATTTTTTGACGTTTAAAGTTGATGGTTTATCACCGCTCTTGAAAGACCGCTATTCGCCTTCCACTCCTCGGAATAGCAATTCCTTCAGAGGTTCCACTTTAAATCACTTGCAAGGTAACTCTTGGCCTTTGGTAGCATCTTTGGGAATCCTTTTTGGGCGATCCACCGGAACTTTCTTGCAACGTAAGCATCTGTTGGAATCCTCGGAGCGGTAGCCACAATATGCACAAACTGCAAATTTACCTTCTAGTAGCTGTACTTCTATCCGTCGTCGGAAAGGCCTTAAAGCCACTTCCCACTATCCACTTTTTTGCTTGAATTGGTTTTGGTGGGTGAATTTCGGTTCTTGATGGAATCTTTGGGAATCGATTTGATTATGCTTTTGAGGAAAAGCCTTTTCACAATTTATGCATCTGTCGAGGGATCTGTAAAAGTCAGCGTCGAAAAATCCGCAATTGAAGCAGAATTTAGCTTCCACTTCTCGGAATGGCAGTTCCTCCACCAATTCCAGTTTGAATTGTTTGTGGGGTAGCTCTTGGTCTTTGGTGGCATCTTTGGGAGCTGTTTCTGTGCTTTCCAGCAGCACTTTTTTGCAAGTATGTTCCGCTGTTTGAAATGAAGTGAATTTGGTGGGTAAATTTCGGTTCTTATAGGAATCTTTAGGAATCGATTTGATGCTTTTATGCAAAACCTTCTCACAGCGTGAACATCTGTGTAAGTCCTCTGAGCGGAAGCCGCAATTACAGCAGACTGCTAATTGATCTTCCACCCCTCGGAATGGCAGTTGCTCCAGCGATTCCAGTTTAGATAGCTTGCGGTGTAATTTTTGGCCCTTGGTGACATCTTCGGAAACCGTTTTTGTGCTTTCCAGCAGAACTTTGTCGCATGATTGTTCCAGCAGTGTTTGAAATGACGTGGTTTTGGTAGATAAATTTTGGTTCTTGGTGGAACATTTGAAAATCGATTTGATGCTTTTGGGAAAAGCCTTTTCACAATGTATGCATCTGTCGAGGGATCTGTTACAGTACGCTGCAAAAAATCCGCAATTGAAGCAGAATTTACGTTGCACCCCTCGGAATGGCTGTCCCTCCAACAATTCCAGTTTGAATCGTTTGTGGGGTAACTCTTGGTCTTTTGTGGCATCTTTGGGAGCGGTTTTTGTGCATTCCGGCAGCACTTTTTTGCAAGTATGTTCCACTGTTTGAAATGAAGTGGATTTGATGGTCTTTCGGTTCTTATAGGAATCTTTGGGAATCGATTTGATGCAATTAGGCAGAACCTTCTTACAGCGTAAACATCTGTTAAAGTCCTCTGAGCGGAAGCCGCAATTACAGCAGACTGCTAATTGATCTTCCACTCCTCGGAATGGCAGTTCCTCCGGCGGTTCCAGTTTAGATAGGTGTTTTCGTTTCCGTTCCAGTTTCCTCCGGTGTAATTTTTGGCTCTTGGTGGCATATTTGAGAACCGTTTTTGTGCTTTCCAGCAGAACTTCGTCACATGGTTGTTTCAGTGTTTGAAATGACGTGGATTTGGTGGACAAGTTTCGGTTCTCATTCGAATCTTTAGGGATCGATTTGATGCTTTTAGGCAGAATCTTCTTACAGCGTGGGCACCTGTTGAAGTCCTTTGAGCGGAAGCCGCAACTACAGCAGACCGCTAATTTTCCTCCCACCCTTCGGAATGGCAGTTCCTCCAGCGGTTCCAGTTTAGATCGCTTGCCGTGTAATTCTTGGTCCTTGGTGGAATCCGGCAGAACCTTCTTGCAACGGAAGCATATGACGGAGTCCTCGGAGCGGTAACCGCAATGACTGCACACCGCAAAACTGCCTTCTGTCAGCGATTCCTCAGCTAAATAATACTTCAATAATTAATTATTTTTATGCCATCACCCACTCATGAGGGCAAATATTGAAATGATAAGAAAATCTTCATTGAAGAATATAAAAGTATAGGTATACCTTGATTATTTGGATATTTCGAGGAATATTTATTGTTTTCATTTTGAGTTATGTTCTACCCTGCGGCTCGATCCGATTGAAATCTGAATCCTGATCGTTTACATCGGCAATTTCAAGCGGATTGACTCGATCGGATCCAAAGCATTGATGACCTTGGATGAAGTAGATCAAGAATTTTGATCAGAAAACACTCCAATGAGCATTAAATGAATAATTGCGGCATGCAGCTCTCGGAGATGCAAAGGAAAGCCATATGTAGTCGCTTTATTGCAACTAGGAGAAAAAGACAAAACGACCCAAAAAAAACTTTCGGAATGTATCGCTGCTTGGTCATACCTACCTACAGGATACTATTATAGTGGACGTGGTACATAACCTAAATGGCGAATATAAATTGCAAATGGTGATAGAGACAAATCGATGTGCAAGATAATAACTGAGACGTATAAACGATCTGATCCGCAATGCTTTTTTTCTCCACTTAGAATTCAAATTACGCCCTCTATTTCGAAATGGCGGTTAATATCTAGGGGCAGGGGTGTCAAATAGCTGAGCAAATAGCCTCCTAGTGACCAGCATCGAGAAGACAAATGGGTCTATGTCTCAATCAGTTTCTGGGATATCAAAACCATGGGAGAAAAGGTGGAATATTGACATCTGCTCAGGGAAATATGGTGGAGGCGCCGAAATGAATTTACTACGGTTACATAACAAAATTGTTGTATCATTTTCATTCTTCAATAAATACCAAACATGAAAAACCATTTTTGAATGTTCCTCAATTTGTTGAAATTCGCATCATGTGCTTGCGGATTTTGATATGCCCTGTCTGAATTTGCACTTTTCCGATTCATTTCTTTGCAGTGCGCGCCGCACATTCAATCTCCACAATTAGACACCTGAACCATCTCTGTACGACTCGCGGTTCTTCAGCTAGAGCTTCTGGCAGTGTCAACTTTCGGTGTCAAAAAAATTAAGCTCACCTCTTCGGGTTGTGTCAGGCCCACAAATATTTCTGATCTGTGGTGATAAATTACGACGCGTTATTGATGGTTAAGGATGGCGGAAAATATTTAGGTGAAATCAGCCGTTGCGAAATCAAGTGCTACGGTCTTATTCCTTGACAGAAATCTATCATTCAGGTCTCTTTGGAAAGCTACAAGGATGTGCTTTGGTTTGAGTTTATTGGCATTTCTAAAATCCAGGAATAATTCTTTCAAATTGGATTTTTTTTTCAATTTTGAAAATGCTAACGGGCTCAAACCAAAGTGCATCCTTGTAGCTTCCCAAAGAGACCTGAATGATAAACTTCTGTCAAGGAATAAGCCCGTTCCCGCTGCAATTGATTGCGCAACGGCTGATTTCACCAACTGAACTCATCCTTAACTGGGTTATCACATGGTGATGATCCAATGGTGAAGTCAAGAAGAAAATTTATATTTCGTGCTGCCATAACCGAAAATGACAATATACGCTCGGTGTCCTGCACTGTAATATTCAGAAAAAGATCTAGAGCGGCAAAGTAAAAAGTACACGTGAGAAATAAATTAACCTCGCAAAATCATTCACAATTCAAGAGAGATCACGTTTCCAATGTTATAGCTTGAAATTTTCGGTTTGAATCAGTTAAAATTATAAATAATTACTTTGAAAATTGACAATTTAGGGTCATTTTTTTAATATCTGTTGGTACAATTGCAGAATGATTTTTGACGTTTTGTGGCGCGAAGGTTTAAAAGTGATTAATTTATGCCATTTCCTGTGTTTCGTCGTCACACAAGACACTAGAGCTCAGTGATTTCGGTATTTTTGGGGGATGGCTCTTCTAATTGGGGAGGGGGAGGGCGGTTTTAAGCAAGAAAATTCAAACATAGGACGCAATTTTTCATATTGACATTTGACACACAAAAATCTGCATCTAGTAGGTATATGCCTCGTGCCTTGGTGATGGATGGCAGAAGTACCAACTTGAAATGATTATTGCGATTTGATCTTATTTATTTGTAATTTTATTAAAAGCAGCACGAAAAACGATGTATGCTACTCGCGCTGAAAACGGCATAGCATAACTCTCTTACATGCAGCTCTCGGCCTAGGGCCTCGAGCTGCATCCACGTTCGTTATGCTATGCCCGGTTTTCGGCGCTAGTAACATAAAATACTATTTCCGGAAGCTCTCTCTAGCTCAAGAACCCTGAGTCGCACAGAGACGGTCCACGTCTCAAATTGTAGAGGATCGAATGTTATTTTACATGTATGCATATTATATGCAAACATTTCAATCTCGCACGAACTAAAACTTCTTTTCAGACGTCATTTTTTCAATAGACCTTCTCATGGAGGCGGCTCCCTTGCTCGTGCGCAAGTCTTCATATAGACAAGTTCGAAAAATATTCACGCGTTTGTAGCCAAGTGGTGATGCGGGCAGGGATCACGTGATGCAAGTGCAACGCAATGCGAGCAAAATTGAAAGCGCGCCTACTGTAGTAGCCAATCCAATTCGACAAATTTGAATTTTAAGCAATTTGATTGGTTTATCCACCCGAAGCACTTCTCATATAAGCCCATCAGCGCAAAGGGGCCTGTGCACTCTATACCAGCATGACGGGACACGGTTGTGTAATGACGCTAGATGGCGCAAATTCAAATTGTGCCGCTAAAACACTCCCCTGCGCATTACCGCTGTCCTGTCACTCCTGTCTGTGTGTTTTCGACCTTCGCTGAGGCTATTTCAGCGGCCATGTTCGTTCTTGCTTTGATTGTGACGATACTTATATCCTAATCCTGTTGTGTTTTCGAAATTTTTTGCGTTTATCTCGATCATCCAAGATGCCAAGAGAAAGACCGTGTGTGTTTTTGGTTGCGGGGACAAAACTGCGGCCAGGTAAGTTGAAAAATGAAAACAAATTGAAAAATCATAAACATAACCCCAAAGGACCTGTTTCTTCTTCCATGCTTTCTAAGTTTATATGATAACTTGTTTGTTTTTTTAGGCACTCGATACCCAAAGAGAAGCGGGTGCGCGACATTTGGTCTGAAAGGACTGGAAATTCTAAATTACCAGCTTTGGATGATCGACACTGCTACCCTTTTACATGGTTTATGAAAAACATTTTCGACACGCTTTTTCAATAACAAATTACAATACAGCATCTTTTTCGTTCAAGTAAAGTACATTTTCTGCAGTTTCTCACAGTTTTTATCATTTATGTCCTGATTTGATTGGCCAGCAGTTGGTAATATTTGTACAAAAAAAGCCTATGTCCATTTTTTTTTATAGGTCTCTTACAATCAAATTCATGTTAAGCTTCAAATGAATCGTTTTGTGTAACTTCTCTAGTATTAATAACTTCTTTTGCCATTTTCTGAAAACCTAGTAAAAGTGACTTAGTCCTTTCAATAATAAGCGATTTAATTGAAAAATTATTGTTGCATTCAGTTGAATGTTGTCGTGTGCTAAGAATTTTAAAATGTGACATTTATAATCTATATAAATAATCTAACTCAGTATGTACATAAAGCTCGACATAAAGTGTATCTATGTGTATTTGTTTGTGTGATAGTACATAAATATATTGGTATTAAAACCTAAAAAGTGTTAGTTACTGATCCTTTTCCTTAAAGACTGGAAGTCCTCTCAAATATTGGATACGACTAATATATATTTCAAATTTCGCGCTACATTTGTGCCGTCCCAAATTACAGAAATCTATTTCTTTTGGTTGAAATTTGGTTTTGGTTATGTGCAGTGTCCAGAGATGGCGCTTTGAAACGTGTGTCCGGCTGATTGCCTATAGAGTGGGCTATCTCTACCTTGCCCATCCCAGCTGGAGTATACGAGTTGCCCAGCGCCCCTAGTATCTTAGATGAATGAGAATGTCTATAAGGCGGCGCACTTCCGCTTGAGCTGACACAGTGGGTAGTTCGAGGGGCAGTTACCTCAGTAGTTACCTACTTGTATACCTAGTCAAAAGAGTATTTCCGCTTTTCAAAATCCTACTTCTAATATTAAAAAGCTTCAATGGCATAGAGATTAAGGCCGATTGTTCGGTATTTCCATTTCTGCACTTCGAGATTCGATAGACCTTTCTGGGGACCTTTCCAATTTTACCTGAGCTGTTAGGTTTGCATGAGCAATGGTTACCATGCATTTCCAGTTGGCACGCATTCAAACGGACGAGGGGTTGATTTCCTGAGAAAAAAGAGTACACAAGAATTCCGACTTTCAGAATTCCGAGGATTTCCGGTGAGTTCAGGGAATTCAGGTGATTTCCAAAAGAATTCCGGTGACTTCCAAAACCTTACCGGGAATTCCGGTGACTTCCGAAACATTACCGGAAATTCCGGTGATTTCAAAAAATTCCGGGAAATCCGGTGATGTGATTTCCGAAAGCATTCCGGGAATGCCGGTGACTTCCGAGAGATTTCCAGGATTTCCGGCGATTTCCGAAAGACTTCCAGGAATTCGATCCGCTGTTTTCCGAAAGATTTCCGGGAATTCCGGTGATTGTCGAAAGAATTCCGGGGATTCCGATGACTTCTGAAAGATTTCAGGGGATTCCGGTGATTTCCGAAAGACCTCCGGGAATTCCGGTGCTGTGATTTCCGAAAGAATTCCATGAATTTCGGTGACTTCCAGAAGGATTCCGAGAATTCCGGTGATTTCCGAAAGATTTCTGGGAATGGGGCCTTGCACTGCCACTTTTACACACCGAGGGCGCCACAACCGTTAGGGGCAAATTCGACAATTTTGACGGCGTTAACGCTTCAACGACCGGCGTCCGTCATTTCATGTCTTGATTTGAAAATTGGATAACCTGTTTCTTGCCTGACGTTTCAAGTCATTGTCAGTTACTTGTCAAACTACTCAAACTCCCGTGTTTTTCCCGTCCTCAACCCCACGTTGAGTTTTTCAATTGCAAGGCCCCATTCCAAAGATTTCCGAAAGACTTCTGGGAATTCCGATGATTTCCGAAAAAATTCCGGGAATACTCGAAATGAAATGTAAGTACCACAGATGTAAGTAAGTACAGTGAATTCTGTGGAAATCAACTCCTCGCAAACGGCTGTCAAATTGTCAACTCAACAGTGATTTAGACCCTAGGAGTTTTAGACCGTAAACCTCTCGCCGTAAACTGCATTGATTCAGTTTTGTTCTGTAAGTACCTCTGTTGTGAGGTTTTTGTATGTGTGAAGAAGGTATCTGGCCCAGTGGAAGCTCAGAAATCTTTAGAACTTCATTTCAACACGAATCCAAATGTGAACCAATTTTCTTTTTCCTGCTAGCGGGCTATGAGACCAAGGCTGTAGATTTAGGTGCATATTAGGGCACAAGCACACAGTTCTAGAAGACGTTACCGAGCAGTTTCCACATAATTTATACACTGGCTGTCACCGAGGCTGTCATTTTCTGACAATTTTAATATTTTGACCTCGATTTTGACCTGTCAACTCTGAATAAAAAATGTGCCGCCTCCATAGACGTAACCTCAGGTAAAATTGGAAAAGGTAGTAAGTATATGTTACTTATGTTATAATCTCGGTTTATAATAATAACTGAATAATTGATAGGCATAATTAACATATCTAGTTATTATGGTCTATAGCGAGGTCTATTATAGTCATTGATAAACCCTGTATAACAATTCTTATAAAGCGTTATGTACACCCGGTTCCTAAAGAGAAGCCCATGCAAGAAAACTGATTCCTGAAATTTCAGCATTAGCACACAGCCTTGTGCTTTACCTGCTTCACCTTTCATCCTCTTGCCCGTTCACGTCCAACATATTCATCGCAGATTTATTTTTGTGGTGAAACGCTGGCTTATGGAAAGTGGTTTTTACTCTCCATTTAATTCATAAATTTCAATAGAAATTAAACCCCAAACCATTGTATATCCCAAACTCTAAATTTTACCTACGCAAAATTATCTTAATCCATATTTTAACGCAATAAGTACTTATAGTCATATCGCGCACCACATCACAAAATATTTTTCAAGTTCCTAGGTAGGTATTGCTTTTTCTAAATATGGGCATGCCTTGGTGAAAATAAGGTTGTATTGAAATACTACTGTAAAATTTGGGGGAGGTCAAAATTTTACATTAACCAACATTAAAATTATTTCCAAAATTGCCATTTCACTTCATGAGGATTCTTACATAATCTCTAGCAGGGTTAGTAAAACTGGCCTCAAATCATCTTTAAAAACACGACAACGGTGAGCACAAAATTTTCTTTCCGTTGTTGTATTCTTGAACATAATTCGAGTCCATTTAAACCAACCCTGCTAGTCAGAAACATAGTAGCTAGTATCACGGAACCTCTAAGAACTATTTTAACTTAAATAGTTATAAAAGTGAAGAGTGTGAATAGTTATTCCCATTATTCTCTCAACAATTATCTTTATCAGACACATAGTACATCTTCAATCAAGTTTATACGTCGTCAGATTTCTGCAAAAATTACAACTTATTATCTCTTTTTACATTCACTTTTTGGTAGGTACTGTTATATTTTATTCCATTTGCATTGTTATATTTTATTTCTTATGAAGATACTCTGACGAGGAGGGACCAGAGGCCCTCGAAACCGGTCAGTTGAAACAATTAAATATCTCTACAAAAAAACTTGTGGGAAGACTGATAAAAGCAAAAATTTACGTAATTATATACAATGTCACTGAGAGATGGCGAAGCAATTCCTGAAAAGTGTGAATCAGACAGCGGACATTAGAGTGCCATGAGTCTCAAGCCTTTGAAATTTTGTGTTTTATTGTTTCTTGTCAAAAGAGGGATCTGAGTCTACTCATCACAGATAGTTATGTAGATTAGCACGAAACTTGTGGGAAATTATGAAAAAAAATCACATTCTAGGAGAATTATCTTTCTTTCTCCGAGATGCGAGAAAACTTTTAAATTTTTATCAATAGTTATTGCATCAATTACGGAGGTTATCCCCTCCCCCCCCTTCCTCCCCCCCTTCCCCCCTCTAACAAAATTACCTACCTTGTCTGCGGCGCTGTAGGTAAGAAATTCATATTATTACAGTAATTTTGTTTGAACCTACGAGTAGGTTTTAGCATTGAGTTGTCAACATTCCAGAGCTGGAATCAAAAACTTCTTGTAGGTACTGTGGCGCCAGTGGCGTAGCCAACGGGGGGCAAGGGTGGACCCCCGTTGGCTCCACGTGTCCCCACGTCCCTATCCCCCAAGCGGCCACGGTTTTCTACGGTTAGACTGACCGTAGAACCGGTTTTCTGACGGAAATTTTTAAGAAGCGCAAAATTTGTGTCAAAAGCTCGGTCAAAAGAAGTTTGCTCATCAAGTAATTTTGCTAAAAAAATCAAAAGCCGAAATCGCAAAACGCATAAAATATACATATAATAATATGATATCAGCATTATTATTATTTTCAATTTTTTTTTGACCGCGGTGCTACCTTTCACCAACTCGCGCCCTGCACACATTTGAAATGCCAACCTGACCTGTTCGGAATAAGTAATAATACTAATAATGTATACAAAAGGTGGTGTGAATCTTATCGCTCACCTAGTCTAACCGTAGCATAATTACCTATTATGCTGTTTACCTGAAATTCGGGTTGGCGTACTCGATTTTTGCGCAAAATAGGTATACCTGGAGAAAGGAATCTATTATGGTAGGTAATTAGTAGATACTGATTTTTCTGCAGGTTTTTTTACAAAAAAAAAGAGTCGGAGTCCGTCAGATGATTGAGGCACCCCACCGCCCCCATTTATCCCGCCACTGAGGCACTGTATTCATTCTGAAGTTTTTCAACACCGCACCTATCGTGGTTTTAAGCATCAGAATCTTGTAGATAAAATCATATGATCTGTGTTTCTAAATAGAAGGGTTACTAGAACTGGACTCCAATTAATTATGTTCAAAAATACAACAACGGTAAGCACAAATTTGTCAAAACAAAGAGAAAATTTTTTGCTTACCGTTATTGCGTTTTTGAACACGATTCGAGGTCATTTTAATATTTTAATTACGTAAAAATATTAATGAAGTGAAATAGCAATTTTGATAATAATTTTAATGTTTGTCAATGTAAAAGTTTAGCCTCCGCTTAATTTTTCAGTTTTATTTTAACAGACCCGTATTCTTACAAAGACATACCGATATCATGAAGAAGCAATAGGAACTTGAAAAATATTTTTTGCTGTGGTGAGGAGCGATAAGTACTGACTATTATACTTGCATTAAAATATGGATGATGATTATTTTGCGTAGGTAAAATTTTAGAGTTTGAGGTTTATTTTCCATCAAAATTTACCAATAAATAGAGAGTAAAAATAAAGCATTTTCCATAAGCCAGCGTTTCACTACGGAAAGAAGTCTGGGCCCTGGGATAATTATGTTGGACGTGAACGGGCAAGAGTATGGATGAAAGGAGGAGCAGGTAAAGCACAAGGCTGTGTGCTAATGCTGAAATTTCACGAATTGGTTTTGTTGCATGGGCATCTCTTTAGGAACCGGGTGTACCTACCGCTGCGGACTTTTTAAAGTGGACGACAGTTGACAGATTTTTCAGGATTCTGGCCTGAACGTCGCATGACAGCAAGCCAACTCGTTGACATTGTCCATAGACTACATTGTCGTCCACTTTATTTTGGCCGCAACCGTAGCTTAAAGTACTTAATTATAACGAAATAATAAAATTAATCACCTTGCTGAATTTGAGGAATATTTGAAGACGAGAGCGGCCTTTGTTGCTCCCGTTCGCTTTGCCTTTGTGACGGCTGCATTATTAGTCTATTACTCATGTTGTCGCACGCGAAAACCATGCACGAGATCGAGAACAAAGCAACGACAGGTTTGGGTTTTAGGCACGTTTTCTTTTAGGCATAAAATAGGTTTTAGGTTAGGTTATCACCGTGACTTCTGACTTGGTATTTGACGGATGACGGTGACGGTGACAGGGATGAGCCCCCATCTGTCAATCTGACTGTCATTTCGTCATTAGTTCGCACTGCCTTGCGCATCTTTAATATTGTGATGCAACCAGTAATACTTTTTTCTTTGTTTAGAAAAAGGAGCAGCCTCTCTGGGAATCCACGTTTACCATCACGTACATCACTTCAGCGCATACATGAGAACGCATACCTACAGAGCGCGGTAATTTCAAATTTGACGCACGAAGGGTCACTGTCAATGGCAACTGTCAATTAATAATAGCTGCGTTCGGCATGCTCACTCTTTTTGCTCCTTTAACTCCATTTCATCGATTCAACCAATCAAGACTCCTGAAACCATGGTCACGTGGTAGTTGGAGTGAAAAGAGTAAACGGAGTAGAGCATGCCGAACGCGGTGTATGTAAACGTGCCGTATGGCAAAAAGACGAAGAAAAGATTCAGGTGATACCACAGAGCACAGAGGTGATACGAAACACAACGAGCTGCAAGACGATCACCGAAACAAGAGCGTTATTAGGTTTGGTCTGTCGAAACGTCAAATCG